>JBBGZY010001447.1:45000-645000 GCA_037952925.1 Lithobates clamitans | reverse complement strand
TATTACATGTCTTCTTTGGAGGGAAGAATTTATTTTAGTTTTTGGATTTAGTGACAGAGTCACTTTAAAACTACAGCTAAAGCTAAATATTTTCTACAAGCACGGGATAGGACGGGGAGGGTTTAGCACCTCTGTGACAGTAATGCTGTCCGTGTCCCTATCAAGGGAGAAGAAGATGCATGTCACTGGAACATGAAAATGTTCACTAAGATCTCTAGTGATTCCTTTTGTAATGAACAAAAGCTGATGGCAAGCAATTTTGGTGTGTCCCACAGACGGACATCTTCTTCTTCTGGGTTTGACTACAATGGAGCCATCCATTGGTTCATTATGCACTGTATAAAAAAACACAAAAATTCAAGTGGACGTGAAAAAAAAAAAAAAGGGAAATCCTAATTTTGACAGCTGTCACCTTCTTAAAGGGGTTGTAAAGGCCGAAGGTTTATCCTAATGTATTCTATGCATTAAGATAAAAAGCCCTCTGTATGCAGCAGCCCCCCTCAGCCTCCTAACACTTACTTGAGGTCCCTCTCTGTCCAGCGATGTCTCTGCCGTCCAATAATCTCCTTCCTGATTTGCTGATACACAGCAGCGGCGCCATTGGCTCCTGCTGCTGTCAAAGTCAGCTACCCAATCAGGAGAGAGAGGGGCGGGACTCCGTGTCTGAATGGACACAGGGAGCTGTGACTCAGCTCGGGTGCCCCCATAGCAAGCTGTTTGCTGTGGGGGTGCTGAACAGGAGGGAGGGAACAAGAGTACAGAAGAGGGACCCAAGAAGAGGAGGATCTGGGCTGCTCTGTGCAAATCCACTGCAACAGAGCAGGTAAGTATAACATGTTGGTTATTTTTATAGGAAAAAAACAAGCATTTACAATGACTTTAACGAGTGTCCCCACTATCTTAGTGATCATGGTTATCAAGAAAAATAATGAGGGTGGACATAAACATTGGGGAATGATGTTCTTGAATACGTATCTGGTACACCACTTGTGCTTAGTGATATCATTTTGTTATAGTAGAATAGTATTTTATGCAGTATAGTGTATATACTCGTACCTAATAATTCCCCCTATGTTGGGGTAAAATTTCGCCATAACAACTCCCACGGCAATAACCGCTATGTTGAGTGCCAAAACATGTAGAATACTAAAAAAGAATGCACAAATAAAAAACAGATATATAAAGACAGTTTTAAACATCTCTAGGTGTCTAGATAAAAGTATCTATATACATTTTCCAATATATAAAATGTCTGATTCCCAACACACTGCATCACAAATTATTTGCAGGTTTGCTCATCCATGTAGCAATTGCTTTTGAAGAGGCTTTTACTTTTTCTTTATATCTAAGGAACATATAGATCTTTTGGAATGTGGGTACCCCAACTTTTGGTATCAATTTAGGGCCCGTTCACACACGTCTATTTTCCTGCAGTAAAACTGCATCTGAAGTAGAAATGCCATTCATTTTTATGCACTACACTTGGCAGGTTTTTTTTTTTTAGAATAGAATATATAATATAACATAATATAGGACATGCTGCATCCTTGTTTTAATTAAAGAGTCAAGGTGCTCTGCCAGCTCATTTAAAATGAATGGGCTACTTTACTACAGCACATTAACACGTTGCATCAACACAGGTGCATTAATGCAAGGCCATAGTCTGAAGGGCCCTTAAATCCAGTGTCAACAGTAAGAGAAGTATGTGAATACTTACCTTTCCTGGTGTCTGCACGTTCGAAAGGTGTTCAACACTTTTGAGAGTGTTCATCTCCTGGGTTCCCTCATTGGTTCCACCCTCTGCCCTACACATCCCTATTGTCTCCTCTAATGGGAGGAGGTCATAGAGAAGAACTAGTGAGAGCCGAGGGGGACCCAGGAGACAGACTTTCAAAAGAGTACATTTTAGCACAGGATTTAGCAGATCAGAGTGGCAATCAATGACACAGGCAGTGGGGGAAAGTTGAGTATTTAAAGACTTCTTTCACTCATATTTACTATAGTGATAGGTCGAACCTAGCTAACTCTAAATCTATTCGCAGCCACATTTTAAAACAAATCTATCTTGCCCTGTAAAGAATAAATCACTATACATACCTTTTCTAAAGCAGATGCTGTGTGCAGGAGAGAACCAACAACGGCTGGGAAATGCCAGGGAAGTGACGTCACCCATAGAGTTACTATGGGGCTTCCATTTTCAGCTGCCTCTCCTGCACACGTCTACACAGCAAGTAGGTTTAGAGTTAGTTAAGTGTTGGCTGAACTACTTTAAAGTGTTACTAAACCCAGGACCCTACATTTACTATATCTGCCACAGTACACAGAACGTGGAAATGCAATTATTTTAGTAAATATAAACTGCTAAATACCTTTTCTCATCAGCAGTATATAGCAGTCTTGGGACTTCTATCAGTGTCCGGCAGAGCACTGCTTAAAGCTTGTAGGAGATATTTTCACTCTCCTCTGTCCTATGAGGCTGCGTGACCCCTGACCCTCTGTCTGGACAGTGCTGATTGGCCCTGCGCCGATCACATGCACCATCCCAAAAAAAAACAAAAACTCTTTAGCAATACACACCAAACTGAATATGTGCAGAGTGCCCCCAAGGCTCTATACTATTAGGAGATGGATTGGGGAATGTGGAAGGGGAGGATCAGAGACGACAGAATGAAACAGCCTTTTTACGCAATGTGCAGGATTAACCCCTTAGGTGCCACAGTGAGTATAACAAGCATGCTTTACAGCATTTACACACTGATTTTATGGTTGTGGGTTTGGTAACACTTTAAGCATTCATTGAATTGACTAATAAAACTCACAAAAAAAAAAAAAACACATGGCATGCATGGAAACCCCTATACGGAATTTTACTCTGTCACCTTACATAATCTATAAAGAAATATAAAAAAGGAAAGTCTAAAATGCGCAATAATGTGAATATAAATGGCATAGAAATGGGCATAAACATAAGTATAGAAGGCATATTACCATATGCATTAAATGCATTACCAAAATTACCTATTTGGCTTGCTATTTTATCTGACAGTATAAGGTCAGGAGTGAATACAAAAAAACTGCAGGAACAGTGAAATATAATTATCAGATCTACTTCACAGACAACAGCATTCCTGTGAAAAAAAGCTTACAGCTGGAGTCACGTGTAAACATCTTACTTACCTTGGATAGGTGTCTCCAAAGATATGTCCCAGGAGTTGTACTCTGACCAGATACCCTAGCAGTGGGTAAACTGTCATCATTTGAAATAGTAAGAAAATTCTTGCAGCGAATGACAGGAGGTCATTGCTGGGAAAATTATCTAGAAAGTTCTACATGGAAAATAAAAAGATAAAGTTACATTCAAGATAAAGAAATTATGGGCTTAACTAGTGAAAATCAATATACCTTACTGATACAAAAGGTTAGAGAAGGGAGGGCATAAAGTCCTTATTGTTCTCACAGAATGACATTTAAAGAGTAACTCCACTTTTGTTGAGAAAAAAAAAACATTCCCCTCTGGGTGATCTATATACATTGCAAGAATTTTAACAAACTTTGTTGTAGATTTCTACCTTTTGTTATTTTGAAGAAATAGCTGTTTGTTTGTGTAAATGTGCCAAGTGAATCTAATGGGAGTGATTTTATAATTATCAAACAGCTGCTGCACCCGCGGGGCTCTAATGAGGAAAAATTCCTGTAGATGTGATTTCCCTTTGGGAGTACCTCACCAAAAATGGCATTTTTGTTGCAGGGGATGCCAAAAATCTGACGTGCATCTTACTGCAGACTTTTGGGGAAATTAGTGAGCCAATCACACAAGCAGAAAATTACATTTCAGGGGGTGTTTTGTACACTATCTGTGTACATAATACCTCCAGGTAGCCATATTGAATTTTACAGAAAATTACAGTGCTACAGATTGAAAAGGGAAGGTAATTTTTTATAACATTCAATTAGAATATGACTTGAGTCGCAACTGTATATATTATATTATTTTTTTTTTTTGCTAATTTTTTTCCCACGAAAGTGGAGTTATCCTTTAAGTGGCTCAAGCCTACTATTACCAATATCCAGCCCAGGGTACCCCTTACTAAATGTGTCCTTATTTTAAACACACTGAAAATGCAGTGCATCTTTGACAGCATTATATAAGAATGCTGACCCACCCAAGTGATCAGAAATCATCTGTTTCGCTATCAACAGCATCATCAAAAAGCCTTCCTGATGATGCTGCCTACAGTGAAATGGGTAGAGGCGGGGACACGGTACGTCTGACTTCACATCCGGCGACAATGTTTTTGGGACAGTGGAATGCACGCCAGTCCGTCATATTGCTTCAGGGACAGATGGCAGTTCTGAAGGAGATTACATTGCTGGAATCTGCTGGGTACCAGCTTGGGCATCGATACACGCGAGTGGAATATTTTTATCCTTTATGGGAGTTTTATGAAATAAATGGGTTGCATGATGAAAGTCCCTCACAAAAAGTTGTTCTGTTTAAAATTTGAACAGACAGATATACTTGGTTTTACACCTACTTGCTGAATGCATTCTTTTGCCAGCGGAGGAGAAGGAAAAAAGCCAAATACCATGACACCTACAAACATATACGTTAATCCAACCAGGAGATAGGCAACTGAGAGATCCCTGACCTGTAAGAACAAAACAACAAATGTCATTCAATTATTCCCCATTTCCTACAATAATAACTGCAGCCTCTCCTCCTCTTCATTAGGGAATTCTCTAAACACCTACATCTAACACTTACACGAACGTACTAATCTTTAAAGGCAAAGGCAACCATCCAAACAGGCCATGTTATGATCTGATGTATAGCTGCTTAAAGAGTAGGAGTAAGGAAGACTTTAAATATCTTTTAGGTATTTATTTTGGTCTGTTACCCCACCATGATGAGTGCTATAGTCATTGGAAAAGGAAAGCATGGACATCAACAACATTATGACAAATACGAAGCCTTCCTTACTCTACCAAAAATATGTTTTGCCTTGCATTTTGGAAGGTTTGTCACCGCTTCTTCCAAGAGGTTCTAACTGTATATCCATAACAACAAAATTGGCTGGAATTGGGCTCTTAAAACATAAAGCACTTAATGGATTTACTCTCAAGGTGGTCTGACGTTACTTGCTTCACTAGTTATGTTTGGACTTACGTGAACATTTAAATAATAAGTCTTAAAATATTTTAACTCTGCCAACTTACTTAGGACAGATTTCTTCTTGCCTTTACTTAAGCCTAATACACACGATCACTCCTAACCTCGGCATCACTGAGGGCTCTCAGGGTGTACGGACTGTTCCGGACGTTATAGAACCATATATCTCTTGTTGCAAACATCCATTCTTTGATGCTGGCACGCCTGCATTTGGATCGTAATTGATATATGCAGCCGTCCTGTAGTGGACTTTAGACACTGTTTATTCCTAGAGAACCGGGACCTCTCACCCTAACACAGGAGTTTTCATTAACCCTTGAAGTGCATTAGGAGGATATTGTGATACTTTTCCCTGAAGAAGACATTTTTCTTTGAACTGAGCATGTTGAAACGCGTTGGAATTTCACTACTCGACACCACGGTTTCTCGTCTGTGGTGATTGTATCGGGTAGTGTGATGTATCATTTCCCTATTCCTATTTGTATGAATGCACTTTTTAAATATCCTGTTATGTGCTATCTTTATTATTCTATTTATATTTTTTAGTTACTACACAACATATATTTTTTACATAAATTTACAATAAACATTGATTTTTATAATCTTTAGTTTTCATTATCTTAAAAATCCCTTCAGAGGTTTTTGCAGCTTTTTCATTAATGATATGAGATGATGGCAATGACACATCCATACCAGCAGGGTCAACTTTATACATTAATACACACGATCAGAGATTAGAACGAAAAATACCACGATGTAGGATGATCTGATCGCTAGTACACAGTTTATCGAGAGCCGACCACCACAGTTCTTGGAAAATTAACTGAAAGGACGAATATGAAAAATGTTCTCGTATGATACCAGATCGTACAACATTTGTTTAACCCCTTCACTGCCAGGTCTGTACGTTGTATGGACCTAACGGCGGGGGGGTGGGGGTGGGGGGGTAGTGGTGGCACGCAATCTGCAGCCACCAAGATTGTGGCTCGGCTGCCGCCCGATCGCTCTCACACACACCTGGTATGGCGCGCACCCCCACCACCACACCCCGTCAAGCTTACTGGGCTCCGCTCGCCGGCCTGAGATCTCCATGGCTGGTGCCGGTGTGTAGAAGGGAAGGAGAAGAGCAGACACCAGTCTGCTCTCCTCCCCTTCTTCTTGTGACCTGGAAAGCGACATCCCTGACGTCACTTCCGGGTCAGGCTCTTGGTGTCTCCGGCTCGTTTGGCCGGGAAAGGCTGACTTGCAATGCGATCTGTATTCACTGCAATACATTCAGTGAAGTACAGGGAGACATGCAGGGTCTTTTAGACCCTGCATATCTCAATAAAGAGAACCTGTCACCTGTTTTTCCCCTATGTGATGAAAAAAAAAGTTAAGTAAAAAAATTATTTTTTTGCAAAAAAATAAAGTTACACCCAAGTACATAACACCCCCCCCCCCCGCAATTTTTGAGGCCCCCCCCACCCCACATATACACACTCACGACCGTAAACGCATGCATCAGTGCGCCTACGCGTGAAATCACCGAATATGATACACGTTACATATCGCTGTGTACGCCGGAGTGAGAGCAATAATTCTAACACCAGACCTCCTCCGTAACACTAAACTGATACCTAAAGGGGGCTTTTGAAGCGTCGCCTATAGAAAATATAGGGTACTGAAGTTCGTCGCCATTTCACAGGCGCACATAAATTTAAAGTTTGGCATGTTGGGTATTTATTTACTTGGTGCAACCTCGTCTTTTATATGTGGGTAATCTATTGTGTTTGTTTGCCCTAAAAGTCACGGTGGTATGTTTTTTACTGAAATTTAGACCTTTGCGGTAATATCGTGTGACATAAAAAATTACAACTACCACTATTTTATTCTCTAGGGCAGGGGTGTCAAACTCAATTTCATCGTGGGCCGCATCAGCATTATGATTGTTCTCAAAAGGGTCGGTTGTATCTGTAATATTAGATGTCCAGCGCATCCCCTCCCCTTACATTAGATGGTAAGAGCCATCCCACCATCAGAAGTCGAGTCCCCCTACTCTCCCTAACATCACAGTGCACCCCCTTTCCTTATGCTGCTGCTGGGAAGAAGCTGGATGCAGTGCTTGAAAGTAGGGGTCGGGAGGGCCGGATTTGGCCCGCGGGTCTTTTGTTTGACACCTATGCTCTAGAGCAGTGGTTCTCAACTCCAGTCCTCAGGACCCACCAACAGGCCAGGTTTGCAAGATAACTGAAATACATCACAGGTGATATCACTTGCTGCTCAGTGATTGCAGTATTCTAGTCTGCAACTCCCCAAGGTAATACTTAAAATCTGACCTGTTGGTGGGTCTCGAGGACTGGAGTTGAGAACCACTGCTCTAGAGTGTCTGCTTTCAGAAAATATATATTTGTGGGTTTGGTGTAATCTTCAGGGCTGAAATAATTTTTTAAACGTGTGCAAAAAAAGCAAAAAACAGCTCTGGCAGCGAAAGGGTTAATCAGTACAGTATTCGTCCGAGAAAAAAAAAAACAGACGAGCAAGACCACGCATGCTCGGAAACAAAAGAGTACATTACAATACAGTACATTACATTGCTTTTGAAGTTGTATTCTGTTGTACGAGAATTTTCGTAAGTTTACTAACCTATTAATTTTCAATATGAGACTAGCATGCAAAAAAAAAAAAAACAGACCATCATTCGTCTGATAGTCTCATTGTGTGTAGTAGGCTTTGGAGCCAGACTTTTATTTTCAAGGTCAGAGGTCATCTGAAATCTGACGCAATATAAATTCGGAAGCTGGGAGGTGGAAAAGACCTAAAGTGACATCTGACCCCCTGACAGAAGTGGATAGGTAAGACATGACATGGACTTTCACTGTATTGTTGGAAGGTGACCCCCTGACATGCCACATTTGGCATGTCATTTTTTTTTGGGGGGGGGGGGGGGATCAGAAACCCTCTTTCTAGAGGGATCCAGCTCCCACTTCCTCCTGGCGCACCCACGGCGCCAGAAGGAAGATCATCTCTCCCCCTCCCTCTCGGCAATCATGTGGGACACGTCACAGGTCCCAGATGATTTCCCGGCCAGTCAAAGCGTGTAGCGCGGCTCGCACAAGCGCAGTGCATGCCCGGCTGTGAAGCCACAGCCGGGCGCCCACAGTGACAATGCCGGCGCCGCAGAGAGGAGGGGGAGAGGAGCGGGGCTTCGTTCCCCCGCATTGCTGGACCCTGGGACAGGTAAGTTTCCGCTTAATAAAAGTCAGCAGCTGCAGTATTTGTAGCTGCTGACTTTTATTATATATATATTTTTTTAAGCGGAACTCCGCTTTAACACACAGACACAACTTCTGCTAGAAGCTCTCTTTATCTTTACTCCCCCCTCCTCTCTCAAGGTTTTATTTTGCAATTATTCTATTTGCTAGCTTTTAATAACATATTTCTATTTGTTAGCTTTTAATAACATATTTAAATCGGTAATTTTTAACATCTCACACCACCCCTTTCTTATCTATGTACAAAATAACATGTAATAACACATTTTGTCAGAATGGACATTTTATACACAGTGATTGCGTCCTGTGAATCTGTTCCTGCAACAAGCAAAATCCCATTCATTTCAAAGGCACCTGTTCATATCTGAGCGTTTTGTCACCTGAAGCAAAACGCCCTAAGCTCAAAAAAGAACATGAGCTTCTTTGGGGCAGATTGCAGGCATTTTTCTGCCTTTTACATTGGTGACCTAAACAAAAACGCAGTAAAAACGCGCAACTTTGAAACGCTCAGGTGTTAATGCAGCCTAATACTCTGGTAACTGGTTTCTGGTGATTCATATCTTTTTTTTACTTTATTTAGGAGGTGAGAGAACTTACATTATTTTCAGGGTTTTTGTTGTTCTTTAGCAGCGTGATGACACAGTTGTGAATGAAGAAAGCAAGTGTGAGGACTCCAGTCAATTGAGGAAATGATAATCTAAATTCTAAAGAACAAAGAAAAAAATACAACAGTTATGATTTAAAATTGTTTATATATATATATATATATATATATATATATATATATATATATATATATATATATTTTTTACAAAATATAAGTGCTTTATTTCACTTTGCAACACATACAGCAGAACAGAACACAAGACATGGCTCAGTGAATTACACTGTCAAAGGGAAAATTCATAAGGACTGAGAGATATCAGCAATACACAAGGAGTTCTTTAGAAGCCATGTACAAGAGCAGACACATCAGATGGATAGGCATGATTAAAAAACTAGTTTATCCACTTGCTTACTGGGCACTTAAACCCTCCTCCTGCCCAGACCAATTTTCAGCTTTTAGCGCTGTCACTCTTTGAATGACAATTGCGTGGTCATGCAACACTGTACTCAAATGAAATTTTATCATTTTTTTTCACACAAATAGAGCTTTCTTTTAGTGGTATTTAATCACCACTTTTTATTTTTTGCTAAACAAACAAAAAAAGACGGAAAATTAAAAAATAAATAAATCATGTTTTATAGTTTGTTATAAAATTTTGAAAACAGGTAATTTTTCTCCTTCATTGATATGCGCTGATGAGGTGACACTGATGGGCACTGATAGGCTGCACTGGTGGGCACTGATAGGCACATATAAGGTGGCACTGATAGGCACAGATAAGGCAGTACTTATGGCCACTGATAAGATGGCACTGATGGGCATTACTGATAGGTACCACTGATAGATGGCACTGATGGGCACTGGCAGGTGACACTGATGGGCAGCACTGTTGATAAGGCACTGATTGGTGACATTGATAGGTGGCACTGTGGGCACTGATATGTGGCACTGGTAGGTGTCACTGTTATGCACTGGTAGGTGGCACTGGTGGGCACAGATGACTCCGCGGCTGCTCTCCTTGATCGGGACCGATGTCCCTCTGACAGCCACCGGTGATCGGCTTTTACAGAGCCGGTACTCTCATAGACTCGCTGATCACAGAGCGTGCTGTGCAGGCCTCTTGAGCACGGGAGGATGTCTATTTACACCCCCCGGCAAAGTAGGTCCACACTGTAGCCTTCATTCGGCCATAGCACGGATCTGAAGCGGTTATGCACTAATGCTATTAAAACTGGTAATATGACTCCAGAGTAGGGCCGTCTTTAAGGCAGGGCAAAAAGGACATCTGCCCTCGGTCCCATCATTGTTGTGGAGCCCAAAGCAGCTGCCTCATACTTGCCAACTGACCCAGTTCAAATTCCCTCGAAGTTTTAGTCCCGTGCTGTGTCTTGGTATTTCAGTGTAAAGTTCTGTTACCAATGTTGCTCAGCTCTGCCTATTGCTGTGCACAGATGACTCACCTGCAGACCCCGTGTTTAAATGTAAGTAATCTGCATTGATATGTAAATAGCGGTGGTATTAATATGTAACTAGCCGTGGATCGGCTGCATTGATATGTAAATAAAGGTGGGATTCATATGTATATCATGCACCTTGAGGTCATATCCACCATCACTTCTGCTGAATGCTGCCCACTGGGGCGGTAAAGGGGCATGCTTGCAAGTCCTGCCTACAACTGTGGTCATTAAACCTATCATTAGCCTGTTCTGCAAGGCAAGCAAATTGGAGGTGGAACCCTTTTTCAAAATAACATGGTGCCACAGCACCCTGAATTGTGGTGTATATGAATACGCGCATCTCAGCAGATGTGTGAGGGTGTCATTAACATATAGTGGCACTGCTATGTAGTATGTTTCTGTAGTGTCAGAAGCGTTCCCAACACACACACAAATGTGAAAGCAGGCGAAATGTCTCAGTTACATTGTTGGTCAGTGTAAATCTTCTCATTACATTGGGGTTTGGTGTATAATCCTTTCATTCACACTAGTGGCCAGTGTAAAGGTCCTTTTATGTTGGTGGTCAGTGTAAATCCCTCCTTACATTAGTGGTTCCTGTGAATGCTCCTATTACATTAGTGGTCAGTGTAAATCCCCAATACATTAGTGGTCAATGTGAATCCCCATTACATTTAAGGAGATTTCCATCTATTGATCGATCCCCTCACCTCTCCAGTCCATGGTGTGCAGGCAGTGAGGAGATGATGTGCTGTAACCATTAGCAACCAATCAGTGAACAGTAATGATGTGCACTAACCTCTTGCAACCGATCATTGAGCGGTAAGGATATGCAGTAACCTCTAGCAACCAATTAGTAAGCAGTAATAATGTGCAGTAACCTCTAGCAACCAATTGGTGAGTGGTAAGGATATCCAGTAACCTCTAGAAACCAATCAGTGAGCAGTATTGATGTACAGTAATCTCTAGCAACCAATCAACAACAAGCAGAAGTCATGTGCTGTAACCTCTAGAAAATAATAAGCGAGCCATAATATGTGCTGTAACCTCTAGTAGCCAGTCAGTGAGCGGTAATGATACTCTGTAACCTTTGGCAACCAATCGCAATCACTACCTGATCTAATTCAGTAAACTGCTTTTGAGTCTAGCTGCTATTTACTGTAGACTCAGGTGGAGAGTGAAATTGCATGGGGGAGGGGCCCAAGAAAATGTTTGCCCAGGGTCCAATCAATATTAAAGACAGCCCTGCTCCAGAGTAATTGTAGAAAAAACATCCATTTCTGTTGAAACAAAAGAATAAATCCAACACTCATACACGTGGGAGATTTTCAAAAGGTTTAGTAGCTATAAGTTGCCACAGCATGTCAGAAGTAGAGGTAGGAACAAGCAGACAGTGGTTCCTACTGAAGCCATTGATTTTAAAACATGGTGAGGGTAAAATTATTCAGAATGTCTGGATAGAGATCAGCTAATTTGAGCTAACTTGTATATATTTACAGTGGGGACGGAAAGTATTCAGACCCCCTTAAATTTTTCACTCTTTGTTATATTGCAGCCATTTGCCAAAATCATTTAAGTTCATTTTTTTTCTTCATTAATGTACACACAGCACCCCATATTGACAGAAAAACACAGAATTGTTGACATTTTTGCAGATTTATTAAAAAAGAAAAACTGAAATATCACATGGTCCTAATTATTCAGACCCTTTGCTGTGACACTCATATATTCAACTCAGGTGCTGTCCATTTCTTCTGATCATCCTTGAGATGGTTCTACACCTTTATTTGAGTCCAGCTGTGTTTGATTATACTGATTATACTTGATTAGGAAAGCTACACACCTGTCTATATAAGATCTTACAGCTCACAGTGCATGTCAGAGCAAATGAGAATCATGAGGTCAAAGGAACTGCCTGAAAAGCTCAGAGACAGAATTGTGGCAAGGAAGAGATCTGGCCAAGGTTACAAAATAATTTCTGCTGCACTTAAGGTTCCTAGGAGCACAGTGGCCTCCATAATCCTTAAATGGAAGACATTTAGGACGACCAGAACCCTTCCTAGGGCTGGCCGTCCAGCCAAACAGCTATTGGGGGAGAAAAGCCTTGGTGAGAGAGGTAAAGAAAAACCCAAAAGATCACTGTGGCTGAGCTCCAGAGATGCAGTCGGAGATGGGAGAAAGTTGTAGAAAGTCAACCATCACTGCAGCCCTCCACCAGTCGGGGCTTTATGGCAGAGTGGCCCGACGGAAGCCTCTCCTCAGTGCAAGACACATGAAAGCCCGCATGGAGTTTGCTAAAAAAAAAACACTTAAAGGACTCCAAGATGGTGAGAAATAAGATTCTTTGATGAGACCAAGATAGAACTTTTTGGCCTTAATTCTAAGCGGTATGTGTGGAGAAAACCAGGCACTGCTCATCACCTGTCCAATACAGTCCCAACAGTGAAGCATGGTGGTGGCAGCATCATGCTGTGGGGGTGTTTTTCAGCTGCAGGGACAGGACGACTAGTTGCAATCGAGGGAAAGATGAATGCCGCCAAGTACAGGGATATCCTGGACGAAAACATTCTCCAGAGTGCTCAGGACCTCAGACTGGGCCGAAGGTTTACCTTCCCACAAGACAATGACCCTAAGCACACAGCAAAAATAACGAAGGAGTGGCTTCACAACAACTCCGTGACTGTTCTTGAATGGCCCAGCCAGAGCCCTGACTTAAACCTAATTGAGCATCTCTGGAGAGACCTAAAAATGGCTGTCCACCAACATTTACCATCCAACCTGACAGAACTGGAGAGGATCTGCAAGGAGGAATGGCAGAGGATCCCCAAATCCAGGTGTGAAAAACTTGTTGCATCTTTCCTAAAAAGACTCATGCTTCTACTAAATACTGAGCAAAGGGTCTGAATACTTAGGACCATGTTATATTTCAGATTTTCTTTTTTAATAAATCTGCAAAAATGTCAACAATTCTGTGTTTTTCTGTCAATATGGGGTGCTGTGTGTACATTAATGAGGAAAAAAAATGAACTTAAATGATTTTAGCAAATGGCTGCAATATAACAAAGAGTAAAAAAATTTAAGGGGGTCTGAATACTTTCCGTCACCACTGTAGTTCAGAAGTGAAGTGGCACTTGTGCATCCAAAAATCAACAGTATACAAGGCCGCCCGTCTCACGCGGGTGGCAGGGGGGTGGGGGGCATTTTTTAAACAACAGGTTGCAGCACACAGACAGATGCAAATGATTATCAGCTAAGTATTAAACAAAATTACATAAAATTTTACAATCTTACCAGGAACAAAATATATGTGTAGTTCATCCCACTGAAAATGAAAGTGGAATCCAATACAAACAGCTTTATATGTAACTAGGAATACCAAGTATAGTACAGATGCAGTGCCTATAATAGAAATAACTCAGGTTATATAATTGCATTAGAACCGATTATAATAACATGCTGATTTTCCTCCTAGCACATTGTTATAGTGGTCAGTATTATGGCTGTACAGCACCGGGGTTCTGGATTAATGTAGTGGCAGTGTGTGTACAGTCTCTGCATGTATACTCTGGAAGCTCCATGTCCATTATCTAAAAATATACTGGAGGATTAATTAGTACAATCTAATTTTAATTTGATGAAGTCATGTAAGAAACAAACCTGCCTGATTGGATACCAGCTGGATAGATTGCTTAGGTAAATACTCAAATTATTGCTGAAAGATCTAGCTAAGATTTCACAACCAACTGAAACCTGTATGGTCAGTTTTACATGTCTCAGAAAATTCAGCAGTGCGATTTCTGTGCAGTAGTGTCTCTTCAGTCAGGCATACACGTTTCAAATCTCGGCTGGTTCAACAGGAATCGGTCAAGATTCAAACCGTTAATGGGCTGGCTGAATGTACCAAGTTAATCAATCAACTTGGGTACAACCAGCCTGACAGATCCTCTTGCGTTTATCACTAGCGATAATCATGGTCTTCTCCCGGTTGGGATGGCTTCCCTCACTGGCCCCTGCCGGGAGAAAATAATAGCTGATTTCCCTGTTAGCAGTGTCTGTGTTGATGGTGAAATCGTGCAAATTTCTTTCCTGCATTACCCATTTCAACAAGTGGGTCACAGATAGACAAGTCTGTGGTAAGAATTGAGCTTATAGTATCAGGAAGTATAATGGGGAAAAAGCATATTGTTTTAGGAGAGATTTATAGAGTTGGGGGTGGTGGAGGGAGGGAAATGTAGATTGTAGAAGAAAGCAGAGAGGGAAGGGAAAATAAAAAGGAAAGGTGAGAGGGGGAGAGGTATGAATGGGAAGGACATCCAAACTTTGCAGGTTTATACCTAAAACATTAAATTTGGCAAAAAAGGACGGCGAACGGAAGTTGAGAAGAGGCAGAAGTATGATGATCAAATAAAGTGGAACAGTATTTGTTTTATTCCAACACATTTGGAATAGCGTGAATCCTGTAGTGTTTCCAAAATGAAAATCCACCGTTTCATTTAATGGTGTGGAGTCTCCATTATTTGGGCAAATGACTGTAGAGAAACAAAGAAAATACACATTATACACCTTTATCTATGCAATATACTGAAAGATGAAATTTCTCTAATGCAGATTGAAAATAAAATTAAAGTTATGGCTCCTTTAAATAATAAGATCTTTCCTACAGCTTACCTGTAAAATCCTTTTTTTGGAGTACCCCACGGGACACAGAGTAGCTATAGTAATTACTATCTAGGTTACACGCCACCTATAGGTGAATGGACACTGGCACACCCAAAAGACAGGAAGTCCCCCCCCCTCTATATAACCCCTCCTATACAGGAAGTACCTCAGTTTTGTAGCAAGCAATTCCCAAAAGAGGGGAGGGACCTCTGTGTCCCGTGATGTACTCTAAGAAAAGGATTTTACAGGTAAGCTGTAGGAAAAATCCTATTTTTTTTACCGTACATCATGGGACACAGAGCAGCTATAGTAATTACTATCTGGGATGTCCCAATGCCCCTGAGGGGAGGGAGACACCATCATAGAAACTGCCACCAAAGAAAGACCTACTCTGCTATTTGTAATACCATGAGGCCAAAGGCAGTATCTTCTACGTGATTGACATCGACCTGGTAAAAACCCTGTAGATGTATAAACAAAAGACCAAATAGTGGTCTTGTATACCTGGACCACTAACACCCGATGATGGATGGCCCAAGACACTCCCACACCTGGTAGAGAATTTCTCCCCAGAAAAAAATGATTTTTTTTTGCCATTTAAACCATAGGCACCATTGATAAACTGGCAGGTCCACTGCTAATATTCGACCTGGATGCTGCCTGCCCTTCCTGGGCTCTTCTGGCAGCACAAACCAGGATTACTGACTTGTGACGACAACTCAAGTAGACCCTGAGCGTCTGAACTACCTCTAGAGTAGGTAGCGATTTTTCTCCTGACGACTGTGAATTAGGAGAAAAATAAAAAAAGGCAAGACACTGTCCTGATTCAAGTGAAAACTAGAAACCACTTTAGGCAATAAAAAAGGATGAGGATGCAACATCACCTTATGATGCAAGACCAAGAATGGCTTCTTGCATGAAACAGCTGCCAAATCTGACACTCCACTTCGTGAAGTGATAGCAACCAAAGAAGCCACCTTCTAAGATAAAAGGACCAACAGAATCCCCTGATTGGTTCAAAAAGTGGCCTCTGCAAGGACACACAAGATCAATTGAAGTCCCAAGGACACAAGAATGGCCTGACAGGCGGGACTGTCCAAGGTACATGCTGTATGAGGTATGATAGAAGAAGTGAGCAACGGCCCTGGAAAAAAATGGATAGGGACGAACTCTGACCCTTAACGGTACTTAAGGCCAAACTCCTTTCCTCTACTGAAGAAAAAGAAAATCTCCCACCCACATATTTCTGTGGGTGCCACTTCCTGGCTTCACCCCAGGCAAAAAAATATTTTCAAGTCCTGTAATCGAAGTTCCCCAAAGCTGGATTCCAGGGGCTCAACAGTGCTGAGATATACGACTCGAGGCCATCAGGTCCTGCTAGATTGGGAGTGTCCAAGGAGCAACCCGCGCAGGACTCGCTATGTCTGTGTACCAAGCCCCCCTGGGCTAATTCGGCCAACACTAATATCAGTGTTGCATAAATTTGTTGAGTATAGCCTCAAATAGGGACACCTAAACCTAGGCATAAAAAAGTACCATCATCCAAAATGATATAGGAAGACAAGGGGAGGGGTAAGAGCGTGAGGGTAGCTGATGGGTCCAGGCGTTTTGGACCCATCAAATCAATTGTTTTTAAAGCACATAGATACGGTGCGGCTCTTCGCTCCGCGGCTGGGGTTCCTTTGTTGGGCCTCCTTTGGGTGTCTGGTCTTCAGATTCTTATATACTCAAACTAGCTCTCATTATTCCCTGAGGAAGCCAATGCTTTGACGAAACATGTAGGATATTGAGCATTCGCTTCGAAGGCCTTCCACTCTTAGCCCACCCTACTGTATCCCTGGTCATGTATCATATATATGTGAATCTCAGCTAATGATTTTACTGTTTTTTGTATGTATTGAATCTCGAATTTTGTGAACTAAAGTATTTCTGTATTTTTTATACTTACTACTCTATCCCCTTTATTTTTTGCTTTCCTTGGCACCGCGATAATCCCTTGTCCTCCCTACCTGATTTACTATCTATGCATTGTGGGATGAGGTGCTGTATCTAAATTAATCTGCCTAGCCACACTCTCTCTATCTATATATTAACCAGGCTTGATCCTGCTTAGGCTTCGATCAACCGAGATCAGGCATGATTAAGGTGATGCAGCCGCAGTCTGACGAAAAATGAATGCGCCAGGAAAACACTGCAATGCCAAACACCACAGTGGTTCAGATGCACCCGACATCGGGAGATGTGGACACCGCCAGATCCCTTAACCTGAGAGGGGTGCCGGTTGCCTCTCTGGAACCAAATAACTGGTATAACAGGTAAATAATGCAGCAACTATGTTATCCAACCTAATATACAATCTTCCAAGAATGCAGGCCTAAAACAATATTGGTTTACCTCTAAGCAACCCCTTAGGTATGCGAGTACCTAGGTATGCAAACATGCAGGTATACAAGTATTCTTGCCATTCGTGCATTTATATATGCAGTACAAGGTCAATAAGCACACATGCATGTAACCCCAGGCAAATAAGCCCATATGCATGTAGTCCTATGCAAATAAGTACATATTTATGCAATGTACACTTTATGCAATCGAGTATCGTTATGCAATCAAGTATCGTTATGCAATCAAGTATCGTTATTCAATCAAGTATAACCATGTATATTTAACCACTTGACGACCGCTGCATGACGATGTACGTCGGCAGAGTGGCACGGGCAGTATTACCGTATATACTCGAGTATAAGTCGAATTTTTCAGCACATTTTTTTGTGCTGAAAGTGCCCCCCTCGACTTATACTCGAGTCAAGCACTTTTCTGCAGCAAAAAAATTTCATTTTCCGAACCGACTTTGGGGCCCCGTATCTCAGGGCCACTTGGTGCTAGGAACCCCAAATTTGGTTTGCAAACCCAGTGGAACTGGTACTACAACATATCCAAAGTTGAAGTTCCTAGCACTAAGTGACCCCGAGATACGGGGCCCCATAATCGGTTCAGAAAATGTCATTTTCTGCTGCAGAAAAGTGCTTGACATTTTCAGAACCGACTTTGGGGCCCCATATCTCAGGGCCACTTGGTGCTAGGAACCCCAAATTTGGTGTGCAAACCCAGTGGAACTGGTATCATAACATATCTAAAGCTGGGGTTCCTAGCACCAAGTGGCCCTGAGATACGGGGCCCCAAAAATGGTTCGGAAAATGTCATTTTCTGCTGCAGAAAAGTGCTTGACATTTTCTGAACCGACTTTGGGGCCCTGTATCTCGGGGCCACTTGGTGCTAGAAACACCAGCTTTGGAAATTTTATGGTGCTATTTCCACTGTGTTTGCACACCAAATTTGGGGTTCTTAGCACTAAGTGGCCCCAAGATACAGGGCCCCAAATTCAGGCAACTGTGTCCATTTGCAGCAATGTCATTTCGGACCCTTTGGGTTCAGAGACCCCAAATTTTGGCTGCAGCTAGGGGGGCATCTAGGAACCCTTAACTACCGAGTTTGAAGTTCAGGGGACCTATGGCTGCAAAGGGGCACAGTGATGCTGCAAATGGGCATTGCTGACCCTCTTTTCCACTTACAGTAGCTGTGCATTTCTCACCCTCGTCTTATACTCGGGTCAATAAGTTTTTCCCATTTTTTTGTGGTAAATTAGGGCCTCGACTTATACTCGGAACGACTTATACTCGAGTATATACGGTAGTTGGATTTTTTCATAAACGGAACTTTTCCTATCCAACTAATACTGGTCACAGCACATCAGTCACTATATATGATGGATAATTTGCACAATTTTGTATGAATTTTTATGGTTTAACACTGGTCACTTTAGTGATGTTGCACCATGCACTTTTGTTGAATAATTGAAGCACCCTATGTTGCAATTGTGCCTTTAACAGTAAGTACTCAGCACCAGTCACAGATTTTATTTAATTATTTGGCGCACACAGGCTTAGAAGCTATACTTTAGGAATTATAGAGCTATTGTTTATTTTAAAGGAAAAGTCCTTTTGTCTCCATAAGAGCAGCACCATACTACTCCTGTTTTTTTTTTTCTTTTTTCCTTTTTATACTTTCCACTTAGGTGGTTTGGTATCCATATCCACAACTATCTACCTAATTTATTACCTAATTTAAAGCGCACAATGCACCTTTGCTGAATAATTGGAGCACCATATGTTGCATTTTTCACTTTTAGTAGAAAAAATCCGTCACCAGTCACAGTTTTTATTCAACCTTTTGACACATATAGGTTTTAGAAGCAATTCTTTAGGAATAAGGTCACTAGGTAACACATTTACTACCAAGAAGAAAAATATCTTTTTGTCTCCATAAGGGCAGCGCCATACTACTCCTGCTTTTTTACCAGATACCTGCTAGCAAATGCGTTTTGCCCCTCCGCCCGGCCCAGCCCAGCCCACCCAGTACAGTATCGATCGATTACTGTCACTAACAAAACACTAAACGCATAACTGCAGCGTTCGCGGAGTCAGGCCTGATCCCTGCGATCGCTAACAGTTTTTTTGGTAGCGTTTTGGTGAACTGACAAGCACCAGCCCCAGGCAGCCTCAGGTTAGCGCCAATACCGCTAACACCCACGCACGCACCGTACACCTCCCTTAGTGGTGTAGTATCTGAATGGATCAATATCTGATCCGATCAGATCTATACTAGCGTTCCCAGCAGTTTAGGGTTCCCAAAAACGCAGTGTTAACAGGATCAGCCCAGATACCTGCTAGCACCTGCGTTTTGCCCCTCCGCCCGGCCCAGCCCAGCCCACCTAAGTGCAGTATCGATCGATCACTGTCACCTACAAAACTCTAAACGCATAACTGCAGCGTTCGCAGAGTCAGGCCTGATCCCTGCGATCGCTAACAGTTTTTTTGGTAGCGTTTTGGTGAACTGGCAAGCACCAGCGGCCTAGTACACCCCGGTCGTAGTCAAACCAGCACTGCAGTAACACTTGGTGATGTGACGAGTCCCATAAGTACAGTTCAAGCTGGTGAGGTAGCAAGCACAAGTAGTGTCCCACTGCCAACAAGAAGAAGACAAACATGTCCGTCATGCCCATAATGCCCTTCCTGCTGCATTCGCCAATCCTAATTGGGAACCCACCACTTCTGCAGCGCCCATACTTCCCCCATTCACATCACCAACAAAATGCAGTCGGCTGCATGAGAGGCATTTTCTTTATGTCCTCCCGAGTACCCCTACCCAACAAACCCCCCAAAAAAGATGTTGTGTCTGCAGCAAGCGCGGATATAGGCGTGACACCCGCTATTATTGTCCCTCCTGTCCTGACAATCCTGGTCTTTGCATTGGTGAATGTTTTGAACGCTACCATACACTAGTTGAATATTAGCGTAGCGTACAGCATTGCACAGACTAGGCACACTTTCACAGGGTCTCCCAAGATGCCATCGCATTTTGAGAGACCCGAACCTGGAACCGGTTACAGTTATAAAAGTTAGTTACAAAAAAAAAGTGTAAAAAAAAAAATATATATATATATATAAAATAAAAAAAAATAGTTGTCGTTTTATTGTTCTCTCTCTGTCTCTATTGTTCTGCTCTTTTTTACTGTATTCTATTCTGCAATGTTTTATTGTTATTATGTTTTATCATGTTTGCTTTTCAGGTATGCAATTTTTTATACTTTACCGTTTACTGTGTTTTATTGTTAACCATTTTTATGTCTTCAGGTACGCCATTCACGACTTTGAGTGGTTATACCAGAATGATGCCTGCAGGTTTAGGTATCATCTTGGTATCATTCTTTTCAGCCAGCGGTCGGCTTTCATGTAAAAGCAATCCTAGCGGCTAATTAGCCTCTAGACTGCTTTTACAAGCAGTGGGACGGAATGCCCCCCCCCCCCACCGTCTTCCGTGTTTTTCTCTGGCTCTCCTGTCTCAACAGGGAACCTGAGAATGCAGCCGGTGATTCAGCCAGCTGACCATAGAGCTGATCAGAGACCAGAGTGGCTCCAAACATCTCTATGGCCTAAGAAACCGGAAGCTACAAGCATTTCATGACTTAGATTTCGCCGGATGTAAACAGCGCCATTGGGAAATTGGGAAAGCATTTTATCACACCGATCTTGGTGTGGTCAGATGCTTTGAGGGCAGAGGAGAGATCTAAGGTCTAATAGACCCCAATTTTTTCAAAAAAAAGAGTACCTGTCACTACCTATTGCTATCATAGGGGATATTTACATTCCCTGAGATAACAATAAAAATGATTAAAAAAAAAATATGAAAGGAACAGTTTAAAAATAAGATAAAAAAAGCAAAAAAAATAATAAAGAAAAAAAAAAAAAAAAGCACCCCTGTCCCCCCCTGGTCTCGCGCTAAGGCGAACGCAACCGTTGGTTTGGCGTCAAATGTAAACAGCAATTGCACCATGCATGTGAGGTATCACCACAAAGGTCAGATTGAGGGCAGTAATTTTAGCAGTAGACCTCCTCTGTAAATCTAAAGTGGTAACCTGTAAAGGCTTTTAAAGGCTTTTAAAATGTATCTACTTTGTTTCCACTGCACGTTTGTGCGCAATTTTAAAGCATGTCATTTTTGGTATTCATGTACTCGGCCTAAGATCATCATTTTGGAAAGTAGACACCCCAAGCTATTTGCTGAGAGGCATGTCGAGTCCATTGAATATTTTATATTGTGACACAAGTTGCGGGAAAGAGACAAATTTTTTTTTTTTGTCACTAAATGATATATTGCTCAAACATGCCATGGGAATATGTGACATTACACCCCAAAATACATTCTGTTGCTTCTCCTGAGTACGGGGATACCATGTATGAGACTTTTTTGGAGCCTAGCCACGTACCGGACCCCGAAAACCAAGCACCGCCTTCAGGCTTTCTAAGGGCGTAAATTTTTGATTTCACTCTTCACTGCCAATCACAGTTTTGGAGGCAATGGAATGCCCAGGTGGCACAACCCCCCCCCCCCCAAATGACCCTATTTTGGAAAGTAGACACCCCAAGCTATTTGCTGAGAGTTATAGTGAGTATTTTGCAAACCTCACTTTTTGTTACAAAGTTTTGAAAATTGAAAAAAGAAAAAAAAAGTTTTCTTGTCTTTCTTCATTTTCAAAAACAAATGAGAGCTGCAAAATACTCACCATGCCTCTCAGTAAATAGCTTGGGGTGTCTACTTTCCAAAATGGGGTCATTTGGGGGGGGGGGTTGTGCTACCTGGGCATTCCATGGCCTCCAAAACTGTGATAGGCAGTGAAGAGTGAAATAAAAAATTTACACCCTTAGAAATCCTGAAGGCAGAGATTGGTTTTCAGGGCCCCGTACGCGGCTAGGCTCCCGTAAAGTCCGACACATGTGGTATCCTCATACTCAGGAGAAGCAGCTAAATGTATTTTGGAGTGCAATTCCACATATGCCTATGGCCTGTGTGAGAAATATATCATTTAGTGACAACTTTTTGTAATTTTTTTTTTTTTGTCATTATTCAATCACTTGGGACAAAAAAAATTAATATTCAATGAGCTCAACATGCCTCTCAGCAATTTCCTTTGGTGTCTACTTTCCAAAATGGGGTCATTTGGAGCAGGTTTGTACTGCCCTGTCATTTTAGCACCTCAAGAAATGACATAGGCAGCAACTAAAAGCTGTGTAAATTCCAGAAAATGTACCCTAGCTTGTAGACGCTATAACTTTTGCGCAAACCAATAAATCTACACTTCTTGACATTTTTTTTACCAAAGACATGTGGCGGAATACATTTTGGCCTAAATGTATGACTACAATTGAGTTGATTGGATTTTTTTTATAACAAAAAGTAGAAAATAAAAAATTTTTTCAAAATTTTCGGTCTTTTTCCGTTTATAGCGCAAAAAATAAAAACGGCAGAGGTGATCAAATACCATCAAAAGAAAGCTCTATTTGTGGGAAGAAAAGGACGCAAATTTCGTTTGGGTACTGCATTGCATGACGGCGCAATTAGCCGTTAAAGCGACGCAGTGCCAAATTGGAAAAAGTCCTCTGGTCCTTAGGCAGCATAATGGTCCGGGGCTGAAGTGGTTAAGCAAACACATATAAATATGCATCTTTATGCAACCATGTATCCTTATGCAATCAAGTATCTTTATGCGACCATGTATCTTTATGCGATCATGAATAACCATGTCTACTTATACAAACATGTCTAAACATGCATCTTTATGCAACCATGTATCTTTATGCAATCATGTATAACCATGTATATCCAAGAAAACATGTAAACACATGCATCTTTATGTGATCACGTATCTTTATGCAACCATGACTAACCATGTCTATTTATTCAAACATGTCCAAACATGCATCTTTATGCAACCATGTATCCTTATGCAATCATGTATAACCATGTATATAAAGATGAATAACCATGCATCTTTGTGCAACCATGATCATGTATCTTTATGCAAACATGTATAACATGTAAATTTACGAGAATATGCAAAATCATGTACGGTATCTGCAGCAACTGTGTGTTCCAGCAACCGTGCGATTCAGCTAGTTTGCAAGCAAGCACCTGCTTAACTGCAGTTGGCCCCATACTAGTCCTGCATGATATAGCCAAGCACATATGCACTAAACTGGAGATACAACTCGTTAAAATGCACCCATGCTCGTGTTTTTCCAAACGTCTATATTTAAACATACATTTAAGCAACCTGCCTACAGAGCAGTCAACAACACTTTAAAGTGAACTGCTAACCATCCAGAGGTGTATCAAGTTACAGTTGTAGAGTCCCCCTGGATAAGCAGTAAATATGCAGCATATAATCAGGGCTTGTCTTCACACAGTTCGCCCATAGTAAGTACTCACACTTTGTTAGTATCCATGGGCTGCTGCTATGTCTCCAGAGGCCTAATGAACCTGTTGTCACATGGCCACCCTTCCTGCCTATCTAAAAATAGGCCATACTGAGTGAGCCTGTGCCCTCTAGTGGCTGGAGAAGAAACAGCAGCCCACATGAGTAAGAGTACATAGCATGATTTAACAGCACACTGCTCCCTGTGGCCACCGGGAGAACAGACAGTCAGAAACTGCAAACAAATGCAGACTTACCATTCCTGCTGGAGGACTATGAACATAACAGGAGTCCAATCTTCACCCATCACAGGAAGCTTTGTCATAAAAGACTTTCAGAGACTGGGTCCCCCCTTAATCTAGGGTCCAGCACCGTAAGGCTGCATTACAGGCAAACCTCGAGGAATCTTCTCTCCTTCCAATGAGGCTCTGGTACTATCCATTTTGGCTGACAGCTTTTTCGAATGGATCCGATTAAAGTCCATGATTCTTAATAGAACTGTCCAGACCTCCAAGTATGCTCCTAGAGCACATGTATCACATCATTGACCACCTTACAGACCCTAGCGGAAAAAACTGAGGTACTTCCTGTGTAGGAGGGGTTATATAGAGTGGGACTTCCTGTCTTTTGGGTGTGCCAGTGTCCATTCACCCATAGGTGGCATATAACCCAGATAGTAACTACTATAGCTGCTCTGTGTCCCGTGATGTGCGATAAAGAAAATTATTTTCCGTAACCGGTGCAGAAGTGTTGCTTAAGGTTGTCCATGTGATCTTCCATTCCATGTGATTTACAAATACTGTAGCTGCTGACTTTTAATATAAGGACACTTACCTGTCCAGGTATCCCACGATGTCGGCACACATAGCCGATTCATCCATCGGTTGTGGGTGCAGGCGCCGGCATCATCACTAAGGAAACTGAAGCCCTCCGGCTTCACAGTATGTATCCTACTGTGCATGTGCTAGTAGTGCTGCACTTTCTGAACAGTCTCGCTGTCTTCTGGGACCTGTATGTCTCCCAGAAGGCAATGGGGGAAGAGGAGGGGGGGCCAGAAATTTCGTAGATCACCGCAATGGTTGTTGGGCGATCTTACCTGGAAATGGGCGTGGGTACCTGGTTTTGATAGCTGTCCACTCCCTCACTCTCGAAAAAAGGTAAAATGCAGAGGGGGAGAGGAAGCAAACAAGCGGAGCTTCCCTTTTTGGGTGGAGCTCCGCTTTAATTTTATGACTAAAGTTCCACTTTAAAAAAAGCTTCTTTTAAATGTGTTTTTTCTCAGTAAAATTGCACATTAACTGTTCTGTAAATGAAGGCACACTAGGCCTGCATTTACACCAGAGCAAAACATTTGCAGAGCAGTGCATGTTCCTGGTGATTTTGAAACATTTTTTATGTGTTTTCCACGCATTTATGCATGTGAATCAAGCTTCAGGGAAGAAAAGCAGAGGCACAAAAACGCGCACAAAATTGTGGGAAACCGCATGCATCATGTTTATAGGCACTCCCATTGTAGTCAACGGGTTCAAAATGCCTGAATATGCTCAAAAATACGCTCATGTATTTTTTGAGCATAGGTCATAGAGCGACTGAGCGTGAAGTGTGAACAGAGACAATTATCAAGAATTTAAAGAATCACAATGTTTCTGTGTGACAATCTTCTGGTGCAGGGTTAGACAGTAAAATAAAGTATGATAAAATTAAATTAAAAAAAATGAAAAACAAAAAAAACCCAATAAATTTAAGTGCTGAATATCACAAAATATAAATATTTAAAGCATGTTTTAAATAAGACATGTTTATAGTGAACTGACTACTTTTGATATATACTGTTCTACGAAGCCAAAAATCAATGGGGTATTTATCCTTTAGTGCAGTGATTGCGAACCCTTTTGAGCCCGAGTGACCAAACTGCAACACAAAACCAACTTATTTTTTTTCAAAGTGCCAACACTGCAATTAGTAACAGCCACAGATAACGGTCACAAAGGCCTCTCGCCAATCCCAGCGACACTGAACAGATGTCTTCTCACTCTCGATTGCCCGTGGCAACATCCACAAATGGCACTGCAGGGGCGGTATCCTTGCAGCCGTCTGTCCCCTGGCTCACAGCATGCTGCTCCAGTCTCTCTCCCTTGCAGCAATGACTCCTCTCTCTCCGGGTGGTGATGGGCTGGACAATAAAATAGACCCATAGTCTTCCGGGACTACATGTCCCATGGTGCACTTGTCCTGACTCCTCATTGGTCCCTGGTTGTAGCCAATAGGGAGGCAGGAGGAAATCGAGCGGGCAGCGATCTCTGCCCCTGTCCAGTGCTGCTTGACAGAAGAAGGGGGCGAGCAGGGGAAATACACTGACAGCCCGCACTCGCTTCTCCCCTTGTCACAGCGCCACTGCACTTCACACTCCTGTAGCTTCGCCGTGTGGGGTGGGGGTTAGAGGGCGCTGACAGTGGTGGCGGCTTCCCAGTATAGCTGGCGTGCCTACAGAGGGCTCTGCGTGCCACGCGAGACATAGGTTCGCCATCACTGCCTTAGTGAACATATTCCCCATCGGATGTTATATCCTGCTAGCTTGCATTATATATCAAATAACATTGGGAAGGCCTCACCAGTAGTAGTAGTAGTAGTAGAGTTACTGCAGGGCAGTATTTTTATTTTATTTCTTTTTTTTATAGCCAAGAGCTGCACATATAACAGTGATGTAATGGCTGGAAAAAGGAGCGGCAGATGAGACCAGCAAAGGCAGGCAGGAACCTGAAACTTCTGGATGTGCAGGACTCAAACCAAATTTGCTTTAGTCAGAGCCAGTAAAGTGCAGATATGCCCTCTATTGCCGAGAGATATAAGAAATTGTCAGGTGAAAGAAATGGTCTCCTGCATCTACAAAAATAGGAATGTCAGATTTGAATGGAAAGACCTACTTTTCACAATTTTAAAATGCCTTGTTGAGATGGCAGTACAATATTTGATATCTAGATATAACTAGAGGAAGTCATGTTAACAGCTCTGTCTTACCTTTATTGCTACCGTTTGTAGTTAGTCCCATCTCCGTTACATTGACATGATTTACATAATCTGAAACAGACAATCATCTTAAAACTTTGAACTGGAGAAGAGAAGAAAAAAAAAACAACATATTTGTGTTGTTTTCCTATCTAATGAATTAAAGTGATTGAGCTGCAGGATTACTGACAAAATCAAAAATAGCTCTTTATCAGTAGCACATTCATGTCTGTAATCTGGGGTTAACAGTTTTGGCTTTAGACACCTTTCACACTGCTAGCACAGCCACGTTAGCGGTATAGCGGCGGGTGCTTTTCGGCTGCTAGCGGGGTGCTTTTAAAGCAGAGTTCCACCAAAAAGTGGAACTTCCACTCATTTGTCTCCTCTCCCCCTTCAGTTCCACAATTGGCACCTTTCTGGGGGGGGGGGCAGAATACCAGTCTTTGACAGATATCCTGTTCCTACTTCTGGGAGTCCGCGCCGCAGGCCATGACGTCACCGCGGGGCTCCCTCCTCCTCCCCCTGCCGCCGGGCCAGTAGGAGAGAGGAGCGGGGCCACGCACATGTGCAGTAGGGCTCCCAGCGTGAATCCGTAAGGCTACACTGCCGGGTTCCCTAACCAGCAATGGCGGCGGCAGCAGCACACGACAGCTGATCATCAGCTGCGATGCCGACATCGCTGGACTCCAGGACAGGTAAGTGTCCTATTATTAAAAGCCAGGAGCTGCAGTATGTGTAGCTGCTGGCTTTAAATATTTTTTTTTTTGGGTGGACCTCCTCTAACCCCAGCTAGTGGCCGAGGAAAGGGTCAATAGCGCCCAAAAAGCACCGCTGCCAAGGCGCTTTGCAGGCACTTCGGCAGCAGTGCCCATTCATCTCCATAGGCAGGAGCAGTGGAGGAGCGGTTTATACCGCTCCTCCACTGCCCCAAAAATGCTGCTTGCAGGACTTTCTCTAACAGCCTACAAGCACACAACCTCAGTGTGAAAGCACTCCGGCTCTCACACCGGGGCTGCGGGGGGAGGGGGGATTTTTTTAGGTGCTTTACAGGTGCTATTTTTAGCCCAAAAGTGCCTGAAAAATGCCTCAGTGTGAAAGGGGTCTCACAGGACATTTTAAAACCTCTCCTGAACGATTAAACTTGACAACTAGTAAGCGACATTTGAAAACGTCCGTTGCTTTACAAAAATTGCTTTGAACCTCAACTGCCTGGAAATATAAATGACTCAGTGTACATGTGCTGATAAGATAAAAGAGGAAAGTTAGGGGGCAGCTGAAAAAACCACCCAACTGCTTCTAAACGTCCATTTACCAGCAGCAGTGTACATGAGGCCTTAAAGAGGTAGTAAACTGTGACTGTAATAAAAATAATTAAAAAAAAAAAAAATCACCTGCAAGGCACTAGCATAATGTGCTGAGAGGGCTGACATCTTCCCCCGGTCTTTCTTCCAGGTTTGCACGCTCTGACTATGTGATTGGCCAGAGCCACAATGACGTCACTCCTGCATATGTGCACAGGAGCCCTCGGTTCAAGCATGAAGCTCTGAGGGTCCGGCAGAGTATGCCAGACCTTCAGAGCGAGCGCATGCATTGTTGACGTAACTTGCTGCATCCAGGGTGAATATCTCCTAAAAGGTGTACGTTTAGGAGATATTCATTTTACCTACAGGTAAGCCTTATTATAGGCTTACCTGTAGGTAAAAATGACCAAGCAGTGTTTACTACCGCTTTAGCAGCGGTTCCAATAAACGTTTCTGTAGATATTTGTGCTGCTTGACTTCATTTGCTTGAGGCACATTATGACTTAGGCTGGCAATACACTATACAATTTTCTTGTTCAACTTTCTGTTAGATTTACCAAAACCGTAAACTATTAGGTCAAACCTAAACCCTTTAAATTTGTATGCAATCAGGTAGAACCTTGCACTACATAGTTGAAGGTAAATCTAAAGGAAATTGAATAAGAAAATTGTATAGTGTATGGCCAGCCTTAAAGTGTATTTCAAATTTTGCAGCCAGATTCGGGAAAACTCCACTCTATTTTGTTTAGTGTTATGTGTTCTCTTTCACAGGAAGGAAGGAAGGAAGGAAGGAAGGAAGGAAGGAAGGAAGGAAGTGTCATGGCTGACTGCAAGGTTTTTTGAACAATGTTAGAGTGAGCCTATCCCAAGTCTGTCCTCCTTGATATACTAAACATGAAGGCCCAACCTCTACACCTTTAACCCTTTGTTATGACAGACAGTATTCAAATCCAATTCAATAGATTAAGATCAACCTGTACAGTACAGACAAGGCTAAATTATTACTAAAGGCAAAACTTTTTCTGTTTTGAATAGAATGGAGAGGGACTGGAACCCCTGTCAGCTTTTTATTGCAGTCTGTGACTCAGTTTGGGAGATTTACCCTGTTTGTCCCGTTTATCATTATCATCAAAACTGTAAAATTACAAGTAAAAGAAAAACACAAATGTTGGGTTGTCACTAGTCTTCCAATGGGGACACTAGTTCTGGTGACAACCAGGGACTCACTCAGTATGGAGGGATTTCCTCTCACTTCCCATTTTGACTATGGGAAGTGAAGTAAAAACCCTCTCTTACGCTATCCAAAATGAAATGAGAATTGCCTTTAGTTCTACTTAAATTATGGCAAATACAGTCACTTAACCCCCTTATAAACAAACAAAAAAAATACTATGTATGATTTTTCCTTGCTGTAGGGTGCAGAATTAAACATCTGAATAAGGTAGGCTGTAATTCTTAAAGAGAAAAAAAAAAGGATTTTTTATAACAGCTTACCTGTAAAATCCTTTTCTTTTGATGTACATCACGGGACACAAACCCTCAGTAATTACTGATGGGTTATATAGGGTATCACTAGGTGATTGGACACTGGTCACACCCTAAACAGGAAGTTCAAGCCCCTATATAATCCCTCCCCTTACAGGGATACCTCAGTTTTGTAGCAAAGCAATATAAATGTATTAGAAGAGGGGCGGGACCTTTGTGTCCCGTGATGTACATCAAAAGAAAAGGATTTTACAGGTAAGCTGTTATAAAAAAATCCTATTTTCTTTCTCGTACATCACGGGACACAGAGCCTCAGTAATTACTGATGGGATGTCCCAGAGCAATGCTATCTGAGGGGAGGGGAACCACAACCAAGTAGGGTGTAATCAGACCTGAGGACCTTATACCGCTGCCTGCAGCACACTACGCCCAAAGGCGATATCCTCATGCCTTCTCACATCCACCTGATAAAATCTGGTGAATGTATGGACTGAAGACCAGGTTGCAGCCTTGCAGATTTGAGCCATAGAGGCCCGGTGATGCACTGCCCAAGAAGCACCAATAGCCCTTGTGGAATGTGCCTTGATCTAAAACGGAGGAATCTTCTGTTTCAAACCGTAAGCTTGAATAATCAATTGTCGAATCCATTTAGAAATGGTAGCTTTTGACGCTGCCTGTCCTCTATTGGGACCCTCTGGCAGCACGAACAAAACATCCGTTTTGCGAATTTGAGCAGTTGCTTCCAGATAGGTCTTGACTGCTCTTACTACATCCAAAGAATGTAGTGACCTTTCTTCCGAAGAACAGGGATCTGGAAAAAAGGAAGGCAGAACAATGTCTTGGTTTAGATGAAAATCTGAAACCACCTTTGGTAAAAAACTAGGATGAGGGTGCAACACCACTCTATCCTTGTGTACAATCAAATAAGGCTCTTTACAGGAAAGAGCTGCTAATTCTGATACTCTTCTAGCAGAAGAAATGGCTACCAGAAAAATTAACTTCCTTGTCAACAAGACCAAAGGAATCTGACTTATTGGTTCAAAAGGCTGTTTCTGTAAAACAGACAGAACCAAATTCAAGTCCCAGGGGTTTAGAGGCGCGTTAACCAGAGGATTAAGACGCGTCACCCCCTGCATAAAGTTTCGGACCAAAGAATGCCAAGCAAGTGGCCGTTGAAATAGTACTGATAAGGCCGAGACCTGGCCCTTGATGGTACTCAAGGCCAGCTTCATCTCTAATCCCAATTGTAGAAAATCAAGAATTCTACCTATCACCTATTTTATGGGGTGCCAACCCCTGGATTCACACAAGGATACATAAGCTTTCCAGACTCTATGATAAATTACTCTGGAAGCTGGCTTCCTTGCATTGATCAAGGTAGATATCACAGGACCTGAAAGCCCACGATTCTTCAGAATGTGGGTTTCAATAGCCAAACGTCAAATTCAGCGTTTGTAAGGCAGGATGGAACACTGGACCTTGAGATAACAGGTCTGGGCGTAACGGTAGGGTCCACGGGGAACCCACCGTCATCCTTACTATTTCTGCATACCAATTCCTCCTGGGCCAAGCGGGGGACCAGAAGTACCGACTTCCTTTCCTGCCTGATCCTGCGAAGGAGTCGTGGCAGTAGCAGAATAGGCGGGAATGCATAAATCAGTGAGAACCGATGCCACGGAATCACCAACGCATCTGTCCCGCATGCAAGAGGATCCTTTGTCCTTGCCACAAATCTGTCCATCTTTTTGTTAAATCGGGATGCAAAGAGATCTACATCTGGAACCCCTCATCTTTGGCATATGGCCCAAAAGACGTCGGGATGCAGAGACCATTCCCCTGGGAGTAACTGCTGGCGACTTAAATAGTCCGCCTGCCAGTTCTCTATCCCTGGAATGAAGACTGACGATATGCATGGCACCTGTTTCTCTGCCCAGACTAAGATCTGGTTCACCTCTCTTTGAGAAGCTCGGCTCCTGGTGCCTCCCTGATGATTGATATAAGCCACTGCTGTGGCATTGTCGGACTGGATCCTGACTGGGCAACCCTGTAGCCCGAGAGTCCAGGCTTTTAGAGCTAGATATGCCGCACGGATCTCCACAATGTTGATGGGTAGAGTCCTCTCAGTTTTGGACCATACCCCTTGGACCACAGACTGTTCCAGAACTGCTCCCCAACCAGAAAGACTGGCATCCGTTGTTACCACCGTCCAGGTGACCGGTAGAAAGGTTTTCCCTTTCTGCAAGCTTTCAGGTATTAACCACCAATTGAGGCTCTGACGCACTGCATGAGACAGGTGCATCGGAAAATCTAATGCCTGAACCCTCTTGTTCCAGGCCGACAGGATACTGTGTTGCAACAGTCCTGAATGAAACTGAGCATAGGGAACTGCTTCGAACGAAGCTACCCTCTTTCCCAGCAGCCTCATACAAAGGCGGACAGAAGGATCCTTCTTGGTCCTGACTACCAGAATCAGCTCCCTTAAGGCAGTGATCTTTGCCTGAGGTAAAAATACCCTCTTCCTGGCTTGTATCTATGATCAGACCCAAATACTCCAGTCTTTTTACTGGTTTTTGGAAAGATCTTTCCAGGTTGAGGATCCAACCTAGGTGTTCCAGATACTTGACTGTGGTCCTCAAGTTTCCGTTCCAACAGGCTACCGACCGGTCTATCAAGAGCAGGTCGTCTAGGTATGCTATGACAGTTATACCTTGAGCCCTTAATCTGGCCAGAGGAGGAGCCAAGATTTTTGTAAACACTCGAGGTGCAGTGGTTAGTCCGAAAGGCAGAGCCACAAACTGTAAATGGCACCCTCCTATCTCGAAGCGTAGGAGCTTTTGATGAGCAGGAAAAATGGGCACCTGCAGATATGCATCTCTGATGTCTATCGATGCCAGAAATTCTCCTCCCTGCAGGATGGACACTACTGTCCGAATTGATTCCCTGTGAAAGGATCGAATCCTTAGGAATCAATTCAGATCCCTTAGATCCAGAATGGGTCTGACATCCCCATCTGGCTTTTGGACCATAAAAGGTTGGAATAGAAGCCCAATCCTTGATCCTTCGTGGGAACCACCATAATGACCTCTTGTGACAAAAGCCGCTCTAACGCTAGAAGGAGCGACTGCTTTTTCTCTGGATCTCTGGGGACATTTGATCTAAAGAAAACAAGGAGAGGGAAATTCTTGGAACTCCAGTTTGTAACCTAAGGTTACCGTGGAGATTACCCATCTGTCCTGAAATCCTCCTGCCAGAGCTTTTGAGAACTGTAGCAGTCTTCCCCCCACTCAAGCGAGCGGAGGCGCCCTTTCATAAAGAGGCCTTAGAGTCCTGTCTAGCAGGCTTCTTCCCCCAAGACTTCTTTGTCCCTGGGGTTGACTCTTGTTTCTTGACCCAGACGGAGGAGGCTGTTGCAACTGCCTAGAGGCTGATGCCCCTGGTACTGGGGAAAGAGACCGTTTGAAAGAGGAACGCTTACTCCTCTTAACAGGTAAGAGAGTGCTCTCCCACTAGAAAACCTTTGGATATAATTATCCAAGTCTTTCTCCAAACAACCTTGCACCATGAAATGGAAATCCAGCCAGAAGTTTCTTACATGATGCTTCAGCTGACCAATCTTTGAACCATAGGATTCTACGCATATGCACCAACCCAAGTGAAAGACGAGGGGCTTGCATGATAGAATCTCTAATGGCGTCAACAGCAAAACATAAGGCCACTGGAAGGTTAACCAACCCCTGGACCTTCTGTTCAGGTAAGACCTTGATGACCTGCTTAACATGGTCTCTTAAGTATTGACAGACTCCGATTGCTGCCACTGCAGGTTGAACTACTGAACCTGCTAAGGAAAAAATATCCTTCAATAGGGATTCCATCGTTTTATCCACAGGATCCCTGAGCATCTGAGCATTGTCTACAGGACAAGTCAGACTTTTATTTACAGAGGAAATGGCGGCATCGACGGCCGGTATCCCCCACATCTTTATAAACATTTCTTCCATAGGATAAAGTGTTGAAAACTTTTTAGGCGGAAAAAACGTTTATCTGGGTGATCCCACTCAGAATAAATGAGCTTTTTCAAGTAAATTATGAACAGGAAAAGCATGTGTTGTTTGAGGAGGCTTCAGTGACCCCAAAGAAGTAGAGGGTTCTTTAACTGATTCTGATACGGGTACTTTAAATGTGGAGCGGACCAATCCAGCAAGGATCTGTACTAAGACTTTCTCATCCTGAGAAGCGAAGAGGGCCCTTCCCCACTTGATTCCTCAGTGAAGGAATCCTCCGTCCTATCCCGATCCTCTGAAAGGGATTTTTCTCCCCTATCTGAGAGCTCCTCCTCCTGAGGGTCCCGGGTAACAGAGATAGACCTAGTGCGTTTTTCTTCCACTGAGTGAAGATGCAATTACGGCCATTAATCTTTCCTCTAAACCATTAATGAAAAAAACCTCCTGCGTAATGCATACAGGGGCTGAAGTGCCAGAAGCAGGTGTAGCCCCTGACCCCAACGGCTCTCCCTGGCTAGCCGTCCCTGGCCCCTAAGGGGGGGGGGGGGTGCTGCAGAAAGGGAGTCCTCAGAACCTGAAGGAGATCCCCTAGAGCCTCTGGTTCTTGGGGTATTTGAACCTCTTCTACCCATAGTGCAAAACAACAAGGTGGAGGTATCACAAATGAACACTGACTGCTGAGCGATGTAGTCCAGCAACAGCCCTGCTACCAATGCCCCGTCTAGTGTTTCTTTAGTAAATGCTGCCTAGGAAAATGCCTGTGTCCCACCTTACATGCGACCGTCAGCTCTGTGTCCCTCCAAAGGCTGTGTGCACCTGCAAAGTGTACCTCTATAGCCTTGCAGCCGGCGATCTGGGCGTCTAAGCATGTTGGACTCCGCGCTGACGCTCCGCCCCCCCTCTCTCATTTTCAAACAAACGTGCACTCCCGCGCGAGCCCACCCTCCGGGACCAGCCTGGAGGGAAGGCTGGGGGTGGAGAAGGAAGGAGAGAGGCCGGCAGTGATGGGGCCTGCACGTGGCAATGGCGGCGATAGTGGGGTATACTACCGCCTCACAGACCACCTGCGGCCTCCCCCTATTCTGGGGGGAATATCCAGAGGAGAACCCCCCATCCCATCCTACCTGGAGCTCAGCTGGAGGAGCTTGTGCAGCGTGAACAAACACTGAGACAGACAGCATGAGAAGGTATGTGCTCTTGGCAGCCCCCGGTGGCGACAATAGGCATAGCATGCATTTACCTTAACGGAGAAACCTACTAGAATTAAAAAAATTCTGTAGAATCTCCCTTACCTTATCCAGCCACAGGGTTCTGTTATACAGACCCAATCTTCACCTCTCACGGTGGGCTCCGTTTGGAAAAACCTTCAGAGACTGGGGCCCCCTACGGATAGGGGGATCCGCAGTTCTGGGCCTGTAAAGCACCCGGCCAGAAATAAGGCTAGAAAAACCATTTTCTGAAATGCGGGGTCCAGCTCTCTAAAAAGAGGAAGCGTTACAGGTAAAACCTCGTTTCTTCGGACACGAGGCCCGGGTACCATCCAATTCGGCCTAGAAAGGACACTTTGAAATGGATCTGGTTCGCCTGGCTTGCCCCAGTATAGGATATAGGATTTTCCCTTTGAAGCTCAGCACAGGACATCTTTACACGTCCAAAACCTAAGACACTGGTGTAAAAACTGAGGTATCCCTGTAAGGGGAGGGATTATATAGGGGGTTGAACTTCCTGTTTAGGGTGTGACCAGTGTCCAATCCCCTAGTGATACCCTATATAACCCATCATTAATTACTGAGGCTCTGTGTCCCGTGATGTACGAGAAAGAAAAAGCTCCTGTTCCTTTAAAAGCATGATTAACAATATAGTGCTGTTGCAGTGTAAGTTCTCCCTTTCTATGTCTTTAAATACCTGGTTGATCCTGTCTGTTCTTGTTTCCCCCTATGTGAACTGACAATGGTAATCATGGCTGCTGATCCATGATACCAAGGTCAGTTTACGTGCCTCCGTCATCCCACAGTCTGTCCCTCTCCCCTCCCTCCCTGCCCATCAGCTCAGTCTGTGTGTGAGAGCCGATCTGCTTCCACCCCTCCCCTCTCGCTGCTATTTCCACTGCAATACATACCCCCATTACTTGTATCCTCTTTGTTTTATGAAGACCTAAAGTACTGTGTTTTTTTATTATAATCCTAAATACCCCCTTTCACAATGCCACTCTGCGGTCACGTGACCTCCCTCTGCTGACATCAGAGGGGAATCTCTGCTCCTCCCACTGCTCTCCTTAGATCGCGGAAGGAGATCAGAGGGGGAACACGTGACAGCAGAGCGACCGTGTGAGAAAAGGTATTTAGGATTATAATTTAAAAAAAACACGCAGTACTTTAGATCTTCATAAAACAAAGAGGATACAAGTATTGGGGTTATGTGACTTAACAAGCACTTAAAATATTTTTTTAGTTATGCTATGTGAATGGAGGCATATGAAAAATATAAAAGTAGGCGCTATCCCAATTTAGTTGCGAGTGGAAAATACACTTTACGCATAAAACAGAAGAATGTCTGAAAGAAAAACCTCAGCATCGTCCAGTGCAACCACACTGTTGCTTTGATGTTTTTAAGGTGTGTTAGAAAATTAAAGACCAAATGTGATTGGCTGAGAGGTCCTAGGACATCTAGCGAAGACAGACCGCAATAAAAAGGGCAGGGGATCCAACACTGTCCTATTCTATCCCAAAAAAAGTTTTGGCTATACAGAAACTTAAATGCAATCGCTCCCTAGCTGGCCTGAATTGCTGCTGCAACGGACTTGCAAGGGAGGCACATCTTGCTGGTCTGGCTATGGAGGCAGTGACTCAATAGCAAGAGGTAAGTGACTGTGTGCAGGCTTTCAATACGGGACAAATCAGACTTCTGCACTGCAGTAAATACAAGTTACATGCATCACTGCAAACTGATGCCATAAATATTGGCTGTGTGGTGCATTACAAAAATATATTTGTGCCTGATTTTAGATATGCTGGGGTGCCTCGATATCCCATTCAAAAGTATTGCAACGCGGGTAACAACAAAACACATGTTGACATACATAAGTTATCACACCACACAAATAAAAACGGGCCCTTATACTCTGTGTGGATAGTGGAGGGGCCACTGTTTGATTTTTACAGAATTGCATAAACTGTAAGACTAGCAAGTTGTTAAGACGGAGAAGCAGCAATTTCTCTGAATTTTTTTTTTTAGATCCATTAAAGGATAAGTCCACCCTAACACTAAAATCGATATCTACAGACATCAACGATATAAGCCTAACCTATCTAGTCCTATAAAGAAGAAATCAGTATACATACTTTTTTTTAAGCCGATCTGATCCGGTCCCCAGCGGCGGAAGCTCTGCAGGGGACACAGATGACGTCCTCTGCACCCGCCTCCACAGCAAAGCCTCAGCTGACAGCTCAGCGTGGGTTCAGATCGGCTTCAAAATAGGTATGTATACTGATTTCTTCTTTGCAGGGCTAAATAGGTTCATGTTAGATAGTGGATGTCTGTAGATGTAGAGTCTTTAGTGTTAGGGTGCACTTATCCTTTAACGACATGTAACAATATGCTTTCTTCCAAAAAATGCAAAATACATCCAATATAAAAACAAGGCAGCAACTAACTCCTCATTTCTTGTGAATCTCTTCCCAACCCTTCTTTTCCTTCCTACCACCCCACCCACCCCTTTTCCAGAACGGATGCCTAAATAAGTAAATATGTTTAAAATGATCTCTAAGCCCTTTTTTCTTCTCTCATATTTATATACCCCTAGATAAATGGGAACCTTCACAGACACATTCAATTTTTACTTACTATAAATAAATTTCCCAGTATTAAATAGAAAATTGGACATTAGCACCCAATAGACAATCATTGCTCCAACAAGTGACACCATAGAAAACAGGAGGCTGGACCATCGTCCAAATGAGCCAAAATAGTACTGGCAGACATCTGGAAACTCCCATGTCGAGGTATCAATAGAGGCTGCAGAAGGAAAAAAAAACAAAAAATCATGTTAAACAATTTAACTTGCAACATGACTGTTTCAATTATCTCTAACCGGTACTTGAGGAGTGATCAACACCAAGCTTGGTGTACAGATCTTTCAGCCGACTGGAAAATCCTTATTAAAGATCATACAACTGTTGTCAGATTTCATAACAAAAAAGGGATTATCCTTTTCTAGATCAAATATAAAGAAAACTGAAGGTACTCAGGTGGAAGTGTCACTGATATTCAGTGTTTGTTATGAAGATGGCAGATGCCCCTGCTAAGGCAACATAAATAATGTTTTAACTTTAGTGTGTATATGTGATGTGTGTACTACTTTTATACCAACAATAAACTATTAAAGGGTCTCCTACTGAACACTTGTTCTACATTCTTTGAATACACAAATTTACAAACTATAAAGCATAATCCAGCCAAAAATAATAAGATACAAATGAATAGTCCACTGAAGGATAAAATAAGCTTTTGCCTCCATATTCACCTTCAATCTAGAGATTTCCCACAAAGTTTTATCTTCCTCTAGATGTCCTCAGTTTGATAGTCTGCAATATTCAACCCACTTCCTCAGAAACCAGGCAGTATAGGGCTACCCCAGCCTATGACTGGGCAATAAAAGGAGAAGTGATACACTCATCTCTCTTTTACTTTGCTTTCTCCTCCTATCAGCATGCTTATCAGAACATATACCGATAACCTGCTTCTTTTTCTTTACTTCCAGCCCTGCGGTATAGGAACTGCAAGAGGCCGAAACAAGATCAAATTTAGGTATTTACACTGCTTGGATTAATCCCCGGGTTACAAACAAGATAGTTTCTGAAGGTTTTTTTTATTTTTAGCGGAGCTCCACCCAAAAGGCGAAGTTCCACTTTAGGTACTCCTCCCCTGCCACATTTGGCATGCAGTTTTTTTGGGAGGGCAGCGGGTACCTAACTTTGACAGGTATCAGCTCACACAGACAATCCGAGTGGAAGTTCTCTTCTCCCCCTCCCTCCCTGCAGTCTTCTGGGACATGTCACAGGTCTCAGACAATTGCCGAATCATTCAGGAGGTACAGTGCGACTCACGCATGCTCAGTGTGTACCTGGCTGTGAAGCCGCAAGCTATCATAGCTAGGTGCCCACAGTTGAGATGTCGGCGCCGGGGAGTGAAGGGAGGCTTGGGAGAGCGCATCGCTGGGTCCTGGAACAGGCCAGTGTGTGTTTATTAAAAGTCAGCAGATACACTTTTTGTAGCTGCGGACTTTTAATAAACACAAAAATGACTGGAGCTCTGCTTTAAGTTGAATTAGTATGGAAGTTGGAACAGGTACATTTTTTAAGTGCAACTCCAGCCCTAAAAATAAGTTTTCGTTTTTTGGATAGCATAGGGAAGAATAAACACCCCTGTAACGTTTGTTTTGCTGTCTGTGTCCCGGTTCAGAAGATTTCATACTCAAATTTATGTCCCTGTGACATTTGGATTTTGAAACTTTTGGCTTGTTGTGGATTGGTGGTATAGCTCCAGTGGAGACACCATTTTCCCCATAACTCTTACAGGAGTGAATTTCCCTTCCTATGAATAGATTTCCTCTCAATTCCTGTTGTCTCCCTCCGTTTCTAAGTATGAGTTGTATGTAAGTCAAATGTTTGTAACTCGAGGACTGCCTGTATTGTCTACTTTTAAGAAAATTGGTACTTAATATTGAAAAGCCACCCATACATATACTGTGATGTGGTACCTCAGCAGAGTGATTTCTGATTGGCTGATATGAGGATTGTAAAACATGACAAGTATAACAGCCGAACTTAACCAGATAAATAATACAAATGACAGCTAATAAAACAAACAGTTCATAGGTTCTAATGCAGTGGTCTCCAAACTACGGCCCTTTGCTTGCCTTTATTCAGCCCTTGGGACACAAGACACTATTTCTCCCACTGACACCAAGAATGGGGCATAATTCCTGCTACTATCATCAACAATGGGACACTATTCCTCCCACTGACCCCGACGATGGGGCATAATTCCTGCTAAAGACATCAACTACTGACTGACAAGCAGCAGTTCTCTGCTCAGGGAGCTGTGAGAACCGAGCCATCGGCGTTCTATCGCTTGGTTCTCAGTGCAGAGGTGCCGCGGGACAGATGCAGCATTAGACTGATGCTGTATCCACCTAGGCAAGTATGATGGGGGGAAAAAAAAATTTCTATGCCATGCTCATGAATTATCTCCTGGACTAATGAGTTACAGTACAACACAGTGTTTGGATCCCCGACTGAATGCAAACATTGGTATTTACTAAACAAGCTTTAAAAATGAATTATACACAGAGACAGCATGGTTGAATAAAGAATAAATGTACCAGAACAATAGTGAGACTATCTACCAGTACATGGAGGATAAACAATTGTAATATATTGTGTAATATATATTTTATGGGGACATGGATCATATAAATAGGAAATTTACAACCAGATGTTCACCGTTTTCTGGTGAAAGTGCACAAATATGGTAGAGTAGCTTTAAACTTGGTGCATATTAATAGTATGAACATGAAAACCCAGGATGTCGTCGTTTGGTAAGAGTGATATTATTACCGTATATACTCGAGTAATAGGTCGAATTTTTCAGCACATTTTTTTGTGCTGAAAGTGCCCCCCTCGACTTATACTCGAGTCAAGCACTTTTCTGCAGCAAAAAATGTCATTTTCCGAACCGACTTTGGGGCCCCATATCTCAGGGCCACTTGGTGCTAGAAACCCCAAATTTGGTATGCAACCCAGTGGACCTGGTACCATAACATATCCAAAGCTGGGGTTCCTAGCACTAAGTGGCCCCGAGATACGGGGCCCCAAAATCGGTTCGGAAAATGTCATTCTCTGCTGCAGAAAAGTGCTTGACATTTTCTGAACCGACTTTGAGGCCCCATATCTCAGGGCCACTTGGTGCTAGGAACCCCAAATTTGGTATGCAAACCCAGTGGACCTGGTACCATAACATATCCAAAGCTGGGGTTCCTAGCACCAAGTGGCCCTGAGATATGGGGCTCCAAAACTGGTTTGGAAAATGTCATTCTCTGCTGCAGAAAAGTGCTTGACATTTTCTGAACTGATTTTTGGGGCCCTGTATCTCGGGGCCACTTGGTGCTAGAAACCCCAGCTTTGGAAATTTTATGGTGCTAGTTCCACTGAGTTTGCACACCAAATTTGGGGTTCTTAGCACTAAGTAGCCCCGAGATACGGGGCCCCAAATTCGGTCAACTGTGTCTATCTGCAGCAATGTCATTTCGGGACCCTTTGGGTTCAGAGACCCCAAATTTTGGCTGCAGCTAGGGGGCATCTAGGAACCCTTAACTACCGAGTTTGAAGTTCAGGGGACCTATGGCTGCAAATGGGCACAGTGAGGCATGCAAATGGGCACAGTGATGCTGCAAATGGGCATTGTTGACCCTCTTTTCCACTTAAAGTAGCTGTGCATTTCTCACTCTCGTCTTATACTCGGGTCAATAAGTTTTTCCCATTTTTTTTGTGGTAAATTAGGGCCTCGACTTATACTCGGAACGACTTATACTCGAGTATATACGGTATGTATAAATATCAAAGAAAATGGATGAAGCCAAGTAAATCATAAAACTCACCTATTGTCCCTCGCGATTTCAAAACTCTGTAGCAGCAGTAAAGTGTTAAAAGGCCCATCAAAAAGATTAGAACAACTCCAGAAGTGAATCCAGCCTGAAATATAGGAAGAAAAATAGGAATTTTGACTTCTTAATAAAACCTGTTTATTGTCATATACTATACAAGGACACAGGATCTTTAGACTTGGGTTATATGCAGCCACCTTCAAGTGACTGGACACTAGCAGAATACAAAGCTGCAGGGACTTTCGCTATCCTACACTCCCTAGCCTCAGTTTTGTAACAAGCAATAGGGAGATTATAAGGAACAGAGATTTGGGGGACCTTTGTCATGTACTGTACTCCAAAATAGATTTTACTGGTTAAGTCAAAAAACGACAGACTTGGAGCAAGGTTACTTAACTTTACAATGTTAATTTTGATTTTCTCCATATATTTAACAATTGTTCAAGATTTGGAGAGATGTTTGTGATTCACTGTATTTGTAAACAGATTTGAGTTCTGGCTGTTGTAACGCTACCGAAAGTTTCTCTTTGTCTGACTTCAAAATTTCAATAAAAATTATTGAAAGAAAAAAAAAATTTCTTAGAAGTACAGTACAGAACACTGTATCTTTAGTCTTTAATAAGGATGAGCTCCGGCGTGTTCGCATGCTGCACATGCCGAGCCCGCCAGGAAGTCGACACGGCGCAGCGCTAATCACAGGCAGTGAGACATTTCCCGATCTCTGCAGCCGCACATCGGGAAATGTCTGACTGCTTGCGATTAGCGCTGCGCCGACTTCCTGGCGGGCTCGGCATGTGCAGCATGCGAACACGCCGGAGCTCATCCTTAGTCTTTAACCACTAGACTTCCAAAAGCAGTCCAGCAGAAATAGAAGTGTTAATAGTTGATTTTTATCAATTAACAAAATGGAAAGTAAATGAACAAAGAGAAATCCAAATCAAATCAATATTTGGTGTGACCACGCTTTGCCTTCAAAACCGTCAGGTAGGTTGTTCCATACATCTTGGCAAACTGACCACAGATCTTCTGTGGATGTAGGCTGCCTCAAACCCTTCTGTCTTTTCCTGTAATCCCAGATAGACTCGATGATGATGAGACCAGGGCTCTGTGGGGACCAAACTATCAGAAAAGAATTGGGGCCAATCAAATGACTCTCTGATGGTATGGCATGATGGATAAGCATCTGCCTGTATTTCTAAGAACTGACAATACCACTGATCCTGGCCAAATCTCCAGCTCCATTTGCTGAATTGCAGCCCCAAATTTGCAAGGAACCTCCACCATGCTTCACTGTTGCCTGCAGTGCCTTCACTGTTGCCTTGACACTCATTATTGTACCACTCTGGAGCCCTTTGCAAACAAACTGACTTTTGCTACAGCTAAATAATTCAAATTTGGACTCCTCCGTCCAGAGCAGCTTCTGCCATTTTTCTGCACCCCAGTTTCTATGTTTTTGTTCAAATGACATGGAAACAAGGCTAAGCTAATATGCATGAAAACGTAGGAACCTGCCAAGTGTATTGTTGAACCTGGATGACAGAAATTCCATGTCTGGATTCCCCCGATCCCCAGAGTTCAAGTAGAATCCCTGAACCATTCATCATTCGCAACTGGGGCGATGACCAACCCCTTATACAAGAGTAGCTGCTAATTACCAGTAAGAAGATCTGCCATCTGCACAGGGAAAGAGGCAAATTTGAAACCACGAAGTGGTGAGGAAGCAGATTCCAAAACTCCAGTTTGTAGCCACAGGAACTGAGACTACAGAGCGACAGATGTCCCCCTACTTTGACAAGTGGGTTGTCCCCATCACTGAGAAATGGCCTGGAAAATTTTTATTGACTCTATTGGCAACTAGTAACTAATAACTAGTGTTATGTGCATACATTTGTCAAAAGTAATCCGGATCGTCAATTGAAAATTTACATTGACTTGGTACTCAAATAAAAGTTTGTTCCAAATTAGTCAAGTCACATTTGGATAAAAACCTGATAAAAATCTACAGGTGTAAGGCCAGCTTTAAACTTGGAATTGGAAGCCTGAGAAAGACAAAAGGATCGTCTAGCCTCAGAAGTAGAAGGCCTAGTTTTGGAAGAGAGGAAAGTACTCTCACCCTCTGATGTCCCATCTCACAACCTCTGCAGCTGTGGAGAGGAAAGGAATGAGATTTATATGCCAGGCACCATAAGCTTCTAAACCAAGTTCAGCATCCAATGATTTCTGTGCTGTACAGTAGGCGGCTGCTGGTGCTAACCTATAGAAGAGGATCTAAAGAAAGAAAAGTGGCGTTTGTGCAATGAGTCAGCTAAAAACAGCTACACAGGAGCAGTTACACCAGGCTGTTTTGCCAAACCACCAGAAAGATTGGTGCCAAATTTAAATAGATAACAGTCCTTCCACTCCATAGCTGCAACATATCATTTAAGTGTCGTCCTGCGTTCCTCCATGACGTAGGCATAGGAGTGCCAGCACCCTGCACTTAACAAAGGTCTTTAAACTCTAGGCAGGACGTAAGGGGATTAGACCACATCCTAGATTTGCCCTCCACAGTGGGCACACTCTCGAGAGGGTCTTTAGGGACAGGGCTACACCACAGGCAGACAACAGCCTTAAGATCCGGTGTGGCTAGCTTAACACGATCCAAGACGTGGATAAGCCGCAGTGGCTTTGGTGGAGCCAGAGGCATAATAGGTCCATCACCTTAGAACACTAGAACACTAGAAATAAACTGATGCTAGCTGGGAGTAGAAGAGGTTATATTGAGGATGTGAGCTTTCTTCTTTTGCCAGTGTCCAATTTTCTGATAGTAGCTACATATAATCCATGGTTATGATTAATTATCCTGTGTCCTGTACTATAGTTGCATAGTTACATAGTAGGTGAGGTTGAAAAAAAGACACAAGTCCATCAAGTCCAACCTATGTGTGTGATTATATGTCAGTATTACATTGTAAATCCCTGTATGTTGTGGTCGTTCAGGTGCTTATCTAATAGTTTTTTGAAACTATAGATGCCCCCCGCTGAGACCACCGCCTGTGGAAGGGAATTCCACATCCTTGATGCTCTTACAGTAAAGAACCCTCTATGTAGTTAAAGGTTAAACCTCTTTTCTTCTAATTTTAATGAGTGGCCACGAGTCTTGTTAAACTCCCTTCTGCGAAAAAGTTTTATTCCTTTTGTGGGGTCACCAGTATGGTATTTGTATATTGAAATCATATCCCCTTTCAAGCGTCTCTTCTCCAAAGAGAATAAGTTCAGTGCTCGCAACCTTTCCTCATAACTAATATCCTCCAGACCCTTTATTAGCTTTGTTGCCCTTCTTTGTACTCGCTCCATTTCCAGTACATCCTTCCTAAGGACTGGTGCCCAGATCTGGACAGCATACTCTAGGTGCAGCCAGACCAGAGTCTTGTAGAGCGGGAGAATTATCGTTTTATCTCTGGAATGAATCCCCTTTTTAATGCATGCCAATATTCTGTTTGCTTTGTTAGCAGCAGCTTGGCATTGCATGCCATTGCTGAGCCTATCATCTACTAGGACCCCCTGGTCATCTTCCATCCTAGATTCCCCCAGAGGTTCTCCCCCCAGTGTATAGATTGCATTAATATTTCTGCCACCCAAATGCATTATTTTACACTTTTCTACATTGAACCTCATTTGCCATGTAGTTGCCCACCCCATTAATTTGTTCAGATCTTTTTGCAAGGTTTCCACATCCTGCAGAGAAGTTATTGCCCTGCTTAGCTTAGTATTGTCCGCAAATACAGAGCTTGAACTGTTTACCCCATCCTCCAGGTAATTTATGGACAAATTAAACAGGATTGGTCCCAGCACAGAACCCTGGGGGACCCCACTACCCACCCCTGACCATGCCGAGTACTCCCCATTTAACTCGCCCTTGTAGCCAGTTTTCAATTCATGTACTCATCCTATGCCCCATACCAACGGACCTTATTTTGTACAGTAAACGTTTAAAGGGGAACTGTGTCAAATGCTTTTGCAAAATCCAGATACATCACGTCTACGGGCCTTCCTTTATCTAGATGGCAACTCACCTCCTCATAGACGGTTAATAGATTGGTTTGGCAAGAACGATTCTTCATGAATCCATGCTGATTACTGCTAATTATACCGTTCTCATTACTAAAACCTTGTATATAGTCCCTTATCATCCCCTCCAAGAGTTTACATACTATTAATGTTAGGCTAACTGGTCTGTAATTCCCAGGGATGCATTTTGGGCCCTTTTTAAATATTGATGCTACATTGGCTTTTCTCCAATCAGCTGGTACCATTTCAGTCAGTAGACTGTCAGTAAAAATTAGGAACAATGGTCTGGCAATTACTTGACTGAGTTCCCCAAGTACCCTCAAGTGCAAGCCATCTGGTCCTCGTGATTTTTCTAATGTTAAAGCGGAGTTCCACACAAAAATGGAACTTCCGCTTTTCGGAACCCTCCCCCACTCCGGTGTCACATTTGGCACCTTTCAGGGGGGAGGGGGTGCAGATACCTGTCTAAGACAGGTATTTTCACCCACTTTTGGCATAGACTCCCATGGGAGTCTATGCCTCTTCCTGTCCCTTCGCGCTGTCACCTGGGAAACACACAGCTCCCAGGAGATAGCGGGGACCACTTACGATGCGCAGCGCGACTCACGCATGCGCAGTAGGGAACCGGTAAGTGAAGCCGCAACGCTTCACTTCCTGATTCCCTCACCTAGGATGGCGGCGGCAGCTGCCGAGAACCGAGCGGGTTCTCGGCGTCGCCTGCCAACATCGCTGGACCCTGGGACAGGTAAGTGGCCATTTATTAAAAGTCAGCAGCTGCAGTATTTTTAGCTGCTGGCTTTTAATATTTATTTTTTTTTGCGGTTTGGGTGGACTCCCTCTTTAAGTTTCCCAAGTCTAATTTTAATTCTGTCCTCTGTTAACCATGGAGGTGCTTCCTGTGATGTGTCATGAGGATAAACATTGCGGTTTTGGTTACTGAAGCCCCTCGATTCCCTCGAGAAGAATGAGGAGAAAAAGAAATTCAATACCTTCGCCATCTCCCCATCCTTTGTAACCAGATTTCCTTCCTCATCCTTTATGGGGCCAATATGGTCTGTCCTCCCTTTTTTACTGTTTACATATTTTTTTTGCTCTCCTCCACTATGTGTCCTTCATGTTCTATTTTAGCCGTCCTTATTGCACCCTTACATTTCTGGTTGCATTCTTTATAAAGTCTGAATGCTGATGATGATCCCTCAACCTTGTATTTTTTGAATGCCTTCCCCTTTGCTTTTATGTGCATTTTTACATTGGAGTTAAGCCATCCAGGACTTTTGTTCGCTCTTTTAAATTTATTACCCAATGGAATGCATTGGCTAATGCCCTTATTTAATATGCTCTTAAAACAAACCCATCTCTCCTCCGTGTTCTTTGTTCCTAAGATTTTATTCCAGTTTATGCCTTGTAGCAAGGTTTGTAGTTAAGGGAAGTTGGCTCTTTTGAAATTCAGTGTCTTTGTATTCCCCTTATGTTTCCTATTTGTGTGATTTATACTGAAGCTAATTGACCTGTGATCGCTCTTTCCTAAATTGCCCTGTATTTCCACAACCGTGATCAGGTCTGTATTGTTGGTAATCAGTGGATCCAGTAACGCTTTATTTCTAGTTGGTGCGTCTACCATCTGACCCATAAAATTGTCCTGCAGGACATTTAGGAACGGACGAGCCTTAGATTAATGCGTGGTTTCCCTCCGCCCAGTCTATGTCTGGATAATTAAAATCCCCCATTATGATAACACTTCCCATCCTTGCTGCCAATTCAAATTGTGATAGGAGATCTGTCTCCCCTTCCTCCATCAGGTTAGGGGGGCCTATAGCATACTTCCAGTATTATTTTCCCCTTAGCTTCATCCCTTTGGAGCTCTACCCATAAGGATTCCACCTCCTCCCTAGCCCCCTTAGTGATGTCATCTCTCACATTCACTTTACATTATTCTTGATATATAGGCATACCCCTCCCCCCTTTTCACCCTCTCTATCCTTGTGATAAAGGGTATACCCTTGAATGGTTGCCAGCCAATCATGAGAGCTGTTGAACCAGGTCTCTGAAATTCCAACAAAATCCAAATCCTCCTCGTACAACAGTATCTCTAGTTCACCCATCTTTTCTGCCAGGCTCCTGGCATTGGTGAACATGCCACGTAGTTTAGACCGGTCCCACATTATCCTCTTATTGGGTGTTCCGAGATTGCAACTAGGACTTGCTACTATACCTACCTTGGGTTTTTGTGCTTTGGTCAACCTACCACTAATGCCCCCAATACTACCCTCTGGAACATGTTCTGCACTTACTATATCTACCTCTGGACCCTCCCCCCCATCGCCTAGTTTAAAAATCCCTCTAAATTTTTGGCCATCTTTACTCCCAGCTGATCTGCACCCTCCTCATTTAGGTGCAGTCCATCTCTTCTATAGTACTGGCGATCAACTGAGAAGTCGGCCCAGTCCTCCAGGAACCCAAACCCCTCCTTACTACACCAGCTCTTCAGCCACTTGTTTACTTCCCTAATCTCCCTCTGCCTTTCTGTTGTGGCTCGATGTACCGGTAGTAGTCCTGAGAATACTAGCTTGGAGGTCCTTTTCCTCAATTTAGCTCCCAAGTGCCTAAAATCGTTCTTTAGGACACTCCATCTGCCTTTGACTTTATCATTGTTGCCAACGTGCACCATGACAGCTGAGTCTTCCCCAGACCCTCCCAGTAATCTGTCCACCAGATCCGTGATGTGCCAAACCCGGTAGACAACATACAGTTCAGCGCATCTTTGTTACAGATTGGCCTCTCTGTCCTTCCAAGAACTGAGTCCCCTACCACCAGAATCTGTCTTTGCTTTCCCTTCGCTCCCCCCTCCACACTCTCACTGGAGAAGTTCTTCCCCCGGCAGCTAGAAGAGTCCCTCAGCTCCAGCAGTGCTGGTCCCTGACTGGTTTCACCAATGTCACTCAATGGAGCGAACTTATTGGGATGCTCCAGCCCTGGATCGGCCTCCCTGGCACTTCCCTCTCTACCCTTCCTGATAGTCACCCATCTACTCTTTCCTAGTGCCTGCACCGCTTTGTCACCACCTGCCTCTGTGCTGGCCCCTGCCGTGTACGTTCCTGGCTCTCCTTTAGTATGGAAGGATTTCTCAGTGCTGACAGTTGTTTCCCCAGATTCAGAACCTGGGCTTCCAGGGAAACAATGTGCTTACATTTTGCACAGCAGTATTCACTCTCGATCGGATGATCAAGGAACGCATACATGCCGAAAGATGTACGAGTCGCCTCTCCACACCCGCTGGGCATCGTACCTATTATATTTAATGAGGATTGGGGATTATACCCTGTCCAAATTACCCAACAACGAGCTTCCTGACACGAATACTCAATAAGACAATACACAGCTACTGCACAAGACAATACACGTGCACTCGCAGAACTACGCGCATTGGCAGACCTACGTGCACTCGCAGACCTACGACCTATACAACCAGGAAACATGTTCAGGACAGTGTAATTCCGAAATGTAAACCAGTTTCTGTGCCCTGCTCTACACATCTACAGGCCAAACATTTTCATATCATATGTTCTGCAGTTCTTTTGGCCTGGGTTTAACTACTCCATATACTTATACTATTAGGCCTTTTTGCTGCCTTTGATACACTTGACCACCTGCTACGCTTCAAAAACTACGCATATATTGCTTGGCTCTGCAGCAATATATTACTGCTGTGGTGATTCATTGCTGGCTGACTGCAGCAGGCCATACATAACTATTAGGGGTGATCTGTTTTTTTTTTTTTTTTTTATAGATTCGGGGGGAGGTTACATTGGACAGGTCATCATGGAACCCTATAAAAAAAAAAAATTGTTTTACTGTATTAAAAAATAAAAACTTTTCCTCATGTTCTGGGTAAAATTAATTCTGAGACATCGAGTTATGTTGCTGCAGATTGGACACTGGCAAACAAATCACCCACAATTATGCTCTGGTTTTTATGGGAAAACCTATGAATGGGTGAACAAATGCTTGATACCGAATGAAGCACTAATTCATCTAAAAGGTACATGAAAGGATCCTTGAGGCTAAGGGCTTAAATGATGAGCTGAAAAACCCACATAAATATAGTGGACTAAAGCTGGCAATCTTCTTGTACAATTTTCCTTTAGCTTTACCAAAACCATATAATATAAGGTCAAACCTAAACACTTTCAATTTGTATGCAATCATGCAGGCCCTTGCACTATATTTCTAAAGGAAACTGAATAAGAAAATTGTATAGTGTATGGCCAGCTTAAGAAGCAGGGACCCTTGGGAATGACAAAAAAAGAGTCAGTCCATATAAAAGGAAGCTGTAGCTGAAAGATGGAGGCTGGATGGAAATTCCCTGAGCAGGACAGAGAGATGGGAGAACAATGAAAAAAAAACAACTTTATGGGCCGTAAACACAATCTGAAAATCGTACAAAAGATCGTGAATTTTTTTTTTTTCATGCTAATCGCATATCGAAAATGGAGAGGTTTCTAAAGTTACGAAAATTCTCGTACAACAGAATAAAAAATTGGAAGTGATGTCATGTGTTGTAGTGTAATTCTATTGCATTTTTGGATGACAACTGTACTGATTAAACGAAAATCGTACGATCTGGTATTATATGAGAACATTTTTTGTGTTTGTCCGATCAGATAATATCAGACGAACTGTCGTGATCGGCTCTCGAAAGATCCGATTATCGTCCGATCGCTTTGAAAGCGGTATTTTTCGTCCGATTTTCAGATCGTGTGTACGGGCCATAAGGAAGAAAAGAGGCCCAAGGCCTCAAGGCAAGCTTGGCTCTTTGATGCACAAGAAAGGATTATGCATAGATAAAGGCTGTCAAATCAGAAACTCTCATTTAATGGCAAAGAGGAAGGCAACCTTTTGAGTGGTGATGGTACATTCAGGGGTTGATTTACTAAAACTGGAGAGTGCAAAATCTTGTGCAGCTGTGCATGGTAGCCAATCAGCATCTAATTTCAGCTTGTTCAATTAAGCTTTGACAAAAATCTGGAAGCTGGTTGGTTTCTTTGCAGAGCTGCACCAGATTATGCACTCTCCAGTTTTAAGCCCCGTACACACAATCAGAAAATCGTACGGAAATTACCGCTTTCGAAGCGCTCGTACGATAAGCGGATCGTTAGTACAGAGCTTTCGAGGGCCGATCAGGACAGTTCATCCGATATTATTCTATTGGACATGCAGGAAAAAAATTTTCGTACGATGCCAGATCGTACGATTTTCGTTTAATCAGTACAGCTATTGTTTCGAAAATGCAATACTAATGCATTACAACACATGACATCACTTCCGAATTTTATTTCTGTCGTGCGGGAATTTTCGTGACTTTAGTAAACTCATCAGAATCGATCTGATATCAGCATGCAATAAAAAACGGACGATCATTCGTCCGATAATCTCAGTGTGTATGGGGCATTAGTAAATCAACCCCTCAGTGTCCAGGGCAAAGAAGTCAACTCCCTCAACCAGATATTAGCCAGAGGATCAGGAAAAACATATCATATGAGTGTGGGGCTCCCCTTTTAGCAGGGACAAGACCTCTTACTCACATAGTAGCTGTCCGAATGGCTAAAGGATTACTGACAGAGCAGAATGCACCAAATATACAGTCTTCTCTTCTGGCAGGCACACTGCCGAGGGAGTCTTCCAGGACATGATTCCATGGTTGTATCGAGGCCCTGGATCTGTAAAGCACTCTGCTATCAACTCACTCAATACACAATGAGTGCCACGGCAAACCCCAGCAGCCTGCAAGTCAAAATACAGATTACCCCATGTCATCCTTGCGGGGTCCAAGTTCAGCCTCCATGGCTATGCCAAGGATTAGCCAATCCAGAAAGCTGCAAAACCAGCTCTGCACCAACTGGAGACTTTTGATGGAAGAAAAAGGAATCTTGATAAAATGCATAAAAATAAAAAAAAATTGATTTGCTTTTCTCTGAGGAGAGAAGCTGTTCATTCTCATAAGGCGCTAGAAAAAACCTGGGGGGGTTGATACCTGGTCATCTTACAGCTTTTTTTGCCAGTGTTCAATCTCCCTTAAGCAGCAGCATAAACCAGTGCCTCCCATTTATTTTTACCCTCTGTCCGTTAAAGTACAATTACGAAAAAAAGGTTTTGCAAAAATAAATATATTCAGTACAGTGCGGTTCCTGGCTACTGCAAGTAATTGACAGGTCAGATGTGTGGAATACCAGTTTCCCCCTCTGCTAAGCTGTGGTTCTTCCCACTGATTTGTATGTCCTGTAGTGACCTAGAAGCTAGCGGTAGAAACCACAACGTGTGGCAGGGGAGCAGGTATTCCACCCACCTGGAGGTGTGAAATACATTTAGCGGCCACGAATAATAAAAGGGTCTCATTTTGAGACATGGACCATCAAAAAAGTATATTATCATCTATTATTTTACATATAAATTGACCCTATGCTAACAAGGTCACATTAACATTGCTAAGTGTGACTTATAATTAAATTGCTAATTGCTTGTCAGCAAGTGGTATTTAGAGATTTGAACAACTATGCCAGTAGAAAACTATAGAGAATGTTAAACTGTAATTCTCATTTAAAATGATTCTCAGTGTACAACTCTACACTGAAGATGAGGGCTTAAAGGAAATATACTGGAAAAAAAGCCACAGGATGCCACTGCTGACCACCTTCCAAAAAATCTAGCTGTGTGGCTGATTCTGGCTTTCATACTTTTATATGCTGACCCTGAACAAGCATGTGATTTAAGAAAGTCAAAGCAATGTCAGAACTCCTGGTTTACATTCTTGTTCCAAGACACTGACACTGCAAATAAATTTAAGCAGATCTGATTGTAGTTTAATGAGATCCTGAGCATGGGACTAAAAACCAAAGCAAGATAACCATTTTTATGATTTATCATACCCAGATAAGGGATCTGGTACTGGGGCTTCCCATCACACAGAGCTTTCGTTTACAATCTAATGGCTGAAGGTATGCTTGTAATTGTAGGTATATTTTTTACCTGTTTTATGCCCCAGGGAATACTGAGTATTGATGTCCCCATCATGGTATTCCAGATCATAAATCTAAAAAAAAATAAAGTATTGCTTAAGTTATAAACATAGACATTATCATAGTAAAAATGTATACAGGTCTACAATATATAGGCTGAAAGCAAAAATTTCGGATTCTTGGAATCTTCTATTTCCTTTCACAGGAACTGAAGTAAACTGACCACACACTTTTTTTTTTTTTTGTTTAAAAAAAAAAAAAAAAAAAAAACAGATTGTGTGTATGGAGGAATCCCACTGTGGAGACATTAGAATCCAACAGCGGCATATACTGTAGCTGCCGATCAAGAAAAATGTTCCTTCTGTCGAGAAGGGATGGCCACACAATGATCAAAAGTCAGCTTGTTCTTGCTGAACCGGCCTATTTCAAGCAGTGTATGGCCAGCTTAAGTCAATCAGTAAGGCGGTAAACGCGGTAACTTGCGTTTAGCCATGTTTTGTTTACACACGTTTTTAATGGAGATACATTTTTGACTATTTAAAAATAAATAAATAAATAATATATATATATAATTTATTTATTTTTAAATAGTCAAAAATGTATCTCCATTAAAAACGCATATATATAAACGCAAAACGCGACTAAACGTGGCATGTAAATGCCGCAAAATGGACGTTTTTAAAAGCCGATTATCATTTGTCAAGTTAAATCGTTCAGGGGAGGTTTTAAAATGTCCAGATTACATTAAGCCTAGGAGTTAATAAAAATCACAAGCTGTAAAGTGGTTTGAAAGGATAAGTGTCTCATTTTAAAAAAGGAAACCTCAGTCAGCATCAGGATGCACTGCAAACACTAGTCCCCTTTCACACTTATGCAACTTTTCCTGCGACTTTGGAAATCAGAGTCACATGACAAGTCGTACCCCATGATTCCCAATGATAACCATTCATATCTGTGCGACTTCATGTTGCACCAACTTCAAAGTAGACCCTGTACTACTTTGGTCCAACTTTGATGCGAGTTGAGGTCCACAAACCTCAAGTTAACACAGGCATTCCCTGAAAATCGCAGCAAAATCTTGGCCAGGTCACGGTAGTGTGAAAGGGGCCTAAGAACTTCAGAAACAAAATTGTTGCACTGCATGGCCTAAATGCACTAATGATATTCCCCCACAAACAGGTGTCAGGCTGTGTTCACAAGACACAGACAAACGGGCTGGGATTGCCTTGGGCTGCCCATCAATATCTTTGAACTATTCAGGCCTTAACCAACTGCCTGCAGCTTAAAGCGGTTGTAAAGATGTTTTTTTTTTTTTTTTTAAATAACAAACATGTTATACTTACCTTCACTGTGCAGCTCGTTCTGCACAGAGTGGCCCCGAACCTGGTCTTCTGGGGTCCCTCGGCGGCTGTTTCAGCTCCTCCCCGCAAGCATTTACCACCTTCATGCGAGCTCCCTCGCACGGTGGTGAGTGCTTGCGGGCGCGCTCCCGTGATACAGCCGGCGGCTATAGCCGCTCGCTGTATCACTCGGCCCCGCCCCCCGGCGCGCCGCGTCATCGGATGTGATTGACAGCAGCGCGAGCCAATGGCTGCGCTGCTTTCAATCCATCCACTGCAGCCAATCAGCGACCAGGCTGAGCTGCAATGAAGCTGACGAGGACGCGGACCGAAGATTCGAGGCGTCAGGTAAGTAAAACGGGGGGGCTGGGGGCGGCGGTACTGTCAAAAGTTTTTTCACCTTAATGCATAGAATGCATTAAGGTGAAAAAATTTTTACCTTTACAACCCCTTTAAGGGCATAGCTAGATTCTGACAATGTGTACCAGCCAAGGCTGTCTGATACTGGCAGCTTTTTTTTTTTTTACAATCCATTTTTTAAATGCCAGGTTTACAAAACATACATTGTGATAATGCTGGAGTTCTTTTCTGAGTCGTCTCCACCAATTTTCAAAGCACTTCCAAAGGGACTGTAAACGTAGATCTCTTCAGGTGCAGGGATGACATGATCGGGAGCAATCTGAAAAAAAAATAAAAAAAAAATTGAAATATAATATACAGTGTCACAAAAATCAGGGTCCGTGCTGATGGGATTTTGTTCCCACCAGAATTCCTCTCCTTGTACAAGTCAATGGGAATGCAAAAGCAGTTTGAATCAGGATGAAGCAACTTAGAAGGGGTTGAATGCAGTTCAAAAGGAGAAATGTGAATGATCTCGAATACAAGCAGAATGTACCTAAAATAAAGCTGAATTTGTCCATCAACACTAACTTCAACAGTGAGAATTGGTGATGCCATATAGTTTTGGTATCCTGGGTTCATATAAACAAGTAGGGTACTTGTGCGCTACTCAAAATGTTGAACAAAAAAAAAAAAGTGTAAATAAATATGTATATTACTGCTGGACTTCTATAGTGTCACGATCACCAAAATTATATAATAGCAATCAAGCAGGGTGGATATAAATCAATCATTAAAAAACAAAACAAAAAAAAAGATGTTTTTTTTTATTTAAATCAATTTATTCGTTTTTGTATTTTAATAAAATGCTTTTGGAGCAAAAATCTAAAGATAGTTTTCTATTTGAGATACATTAATAATTTAGTTTATTCAGCATGAAATGGAGCTTAGTTATGTAGCATAATGCTGCATATTTTGCAATATTTACATTTTTGGTAAACTCATTCAATAAATCCAAGCTCTGCAAGCTGAGATAACACGCACTACATTGATGCATTCACACAATTTCACAGTAACCATGAGATAGACCAAAGTTCAGGAATATTCCTTTATCCCATTGCAAATCTATGTACACTACAAACTGTAGGATTGAATCAGTTCTGATATTGGTGTTTTACTAACCTGACAGATTATTTATTATTCTAAATAGAAAACCTTAATTTTGTTTGCAGATATTAAAGATTCTAACTACCAGCAAGAATAAGCCCTTAAACTTAAAAAGCACCTGTCATGTCAGATTAATCATGGCAGCGCCTGTTAGTGGACATCCACTCACCTGCTGCCGCCACGTCCCTCCCCTTGTTGTGTCATTGCGGCATTACCAGTCCAGTTAAAGTGAATGAGACTGTCAGTGAGTTAACTGCGGGTCAGAAGGGGCTGCCGCTGCAGGTCAGAGATGACAGTTACTCTTTAAAAATCATGATTTAAATCAAGCTTTATTACTAGCGATTTAAAATCGACTTGATTTAAATCTAATCCACCCTGCAATCAAGTGAAGCAGCGCTATATATGTACACTCATAAATAACAAATAAAGTGCAATCTTCAAAAATGTCACAATACAATGTGCAAAAAACGTGCACAAGTTCAAAGTGCAAATGCCATAATATAATAAAAAAAAGTGCTTATATTAAATCAAAGTACAAAATGCAATGATGCATAACGTGAAGTTCAAATAGCAATGATAGTCCAAACTGTAAAAAACTGTGTGGAAAACTATACAGCCGATATAACGCTACCTTCAGCCAAGCCACACCTGCATTCCACCATCTGCCTATGCTTGGCTGAAGGTAGCGTTATATCGGCTGGCTGTAGCACATCTACTGGAGGAAAGAACTAATGCCCCTATTTTGGGAAAATTATTCCCTGGAAGAAAAACTGGGTATATGCTGTGCTTGCAGGGAGATCCCTTTATCCTTTGAAAAATATCACCTAACTGGAAGAGCCTTGGAGAAAGGTTGTTTTAAAGTGCAGACCACACAGGAAAAAGAGCCCTTTACCCTCTACAGCTGCAGTCGTTTTTCTGTTCCGCTGTGATATCTCCAGCAGAGAGGAAGGAAGCACAGATTGCCACTAAGGATTATCTGGATGCGTGACTACATCTATCTTGGAGGTGAGAGGCTAGAGCACACGGGGTGTGGATTGTAAAAGTGCTCTACAACCTTTCATCACGTTAAATTTTTTTCTTCACACTTGGACACATTTCTGCCCCCCCCCCCCCCTTTTGCACTAATTTGCACAGTTGAAGAGACTATTAATAATTTGTGAAGTTTTCCACAGAGTTTTCTACAGTTTGGACTACCATTGCTATTTGAACTTCACATTATGCATCATTGCATTTTGCACTTTAATTGAATATAAGCACTTTTTTCTGATTATATTATTGCATTTGCACTTTGATCGAACTTATGCACTTTTTTTGCACATTGTATTGTGACATTTTTGAAGATTGCACTTTGTTTTTTATGAGTGTACATATATAGCGCTGCATCACTTGATTGCTATTATATAATCCTGGGTTTATAATCCACTGTCTGCCCCAATACATGGTCTGCATGTTTCTTTATGTTTGTGTGGATATCTTCTAATCACTTCACGTTTCCTTCAAAAAGCTTACTGGTAGGCCCACCATGTATATGGGTGATTGAATCACTTTGGTAGGGCCCTGAGCTCAGTGTTAGATGGCATCTGTTCTTTTATTAAAAACAAAGACAAGGAAATCAACAGTCTTGGGGTTTCTTCTCAACAGTAACAGTATTTTGTGAGGACAGCAGCTAGACCCAGGAAGGCTCATAGAGGATGTAGGCCAGCACTAAGCAGACCAACCCAACAATATGCATTAGAAAGACTGAGCCAGTGATGTGTTCAACAGAAAATGCACATTGTGAATGTACTCAAGCTTTCCACAGGGCCCAAAACCAAGAACAAACTGTTGGGCTACCACCAATAATAAAGCAAAAAACATAAATGCTTATATTAAGAGAGATAACCAGAAATCAGGAGTGAGAGAAGGATTACCAGAGCACTTCTGATTTTTTTAAACTTAGAGAACAAAAGTTGAAGTCATTTCCAAAAAGCAGGGCATTTTTTCAGCGGGAACGCAGGGGGACACAGTTCCGGCAACTCCAGCATTGAATGTATGTAATGGCAAGGGGTGCTGGGGTGGGCTGCAGGGTCTATTGCTGCTGGAGCGGATCTATTTTTGAGTGGCGGTCTATTGTTGCTGGTGGGTCAATCATTGCTGGAAGAGATCTACTATCGATGGAGGGGGTCTATTGTTGCTGGCTGCTGAATAGTCTATTGATTCTGTCTGCTGGGAGATCTGTTGTTGCTGCTGGGTGGTATTTTGTTGTGGGGGTCCATTGTTGCTAGGGGGGGGGTCTATTGTTTCTGAGTGAATCTATTGTTGCTGGAGGGTCTATTGCTGGCTGTGGGGAATCTATTTTACTACTTTTCTTGCTATCATTAACAAATATCATACAAATTACTTAAAGCGGGGGTCCACCTATCTATCGTTTTTTTTTTTTTGAGTTCATTCACAAACTTTTCTTCTCAGCATTACATACTCACATATTGTGTGTAATATGTCCGCCTGTGTCAGATTTAGTCGGAAAGAATAACTTATATTATTCACTGCAGGCGGTTTCCATCTTCATTGTGGGCATTTGTAGCCCACAAGCTTTTTTTTCCTGGATGCAGTGAATGCTGTGCTCCCAGCATTCACCGCTCGTTCCCGCACATGCTCAGTGGCATCCTGGGAAGCCTGAGACTAGCTCCCAGGAGTCTGGGAGAGGCTAGAAACATGCCTACTCCCACGGGAGGAGAACCAGGAAGTGCAAAGAAGAATAGAAAAATAAAAGGTAATTACGGCGATTTAAATTTTTTTAAACGGCATGTCAGCATCTAGGCAAGGAAGAGAATACATACAGATATTGTTAAAAATTTGGGTGGAACTCCGCTTTAACAACACAAAATTATACTTGGCTCTGTACGCTCTGAAAGGGGCAGTACTGAGAGGTGGGTAGGGGATGAAACCAAGCAATGGTGCTCAGAGGTGGGTAGGGGGGCGGAGATAAGAAGTGACTCAGAAGGGTGTAGTTCCTGCACCTATTCTCTGAGAAAAGCCCTGCCAATCAGACATGCTATTTTTGAATAATACCTCAGACAGCGCCGTACTGAAGGAGGATGAGGTGCCACTGCCTTGAATCATTTACTTGTTTGAGTGCATTTCCCTTCACTTTTTGTCCTGTAAACTCAATAGGAAGTCAGAAGATATCTTTTCTTTGTAAGGGAAATCCCCTCATGAACAGATGTCACAGGAACCAGTGTCCCCATTGGATGATTTCCCCTCTGTTCCTGTTTTGAAGGCAACTCAAAATTTTAGATTTGTACTCACATTCTTTACTTGTGACATTGATGATCATAACAAATAAACATAGGTTCTAAATACCCCCAACCAAATAAGACACAAAAAAAAAAGGTATATCTTAAATTACACTTTAAACCTCTCTTAGTCTTCAGTCACACTGAATGTGGCTTTGAAATCGTGCGACTTCACTTAAAGCCGCATGTCAGTTCAACTTCAGGTGCGACTTAGAAGACATCTGTGTGACTCATGCAGATTTCTATGCAAGTCGCACCTGAACTTGCAAAAAGTAGTGCAAGAACTACTTTCAAAATTGGTGTGACGCCGCTTCCATTGCAGGCAATAGGGTGCGACTTGTCATGCAATTTGAAACTAACACTAGTCGCACCAGTGTGACTGGGGGCTTACAGTCCTAAGTTTATCATCAGGTCCATCTGAATGGGAAATAAAATAAAAATCTTTCTGACCAATGTTGATAAAACACAATAAAAATTTAGAGCTCAATTTCAAACAAAATATTTTCTTTTAAGCTTAGATGTCAAGACGCAGGCTTTTATTACTGTGCATGTCCATACTGGGGAAAATGTGCATAATTTTCTGTCTCTTTGACACTAGAACAAGAATTAAGCAGAAAAAGCATCAGCAGGACAGGTGGACACCAACAGAAATGGCAGTATCACAAACTACATAGCAATATAATTAAACAATATAACATACCAAAGAAGGTTCTGAGGGAGGACCCAGCCTCCCATAGTATTCAATACGTTTGTTCATTGCTGAGGCGTGGGATGTAACTCTCGGAGCCTGGTCATCATTGATGCTGGTAATGTAGGAACGGTCAATATAAAAAGGCCTGAAAATAATATAAATAACTGTTAACTAATTACAAAGTTTTAGCAATCAAAAGAAAGAAACTGTTAATAGTACAGTGGCTAAATGGCTAGCACTTCTGCCTGGCAGCACTAGCAGGGCCGGATTAAGAACATTATGGGCCTGGTGCTGAGGATTTTGGTGGGGCTTTTTATAAAATAACTAAATAAAAAAAAATGCAAACAAATTAAATTAGAGAGAGGATGAGAAAGAGAGAGGGGGGTGATGAGAGAGAAAGAGGATGCTCATGAGCATGCGTGGGAGTGACATCAACGCAGCTCGGCCAAGGCAAGTGACCAAAGGCACAGAACCCGGAAGGAAGACCTGGTGAAGATGGAAGCGCCCATGATCCACCGGATTGATCACAGTGCAGCGCTGGAGGGCTCAGCCTGAGAGGTAAGTAGGGGTGCAACGGATCGTTGCCGATCCGTGATCCGTACGGATCACCCTCCGCGGATCGGCACACCCGCGATCCGCGGAGCACTTTTCGGGCCTCAGCCATAGGAAAGGCCCCGGCTTCGGCCTAGCTCCGGAGCCGGCGGCCATCTTGGTACACCCGGAAGTGGCCGCTGTCTCGACAGGAAGTGACATTTCGTCGCCGCCATCTTGCTACACCCCACACTCCTGCACAGTACAATAATGATGGAGTGAGAAGGGGGCAAGCGGACATCTTGTTACACCCACCGGAAGTTTTAAATTTAAAAGCCATTTTCAACACAAAACTGAGCTTATATGCACAAATACTGTATTTATGCATATAAGCTCGGTTTTGTGTTGAAAATGGCTTTTAAATCTAAAACTCCGGTGGGTGTAACAAGATTTGTGTTTTTTTTTTTTTTTTTTTTTTTTTTATGCTGATCCGAGGATCGATCCGATCCGTGACTCTGATCCGAGGATCGATCCGATCCGTGAGATTTTTGATCCGTTGCACCCCTAGAGGTAAGTGTACCCTAATCTGCTAATATGCTGTGCATACTTGTACATTATGGAATAACCTACCGCAGGGCCTCTAAAAAGTAGTAATGTTAGCAAAGTTTATTAACGCTTTCATCTCACAGGATCCCAGAAGCCACTAATGGGGCCCCCTCTACTGACCCAGTGGCCCTTGGGCAGTGCACAAATGCAGAGTTGCCAACATTTTTAAAAATATTTTAAGAGACACTTTTTTTTACCACTGGTATACTTAGAGTAGCTGACATCCCCTATGTCCCTCTATACATCACAATAGTAATCACAAAATTAAATGGAGTACTAATAATGGGCAGAACAAATGAGGACTGAGAAGATTTCCTTTAGTTGAACTAACAAAAGTGTGCCCATTCTAGAGCTGGTAACATTGAGGACATTCAATATAATTTTAAAGAACGTTTTTTGTGGTTAAGAGGCATAGCGGGGGAGTATGGAAGGTATAAAAGTGGGAAGTATGTGAAGGTGAGGGAGAGGAATGTGGAGGGTATAACAGTGGGCACTATGTACAGGAGAGGAGTGTGGAGGGTATGGTAGTGGGCAGCATGTACAAGAGAGGAGTGTGGAGAGGATGACAGTTGGCGGTATGTACAGGAGAGGAGTGTGGTGGGTATGATAGTGGGCAGGATGAACAGGAGAGGAGTGTGGAGGGTATGATAGCCAGCACTATGTACAGTAGAGGAGGTTATGAAAGTGGGCAGCATGTACAGCAGAGCAGTGTGGAGAGTATGATACTGAGCAGTATGTACAGTAGAGGAGTGTGGAGGTTTTGACAGCAGGCAATATGTACAGGAGAGAGGTGTATGATACTGAGCAGTGTATACAGGAGAGGATTGTGTTTTTTTTTTTGTGAAAATGGGCTTGTCTTAAGGTAAGGGGCCTGGAGCTGCAGCTCCAATGGCCCCTATGTTAATCCAGCCCTGAGCACTAGGGTCGTTCCAATCCCAACCACGACACTACCTGCCCGGAGTTTGCATGTTCTCCCTGTGCATTCATGGGTTTCCTCTGGGTACTCCTGTTTCCTCCCACACTCCAAAGACATGCTGGTAAGTTAATTTGCTCCTGTCTAAATTTGCCCCAGTATGTGCATGTATGATTGTGAATTGTGGACCTTAGATTGTAAGCTTCTTGAGGGAAGTGACTGATGTGAATATACAATATACAGTCAGGTGCATAAATATTAGGACATCGACACAATTCTAATCTTTTTGGCTCTATACACCACCAAAATGGATTTGAAATGAAACAAACAAGATGTGCTTTAACTGCAGACTTTCAACAACAGTTTGTATATGTGCCTCCCACTTTTTAAGAGACCAAAAGTAATGGGACAGATTAACAATCATCCATCAAACTTTCACTTTTTAATACTTGGTTGCAAATCCTTTGCAGTCAACTACAGCCTGAAGTCTGGAACGCATAGACATCACCAGACGCTGCCTTTCATCCCTGGTGATGTTCTGCCAGGCCTCTACTGCAACTGTCTTCAGTTCCTGCTTGTTCTTGGGGCATTTTCCCTTCAGTTTTGTCTTCAGCAAGTGAAATGCATGCTCAATCGGATTCAGATCAGGTGATTGACTTGGCCATTGCATAACATTCCATTTCTTTGCCTTAAAAAACTCTTTGGTAGCTTTCACAGTATGCTTCGGGTCATTGTCCATCTGCACTGTGAAGCGCCGTCCAATGAGTTCTGAAGCATTTTGCTGAATATGAGCAGATAATATTGCCCGAAACACTTCAGAATTCATCCTGCTGCTTTTGTCAGCAGTCACATCATCAATAAATACAAGAGAACCAGTTCTATTGGCAGCCATACATGCCCACGTCATGACACTACCACCACCATGCTTCACTGATGAGGTGGTATGATTTGGATCATGATCAGTTCCTTTCCTTCCCCATGCTCTTCTCTTCCCATCACTCTGGTACAAGTTGATCTTGGTCTCATCTGTCTATAGGATGTTGTTCCAGAACTGTGAAGGTTTTTTTAGATTTTGTTTGGCAAACTCTAATCTGGCCTTCCTGTTTTTGAGGCTCACCAATGGTTTAACATCTTGTGGTGAAACCTCTGTATTCACTCTGGTGAAGTCTACTCTTGATTGTTGACTTTGACACACATACACCTACCTACTGAAGAGTGTTCTTGATCTGGCCAACTGTTGTGAAGGGTGTTTTCTTCACAAGGGAAAGAATTCTTCAGTCATCCACCACAGTTGTTTTCCGCGGTCTTCCGGGTCTTTAGGTGTTGCTGAGCTCACCGGTGCGTTCTTTCTTTTTAAGGATGTTCCAAACAGTTGATTTGGCCACACCTAATGTTTTTTCTATCTCTCTGATGGGTTTGTTTTGTTTTTTCAGCCTAATGATGGCTTGCTTCACTGATAGTGACAGCTATTTGGATCTCATATTGAGAGTTGACAGCAACAGATTCCAACTGCAAATAGCACACTTAAAATGAACTCTGGACCTTTTATCTGCTCCTTGTAAATGGGATAATGAGGGAATAAAACACACCTGGCCATGGAAAAGCTGAGCAGCCAATTGTCCCATTATTTTTGGTCCCTTAAAAAAGTGGGAGGCACATATACAAACTGTTGTAATTCCTACACCGTTCACCTGATTTGGATGTAAATACCCTCAAATTAAAGCTGAAAGTCTGCAGATAAAGCAAATCTTGTCTATTTCATTTCAAATCCATTGTGGTGGTGTATAGAGCCAAAAGAAGATTAGAATTGTGTTGATGTCCCAATATTTATGGACCTGACTGTATATGCAAAGCACTGCATAAATTCTCAGTGCTATAAAAGTAACTGTAATAAATAAATATTTTATATCAGACCCCAATATTTGTACACTTTAAAAATATGTGCACAAAAGGAGAAGGTTGCGCTCTGCAGTGTGAATCGCTGAAAGTCTCAGTTTCAGAGAGTGGCACAACAAGAAGTACAGTGCCCAAAAGTGAAGGCCATGAAGCTTCCTGAAAAGGTGGCGATTGGACATACTCTTGCTGCACTGGAGGGAGAGCAGCAACCTGCAACGGGAGACCTGCAGTCAGCAGGCAAGCCATCGGTATAACTCAGTATAGTTAAACAGAATGTCATACCAGGGCAAATTTAGACATGAGCTAATTAACCTACCAGCATGTCTTTGGAGTGTCATAGGAAATCTGAGTACCCAGAGGAAGCCCACCCAGGTACAGAGAGAACAAACAAACTCCCAGTGGCGGTGCGTCCATTAAGGGTGCACGGGCGCCACTCCCACTCTCCAGCCACCCCCTCTGTGTAGTATGGATACATTAATGCATTGCATGAATCTATCCATGGGCGCTGTAGCCACCCCCTATTCAGGCGCCCAGCCCCTTTTCGGATGCCGGGCGCCTGAATTACAACGACGGGGGGTTGTTTTTGAAGCACCTGATTAGAGCCATATGCTCTAATGGGCTTCAAAAAAGGTGAACTGTGAGCGCAAACCATTGCGCTCGCAGTCCACACAGGTGTGTTAGCAAAGCAAAAGAGTACTTGCTTTTCTAACACAGAACCGCGTCTCAGCCAATCAGGAGGCGCGGATGTAATACCAGTCACCTGATTGGCTGAAGGCAGAGGCGATCTCATTGGACGCCTAACAGGAAGAAGACACGCATGGAGGACGCAGAAGCCATAGCCCGGCTACCCGTCCCACAGTTCGCCGCCTGACCTGCCACCACGATGGGGTAAGTGCTGGGCAGATAGCGGGCGGGGGGAGGGGCACAGTGGCTGCAATTGATGGGGCACAGTTGGCTGCATTTGCTGGGCATAGTGACTGCCTATTATGGGCACCGAGGCTGCAGTTGCTGGGTACAGAGGCTGCAAATGATGGGGAACAGTTGGCTGCATTTGCTGGGCACAGTGGCTGCATATGATGGGCACAGTTGGCTGCATATGATGGGCACAGTTGGCTGCATATGATGGGCACAGTTGGCTGCATATGATGGGCACAGTTGGCTGCATATGATGGGCACAGTTAGCTGCATTTGCTGGGCAGAGTTGGCTGCATTTGCTGTGCACAGTTGGCTGCATATGATGGGCACAGTTGGCTGCATATGATGGGCAGAGTGGCTGCATATGAACGGCAGAGTGGCTGCATATGACGGGCACAGTGGCTGTATATGACAGTCAGAGTTGGCTGCAAATGACGGGCACAGTGACTGCATCTGATGGGCACAGTGGCTGCATCCGATGGGCACAGTGGCTGCATCCGATGGGCACAGTGGCTGCATCCGATGGGCACAGTGGCTGCATCCGATGGGCACAGTGGCTGCATCCGATGGGCACAGTGGCTGCATCCGATGGGCACAGTGGCTGCATCCGATGGGCACAGTGGCCGCATTTGATGTTTTTGTTTCAGTATTTTTCAGTTAGTTTGCGCCTCCCCAAAAATTTTGAACACCAGCCGCCACTGCAAACTCCTTACAAATAGTGTCTTGAACTAAAATCCTGTTCTGAAAGAAGAACTAACAACTAGCCCCCTTTGCTGCCTTACATACAGACCTTGTCTGGCAAACTAGCTCTCAGATAAAAGGGATTGGCAAATCACAACCATTACAGACACCTCCTGTAAACCTATATAAAATGAAAACTTGGTGCAGAAAAGTGGCTCTGAAAATTTTAAAAGTGGAACTTGACTCTTTAAGTATTTGTTTATTGATTTTCAATATAAAGTTTTAACTTTGCAAAAGGTACATCATGTATACAGTGAGTGTTATAGAACCAATAGCCAAACATGGCCAACTTATTAGCGCAACAGTAACATAGCCCGCAATTCCCCTAAAGGAAGGAAACGTCACAGAATAGGATAGCAAAATTACCTTATATGGGCTGCATTGGACCCAAAGCTTGTACATTACAGTTTAACAAGAGGAGGAAAACATCCTTACACTATTCACACACAAACATGCCAATCGTACAACCGCCACCGCTCCCTCCCTAGCCATCAGATTGGAAAATCATGGAGCCAACAACAGAATACATGGTTAACCACAGACACTGTGATATGAACAGGAGTCAGATACCCACTACTGTTGGGAGAACTGAGTGTCTCTCCAAAAGGCATCAGCAATATCAAGCCATGGCTGCCAAACCTTTGAAAAACTTTTTTGGGAAAAACTTTATTCACCATACGGTAAAAGGTCTGTATATCCAGAACAGAGGTATTATTCCATCGCAACAGAATTAATTTCTTGTCATAGAATAATAATATATGTACAAGAGTACGAGCGCGAGTCCTGTGTATAAAGTCATTTAACACACCAAGTAGTCCAACTTCAAGAGTATGAGGTACAGGTAAATGTAAAGTGTTGTCAAAAAAAAAAGAAAAAAAGTCCTTCCAATATGCTGACAAAGCAGGGCAAGACCAAAACATGTGTAAGTACACTGCATCTTTAGGCCCATATCTAGAACAGGAGGCAGCAGAGTCAAAACACATTCGGGTCAACCTGGCAGGAGTATAATGCAACTAGTATATACATTTAAACTGTGTATATTGATCATTAGAACCAATAAGGTCCTGGAAACAGATTTCATAGGCCTCCTCCCACCCCTCCTCGGACAGCCCAGGAATCACAACCTCTCATTTCCGTAGTGCAAGTTGGAAGGGGTTGACCCCAGAAGACTGGAAAGAGTACACAGTCGTAACCAGTTTCTCAATATCTAAATATGACAGTAGTACCTCCAATGGTGAATCAGAGAGCTCCTGGATTAAACCCACAGCCTGTGCCCAGATGGTATGACGTAACAAAAGATATTTGAAAAAGAATTTATTAGTCACACAGCACCGAGCCTTCAACGCCTCAAAGGAAGCAAATACGTTGTTAAAAAAAAATGTGAGAGGCATGGGTGACACTGAGTGGTGTCCACCACACAGAGTCCAGGTGGCCCAGGAGCTCTGAGTAATTGTGCCACAGGCGGGCATTAGGAGACACCCCACATGATTTTAACACTTTAATACCCTGCTGCCAGGCAAGCCAGCTAACATCTATCGGAGAGGCGCAAGAGCAGCGTTTCGTCATAGACCTATGGAATGCATCCACAATTGAGGCCCTAGAACCACATAATGCAGTCATCAGAGTGGTGGTGGAGGATGAGGAGGCCTCAAGGAAGCAGTCCTAGACATATGAAAGTTGTGCCGTAGACATAGAAAAAATAGTGCCGTAGATTGGGACAAGCCAATCCGCCATCAGATTTAGCAGCTTGGAGATATACTTTTGAAATACATGGGTGTGTCCCCAGCCAGAGAAAGGTGGACAAAATTGAGTTAATTTTTTTAAAACATTTTTTTTAGCAAGAAAACTGGGGATGCCCGAAAAACGTATATAAATTTGGGTAAGTATATCATTTAATAAATGTTCACACGGCCAATCAGATTAAAACAGGGTGGATTTGATTTAAATCAAGTTGATTTAAATCACTAGTAAAAGAGCTTGATTTAAATCAACTCAATAGAAATCATAATTTTTAAAGAGCAACTGTCATCTCTGTCCCTCAGCGGCTCCTCCTCTGACCCGCTGTTCACTCACCGACAGTCCCATTCACTTTAATGGGACGGCTGGTGACACAACAAGGTGAGGGATGTGGCGGCAGCAGGTGAGTGCATCCAGCTGGACCCAGGTATCCCCATCTACTGTCCGCAGAAGTCTGGCCAGAGGCGGCCTTCACGGAAGAATCGCAGTCAAACAGCCATACCTGCGAAGTGGAAACAAGTCTACGCGACTCAACTAGGCACGAAAACGTAGGAACTGGGGTGCAGAAAAATGCCAGCGGGTCCTCTGGACCGAGGAGTCAAACTTTGAAGTATTAGGCTGTTGCAGGAGGCCGTTTGTTTGCCGAAGGGCTGGAGAGCGGTACAAAAATGAGTGTCTGCGGGCAACAGTGAAGCATGGCGGAGGTTCCCCTACAAGTCTGGGGTTGGTTGCATTTCGGCAAATGGAGTGGGAGATTTGGTCAGGATCAAGGGTGTCCTCGATGCGGAGGAATACAGTCAGATAGTTAGCCATCATGCCATACCATCAGGGAAGCGTGTGATTGGCCCCAAATTTACTCTGCAGCAGGACAATGACCCAAAACATACAGCCAATGTCATTGAGAACTATCTTCAGCGTAAAGAAGAACAAAAAAAGAGTCCTGGGAGTCACGGTTTAGCCCCCCACAGAGCCCTGGTCTCGTCATCATCATCATCATCGAGTCTGTCTGGCATTAGAGGAAAAGAAAAGAGGGAAGGATGTGAGGCAGCCTACAGCCACAGAAGATCTGGGGTTGGTTCTCCAAGATGTTTGGAACAACCTGTCTTGCCGAGTTCCTTCGATAACCGCGTGCACAAGCGCTGCGCGCACCTAGAAGAAATGATGCCGTTTTGAAGGCAAAAGGGTGGCGACACCAAATATTGATTTGATTTGGATTTCTCTTCTGTTCATTGACTTTCCATTTTGTTAATTGGTAAAAACTATCAACACTTCTATTTCTGAAAGCATTCTTAAAATCGACAGCATTAGTTCACACCCGCCTAAAAGGTTTGCACAGTAGTGTATATGGAGGGGAAGAAAAGAAAGAAAGAAAGAAAGAAATACATGCATAAAAAAAAGCAAAAACAAAAAAGGACGCCGAGTGCCATCTCTCCAACACCCGTACATTCCTGAAGTCCAGCAGGGTAGAAATGGTTGGGTGACCCTGTCCTATTTTCTACGTTTCCCCCTGAAGAGAAAACCTTCTGCGATTGACGTTCTTCGGTTTGGGATTCCAGGGCCATGATCGGGAATGATCTGGAGAGGCAGACGGGAGGAGCAAAAATAGTTGTGGAGCCGCCTGAGGCAAGGGAGTCAAAGGTGGAGAAGGAGACCCCATATGCTGAATGCAGGGGGGCGAATGGGCGTGTCCAAAAGAGGACCATGTTTGGCAGTGATCAGCTTTTAAGCATTGCTGTTTACAGAGTGGAATGGCGTAGGGGGTCCTGTAGCAGATACGAGTACCCAGGGAAATCTGTTCATAGGGCAAAGCAATAGTGGAAAAACTGTGGCGCGCGGGCAAGCTACGTAGAACGCTTTGTAAAAGGGAGAAGGCTGGCTGTAACAAAAAACACAGGGAAACAGCTGAGAGGTGTTGCTGTCAAGCACAAAAACAGGCGTTTTTTTTTTGAAAGCTGTTTTTAACCAGGAATGATCAGGGGAAAGCGCGAACGCAGTCCCCCACTACCACAAATTATGCAGTCGAGTTTCCTGCATTTGAGGAAATCGCAGGGGTCAGCACAGCCGGAGTGCAATGGCCGAGCCTCGCCCTGGGAGAACCACCTTCATGATCATGGTATCTCCCCTGCCAGGTAAGTATGAGTTGGAATTGACCGTGTAGTGCTCCCCGGTCGGGGCACGCCTCCACCAAGTTATGGAAGCTTTCCGGACGTGGGACAAACTAGCCTTGCTCAGCGCTAGACCACAAGCCAGCCATGTCCCTATAAAACAGCTAAGAGTCGTTAATCTGCCCCTAATAGATAAGATGTCCCCCAAATGTCTGGATTCTACAAAAAGGAATCTGAAAAACCAAACAATCCCAGCGTACACTGCAGCAGCACATAATTTTGCATACGGGGAGGGCCCTTAAGCACCCAGCCACAGCGTAGCGTCCCTCGGCTAAACAAAGCCCGTAGCCTATTGCATATCAAAGGGCACCGACCCTACACTGTTCACAAGCCTGTCTGCTCTAAGTCACTCGCTGACCTGCTCACGAGTCAGGATGTTAACTCTCACTTGTGTCAGTATGAAATGGCTGAACGCTTGTAAAAAAAACATAGTAAGAACTCAAGGCAAACAACTAAGCGCGCAGCTAAATTTCATCGGTGTGAACAGTTACATCTGCCAAAAACATTTAGAATTCCCTGCACCCTTAAACCTCTGCGGCGCTGCCTAAAGGGTATACAGCTCTGTGCAAAAGTTTCAGGCAGGTGTGAAGAAATACTGTAAAGTAAGAATGCTTTCAAATTTTATTGTTTTTTTTTTTTTTTTCATCAATTCTCAAAGTCAGCGAACAGAAGAAAAATTTACATCAAATCAATGTTTGGTGCGACTACCCTTTGGCTTCAAAACCGGCATCGATTTTTACACTTGCACAAAGTCAGGGATTTTGTAGGATTAGAGTCAGGCGTGTGATTAATCAAATTATACCAAGCAGGGGCAAATGATCATTAACAAATATGATGTAGGCTGAAACACAGTCATTAACTGACATAGAAACAGCTGCGTAGGAGGCTAAAAACTGGGTGAAGCACAGCTAAAGTCTGCTACACTAAGGTGAGGTTGAAGAAGACGAGTTTCGAGTCCCAGGCCTTACACCTTGGCAAGACCGAGCACAGCAACAAGCCACAAGGTAGTTCGACTGCATCAGCAAGGTCACTCCCTGGCAAAGATTTCAAAGCCGACTGGGGTTTCAAGGTGCGCTGGTCAAGCTCCTTTGAAGGAGCACAAGAAAAACGATACAACGTTGAGGAGCGGAGACGCAGTGTGCGGCCGAGGAAACCTAATGCAGCAGAGGAAAGACACATCATGCTTACTTCCCTTCGACACCGGAAGAAGTCCAGCAGTGCCATCAGTACACGGAACTGGCGGAATCCAGCTGGACCCAGGTATCCCCATCTACTGTCCGCAGAAGTCTGGCCAGAGGCGGCCTTCACGGAAGAATCGCAGTCAAACAGCCATACCTGCGAAGTGGAAACAAGTCTACGCGACTCAACTAGGCACGAAAACGTAGGAACTGGGGTGCAGAAAAATGCCAGCGGGTCCTCTGGACCGAGGAGTCAAACTTTGAAGTATTAGGCTGTTGCAGGAGGCCGTTTGTTTGCCGAAGGGCTGGAGAGCGGTACAAAAATGAGTGTCTGCGGGCAACAGTGAAGCATGGCGGAGGTTCCCCTACAAGTCTGCGGTTGGTTGCATTTCGGCAAATGGAGTGGGAGATTTGGTCAGGATCAAGGGTGTCCTCGATGCGGAGGAATACAGTCAGATAGTTAGCCATCATGCCATACCATCAGGGAAGCGTGTGATTGGCCCCAAATTTACTCTGCAGCAGGACAATGACCCAAAACATACAGCCAATGTCATTGAGAACTATCTTCAGCGTAAAGAAGAACAAAAAAGAGTCCTGGGAGTCACGGTTTAGCCCCCCACAGAGCCCTGGTCTCGTCATCATCATCATCATCGAGTCTGTCTGGCATTAGAGGAAAAGAAAAGAGGGAAGGATGTGAGGCAGCCTACAGCCACAGAAGATCTGGGGTTGGTTCTCCAAGATGTTTGGAACAACCTGTCTTGCCGAGTTCCTTCGATAACCGCGTGCACAAGCGCTGCGCGCACCTAGAAGAAATGATGCCGTTTTGAAGGCAAAAGGGTGGCGACACCAAATATTGATTTGATTTGGATTTCTCTTCTGTTCATTGACTTTCCATTTTGTTAATTGGTAAAAACTATCAACACTTCTATTTCTGAAAGCATTCTTAAAATCGACAGCATTAGTTCACACCCGCCTAAAAGGTTTGCACAGTAGTGTATATGGAGGGGAAGAAAAGAAAGAAAGAAAGAAAGAAATACATGCATAAAAAAAAGCAAAAACAAAAAAGGACGCCGAGTGCCATCTCTCCAACACCCGTACATTCCTGAAGTCCAGCAGGGTAGAAATGGTTGGGTGACCCTGTCCTATTTTCTACGTTTCCCCCTGAAGAGTAAACCTTCTGCGATTGACGTTCTTCGGTTTGGGATTCCAGGGCCATGATCGGGAGAATGATCTGGAGAGGCAGACGGGAGGAGCAAAAATAGTTGTGGAGCCGCCTGAGGCAAGGGAGTCAAAGGTGGAGAAGGAGACCCCATATGCTGAATGCAGGGGGGCGAATGGGCGTGTCCAAAAGAGGACCATGTTTGGCAGTGATCAGCTTTTAAGCCTTGCTGTTTACAGAGTGGAATGGCGTAGGGGGTCCTGTAGCAGATACGAGTACCCAGGGAAATCTGTTCATAGGGCAAAGCAATAGTGGAAAAACTGTGGCGCGCGGGCAAGCTACGTAGAACGCTTTGTAAAAGGGAGAAGGCTGGCTGTAACAAAAAACACAGGGAAACAGCTGAGAGGTGATGCTGTCAAGCACAAAAACAGGCGTTTTTTTTTTTGAAAGCTGTTTTTAACCAGGAATGATCAGGGGAAAGCGCGAACGCAGTCCCCCACTACCACAAATTATGCAGTCGAGTTTCCTGCATTTGAGGAAATCGCAGGGGTCAGCACAGCCGGAGTGCAATGGCCGAGCCTCGCCCTGGGAGAACCACCTTCATGATCATGGTATCTCCCCTGCCAGGTAAGTATGAGTTGGAATTGACCGTGTAGTGCTCCCCGGTCGGGGCACGCCTCCACCAAGTTATGGAAGCTTTCCGGACGTGGGACAAACTAGCCTTGCTCAGCGCTAGACCACAAGCCAGCCATGTCCCTATAAAACAGCTAAGAGTCGTTAATCTGCCCCTAATAGATAAGATGTCCCCCAAATGTCTGGATTCTACGAAAAGGAATCTGAAAAACCAAACAATCCCAGCGTACACTGCAGCAGCACATAATTTTGCATACGGGGAGGGCCCTTAAGCACCCAGCCACAGCGTAGCGTCCCTCGGCTAAACAAAGCCCGTAGCCTATTGCATATCAAAGGGCACCGACCCTACACTGTTCACAAGCCTGTCTGCTCTAAGTCACTCGCTGACCTGCTCACGAGTCAGGATGTTAACTCTCACTTGTGTCAGTATGAAATGGCTGAACGCTTGTAAAAAAAACATAGTAAGAACTCAAGGCAAACAACTAAGCGCGCAGCTAAATTTCATCGGTGTGAACAGTTACATCTGCCAAAAACATTTAGAATTCCCTGCACCCTTAAACCTCTGCGGCGCTGCCTAAAGGGTATACAGCTCTGTGCAAAAGTTTCAGGCAGGTGTGAAGAAATACTGTAAAGTAAGAATGCTTTCAAATTTTATTGTTTTTTTTTTTTTTTTCATCAATTCTCAAAGTCAGCGAACAGAAGAAAAATTTACATCAAATCAATGTTTGGTGCGACTACCCTTTGGCTTCAAAACCGGCATCGATTTTTACACTTGCACAAAGTCAGGGATTTTGTAGGATTAGAGTCAGGCGTGTGATTAATCAAATTATACCAAGCAGGGGCAAATGATCATTAACAAATATGATGTAAGCTTAAACACAGTCATTAACTGACATAGAAACAGCTGCGTAGGAGGCTAAAAACTGGGTGAAGCACAGCTAAAGTCTGCTACACTAAGGTGAGGTTGAAGAAGACGGGTTTCGAGTCCCAGGCCTTACACCATGGCAAGACCGAGCACAGCAACAAGCCACAAGGTAGTTCGACTGCATCAGCAAGGTCACTCCCTGGCAAAGATTTCAAAGCCGACTGGGGTTTCAAGGTGCGCTGGTCAAGCTCCTTTGAAGGAGCACAAGAAAAACGATACAACGTTGAGGAGCGGAGACGCAGTGTGCGGCCGAGGAAACCTAATGCAGCAGAGGAAAGACACATCATGCTTACTTCCCTTCGACACCGGAAGAAGTCCAGCAGTGCCATCAGTACACGGAACTGGCGGAATCCAGCTGGACCCAGGTATCCCCATCTACTGTCCGCAGAAGTCTGGCCAGAGGCGGCCTTCACGGAAGAATCGCAGTCAAACAGCCATACCTGCGAAGTGGAAACAAGTCTACGCGACTCAACTAGGCACGAAAACGTAGGAACTGGGGTGCAGAAAAATGCCAGCGGGTCCTCTGGACCGAGGAGTCAAACTTTGAAGTATTAGGCTGTTGCAGGAGGCCGTTTGTTTGCCGAAGGGCTGGAGAGCGGTACAAAAATGAGTGTCTGCGGGCAACAGTGAAGCATGGCGGAGGTTCCCCTACAAGTCTGCGGTTGGTTGCATTTCGGCAAATGGAGTGGGAGATTTGGTCAGGATCAAGGGTGTCCTCGATGCGGAGGAATACAGTCAGATAGTTAGCCATCATGCCATACCATCAGGGAAGCGTGTGATTGGCCCCAAATTTACTCTGCAGCAGGACAATGACCCAAAACATACAGCCAATGTCATTGAGAACTATCTTCAGCGTAAAGAAGAACAAAAAAGAGTCCTGGGAGTCACGGTTTAGCCCCCCACAGAGCCCTGGTCTCGTCATCATCATCATCATCGAGTCTGTCTGGCATTAGAGGAAAAGAAAAGAGGGAAGGATGTGAGGCAGCCTACAGCCACAGAAGATCTGGGGTTGGTTCTCCAAGATGTTTGGAACAACCTGTCTTGCCGAGTTCCTTCGATAACCGCGTGCACAAGCGCTGCGCGCACCTAGAAGAAATGATGCCGTTTTGAAGGCAAAAGGGTGGCGACACCAAATATTGATTTGATTTGGATTTCTCTTCTGTTCATTGACTTTCCATTTTCTCAATTGGTAAAAACTATCAACACTTCTATTTCTGAAAGCATTCTTAAAATCGACAGCATTAGTTCACACCCGCCTAAAAGGTTTGCACAGTAGTGTATATGGAGGGGAAGAAAAGAAAGAAAGAAAGAAAGAAATACATGCATAAAAAAAAGCAAAAACAAAAAAGGACGCCGAGTGCCATCTCTCCAACACCCGTACATTCCTGAAGTCCAGCAGGGTAGAAATGGTTGGGTGACCCTGTCCTATTTTCTACGTTTCCCCCTGAAGAGTAAACCTTCTGCGATTGACGTTCTTCGGTTTGGGATTCCAGGGCCATGATCGGGAGAATGATCTGGAGAGGCAGACGGGAGGAGCAAAAATAGTTGTGGAGCCGCCTGAGGCAAGGGAGTCAAAGGTGGAGAAGGAGACCCCATATGCTGAATGCAGGGGGGCGAATGGGCGTGTCCAAAAGAGGACCATGTTTGGCAGTGATCAGCTTTTAAGCCTTGCTGTTTACAGAGTGGAATGGCGTAGGGGGTCCTGTAGCAGATACGAGTACCCAGGGAAATCTGTTCATAGGGCAAAGCAATAGTGGAAAAACTGTGGCGCGCGGGCAAGCTACGTAGAACGCTTTGTAAAAGGGAGAAGGCTGGCTGTAACAAAAAACACAGGGAAACAGCTGAGAGGTGATGCTGTCAAGCACAAAAACAGGCGTTTTTTTTTTGAAAGCTGTTTTTAACCAGGAATGATCAGGGGAAAGCGCGAACGCAGTCCCCCACTACCACAAATTATGCAGTCGAGTTTCCTGCATTTGAGGAAATCGCAGGGGTCAGCACAGCCGGAGTGCAATGGCCGAGCCTCGCCCTGGGAGAACCACCTTCATGATCATGGTATCTCCCCTGCCAGGTAAGTATGAGTTGGAATTGACCGTGTAGTGCTCCCCGGTCGGGGCACGCCTCCACCAAGTTATGGAAGCTTTCCGGACGTGGGACAAACTAGCCTTGCTCAGCGCTAGACCACAAGCCAGCCATGTCCCTATAAAACAGCTAAGAGTCGTTAATCTGCCCCTAATAGATAAGATGTCCCCCAAATGTCTGGATTCTACGAAAAGGAATCTGAAAAACCAAACAATCCCAGCGTACACTGCAGCAGCACATAATTTTGCATACGGGGAGGGCCCTTAAGCACCCAGCCACAGCGTAGCGTCCCTCGGCTAAACAAAGCCCGTAGCCTATTGCATATCAAAGGGCACCGACCCTACACTGTTCACAAGCCTGTCTGCTCTAAGTCACTCGCTGACCTGCTCACGAGTCAGGATGTTAACTCTCACTTGTGTCAGTATGAAATGGCTGAACGCTTGTAAAAAAAACATAGTAAGAACTCAAGGCAAACAACTAAGCGCGCAGCTAAATTTCATCGGTGTGAACAGTTACATCTGCCAAAAACATTTAGAATTCCCTGCACCCTTAAACCTCTGCGGCGCTGCCTAAAGGGTATACAGCTCTGTGCAAAAGTTTCAGGCAGGTGTGAAGAAATACTGTAAAGTAAGAATGCTTTCAAATTTTATTGTTTTTTTTTTTTTTTTCATCAATTCTCAAAGTCAGCGAACAGAAGAAAAATTTACATCAAATCAATGTTTGGTGCGACTACCCTTTGGCTTCAAAACCGGCATCGATTTTTACACTTGCACAAAGTCAGGGATTTTGTAGGATTAGAGTCAGGCGTGTGATTAATCAAATTATACCAAGCAGGGGCAAATGATCATTAACAAATATGATGTAAGCTTAAACACAGTCATTAACTGACATAGAAACAGCTGCGTAGGAGGCTAAAAACTGGGTGAAGCACAGCTAAAGTCTGCTACACTAAGGTGAGGTTGAAGAAGACGGGTTTCGAGTCCCAGGCCTTACACCATGGCAAGACCGAGCACAGCAACAAGCCACAAGGTAGTTCGACTGCATCAGCAAGGTCACTCCCTGGCAAAGATTTCAAAGCCGACTGGGGTTTCAAGGTGCGCTGGTCAAGCTCCTTTGAAGGAGCACAAGAAAAACGATACAACGTTGAGGAGCGGAGACGCAGTGTGCGGCCGAGGAAACCTAATGCAGCAGAGGAAAGACACATCATGCTTACTTCCCTTCGACACCGGAAGAAGTCCAGCAGTGCCATCAGTACACGGAACTGGCGGAATCCAGCTGGACCCAGGTATCCCCATCTACTGTCCGCAGAAGTCTGGCCAGAGGCGGCCTTCACGGAAGAATCGCAGTCAAACAGCCATACCTGCGAAGTGGAAACAAGTCTACGCGACTCAACTAGGCACGAAAACGTAGGAACTGGGGTGCAGAAAAATGCCAGCGGGTCCTCTGGACCGAGGAGTCAAACTTTGAAGTATTAGGCTGTTGCAGGAGGCCGTTTGTTTGCCGAAGGGCTGGAGAGCGGTACAAAAATGAGTGTCTGCGGGCAACAGTGAAGCATGGCGGAGGTTCCCCTACAAGTCTGGGGTTGGTTGCATTTCGGCAAATGGAGTGGGAGATTTGGTCAGGATCAAGGGTGTCCTCGATGCGGAGGAATACAGTCAGATAGTTAGCCATCATGCCATACCATCAGGGAAGCGTGTGATTGGCCCCAAATTTACTCTGCAGCAGGACAATGACCCAAAACATACAGCCAATGTCATTGAGAACTATCTTCAGCGTAAAGAAGAACAAAAAAAGAGTCCTGGGAGTCACGGTTTAGCCCCCCACAGAGCCCTGGTCTCGTCATCATCATCATCATCGAGTCTGTCTGGCATTAGAGGAAAAGAAAAGAGGGAAGGATGTGAGGCAGCCTACAGCCACAGAAGATCTGGGGTTGGTTCTCCAAGATGTTTGGAACAACCTGTCTTGCCGAGTTCCTTCGATAACCGCGTGCACAAGCGCTGCGCGCACCTAGAAGAAATGATGCCGTTTTGAAGGCAAAAGGGTGGCGACACCAAATATTGATTTGATTTGGATTTCTCTTCTGTTCATTGACTTTCCATTTTCTCAATTGGTAAAAACTATCAACACTTCTATTTCTGAAAGCATTCTTAAAATCGACAGCATTAGTTCACACCCGCCTAAAAGGTTTGCACAGTAGTGTATATGGAGGGGAAGAAAAGAAAGAAAGAAAGAAAGAAATACATGCATAAAAAAAAGCAAAAACAAAAAAGGACGCCGAGTGCCATCTCTCCAACACCCGTACATTCCTGAAGTCCAGCAGGGTAGAAATGGTTGGGTGACCCTGTCCTATTTTCTACGTTTCCCCCTGAAGAGTAAACCTTCTGCGATTGACGTTCTTCGGTTTGGGATTCCAGGGCCATGATCGGGAGAATGATCTGGAGAGGCAGACGGGAGGAGCAAAAATAGTTGTGGAGCCGCCTGAGGCAAGGGAGTCAAAGGTGGAGAAGGAGACCCCATATGCTGAATGCAGGGGGGCGAATGGGCGTGTCCAAAAGAGGACCATGTTTGGCAGTGATCAGCTTTTAAGCCTTGCTGTTTACAGAGTGGAATGGCGTAGGGGGTCCTGTAGCAGATACGAGTACCCAGGGAAATCTGTTCATAGGGCAAAGCAATAGTGGAAAAACTGTGGCGCGCGGGCAAGCTACGTAGAACGCTTTGTAAAAGGGAGAAGGCTGGCTGTAACAAAAAACACAGGGAAACAGCTGAGAGGTGTTGCTGTCAAGCACAAAAACAGGCGTTTTTTTTTTTGAAAGCTGTTTTTAACCAGGAATGATCAGGGGAAAGCGCGAACGCAGTCCCCCACTACCACAAATTATGCAGTCGAGTTTCCTGCATTTGAGGAAATCGCAGGGGTCAGCACAGCCGGAGTGCAATGGCCGAGCCTCGCCCTGGGAGAACCACCTTCATGATCATGGTATCTCCCCTGCCAGGTAAGTATGAGTTGGAATTGACCGTGTAGTGCTCCCCGGTCGGGGCACGCCTCCACCAAGTTATGGAAGCTTTCCGGACGTGGGACAAACTAGCCTTGCTCAGCGCTAGACCACAAGCCAGCCATGTCCCTATAAAACAGCTAAGAGTCGTTAATCTGCCCCTAATAGATAAGATGTCCCCCAAATGTCTGGATTCTACGAAAAGGAATCTGAAAAACCAAACAATCCCAGCGTACACTGCAGCAGCACATAATTTTGCATACGGGGAGGGCCCTTAAGCACCCAGCCACAGCGTAGCGTCCCTCGGCTAAACAAAGCTCGTAGCCTATTGCATATCAAAGGGCACCGACCCTACACTGTTCACAAGCCTGTCTGCTCTAAGTCACTCGCTGACCTGCTCACGAGTCAGGATGTTAACTCTCACTTGTGTCAGTATGAAATGGCTGAACGCTTGTAAAAAAAACATAGTAAGAACTCAAGGCAAACAACTAAGCGCGCAGCTAAATTTCATCGGTGTGAACAGTTACATCTGCCAAAAACATTTAGAATTCCCTGCACCCTTAAACCTCTGCGGCGCTGCCTAAAGGGTATACAGCTCTGTGCAAAAGTTTCAGGCAGGTGTGAAGAAATACTGTAAAGTAAGAATGCTTTCAAATTTTATTGTTTTTTTTTTTTTTTTCATCAATTCTCAAAGTCAGCGAACAGAAGAAAAATTTACATCAAATCAATGTTTGGTGCGACTACCCTTTGGCTTCAAAACCGGCATCGATTTTTACACTTGCACAAAGTCAGGGATTTTGTAGGATTAGAGTCAGGCGTGTGATTAATCAAATTATACCAAGCAGGGGCAAATGATCATTAACAAATATGATGTAGGCTGAAACACAGTCATTAACTGACATAGAAACAGCTGCGTAGGAGGCTAAAAACTGGGTGAAGCACAGCTAAAGTCTGCTACACTAAGGTGAGGTTGAAGAAGACGGGTTTCGAGTCCCAGGCCTTACACCATGGCAAGACCGAGCACAGCAACAAGCCACAAGGTAGTTCGACTGCATCAGCAAGGTCACTCCCTGGCAAAGATTTCAAAGCCGACTGGGGTTTCAAGGTGCGCTGGTCAAGCTCCTTTGAAGGAGCACAAGAAAAACGATACAACGTTGAGGAGCGGAGACGCAGTGTGCGGCCGAGGAAACCTAATGCAGCAGAGGAAAGACACATCATGCTTACTTCCCTTCGACACCGGAAGAAGTCCAGCAGTGCCATCAGTACACGGAACTGGCGGAATCCAGCTGGACCCAGGTATCCCCATCTACTGTCCGCAGAAGTCTGGCCAGAGGCGGCCTTCACGGAAGAATCGCAGTCAAACAGCCATACCTGCGAAGTGGAAACAAGTCTACGCGACTCAACTAGGCACGAAAACGTAGGAACTGGGGTGCAGAAAAATGCCAGCGGGTCCTCTGGACCGAGGAGTCAAACTTTGAAGTATTAGGCTGTTGCAGGAGGCCGTTTGTTTGCCGAAGGGCTGGAGAGCGGTACAAAAATGAGTGTCTGCGGGCAACAGTGAAGCATGGCGGAGGTTCCCCTACAAGTCTGGGGTTGGTTGCATTTCGGCAAATGGAGTGGGAGATTTGGTCAGGATCAAGGGTGTCCTCGATGCGGAGGAATACAGTCAGATAGTTAGCCATCATGCCATACCATCAGGGAAGCGTGTGATTGGCCCCAAATTTACTCTGCAGCAGGACAATGACCCAAAACATACAGCCAATGTCATTGAGAACTATCTTCAGCGTAAAGAAGAACAAAAAAAGAGTCCTGGGAGTCACGGTTTAGCCCCCCACAGAGCCCTGGTCTCGTCATCATCATCATCATCGAGTCTGTCTGGCATTAGAGGAAAAGAAAAGAGGGAAGGATGTGAGGCAGCCTACAGCCACAGAAGATCTGGGGTTGGTTCTCCAAGATGTTTGGAACAACCTGTCTTGCCGAGTTCCTTCGATAACCGCGTGCACAAGCGCTGCGCGCACCTAGAAGAAATGATGCCGTTTTGAAGGCAAAAGGGTGGCGACACCAAATATTGATTTGATTTGGATTTCTCTTCTGTTCATTGACTTTCCATTTTCTCAATTGGTAAAAACTATCAACACTTCTATTTCTGAAAGCATTCTTAAAATCGACAGCATTAGTTCACACCCGCCTAAAAGGTTTGCACAGTAGTGTATATGGAGGGGAAGAAAAGAAAGAAAGAAAGAAAGAAATACATGCATAAAAAAAAGCAAAAACAAAAAAGGACGCCGAGTGCCATCTCTCCAACACCCGTACATTCCTGAAGTCCAGCAGGGTAGAAATGGTTGGGTGACCCTGTCCTATTTTCTACGTTTCCCCCTGAAGAGTAAACCTTCTGCGATTGACGTTCTTCGGTTTGGGATTCCAGGGCCATGATCGGGAGAATGATCTGGAGAGGCAGACGGGAGGAGCAAAAATAGTTGTGGAGCCGCCTGAGGCAAGGGAGTCAAAAGGTGGAGAAGGAGACCCCATATGCTGAATGCAGGGGGGCGAATGGGCGTGTCCAAAAGAGGACCATGTTTGGCAGTGATCAGCTTTTAAGCCTTGCTGTTTACAGAGTGGAATGGCGTAGGGGGTCCTGTAGCAGATACGAGTACCCAGGGAAATCTGTTCATAGGGCAAAGCAATAGTGGAAAAACTGTGGCGCGCGGGCAAGCTACGTAGAACGCTTTGTAAAAGGGAGAAGGCTGGCTGTAACAAAAAACACAGGGAAACAGCTGAGAGGTGATGCTGTCAAGCACAAAAACAGGCGTTTTTTTTTTTGAAAGCTGTTTTTAACCAGGAATGATCAGGGGAAAGCGCGAACGCAGTCCCCCACTACCACAAATTATGCAGTCGAGTTTCCTGCATTTGAGGAAATCGCAGGGGTCAGCACAGCCGGAGTGCAATGGCCGAGCCTCGCCCTGGGAGAACCACCTTCATGATCATGGTATCTCCCCTGCCAGGTAAGTATGAGTTGGAATTGACCGTGTAGTGCTCCCCGGTCGGGGCACGCCTCCACCAAGTTATGGAAGCTTTCCGGACGTGGGACAAACTAGCCTTGCTCAGCGCTAGACCACAAGCCAGCCATGTCCCTATAAAACAGCTAAGAGTCGTTAATCTGCCCCTAATAGATAAGATGTCCCCCAAATGTCTGGATTCTACGAAAAGGAATCTGAAAAACCAAACAATCCCAGCGTACACTGCAGCAGCACATAATTTTGCATACGGGGAGGGCCCTTAAGCACCCAGCCACAGCGTAGCGTCCCTCGGCTAAACAAAGCTCGTAGCCTATTGCATATCAAAGGGCACCGACCCTACACTGTTCACAAGCCTGTCTGCTCTAAGTCACTCGCTGACCTGCTCACGAGTCAGGATGTTAACTCTCACTTGTGTCAGTATGAAATGGCTGAACGCTTGTAAAAAAAACATAGTAAGAACTCAAGGCAAACAACTAAGCGCGCAGCTAAATTTCATCGGTGTGAACAGTTACATCTGCCAAAAACATTTAGAATTCCCTGCACCCTTAAACCTCTGCGGCGCTGCCTAAAGGGTATACAGCTCTGTGCAAAAGTTTCAGGCAGGTGTGAAGAAATACTGTAAAGTAAGAATGCTTTCAAATTTTATTGTTTTTTTTTTTTTTTTCATCAATTCTCAAAGTCAGCGAACAGAAGAAAAATTTACATCAAATCAATGTTTGGTGCGACTACCCTTTGGCTTCAAAACCGGCATCGATTTTTACACTTGCACAAAGTCAGGGATTTTGTAGGATTAGAGTCAGGCGTGTGATTAATCAAATTATACCAAGCAGGGGCAAATGATCATTAACAAATATGATGTAGGCTGAAACACAGTCATTAACTGACATAGAAACAGCTGCGTAGGAGGCTAAAAACTGGGTGAAGCACAGCTAAAGTCTGCTACACTAAGGTGAGGTTGAAGAAGACGGGTTTCGAGTCCCAGGCCTTACACCATGGCAAGACCGAGCACAGCAACAAGCCACAAGGTAGTTCGACTGCATCAGCAAGGTCACTCCCTGGCAAAGATTTCAAAGCCGACTGGGGTTTCAAGGTGCGCTGGTCAAGCTCCTTTGAAGGAGCACAAGAAAAACGATACAACGTTGAGGAGCGGAGACGCAGTGTGCGGCCGAGGAAACCTAATGCAGCAGAGGAAAGACACATCATGCTTACTTCCCTTCGACACCGGAAGAAGTCCAGCAGTGCCATCAGTACACGGAACTGGCGGAATCCAGCTGGACCCAGGTATCCCCATCTACTGTCCGCAGAAGTCTGGCCAGAGGCGGCCTTCACGGAAGAATCGCAGTCAAACAGCCATACCTGCGAAGTGGAAACAAGTCTACGCGACTCAACTAGGCACGAAAACGTAGGAACTGGGGTGCAGAAAAATGCCAGCGGGTCCTCTGGACCGAGGAGTCAAACTTTGAAGTATTAGGCTGTTGCAGGAGGCCGTTTGTTTGCCGAAGGGCTGGAGAGCGGTACAAAAATGAGTGTCTGCGGGCAACAGTGAAGCATGGCGGAGGTTCCCCTACAAGTCTGGGGTTGGTTGCATTTCGGCAAATGGAGTGGGAGATTTGGTCAGGATCAAGGGTGTCCTCGATGCGGAGGAATACAGTCAGATAGTTAGCCATCATGCCATACCATCAGGGAAGCGTGTGATTGGCCCCAAATTTACTCTGCAGCAGGACAATGACCCAAAACATACAGCCAATGTCATTGAGAACTATCTTCAGCGTAAAGAAGAACAAAAAAAGAGTCCTGGGAGTCACGGTTTAGCCCCCCACAGAGCCCTGGTCTCGTCATCATCATCATCATCGAGTCTGTCTGGCATTAGAGGAAAAGAAAAGAGGGAAGGATGTGAGGCAGCCTACAGCCACAGAAGATCTGGGGTTGGTTCTCCAAGATGTTTGGAACAACCTGTCTTGCCGAGTTCCTTCGATAACCGCGTGCACAAGCGCTGCGCGCACCTAGAAGAAATGATGCCGTTTTGAAGGCAAAAGGGTGGCGACACCAAATATTGATTTGATTTGGATTTCTCTTCTGTTCATTGACTTTCCATTTTGTTAATTGGTAAAAACTATCAACACTTCTATTTCTGAAAGCATTCTTAAAATCGACAGCATTAGTTCACACCCGCCTAAAAGGTTTGCACAGTAGTGTATATGGAGGGGAAGAAAAGAAAGAAAGAAAGAAAGAAAGAAATACATGCATAAAAAAAAGCAAAAACAAAAAAGGACGCCGAGTGCCATCTCTCCAACACCCGTACATTCCTGAAGTCCAGCAGGGTAGAAATGGTTGGGTGACCCTGTCCTATTTTCTACGTTTCCCCCTGAAGAGAAAACCTTCTGCGATTGACGTTCTTCGGTTTGGGATTCCAGGGCCATGATCGGGAATGATCTGGAGAGGCAGACGGGAGGAGCAAAAATAGTTGTGGAGCCGCCTGAGGCAAGGGAGTCAAAGGTGGAGAAGGAGACCCCATATGCTGAATGCAGGGGGGCGAATGGGCGTGTCCAAAAGAGGACCATGTTTGGCAGTGATCAGCTTTTAAGCCTTGCTGTTTACAGAGTGGAATGGCGTAGGGGGTCCTGTAGCAGATACGAGTACCCAGGGAAATCTGTTCATAGGGCAAAGCAATAGTGGAAAAACTGTGGCGCGCGGGCAAGCTACGTAGAACGCTTTGTAAAAGGGAGAAGGCTGGCTGTAACAAAAAACACAGGGAAACAGCTGAGAGGTGTTGCTGTCAAGCACAAAAACAGGCGTTTTTTTTTTGAAAGCTGTTTTTAACCAGGAATGATCAGGGGAAAGCGCGAACGCAGTCCCCCACTACCACAAATTATGCAGTCGAGTTTCCTGCATTTGAGGAAATCGCAGGGGTCAGCACAGCCGGAGTGCAATGGCCGAGCCTCGCCCTGGGAGAACCACCTTCATTTTTCATTTTCATTTTTTAAAAGCTTTATTAGGTCAATAAATAATATACAAGTTCACATTTCAACTTTACAATACTTTTTAACAGATATACATAAGTAAATGGTACAGAGTCCACACATCATACACTACAATCTATTTTTCCATTACTTAGTTTGAAAATATAAACCATTTTTCCTGACACCAAAACTTGCTGTTGTTTGCAGAACTCTTTTCATCAAGCAAAACATATAAACGCATTGCACTAAAACTCAAAGATATGCATTCGTTAACTGTTACCTCATTAGAATTAAAGATTATCTTGTTTCGGACTTTCCACAGAGCTTCTTTGAAAGAGTTTATCATTTTCCATAAAATCACAAATTTAGCTTGTGGTATAGTCTCCACCTTGCCATAAAGAACCAACTCATAGTTTAAATCTTTAATTCCCGCCACCTGTTCTAGAAGTGGTTTTACTTTCCTCCAGAGTTCTTTGGCATAAAAGCAATCCCACAGAAAATGCTTTACTGTCTCATTAGATCTACACGAGGACCTTGGACACTTAGCTGATGGTATCACGCCTCTCTTGTGCTGAAAGGCTTTGGTAGGTAGGCATTCGTGCACACAGGCCCATGCTAAATCTTTTTGACTATTAAAGAGCTGTTTATGACTGACTTTTGCCCAAACAGTTTTTACCTCCTCTTCTGGCATTTGAATGATAGGAATTAAAGTTTCAGCAGCATTAAAATGCAGTTTCAACTTCAATTTATCACAAAGATCTTCTTGGGATTTATTACAAAGATTGAAGTCAGAGATGATAGTTTGCAAAATGCTATAAAACCATGGGGGGTTAAGGCAGAAAGGGCTTTTCAGAGATAAATTGTACCAACCATGTTTCCGAAAAGTAAACCCTGCTGCATACCTCAGAAAAAAAGACCAAAGTGCTTCTGTTTTATGGGCTTGAAGGCATAGAACCAAATATTTTGTATATACAAAGCGCTTTATATTTGGCATACCTTTCCCACCTTTTTCAGGTGGTTTTGTCATGTATATTCTTTTTAACCTCTCCATCTTTGAACCCCAAACAAAGAGAAAACATGTTCGTACAACCTGAGTCAGGTGTAAAACTGATGGAGGAAAGGTGAGAGCTGTATACAATAAAATAGGTAACACAACCATTTTAAGTAGTAAAATCCTCCCTTCAATGGTTAACTGTCGCATCTTCCAGCCTATAACCTTTCTGTTTATCCTTTCCATAACCACATTCCATGACTCCTCTCCATCATTTTTAGAGGTAAAAATTGTGCCCAAGATTTTTATAGATTCCTTCTTTTGTATTGGGCAATCTAGAGAAGGCTTCCAATCTCCAATTTCCATCATGCTGCTTTTATTCAAATTTAATTTAAATCCAGAAGCGGCACAGAAATATTCTGTTCTTTTGATTGCCCTTTGAACAGATGTAGTGTTAGTACACAACATGGCAAGGTCATCCATGTAACCAGTTATTTTTACTTGCAGCCCTCCACTTCCTGGCACATGAACTCCTCTGATCACCTTATCCTTTCTAATGGAGCATAACAGTGGCTCAATGGCACACACAAAAAGCAATGGCGACAAAGGACATCCTTGCTTGACACCACACTTTAAGCTAAAGCCTTCAGTCATGAAGCCATTGACTAAAACTTGACTGGTACACTTATTATATAAGGACCTTAATGAGGACAAAAAGCCCTCTGGAATGCCCATTTTGTGCAGAACATTAAAGAGATACACGTGAGATATGTGGTCAAAAGCTTTTTCAAAATCTAATGACAGAATTGCCAGAGGTTGCTTACGCTCTTCCATGTACCAAATAGAGTCCCTTATGAGGTTGGTAATATGGTGTATTCTACGCCCAGGGATACCGCACACCTGGTTACTATGGATCACTTTATCTATCACTCTTTTCAACCTGTTTGCCAGGATTTTAGCAAAGATTTTATAATCCAGGTTAAGGAGTGTTATAGGCCTCCAGTTCTTTAATTGGGTTTTGTCGCCCCCTTTTGGCAGCAGGGTAATGACTCCTCTCCTCCAAGAATGTGGCAGCTCTTTATAGAGAAAACATTTGCTAAATACATTTAGCAAGTCATTTTTCAAAATGTCCCAAAACTGCAAGTAAAATTCAACAGGCAACCCATCCAGCCCAGGTACTTTACTTTTTTGAAAACTCTTCACGGTTTTTAAAAGTTCATCTTCAGTTAAAAGCTCATTTAGGGACTCTGCATCATCTTGGTTTAGAACCATAGTTATATCTTTGAGTGTGTCATTCAGGAAATCGCTGTCAATGTTTTTGGTGTCATATAGGGATTGATAAAAAGTACAAACTTTTCCCATTATGCCACTCCTGGAATTCTCCCCCTCTATTTCTGTTATTATTTCCTTTGAAAGTGGAACCCTCCTAAAGAAGTACTTGGTACACTTTTCATTCTCTTCTACATGTTTTACACGGCTTTTAAAAATGACTTCCTTTGCTTTCTCTTCTAGACACTTTTTAATGTTCTCTTTTGCTGTAGAAATATTATCAGCTACATCACAGCCTATTCCTTTGAGTTTATACAAAGTTTGTAGCTGGGTATTTAGATTATCAAAAAATTCTCTTTTTTCTTTTGCCTTGTGAACCCCTAATTTAATGAAAAAACGTTTAATTCTCTCTTTTACTATATCCCACCATGTTAAAATATCACTAGCGTGCAACTTTTCTGTCTGCCACTCCTTAAATACTTTACTAAAATCCTTATGCACTTCATCATCTTGTAGCAGGGAGGTGTTTAATTTCCAAAAGCCTCTTCCCACTTTTTGTTCAGCTGGGCTTGAGACCTTGAAAATCACCACCTTGTGGTCTGAAATAATATTCTCTTTATGAACGCATGTCAAGGGCACTAAAGACTTAGCAGCAAATATGAAGTCAATTCTTGATCCAGCATCTTTACCTTTCCATGTAACTCTCTCAGTTAAGGGTATATTTGTATTAAGGGTCATGAAAATATCTCTAAACTTGAAATCAGTTATCATTGCTTTCAAAAGGTTAGCTGATCTATCAGTCACTTTAACACCTGGACCATATCTATCTGTGCCATTTAAAGTACAATTAAAATCACCTGCTACAAGTGTTGGTTTAATATTTGCCATAAAGAGGTTCAAATTTTCAAACAGTTCAATACGGTCTTTTGTGTCTGGAGATGCATATACATTTAGGAGATCCCACTTAATACCATCAATAGAGACAGAAACAAACAAAACTCTCCCTGGCACAAGTTCTTGTATCTGGTGAATTTGTGCTGGCCCTTTAAAAAGAATAGCAACTCCTGCGCTTTTATTCCCATTTGAGCCTGACCACACAGAAGGGCCATGAGTCCAGTCTTTTGCAAAAGTCTCATAATTGCTCATGTGTGGTATAGCACATTCTTGCAGGAAAAAAACACTTACATTAAAAGCCGCCAGAAAGTTAAACACAGTTATGCGTCTTAGCTGACTTTTTATGCAGTGCACGTTAAAGGTTAAGCCTTCTAACACAGCCATGTTGAAATAAGGTGGAGATTCCTAATCCAGACTTACTCAGAAATCCATATTGCCCTCTGAAGGATCCATTCCCATCACTTTTTCCAATTGGTGGACTAAATCCGTGTTTAAGAAATTCTGCTTAGGAGATGCCGGGCTGACTGGATTAATAGGAATCTCATTATCAAAGAATAGATCTCCAAACAAATAATCCGCTGGAAGGGGGCTGGGCTCCATTTTCTCTGAATCTGTACTAGCAGAGGATTTTACAACCTCTGCCCATGACTTCTTTTCAGTTTGTATATCCATCCTTGCTCCAATCGCATCTGGCGATCCTGTTCGTAGTTTCTTGGCCTTTGACTTTCCAACTTGCTGTGCATCTTCATCCCCAGGGCACTTGCCTTTTTCCAAAGCCTGCTTTCCTTCTCTGGATCTTCCTGATTGTTTTGTCATATATTTTAAACGTTGCTCTTTTCCATTTTCTCCCTGCAACGATACAGCCTCCATTTTCTGCAAGACAGACTTTTCTTCCTCTGGCACAAAAACCTGGTGTGATGCTGAACTTTCTGCTGTGACAGGTATTTTTGCTTTAGAAATGTCAGAAATTAATTCAGCTGCAGGATTTTCCAAGTCAACAGCAGGGGGCGCTGGATCAGCTGAATTTTCCCGCTCAGATGATTTTACCTCAGATGATTTTACCTCAGGATTAGCTGCAGCAGCCTGCTTTAATGTCTCTGTGTTGTTACGATGGGGGCAGTTTGAATAAACATGTCCAGGACAAAGGCAGAAATTACATCTTTTAATTTTAGAACATGCTAGAGTTTCATGCTCAAAAGAGTCACAATTCCTGCATCTATGTCTCTCTTTGCATAGCTCAGTTGTGTGGCCATATACATGGCATATGCGACAGAAACTGCCCATTCCATCAAAAAATAAATCCCCGTTATGCTTTCCAATGCTAAAGCGAGCTGGGGGAAGAATGTCTTTTTTAAATGACACAAGATATTTCCTTTTTCCAGTCCACAACCCAAACTGGTTAGTAATTTTATGTAGAAATTTTACCTTGTCACAAAACAGGGAAAGCCAGCTGGTAATGTCTTCCTGAGGTAAATTTGGGTTATACATTTTCAGCACAAGCGATTGTAAATTCTCTTCCTCATAATGTGGAGTCACCTTTACACAGTCCAATAACTTATCATTGCAATACTGCTGCGATTTCCTCACAAAATCAAGGCAGGTTCTCTTATTAATAAATGTAATATCATAAACTCCTCTTACATGATAATCCTGTAGTGCAAGAATCTTATCCGGTGTTAACTGGAACAGTCCAAACAGCAAATCTTTGACAATATATTCCAGGCCTCTTTCTTGTCTTTTCTCAGCTTCAAACTCCAGTCTGACAGAATTATTCACCCGCGCATAAGCCGGAACATTCGCGTTTTTGGCCGCCGCCATAACAGAGGTTTACCTCTTTCCCTCAGCAGAACTGCAGGGCTGAGGTAAATTCAGCAGGGAAGTAACCAGCATGCACTCTTTAGGAAAATGTCCTTAACCAGTGACAGCATGAGACAGTGAAACTGTCAGCCTCACAGCCAGGGGAGAACACTCCACAGAACAGCGCAGCCAGCGATACTATCCAAACAGCTCATGAACCACCTTCATGATCATGGTATCTCCCCTGCCAGGTAAGTATGAGTTGGAATTGACCGTGTAGTGCTCCCCGGTCGGGGCACGCCTCCACCAAGTTATGGAAGCTTTCCAGACGTGGGACAAACTAGCCTTGCTCAGCGCTAGACCACAAGCCAGCCATGTCCCTATAAAACAGCTAAGAGTCGTTAATCTGCCCCTAATAGATAAGATGTCCCCCAAATGTCTGGATTCTACGAAAAGGAATCTGAAAAACCAAACAATCCCAGCGTACACTGCAGCAGCACATAATTTTGCATACGGGGAGGGCCCTTAAGCACCCAGCCACAGCGTAGCGTCCCTCGGCTAAACAAAGCCCGTAGCCTATTGCATATCAAAGGGCACCGACCCTACACTGTTCACAAGCCTGTCTGCTCTAAGTCACTCGCTGACCTGCTCACGAGTCAGGATGTTAACTCTCACTTGTGTCAGTATGAAATGGCTGAACGCTTGTAAAAAAAACATAGTAAGAACTCAAGGCAAACAACTAAGCGCGCAGCTAAATTTCATCGGTGTGAACAGTTACATCTGCCAAAAACATTTAGAATTCCCTGCACCCTTAAACCTCTGCGGCGCTGCCTAAAGGGTATACAGCTCTGTGCAAAAGTTTCAGGCAGGTGTGAAGAAATACTGTAAAGTAAGAATGCTTTCAAATTTTATTGTTTTTTTTTTTTTTTTCATCAATTCTCAAAGTCAGCGAACAGAAGAAAAATTTACATCAAATCAATGTTTGGTGCGACTACCCTTTGGCTTCAAAACCGGCATCGATTTTTACACTTGCACAAAGTCAGGGATTTTGTAGGATTAGAGTCAGGCGTGTGATTAATCAAATTATACCAAGCAGGGGCAAATGATCATTAACAAATATGATGTAGGCTGAAACACAGTCATTAACTGACATAGAAACAGCTGCGTAGGAGGCTAAAAACTGGGTGAAGCACAGCTAAAGTCTGCTACACTAAGGTGAGGTTGAAGAAGACGGGTTTCGAGTCCCAGGCCTTACACCATGGCAAGACCGAGCACAGCAACAAGCCACAAGGTAGTTCGACTGCATCAGCAAGGTCACTCCCTGGCAAAGATTTCAAAGCCGACTGGGGTTTCAAGGTGCGCTGGTCAAGCTCCTTTGAAGGAGCACAAGAAAAACGATACAACGTTGAGGAGCGGAGACGCAGTGTGCGGCCGAGGAAACCTAATGCAGCAGAGGAAAGACACATCATGCTTACTTCCCTTCGACACCGGAAGAAGTCCAGCAGTGCCATCAGTACACGGAACTGGCGGAATCCAGCTGGACCCAGGTATCCCCATCTACTGTCCGCAGAAGTCTGGCCAGAGGCGGCCTTCACGGAAGAATCGCAGTCAAACAGCCATACCTGCGAAGTGGAAACAAGTCTACGCGACTCAACTAGGCACGAAAACGTAGGAACTGGGGTGCAGAAAAATGCCAGCGGGTCCTCTGGACCGAGGAGTCAAACTTTGAAGTATTAGGCTGTTGCAGGAGGCCGTTTGTTTGCCGAAGGGCTGGAGAGCGGTACAAAAATGAGTGTCTGCGGGCAACAGTGAAGCATGGCGGAGGTTCCCCTACAAGTCTGCGGTTGGTTGCATTTCGGCAAATGGAGTGGGAGATTTGGTCAGGATCAAGGGTGTCCTCGATGCGGAGGAATACAGTCAGATAGTTAGCCATCATGCCATACCATCAGGGAAGCGTGTGATTGGCCCCAAATTTACTCTGCAGCAGGACAATGACCCAAAACATACAGCCAATGTCATTGAGAACTATCTTCAGCGTAAAGAAGAACAAAAAAAGAGTCCTGGGAGTCACGGTTTAGCCCCCCACAGAGCCCTGGTCTCGTCATCATCATCATCATCGAGTCTGTCTGGCATTAGAGGAAAAGAAAAGAGGGAGGGATGTGAGGCAGCCTACAGCCACAGAAGATCTGGGGTTGGTTCTCCAAGATGTTTGGAACAACCTGTCTTGCCGAGTTCCTTCGATAACCGCGTGCACAAGCGCTGCGCGCACCTAGAAGAAATGATGCCGTTTTGAAGGCAAAAGGGTGGCGACACCAAATATTGATTTGATTTGGATTTCTCTTCTGTTCATTGACTTTCCATTTTCTCAATTGGTAAAAACTATCAACACTTCTATTTCTGAAAGCATTCTTAAAATCGACAGCATTAGTTCACACCCGCCTAAAAGGTTTGCACAGTAGTGTATATGGAGGGGAAGAAAAGAAAGAAAGAAAGAAAGAAAGAAATACATGCATAAAAAAAAGCAAAAACAAAAAAGGACGCCGAGTGCCATCTCTCCAACACCCGTACATTCCTGAAGTCCAGCAGGGTAGAAATGGTTGGGTGACCCTGTCCTATTTTCTACGTTTCCCCCTGAAGAGTAAACCTTCTGCGATTGACGTTCTTCGGTTTGGGATTCCAGGGCCATGATCGGGAGAATGATCTGGAGAGGCAGACGGGAGGAGCAAAAATAGTTGTGGAGCCGCCTGAGGCAAGGGAGTCAAAGGTGGAGAAGGAGACCCCATATGCTGAATGCAGGGGGGCGAATGGGCGTGTCCAAAAGAGGACCATGTTTGGCAGTGATCAGCTTTTAAGCCTTGCTGTTTACAGAGTGGAATGGCGTAGGGGGTCCTGTAGCAGATACGAGTACCCAGGGAAATCTGTTCATAGGGCAAAGCAATAGTGGAAAAACTGTGGCGCGCGGGCAAGCTACGTAGAACGCTTTGTAAAAGGGAGAAGGCTGGCTGTAACAAAAAACACAGGGAAACAGCTGAGAGGTGATGCTGTCAAGCACAAAAACAGGCGTTTTTTTTTGAAAGCTGTTTTTAACCAGGAATGATCAGGGGAAAGCGCGAACGCAGTCCCCCACTACCACAAATTATGCAGTCGAGTTTCCTGCATTTGAGGAAATCGCAGGGGTCAGCACAGCCGGAGTGCAATGGCCGAGCCTCGCCCTGGGAGAACCACCTTCATGATCATGGTATCTCCCCTGCCAGGTAAGTATGAGTTGGAATTGACCGTGTAGTGCTCCCCGGTCGGGGCACGCCTCCACCAAGTTATGGAAGCTTTCCGGACGTGGGACAAACTAGCCTTGCTCAGCGCTAGACCACAAGCCAGCCATGTCCCTATAAAACAGCTAAGAGTCGTTAATCTGCCCCTAATAGATAAGATGTCCCCCAAATGTCTGGATTCTACGAAAAGGAATCTGAAAAACCAAACAATCCCAGCGTACACTGCAGCAGCACATAATTTTGCATACGGGGAGGGCCCTTAAGCACCCAGCCACAGCGTAGCGTCCCTCGGCTAAACAAAGCCCGTAGCCTATTGCATATCAAAGGGCACCGACCCTACACTGTTCACAAGCCTGTCTGCTCTAAGTCACTCGCTGACCTGCTCACGAGTCAGGATGTTAACTCTCACTTGTGTCAGTATGAAATGGCTGAACGCTTGTAAAAAAAACATAGTAAGAACTCAAGGCAAACAACTAAGCGCGCAGCTAAATTTCATCGGTGTGAACAGTTACATCTGCCAAAAACATTTAGAATTCCCTGCACCCTTAAACCTCTGCGGCGCTGCCTAAAGGGTATACAGCTCTGTGCAAAAGTTTCAGGCAGGTGTGAAGAAATACTGTAAAGTAAGAATGCTTTCAAATTTTATTGGTTTTTTTTTTTTTTTCATCAATTCTCAAAGTCAGCGAACAGAAGAAAAATTTACATCAAATCAATGTTTGGTGCGACTACCCTTTGGCTTCAAAACCGGCATCGATTTTTACACTTGCACAAAGTCAGGGATTTTGTAGGATTAGAGTCAGGCGTGTGATTAATCAAATTATACCAAGCAGGGGCAAATGATCATTAACAAATATGATGTAGGCTGAAACACAGTCATTAACTGACATAGAAACAGCTGCGTAGGAGGCTAAAAACTGGGTGAAGCACAGCTAAAGTCTGCTACACTAAGGTGAGGTTGAAGAAGACGGGTTTCGAGTCCCAGGCCTTACACCATGGCAAGACCGAGCACAGCAACAAGCCACAAGGTAGTTCGACTGCATCAGCAAGGTCACTCCCTGGCAAAGATTTCAAAGCCGACTGGGGTTTCAAGGTGCGCTGGTCAAGCTCCTTTGAAGGAGCACAAGAAAAACGATACAACGTTGAGGAGCGGAGACGCAGTGTGCGGCCGAGGAAACCTAATGCAGCAGAGGAAAGACACATCATGCTTACTTCCCTTCGACACCGGAAGAAGTCCAGCAGTGCCATCAGTACACGGAACTGGCGGAATCCAGCTGGACCCAGGTATCCCCATCTACTGTCCGCAGAAGTCTGGCCAGAGGCGGCCTTCACGGAAGAATCGCAGTCAAACAGCCATACCTGCGAAGTGGAAACAAGTCTACGCGACTCAACTAGGCACGAAAACGTAGGAACTGGGGTGCAGAAAAATGCCAGCGGGTCCTCTGGACCGAGGAGTCAAACTTTGAAGTATTAGGCTGTTGCAGGAGGCCGTTTGTTTGCCGAAGGGCTGGAGAGCGGTACAAAAATGAGTGTCTGCGGGCAACAGTGAAGCATGGCGGAGGTTCCCCTACAAGTCTGGGGTTGGTTGCATTTCGGCAAATGGAGTGGGAGATTTGGTCAGGATCAAGGGTGTCCTCGATGCGGAGGAATACAGTCAGATAGTTAGCCATCATGCCATACCATCAGGGAAGCGTGTGATTGGCCCCAAATTTACTCTGCAGCAGGACAATGACCCAAAACATACAGCCAATGTCATTGAGAACTATCTTCAGCGTAAAGAAGAACAAAAAAGAGTCCTGGGAGTCACGGTTTAGCCCCCCACAGAGCCCTGGTCTCGTCATCATCATCATCATCGAGTCTGTCTGGCATTAGAGGAAAAGAAAAGAGGGAAGGATGTGAGGCAGCCTACAGCCACAGAAGATCTGGGGTTGGTTCTCCAAGATGTTTGGAACAACCTGTCTTGCCGAGTTCCTTCGATAACCGCGTGCACAAGCGCTGCGCGCACCTAGAAGAAATGATGCCGTTTTGAAGGCAAAAGGGTGGCGACACCAAATATTGATTTGATTTGGATTTCTCTTCTGTTCATTGACTTTCCATTTTCTCAATTGGTAAAAACTATCAACACTTCTATTTCTGAAAGCATTCTTAAAATCGACAGCATTAGTTCACACCCGCCTAAAAGGTTTGCACAGTAGTGTATATGGAGGGGAAGAAAAGAAAGAAAGAAAGAAAGAAATACATGCATAAAAAAAAGCAAAAACAAAAAAGGACGCCGAGTGCCATCTCTCCAACACCCGTACATTCCTGAAGTCCAGCAGGGTAGAAATGGTTGGGTGACCCTGTCCTATTTTCTACGTTTCCCCCTGAAGAGTAAACCTTCTGCGATTGACGTTCTTCGGTTTGGGATTCCAGGGCCATGATCGGGAATGATCTGGAGAGGCAGACGGGAGGAGCAAAAATAGTTGTGGAGCCGCCTGAGGCAAGGGAGTCAAAGGTGGAGAAAGAGACCCCATATGCTGAATGCAGGGGGGCGAATGGGCGTGTCCAAAAGAGGACCATGTTTGGCAGTGATCAGCTTTTAAGCATTGCTGTTTACAGAGTGGAATGGCGTAGGGGGTCCTGTAGCAGATACGAGTACCCAGGGAAATCTGTTCATAGGGCAAAGCAATAGTGGAAAAACTGTGGCGCGCGGGCAAGCTACGTAGAACGCTTTGTAAAAGGGAGAAGGCTGGCTGTAACAAAAAACACAGGGAAACAGCTGAGAGGTGTTGCTGTCAAGCACAAAAACAGGCGTTTTTTTTTGAAAGCTGTTTTTAACCAGGAATGATCAGGGGAAAGCGCGAACGCAGTCCCCCACTACCACAAATTATGCAGTCGAGTTTCCTGCATTTGAGGAAATCGCAGGGGTCAGCACAGCCGGAGTGCAATGGCCGAGCCTCGCCCTGGGAGAACCACCTTCATGATCATGGTATCTCCCCTGCCAGGTAAGTATGAGTTGGAATTGACCGTGTAGTGCTCCCCGGTCGGGGCACGCCTCCACCAAGTTATGGAAGCTTTCCGGACGTGGGACAAACTAGCCTTGCTCAGCGCTAGACCACAAGCCAGCCATGTCCCTATAAAACAGCTAAGAGTCGTTAATCTGCCCCTAATAGATAAGATGTCCCCCAAATGTCTGGATTCTACAAAAAGGAATCTGAAAAACCAAACAATCCCAGCGTACACTGCAGCAGCACATAATTTTGCATACGGGGAGGGCCCTTAAGCACCCAGCCACAGCGTAGCGTCCCTCGGCTAAACAAAGCCCGTAGCCTATTGCATATCAAAGGGCACCGACCCTACACTGTTCACAAGCCTGTCTGCTCTAAGTCACTCGCTGACCTGCTCACGAGTCAGGATGTTAACTCTCACTTGTGTCAGTATGAAATGGCTGAACGCTTGTAAAAAAAACATAGTAAGAACTCAAGGCAAACAACTAAGCGCGCAGCTAAATTTCATCGGTGTGAACAGTTACATCTGCCAAAAACATTTAGAATTCCCTGCACCCTTAAACCTCTGCGGCGCTGCCTAAAGGGTATACAGCTCTGTGCAAAAGTTTCAGGCAGGTGTGAAGAAATACTGTAAAGTAAGAATGCTTTCAAATTTTATTGTTTTTTTTTTTTTTTTCATCAATTCTCAAAGTCAGCGAACAGAAGAAAAATTTACATCAAATCAATGTTTGGTGCGACTACCCTTTGGCTTCAAAACCGGCATCGATTTTTACACTTGCACAAAGTCAGGGATTTTGTAGGATTAGAGTCAGGCGTGTGATTAATCAAATTATACCAAGCAGGGGCAAATGATCATTAACAAATATGATGTAGGCTGAAACACAGTCATTAACTGACATAGAAACAGCTGCGTAGGAGGCTAAAAACTGGGTGAAGCACAGCTAAAGTCTGCTACACTAAGGTGAGGTTGAAGAAGACGGGTTTCGAGTCCCAGGCCTTACACCATGGCAAGACCGAGCACAGCAACAAGCCACAAGGTAGTTCGACTGCATCAGCAAGGTCACTCCCTGGCAAAGATTTCAAAGCCGACTGGGGTTTCAAGGTGCGCTGGTCAAGCTCCTTTGAAGGAGCACAAGAAAAACGATACAACGTTGAGGAGCGGAGACGCAGTGTGCGGCCGAGGAAACCTAATGCAGCAGAGGAAAGACACATCATGCTTACTTCCCTTCGACACCGGAAGAAGTCCAGCAGTGCCATCAGTACACGGAACTGGCGGAATCCAGCTGGACCCAGGTATCCCCATCTACTGTCCGCAGAAGTCTGGCCAGAGGCGGCCTTCACGGAAGAATCGCAGTCAAACAGCCATACCTGCGAAGTGGAAACAAGTCTACGCGACTCAACTAGGCACGAAAACGTAGGAACTGGGGTGCAGAAAAATGCCAGCGGGTCCTCTGGACCGAGGAGTCAAACTTTGAAGTATTAGGCTGTTGCAGGAGGCCGTTTGTTTGCCGAAGGGCTGGAGAGCGGTACAAAAATGAGTGTCTGCGGGCAACAGTGAAGCATGGCGGAGGTTCCCCTACAAGTCTGGGGTTGGTTGCATTTCGGCAAATGGAGTGGGAGATTTGGTCAGGATCAAGGGTGTCCTCGATGCGGAGGAATACAGTCAGATAGTTAGCCATCATGCCATACCATCAGGGAAGCGTGTGATTGGCCCCAAATTTACTCTGCAGCAGGACAATGACCCAAAACATACAGCCAATGTCATTGAGAACTATCTTCAGCGTAAAGAAGAACAAAAAAGAGTCCTGGGAGTCACGGTTTAGCCCCCCACAGAGCCCTGGTCTCGTCATCATCATCATCATCGAGTCTGTCTGGCATTAGAGGAAAAGAAAAGAGGGAAGGATGTGAGGCAGCCTACAGCCACAGAAGATCTGGGGTTGGTTCTCCAAGATGTTTGGAACAACCTGTCTTGCCGAGTTCCTTCGATAACCGCGTGCACAAGCGCTGCGCGCACCTAGAAGAAATGATGCCGTTTTGAAGGCAAAAGGGTGGCGACACCAAATATTGATTTGATTTGGATTTCTCTTCTGTTCATTGACTTTCCATTTTCTCAATTGGTAAAAACTATCAACACTTCTATTTCTGAAAGCATTCTTAAAATCGACAGCATTAGTTCACACCCGCCTAAAAGGTTTGCACAGTACTGTATATGGAGGGGAAGAAAAGAAAGAAAGAAAGAAAGAAATACATGCATAAAAAAAAGCAAAAACAAAAAAGGACGCCGAGTGCCATCTCTCCAACACCCGTACATTCCTGAAGTCCAGCAGGGTAGAAATGGTTGGGTGACCCTGTCCTATTTTCTACGTTTCCCCCTGAAGAGTAAACCTTCTGCGATTGACGTTCTTCGGTTTGGGATTCCAGGGCCATGATCGGGAGAATGATCTGGAGAGGCAGACGGGAGGAGCAAAAATAGTTGTGGAGCCGCCTGAGGCAAGGGAGTCAAAGGTGGAGAAGGAGACCCCATATGCTGAATGCAGGGGGGCGAATGGGCGTGTCCAAAAGAGGACCATGTTTGGCAGTGATCAGCTTTTAAGCCTTGCTGTTTACAGAGTGGAATGGCGTAGGGGGTCCTGTAGCAGATACGAGTACCCAGGGAAATCTGTTCATAGGGCAAAGCAATAGTGGAAAAACTGTGGCGCGCGGGCAAGCTACGTAGAACGCTTTGTAAAAGGGAGAAGGCTGGCTGTAACAAAAAACACAGGGAAACAGCTGAGAGGTGATGCTGTCAAGCACAAAAACAGGCGTTTTTTTTTTGAAAGCTGTTTTTAACCAGGAATGATCAGGGGAAAGCGCGAACGCAGTCCCCCACTACCACAAATTATGCAGTCGAGTTTCCTGCATTTGAGGAAATCGCAGGGGTCAGCACAGCCGGAGTGCAATGGCCGAGCCTCGCCCTGGGAGAACCACCTTCATGATCATGGTATCTCCCCTGCCAGGTAAGTATGAGTTGGAATTGACCGTGTAGTGCTCCCCGGTCGGGGCACGCCTCCACCAAGTTATGGAAGCTTTCCGGACGTGGGACAAACTAGCCTTGCTCAGCGCTAGACCACAAGCCAGCCATGTCCCTATAAAACAGCTAAGAGTCGTTAATCTGCCCCTAATAGATAAGATGTCCCCCAAATGTCTGGATTCTACGAAAAGGAATCTGAAAAACCAAACAATCCCAGCGTACACTGCAGCAGCACATAATTTTGCATACGGGGAGGGCCCTTAAGCACCCAGCCACAGCGTAGCGTCCCTCGGCTAAACAAAGCCCGTAGCCTATTGCATATCAAAGGGCACCGACCCTACACTGTTCACAAGCCTGTCTGCTCTAAGTCACTCGCTGACCTGCTCACGAGTCAGGATGTTAACTCTCACTTGTGTCAGTATGAAATGGCTGAACGCTTGTAAAAAAAACATAGTAAGAACTCAAGGCAAACAACTAAGCGCGCAGCTAAATTTCATCGGTGTGAACAGTTACATCTGCCAAAAACATTTAGAATTCCCTGCACCCTTAAACCTCTGCGGCGCTGCCTAAAGGGTATACAGCTCTGTGCAAAAGTTTCAGGCAGGTGTGAAGAAATACTGTAAAGTAAGAATGCTTTCAAATTTTATTGTTTTTTTTTTTTTTTTCATCAATTCTCAAAGTCAGCGAACAGAAGAAAAATTTACATCAAATCAATGTTTGGTGCGACTACCCTTTGGCTTCAAAACCGGCATCGATTTTTACACTTGCACAAAGTCAGGGATTTTGTAGGATTAGAGTCAGGCGTGTGATTAATCAAATTATACCAAGCAGGGGCAAATGATCATTAACAAATATGATGTAGGCTGAAACACAGTCATTAACTGACATAGAAACAGCTGCGTAGGAGGCTAAAAACTGGGTGAAGCACAGCTAAAGTCTGCTACACTAAGGTGAGGTTGAAGAAGACGGGTTTCGAGTCCCAGGCCTTACACCATGGCAAGACCGAGCACAGCAACAAGCCACAAGGTAGTTCGACTGCATCAGCAAGGTCACTCCCTGGCAAAGATTTCAAAGCCGACTGGGGTTTCAAGGTGCGCTGGTCAAGCTCCTTTGAAGGAGCACAAGAAAAACGATACAACGTTGAGGAGCGGAGACGCAGTGTGCGGCCGAGGAAACCTAATGCAGCAGAGGAAAGACACATCATGCTTACTTCCCTTCGACACCGGAAGAAGTCCAGCAGTGCCATCAGTACACGGAACTGGCGGAATCCAGCTGGACCCAGGTATCCCCATCTACTGTCCGCAGAAGTCTGGCCAGAGGCGGCCTTCACGGAAGAATCGCAGTCAAACAGCCATACCTGCGAAGTGGAAACAAGTCTACGCGACTCAACTAGGCACGAAAACGTAGGAACTGGGGTGCAGAAAAATGCCAGCGGGTCCTCTGGACCGAGGAGTCAAACTTTGAAGTATTAGGCTGTTGCAGGAGGCCGTTTGTTTGCCGAAGGGCTGGAGAGCGGTACAAAAATGAGTGTCTGCGGGCAACAGTGAAGCATGGCGGAGGTTCCCCTACAAGTCTGGGGTTGGTTGCATTTCGGCAAATGGAGTGGGAGATTTGGTCAGGATCAAGGGTGTCCTCGATGCGGAGGAATACAGTCAGATAGTTAGCCATCATGCCATACCATCAGGGAAGCGTGTGATTGGCCCCAAATTTACTCTGCAGCAGGACAATGACCCAAAACATACAGCCAATGTCATTGAGAACTATCTTCAGCGTAAAGAAGAACAAAAAAGAGTCCTGGGAGTCACGGTTTAGCCCCCCACAGAGCCCTGGTCTCGTCATCATCATCATCATCGAGTCTGTCTGGCATTAGAGGAAAAGAAAAGAGGGAAGGATGTGAGGCAGCCTACAGCCACAGAAGATCTGGGGTTGGTTCTCCAAGATGTTTGGAACAACCTGTCTTGCCGAGTTCCTTCGATAACCGCGTGCACAAGCGCTGCGCGCACCTAGAAGAAATGATGCCGTTTTGAAGGCAAAAGGGTGGCGACACCAAATATTGATTTGATTTGGATTTCTCTTCTGTTCATTGACTTTCCATTTTCTCAATTGGTAAAAACTATCAACACTTCTATTTCTGAAAGCATTCTTAAAATCGACAGCATTAGTTCACACCCGCCTAAAAGGTTTGCACAGTAGTGTATATGGAGGGGAAGAAAAGAAAGAAAGAAAGAAAGAAATACATGCATAAAAAAAAGCAAAAACAAAAAAGGACGCCGAGTGCCATCTCTCCAACACCCGTACATTCCTGAAGTCCAGCAGGGTAGAAATGGTTGGGTGACCCTGTCCTATTTTCTACGTTTCCCCCTGAAGAGTAAACCTTCTGCGATTGACGTTCTTCGGTTTGGGATTCCAGGGCCATGATCGGGAATGATCTGGAGAGGCAGACGGGAGGAGCAAAAATAGTTGTGGAGCCGCCTGAGGCAAGGGAGTCAAAGGTGGAGAAAGAGACCCCATATGCTGAATGCAGGGGGGCGAATGGGCGTGTCCAAAAGAGGACCATGTTTGGCAGTGATCAGCTTTTAAGCATTGCTGTTTACAGAGTGGAATGGCGTAGGGGGTCCTGTAGCAGATACGAGTACCCAGGGAAATCTGTTCATAGGGCAAAGCAATAGTGGAAAAACTGTGGCGCGCGGGCAAGCTACGTAGAACGCTTTGTAAAAGGGAGAAGGCTGGCTGTAACAAAAAACACAGGGAAACAGCTGAGAGGTGTTGCTGTCAAGCACAAAAACAGGCGTTTTTTTTTGAAAGCTGTTTTTAACCAGGAATGATCAGGGGAAAGCGCGAACGCAGTCCCCCACTACCACAAATTATGCAGTCGAGTTTCCTGCATTTGAGGAAATCGCAGGGGTCAGCACAGCCGGAGTGCAATGGCCGAGCCTCGCCCTGGGAGAACCACCTTCATGATCATGGTATCTCCCCTGCCAGGTAAGTATGAGTTGGAATTGACCGTGTAGTGCTCCCCGGTCGGGGCACGCCTCCACCAAGTTATGGAAGCTTTCCGGACGTGGGACAAACTAGCCTTGCTCAGCGCTAGACCACAAGCCAGCCATGTCCCTATAAAACAGCTAAGAGTCGTTAATCTGCCCCTAATAGATAAGATGTCCCCCAAATGTCTGGATTCTACAAAAAGGAATCTGAAAAACCAAACAATCCCAGCGTACACTGCAGCAGCACATAATTTTGCATACGGGGAGGGCCCTTAAGCACCCAGCCACAGCGTAGCGTCCCTCGGCTAAACAAAGCCCGTAGCCTATTGCATATCAAAGGGCACCGACCCTACACTGTTCACAAGCCTGTCTGCTCTAAGTCACTCGCTGACCTGCTCACGAGTCAGGATGTTAACTCTCACTTGTGTCAGTATGAAATGGCTGAACGCTTGTAAAAAAAACATAGTAAGAACTCAAGGCAAACAACTAAGCGCGCAGCTAAATTTCATCGGTGTGAACAGTTACATCTGCCAAAAACATTTAGAATTCCCTGCACCCTTAAACCTCTGCGGCGCTGCCTAAAGGGTATACAGCTCTGTGCAAAAGTTTCAGGCAGGTGTGAAGAAATACTGTAAAGTAAGAATGCTTTCAAATTTTATTGTTTTTTTTTTTTTTTTCATCAATTCTCAAAGTCAGCGAACAGAAGAAAAATTTACATCAAATCAATGTTTGGTGCGACTACCCTTTGGCTTCAAAACCGGCATAGATTTTTACACTTGCACAAAGTCAGGGATTTTGTAGGATTAGAGTCAGGCGTGTGATTAATCAAATTATACCAAGCAGGGGCAAATGATCATTAACAAATATGATGTAGGCTGAAACACAGTCATTAACTGACATAGAAACAGCTGCGTAGGAGGCTAAAAACTGGGTGAAGCACAGCTAAAGTCTGCTACACTAAGGTGAGGTTGAAGAAGACGGGTTTCGAGTCCCAGGCCTTACACCATGGCAAGACCGAGCACAGCAACAAGCCACAAGGTAGTTCGACTGCATCAGCAAGGTCACTCCCTGGCAAAGATTTCAAAGCCGACTGGGGTTTCAAGGTGCGCTGGTCAAGCTCCTTTGAAGGAGCACAAGAAAAACGATACAACGTTGAGGAGCGGAGACGCAGTGTGCGGCCGAGGAAACCTAATGCAGCAGAGGAAAGACACATCATGCTTACTTCCCTTCGACACCGGAAGAAGTCCAGCAGTGCCATCAGTACACGGAACTGGCGGAATCCAGCTGGACCCAGGTATCCCCATCTACTGTCCGCAGAAGTCTGGCCAGAGGCGGCCTTCACGGAAGAATCGCAGTCAAACAGCCATACCTGCGAAGTGGAAACAAGTCTACGCGACTCAACTAGGCACGAAAACGTAGGAACTGGGGTGCAGAAAAATGCCAGCGGGTCCTCTGGACCGAGGAGTCAAACTTTGAAGTATTAGGCTGTTGCAGGAGGCCGTTTGTTTGCCGAAGGGCTGGAGAGCGGTACAAAAATGAGTGTCTGCGGGCAACAGTGAAGCATGGCGGAGGTTCCCCTACAAGTCTGGGGTTGGTTGCATTTCGGCAAATGGAGTGGGAGATTTGGTCAGGATCAAGGGTGTCCTCGATGCGGAGGAATACAGTCAGATAGTTAGCCATCATGCCATACCATCAGGGAAGCGTGTGATTGGCCCCAAATTTACTCTGCAGCAGGACAATGACCCAAAACATACAGCCAATGTCATTGAGAACTATCTTCAGCGTAAAGAAGAACAAAAAAGAGTCCTGGGAGTCACGGTTTAGCCCCCCACAGAGCCCTGGTCTCGTCATCATCATCATCATCGAGTCTGTCTGGCATTAGAGGAAAAGAAAAGAGGGAAGGATGTGAGGCAGCCTACAGCCACAGAAGATCTGGGGTTGGTTCTCCAAGATGTTTGGAACAACCTGTCTTGCCGAGTTCCTTCGATAACCGCGTGCACAAGCGCTGCGCGCACCTAGAAGAAATGATGCCGTTTTGAAGGCAAAAGGGTGGCGACACCAAATATTGATTTGATTTGGATTTCTCTTCTGTTCATTGACTTTCCATTTTCTCAATTGGTAAAAACTATCAACACTTCTATTTCTGAAAGCATTCTTAAAATCGACAGCATTAGTTCACACCCGCCTAAAAGGTTTGCACAGTACTGTATATGGAGGGGAAGAAAAGAAAGAAAGAAAGAAAGAAATACATGCATAAAAAAAAGCAAAAACAAAAAAGGACGCCGAGTGCCATCTCTCCAACACCCGTACATTCCTGAAGTCCAGCAGGGTAGAAATGGTTGGGTGACCCTGTCCTATTTTCTACGTTTCCCCCTGAAGAGTAAACCTTCTGCGATTGACGTTCTTCGGTTTGGGATTCCAGGGCCATGATCGGGAGAATGATCTGGAGAGGCAGACGGGAGGAGCAAAAATAGTTGTGGAGCCGCCTGAGGCAAGGGAGTCAAAGGTGGAGAAGGAGACCCCATATGCTGAATGCAGGGGGGCGAATGGGCGTGTCCAAAAGAGGACCATGTTTGGCAGTGATCAGCTTTTAAGCCTTGCTGTTTACAGAGTGGAATGGCGTAGGGGGTCCTGTAGCAGATACGAGTACCCAGGGAAATCTGTTCATAGGGCAAAGCAATAGTGGAAAAACTGTGGCGCGCGGGCAAGCTACGTAGAACGCTTTGTAAAAGGGAGAAGGCTGGCTGTAACAAAAAACACAGGGAAACAGCTGAGAGGTGATGCTGTCAAGCACAAAAACAGGCGTTTTTTTTTTTAAAGCTGTTTTTAACCAGGAATGATCAGGGGAAAGCGCGAACGCAGTCCCCCACTACCACAAATTATGCAGTCGAGTTTCCTGCATTTGAGGAAATCGCAGGGGTCAGCACAGCCGGAGTGCAATGGCCGAGCCTCGCCCTGGGAGAACCACCTTCATGATCATGGTATCTCCCCTGCCAGGTAAGTATGAGTTGGAATTGACCGTGTAGTGCTCCCCGGTCGGGGCACGCCTCCACCAAGTTATGGAAGCTTTCCGGACGTGGGACAAACTAGCCTTGCTCAGCGCTAGACCACAAGCCAGCCATGTCCCTATAAAACAGCTAAGAGTCGTTAATCTGCCCCTAATAGATAAGATGTCCCCCAAATGTCTGGATTCTACGAAAAGGAATCTGAAAAACCAAACAATCCCAGCGTACACTGCAGCAGCACATAATTTTGCATACGGGGAGGGCCCTTAAGCACCCAGCCACAGCGTAGCGTCCCTCGGCTAAACAAAGCCCGTAGCCTATTGCATATCAAAGGGCACCGACCCTACACTGTTCACAAGCCTGTCTGCTCTAAGTCACTCGCTGACCTGCTCACGAGTCAGGATGTTAACTCTCACTTGTGTCAGTATGAAATGGCTGAACGCTTGTAAAAAAAACATAGTAAGAACTCAAGGCAAACAACTAAGCGCGCAGCTAAATTTCATCGGTGTGAACAGTTACATCTGCCAAAAACATTTAGAATTCCCTGCACCCTTAAACCTCTGCGGCGCTGCCTAAAGGGTATACAGCTCTGTGCAAAAGTTTCAGGCAGGTGTGAAGAAATACTGTAAAGTAAGAATGCTTTCAAATTTTATTGTTTTTTTTTTTTTTTTCATCAATTCTCAAAGTCAGCGAACAGAAGAAAAATTTACATCAAATCAATGTTTGGTGCGACTACCCTTTGGCTTCAAAACCGGCATCGATTTTTACACTTGCACAAAGTTAGGGATTTTGTAGGATTAGAGTCAGGCGTGTGATTAATCAAATTATACCAAGCAGGGGCAAATGATCATTAACAAATATGATGTAGGCTGAAACACAGTCATTAACTGACATAGAAACAGCTGCGTAGGAGGCTAAAAACTGGGTGAAGCACAGCTAAAGTCTGCTACACTAAGGTGAGGTTGAAGAAGACGGGTTTCGAGTCCCAGGCCTTACACCATGGCAAGACCGAGCACAGCAACAAGCCACAAGGTAGTTCGACTGCATCAGCAAGGTCACTCCCTGGCAAAGATTTCAAAGCCGACTGGGGTTTCAAGGTGCGCTGGTCAAGCTCCTTTGAAGGAGCACAAGAAAAACGATACAACGTTGAGGAGCGGAGACGCAGTGTGCGGCCGAGGAAACCTAATGCAGCAGAGGAAAGACACATCATGCTTACTTCCCTTCGACACCGGAAGAAGTCCAGCAGTGCCATCAGTACACGGAACTGGCGGAATCCAGCTGGACCCAGGTATCCCCATCTACTGTCCGCAGAAGTCTGGCCAGAGGCGGCCTTCACGGAAGAATCGCAGTCAAACAGCCATACCTGCGAAGTGGAAACAAGTCTACGCGACTCAACTAGGCACGAAAACGTAGGAACTGGGGTGCAGAAAAATGCCAGCGGGTCCTCTGGACCGAGGAGTCAAACTTTGAAGTATTAGGCTGTTGCAGGAGGCCGTTTGTTTGCCGAAGGGCTGGAGAGCGGTACAAAAATGAGTGTCTGCGGGCAACAGTGAAGCATGGCGGAGGTTCCCCTACAAGTCTGGGGTTGGTTGCATTTCGGCAAATGGAGTGGGAGATTTGGTCAGGATCAAGGGTGTCCTCGATGCGGAGGAATACAGTCAGATAGTTAGCCATCATGCCATACCATCAGGGAAGCGTGTGATTGGCCCCAAATTTACTCTGCAGCAGGACAATGACCCAAAACATACAGCCAATGTCATTGAGAACTATCTTCAGCGTAAAGAAGAACAAAAAAGAGTCCTGGGAGTCACGGTTTAGCCCCCCACAGAGCCCTGGTCTCGTCATCATCATCATCATCGAGTCTGTCTGGCATTAGAGGAAAAGAAAAGAGGGAAGGATGTGAGGCAGCCTACAGCCACAGAAGATCTGGGGTTGGTTCTCCAAGATGTTTGGAACAACCTGTCTTGCCGAGTTCCTTCGATAACTGCGTGCACAAGCGCTGCGCGCACCTAGAAGAAATGATGCCGTTTTGAAGGCAAAAGGGTGGCGACACCAAATATTGATTTGATTTGGATTTCTCTTCTGTTCATTGACTTTCCATTTTCTCAATTGGTAAAAACTATCAACACTTCTATTTCTGAAAGCATTCTTAAAATCGACAGCATTAGTTCACACCCGCCTAAAAGGTTTGCACAGTAGTGTATATGGAGGGGAAGAAAAGAAAGAAAGAAAGAAAGAAAGAAATACATGCATAAAAAAAAGCAAAAACAAAAAAGGACGCCGAGTGCCATCTCTCCAACAGCCGTACATTCCTGAAGTCCAGCAGGGTAGAAATGGTTGGGTGACCCTGTCCTATTTTCTACGTTTCCCCCTGAAGAGTAAACCTTCTGCGATTGACGTTCTTCGGTTTGGGATTCCAGGGCCATGATCGGGAATGATCTGGAGAGGCAGACGGGAGGAGCAAAAATAGTTGTGGAGCCGCCTGAGGCAAGGGAGTCAAAGGTGGAGCAGGAGACCCCATATGCTGAATGCAGGGGGGCGAATGGGCGTGTCCAAAAGAGGACCATGTTTGGCAGTGATCAGCTTTTAAGCATTGCTGTTTACAGAGTGGAATGGCGTAGGGGGTCCTGTAGCAGATACGAGTACCCAGGGAAATCTGTTCATAGGGCAAAGCAATAGTGGAAAAACTGTGGCGCACGGGCAAGCTACGTAGAACGCTTTGTAAAAGGGAGAAGGCTGGCTGTAACAAAAAACACAGGGAAACAGCTGAGAGGTGTTGCTGTCAAGCACAAAAACAGGCGTTTTTTTTTGAAAGCTGTTTTTAACCAGGAATGATCAGGGGAAAGCGCGAACGCAGTCCCCCACTACCACAAATTATGCAGTCGAGTTTCCTGCATTTGAGGAAATCGCAGGGGTCAGCACAGCCGGAGTGCAATGGCCGAGCCTCGCCCTGGGAGAACCACCTTCATGATCATGGTATCTCCCCTGCCAGGTAAGTATGAGTTGGAATTGACCGTGTAGTGCTCCCCGGTCGGGGCACGCCTCCACCAAGTTATGGAAGCTTTCCGGACGTGGGACAAACTAGCCTTGCTCAGCGCTAGACCACAAGCCAGCCATGTCCCTATAAAACAGCTAAGAGTCGTTAATCTGCCCCTAATAGATAAGATGTCCCCCAAATGTCTGGATTCTACGAAAAGGAATCTGAAAAACCAAACAATCCCAGCGTACACTGCAGCAGCACATAATTTTGCATACGGGGAGGGCCCTTAAGCACCCAGCCACAGCGTAGCGTCCCTCGGCTAAACAAAGCCCGTAGCCTATTGCATATCAAAGGGCACCGACCCTACACTGTTCACAAGCCTGTCTGCTCTAAGTCACTCGCTGACCTGCTCACGAGTCAGGATGTTAACTCTCACTTGTGTCAGTATGAAATGGCTGAACGCTTGTAAAAAAAACATAGTAAGAACTCAAGGCAAACAACTAAGCGCGCAGCTAAATTTCATCGGTGTGAACAGTTACATCTGCCAAAAACATTTAGAATTCCCTGCACCCTTAAACCTCTGCGGCGCTGCCTAAAGGGTATACAGCTCTGTGCAAAAGTTTCAGGCAGGTGTGAAGAAATACTGTAAAGTAAGAATGCTTTCAAATTTTATTGTTTTTTTTTTTTTTTTTTCATCAATTCTCAAAGTCAGCGAACAGAAGAAAAATTTACATCAAATCAATGTTTGGTGCGACTACCCTTTGGCTTCAAAACCGGCATCGATTTTTACACTTGCACAAAGTCAGGGATTTTGTAGGATTAGAGTCAGGCGTGTGATTAATCAAATTATACCAAGCAGGGGCAAATGATCATTAACAAATATGATGTAGGCTGAAACACAGTCATTAACTGACATACAAACAGCTGCGTAGGAGGCTAAAAACTGGGTGAAGCACAGCTAAAGTCTGCTACACTAAGGTGAGGTTGAAGAAGACGGGTTTCGAGTCCCAGGCCTTACACCATGGCAAGACCGAGCACAGCAACAAGCCACAAGGTAGTTCGACTGCATCAGCAAGGTCACTCCCTGGCAAAGATTTCAAAGCCGACTGGGGTTTCAAGGTGCGCTGGTCAAGCTCCTTTGAAGGAGCACAAGAAAAACGATACAACGTTGAGGAGCGGAGACGCAGTGTGCGGCCGAGGAAACCTAATGCAGCAGAGGAAAGACACATCATGCTTACTTCCCTTCGACACCGGAAGAAGTCCAGCAGTGCCATCAGTACACGGAACTGGCGGAATCCAGCTGGACCCAGGTATCCCCATCTACTGTCCGCAGAAGTCTGGCCAGAGGCGGCCTTCACGGAAGAATCGCAGTCAAACAGCCATACCTGCGAAGTGGAAACAAGTCTACGCGACTCAACTAGGCACGAAAACGTAGGAACTGGGGTGCAGAAAAATGCCAGCGGGTCCTCTGGACCGAGGAGTCAAACTTTGAAGTATTAGGCTGTTGCAGGAGGCCGTTTGTTTGCCGAAGGGCTGGAGAGCGGTACAAAAATGAGTGTCTGCGGGCAACAGTGAAGCATGGCGGAGGTTCCCCTACAAGTCTGGGGTTGGTTGCATTTCGGCAAATGGAGTGGGAGATTTGGTCAGGATCAAGGGTGTCCTCGATGCGGAGGAATACAGTCAGATAGTTAGCCATCATGCCATACCATCAGGGAAGCGTGTGATTGGCCCCAAATTTACTCTGCAGCAGGACAATGACCCAAAACATACAGCCAATGTCATTGAGAACTATCTTCAGCGTAAAGAAGAACAAAAAAGAGTCCTGGGAGTCACGGTTTAGCCCCCCACAGAGCCCTGGTCTCGTCATCATCATCATCATCGAGTCTGTCTGGCATTAGAGGAAAAGAAAAGAGGGAAGGATGTGAGGCAGCCTACAGCCACAGAAGATCTGGGGTTGGTTCTCCAAGATGTTTGGAACAACCTGTCTTGCCGAGTTCCTTCGATAACCGCGTGCACAAGCGCTGCGCGCACCTAGAAGAAATGATGCCGTTTTGAAGGCAAAAGGGTGGCGACACCAAATATTGATTTGATTTGGATTTCTCTTCTGTTCATTGACTTTCCATTTTCTCAATTGGTAAAAACTATCAACACTTCTATTTCTGAAAGCATTCTTAAAATCGACAGCATTAGTTCACACCCGCCTAAAAGGTTTGCACAGTAGTGTATATGGAGGGGAAGAAAAGAAAGAAAGAAAGAAAGAAATACATGCATAAAAAAAAGCAAAAACAAAAAAGGACGCCGAGTGCCATCTCTCCAACAGCCGTACATTCCTGAAGTCCAGCAGGGTAGAAATGGTTGGGTGACCCTGTCCTATTTTCTACGTTTCCCCCTGAAGAGTAAACCTTCTGCGATTGACGTTCTTCGGTTTGGGATTCCAGGGCCATGATCGGGAATGATCTGGAGAGGCAGGCGGGAGGAGCAAAAATAGTTGTGGAGCCGCCTGAGGCAAGGGAGTCAAAGGTGGAGCAGGAGACCCCATATGCTGAATGCAGGGGGGCGAATGGGCGTGTCCAAAAGAGGACCATGTTTGGCAGTGATCAGCTTTTAAGCATTGCTGTTTACAGAGTGGAATGGCGTAGGGGGTCCTGTAGCAGATACGAGTACCCAGGGAAATCTGTTCATAGGGCAAAGCAATAGTGGAAAAACTGTGGCGCACGGGCAAGCTACGTAGAACGCTTTGTAAAAGGGAGAAGGCTGGCTGTAACAAAAAACACAGGGAAACAGCTGAGAGGTGTTGCTGTCAAGCACAAAAACAGGCGTTTTTTTTTGAAAGCTGTTTTTAACCAGGAATGATCAGGGGAAAGCGCGAACGCAGTCCCCCACTACCACAAATTATGCAGTCGAGTTTCCTGCATTTGAGGAAATCGCAGGGGTCAGCACAGCCGGAGTGCAATGGCCGAGCCTCGCCCTGGGAGAACCACCTTCATGATCATGGTATCTCCCCTGCCAGGTAAGTATGAGTTGGAATTGACCGTGTAGTGCTCCCCGGTCGGGGCACGCCTCCACCAAGTTATGGAAGCTTTCCGGACGTGGGACAAACTAGCCTTGCTCAGCGCTAGACCACAAGCCAGCCATGTCCCTATAAAACAGCTAAGAGTCGTTAATCTGCCCCTAATAGATAAGATGTCCCCCAAATGTCTGGATTCTACGAAAAGGAATCTGAAAAACCAAACAATCCCAGCGTACACTGCAGCAGCACATAATTTTGCATACGGGGAGGGCCCTTAAGCACCCAGCCACAGCGTAGCGTCCCTCGGCTAAACAAAGCCCGTAGCCTATTGCATATCAAAGGGCACCGACCCTACACTGTTCACAAGCCTGTCTGCTCTAAGTCACTCGCTGACCTGCTCACGAGTCAGGATGTTAACTCTCACTTGTGTCAGTATGAAATGGCTGAACGCTTGTAAAAAAAACATAGTAAGAACTCAAGGCAAACAACTAAGCGCGCAGCTAAATTTCATCGGTGTGAACAGTTACATCTGCCAAAAACATTTAGAATTCCCTGCACCCTTAAACCTCTGCGGCGCTGCCTAAAGGGTATACAGCTCTGTGCAAAAGTTTCAGGCAGGTGTGAAGAAATACTGTAAAGTAAGAATGCTTTCAAATTTTATTGTTTTTTTTTTTTTTTTCATCAATTCTCAAAGTCAGCGAACAGAAGAAAAATTTACATCAAATCAATGTTTGGTGCGACTACCCTTTGGCTTCAAAACCGGCATCGATTTTTACACTTGCACAAAGTCAGGGATTTTGTAGGATTAGAGTCAGGCGTGTGATTAATCAAATTATACCAAGCAGGGGCAAATGATCATTAACAAATATGATGTAGGCTGAAACACAGTCATTAACTGACATAGAAACAGCTGCGTAGGAGGCTAAAAACTGGGTGAAGCACAGCTAAAGTCTGCTACACTAAGGTGAGGTTGAAGAAGACGGGTTTCGAGTCCCAGGCCTTACACCATGGCAAGACCGAGCACAGCAACAAGCCACAAGGTAGTTCGACTGCATCAGCAAGGTCACTCCCTGGCAAAGATTTCAAAGCCGACTGGGGTTTCAAGGTGCGCTGGTCAAGCTCCTTTGAAGGAGCACAAGAAAAACGATACAACGTTGAGGAGCGGAGACGCAGTGTGCGGCCGAGGAAACCTAATGCAGCAGAGGAAAGACACATCATGCTTACTTCCCTTCGACACCGGAAGAAGTCCAGCAGTGCCATCAGTACACGGAACTGGCGGAATCCAGCTGGACCCAGGTATCCCCATCTACTGTCCGCAGAAGTCTGGCCAGAGGCGGCCTTCACGGAAGAATCGCAGTCAAACAGCCATACCTGCGAAGTGGAAACAAGTCTACGCGACTCAACTAGGCACGAAAACGTAGGAACTGGGGTGCAGAAAAATGCCAGCGGGTCCTCTGGACCGAGGAGTCAAACTTTGAAGTATTAGGCTGTTGCAGGAGGCCGTTTGTTTGCCGAAGGGCTGGAGAGCGGTACAAAAATGAGTGTCTGCGGGCAACAGTGAAGCATGGCGGAGGTTCCCCTACAAGTCTGGGGTTGGTTGCATTTCGGCAAATGGAGTGGGAGATTTGGTCAGGATCAAGGGTGTCCTCGATGCGGAGGAATACAGTCAGATAGTTAGCCATCATGCCATACCATCAGGGAAGCGTGTGATTGGCCCCAAATTTACTCTGCAGCAGGACAATGACCCAAAACATACAGCCAATGTCATTGAGAACTATCTTCAGCGTAAAGAAGAACAAAAAAGAGTCCTGGGAGTCACGGTTTAGCCCCCCACAGAGCCCTGGTCTCGTCATCATCATCATCATCGAGTCTGTCTGGCATTAGAGGAAAAGAAAAGAGGGAAGGATGTGAGGCAGCCTACAGCCACAGAAGATCTGGGGTTGGTTCTCCAAGATGTTTGGAACAACCTGTCTTGCCGAGTTCCTTCGATAACTGCGTGCACAAGCGCTGCGCGCACCTAGAAGAAATGATGCCGTTTTGAAGGCAAAAGGGTGGCGACACCAAATATTGATTTGATTTGGATTTCTCTTCTGTTCATTGACTTTCCATTTTCTCAATTGGTAAAAACTATCAACACTTCTATTTCTGAAAGCATTCTTAAAATCGACAGCATTAGTTCACACCCGCCTAAAAGGTTTGCACAGTAGTGTATATGGAGGGGAAGAAAAGAAAGAAAGAAAGAAAGAAAGAAATACATGCATAAAAAAAAGCAAAAACAAAAAAGGACGCCGAGTGCCATCTCTCCAACAGCCGTACATTCCTGAAGTCCAGCAGGGTAGAAATGGTTGGGTGACCCTGTCCTATTTTCTACGTTTCCCCCTGAAGAGTAAACCTTCTGCGATTGACGTTCTTCGGTTTGGGATTCCAGGGCCATGATCGGGAATGATCTGGAGAGGCAGACGGGAGGAGCAAAAATAGTTGTGGAGCCGCCTGAGGCAAGGGAGTCAAAGGTGGAGCAGGAGACCCCATATGCTGAATGCAGGGGGGCGAATGGGCGTGTCCAAAAGAGGACCATGTTTGGCAGTGATCAGCTTTTAAGCATTGCTGTTTACAGAGTGGAATGGCGTAGGGGGTCCTGTAGCAGATACGAGTACCCAGGGAAATCTGTTCATAGGGCAAAGCAATAGTGGAAAAACTGGCGCGCGGGCAAGCTACTTAGAACGCTTCGTAAAAGGGAGAAGGCTGGCTGTAACAAAAAACACAGGGAAACAGCTGAGAGGTGTTGCTGTCAAGCACAAAAACAGGCGTTTTTTTTTGAAAGCTGTTTTTAACCAGGAATGATCAGGGGAAAGCGCGAACGCAGTCCCCCACTACCACAAATTATGCAGTCGAGTTTCCTGCATTTGAGGAAATCGCAGGGGTCAGCACAGCCGGAGTGCAATGGCCGAGCCTCGCCCTGGGAGAACCACCTTCATGATCATGGTATCTCCCCTGCCAGGTAAGTATGAGTTGGAATTGACCGTGTAGTGCTCCCCGGTCGGGGCACGCCTCCACCAAGTTATGGAAGCTTTCCGGACGTGGGACAAACTAGCCTTGCTCAGCGCTAGACCACAAGCCAGCCATGTCCCTATAAAACAGCTAAGAGTCGTTAATCTGCCCCTAATAGATAAGATGTCCCCCAAATGTCTGGATTCTACGAAAAGGAATCTGAAAAACCAAACAATCCCAGCGTACACTGCAGCAGCACATAATTTTGCATACGGGGAGGGCCCTTAAGCACCCAGCCACAGCGTAGCGTCCCTCGGCTAAACAAAGCCCGTAGCCTATTGCATATCAAAGGGCACCGACCCTACACTGTTCACAAGCCTGTCTGCTCTAAGTCACTCGCTGACCTGCTCACGAGTCAGGATGTTAACTCTCACTTGTGTCAGTATGAAATGGCTGAACGCTTGTAAAAAAAACATAGTAAGAACTCAAGGCAAACAACTAAGCGCGCAGCTAAATTTCATCGGTGTGAACAGTTACATCTGCCAAAAACATTTAGAATTCCCTGCACCCTTAAACCTCTGCGGCGCTGCCTAAAGGGTATACAGCTCTGTGCAAAAGTTTCAGGCAGGTGTGAAGAAATACTGTAAAGTAAGAATGCTTTCAAATTTTATTGTTTTTTTTTTTTTTTTCATCAATTCTCAAAGTCAGCGAACAGAAGAAAAATTTACATCAAATCAATGTTTGGTGCGACTACCCTTTGGCTTCAAAACCGGCATCGATTTTTACACTTGCACAAAGTCAGGGATTTTGTAGGATTAGAGTCAGGCGTGTGATTAATCAAATTATACCAAGCAGGGGCAAATGATCATTAACAAATATGATGTAGGCTGAAACACAGTCATTAACTGACATAGAAACAGCTGCGTAGGAGGCTAAAAACTGGGTGAAGCACAGCTAAAGTCTGCTACACTAAGGTGAGGTTGAAGAAGACGGGTTTCGAGTCCCAGGCCTTACACCATGGCAAGACCGAGCACAGCAACAAGCCACAAGGTAGTTCGACTGCATCAGCAAGGTCACTCCCTGGCAAAGATTTCAAAGCCGACTGGGGTTTCAAGGTGCGCTGGTCAAGCTCCTTTGAAGGAGCACAAGAAAAACGATACAACGTTGAGGAGCGGAGACGCAGTGTGCGGCCGAGGAAACCTAATGCAGCAGAGGAAAGACACATCATGCTTACTTCCCTTCGACACCGGAAGAAGTCCAGCAGTGCCATCAGTACACGGAACTGGCGGAATCCAGCTGGACCCAGGTATCCCCATCTACTGTCCGCAGAAGTCTGGCCAGAGGCGGCCTTCACGGAAGAATCGCAGTCAAACAGCCATACCTGCGAAGTGGAAACAAGTCTACGCGACTCAACTAGGCACGGTTTAGCCCCCCACAGAGCCCTGGTCTCGTCATCATCATCATCGAGTCTGTCTGGCATTAGAGGAAAAGAAAAGAGGGAAGGATGTGAGGCAGCCTACAGCCACAGAAGATCTGGGGTTGGTTCTCCAAGATGTTTGGAACAACCTGTCTTGCCGAGTTCCTTCGATAACCGCGTGCACAAGCGCTGCGCGCACCTAGAAGAAATGATGCCGTTTTGAAGGCAAAAGGGTGGCGACACCAAATATTGATTTGATTTGGATTTCTCTTCTGTTCATTGACTTTCCATTTTCTCAATTGGTAAAAACTATCAACACTTCTATTTCTGAAAGCATTCTTAAAATCGACAGCATTAGTTCACACCCGCCTAAAAGGTTTGCACAGTAGTGTATATGGAGGGGAAGAAAAGAAAGAAAGGAAGAAATACATGCATAAAAAAAAGCAAAAACAAAAAAGGACGCCGAGTGCCATCTCTCCAACACCCGTACATTCCTGAAGTCCAGCAGGGTAGAAATGGTTGGGCGACCCTGTCCTATTTTCTACGTTTCCCCCTGAAGAGTAAACCTTCTGCGATTGACGTTCTTCGGTTTGGGATTCCAGGGCCATGATCGGGAATGATCTGGAGAGGCAGACGGGAGGAGCAAAAATAGTTGTGGAGCCGCCTGAGGCAAGGGAGTCAAAGGTGGAGAAGGAGACCCCATATGCTGAATGCAGGGGGGCGAATGGGCGTGTCCAAAAGAGGACCATGTTTGGCAGTGATCAGCTTTTAAGCATTGCTGTTTACAGAGTGGAATGGCGTAGGGGGTCCTGTAGCAGATACGAGTACCCAGGGAAATCTGTTCATAGGGCAAAGCAATAGTGGAAAAACTGTGGTGCGCGGGCAAGCTACGTAGAACGCTTTGTAAAAGGGAGAAGGCTGGCTGTAACAAAAAACACAGGGAAACAGCTGAGAGGTGTTGTTGTCAAGCACAAAAACAGGCGTTTTTTTTTTTTTTGAAAGCTGTTTTTAACCAGGAATGATCAGGGGAAAGCGCGAACGCAGTCCCCCACTACCACAAATTATGCAGTCGAGTTTCCTGCATTTGAGGAAATCGCAGGGGTCAGCAAAGCCGGAGTGCAATGGCCGAGCCTCGCCCGAGAAGAACCACCTTCATTTCGTTTTTTTCGTTTTTTAAAAGCTTTATTAGGTCAATAAATAATATACAAGTTCACATTTCAACTTTACAATACTTCTTAACAGGTATACATAAGTAAATGGTAGAGTCCACATATCATACAATACAATCTAGTTTTCCGTTACTTAGTTCGAAAATGTAAACCATTTTTCCGACACCAAAACTTGCTTTTGTTTGTAGAACTCTTTTCATCAAGCAAAACATATAAAACGCATTGCACTAAAACTTAAAGATATGCATTCATTAACTGTTACCTCATTAGAATTAAAGATTATCTTGTTTCGGACTTTCCACAGAGCTTCTTTGAAAGAGTTTATCATTTTCCATAAAATCACAAATTTAGCCTTTGGTATAGTTTCCACCTTGCCATAAAGGACTAACTCATAGTTTAAATCTTTAATTCCCGCCACCTGTTCTAGAAGTGGTTTTACTTTCCTCCAGAGTTCTTTGGCATAAAAGCAATCCCACAGAAAATGCTTTACTGTCTCATTAGATGTACACAAGGACCTTGAACACTTAGCTGATGGTATCACACCTTTCTTGTGCTGAAAGGCTTTGGTAGGTAGGCATTCGCGAACACAGGCCCATGCTAAATCTTTTTGACTATTAAAGAGCTGTTTATGACTAACTTTTGCCCAAACAGTTTTTACCTCCTCTTCTGGCATTTGAATGATAGGAATTAAAGTTTCAGCAGCATTAAAATGCAGTTTCAACTTCAATTTATCACAAAGATCTTCTTGGGATTTATTACGAAGATTGAAGTCAGAGATGATAGTTTGCAAAATGCTATAAAACCATGGGGGGTTAAGGCAGAAAGGGCTTTTCAGAGATAAATTGTACCAACCACGTTTCCGAAAAGTAAACCCTGCTGCATACCTCAGAAAAAAAGACCAAAGTGCTTCTGTTTTATGGGCTTGAAGGCATAGAACCAAATATTTTGTATATACAAAGCGCTTTACATTTGGCATGCCTTTCCCACCTTTTTCAGATGGTTTTGTCATGTATATTCTTTTTAACCTCTCCATCTTTGAACCCCAAACAAAGAGAAAAACATGTTCGTACAACCTGAGTCAGGGGTAAAACTGATGGAGGAAAGGTGAGAGCTGTATACAATAAAATAGGTAACAGAACAATTTTAATTAGTAAAATCCTCGCTTCAATGGTTAACTGTCGCATCTTCCAGCCTATAACCTTTCTGTTTATCCTTTCCATAACCACATTCCATGACTCCTCTCCATAATTTTTAGAGGTAAAAAATTGTGCCCAAGATTTTTATAGATTGCCCAATACAAAAGAAGGAATCTAGAGAGGGCTTCCAATCTCCAATTTCCATCATGCTGCTTTTATTCAAATTTAATTTAAATCCAGGTGCGGCACAGAAATATTCTGTTCTTTTGATTGCCCTTTGAACAGATGTAGTGTTAGTACACAACATGGCAAGGTCATCCAATCCAATGTAACCAATTATTTTTACTTGCAGCCCTCCACTTCCTGGCACATTAACTCCTCTGAACACCTTATCCTTTCTGATGGAGCATAAAAGTGGCTCAATGGCACAGACAAAAAGCAACGGCGACAAAGGACATCCCTGCTTGACACCACACTTTAAGCTAAAGCCTTCAGTCATGAAGCCATTGACTAAAACTTGACTGGTACACTTATTATATAAGGACCTTAAAGAGGACAAAAAGCCCTCTGGAATGCCCATTTTGTACAGAACATTAAAGAGATACACGTGAGATATGTGGTCAAAAGCTTTTTCAAAATCTAAAGACAGAATTGCCAGAGGTTGCTTACGCTCTTCCATGTACCAAATAGAGTCCCTTATAAGGTTGGTAATATGGTGTATTCTACGCCCAGGGATACCGCACACCTGGTTACTATGGATCACTTTATCTATTACTCTTTTCAACCTGTTTGCAAGGATTTTAGTAAAGATTTTATAATCTAGGTTAAGGAGTGTTATAGGCCTCCAGTTCTTTAATTGGGTTTTGTCGCCCTCTTTTGGCAGTAGGGCAATGACTCCTCTCTTCCAAGAATGTGGCAGCTCTTTATACAGAAAACATTTGCTAAATACATTTAGCAAGTCATTTTTCCAAATGTCCCAAAACTGCAAGTAAAATTCAACAGGTAACCCATCCAGCCCAGGTACTTTATTTTTTTGAAAACTCTTCATGGTTTTTAAAAGTTCATCTTCAGTTAAAAGCTCATTTAGGGACTCTGCATCATCTTGGTTTAGAACCATAGTTATATCTTTGAGTGTGTCATTCAGGAAATCGCTGTCAATGTTTTTGGTGTCATAGGGATTAATAAAAAAGTACAAACTTTTTCCATTATGCCTCTCCTGGAATTCTCCACCTCTATTTCTGTTATTATTTCCTTTGAAATTGGAACCCTTCTAAAGAAGTACTTGGTACACTTTTCATTCTCTTCTACATGTTTTACACGGCTTTTAATAATGACTTCCTTTGCTTTCTCCTCTAGACACTTTTTAATGTTCTCTTTTGCTGTAGAAATATTATCAGCTACATCACAGCCTATTCCTTTGAGTTTATACAAAGTTTGTAGCTGGGTATTTAGATTATCAATAAATTCTCTTTTTTCTTTTGCCTTGTGAACCCCTAATTTAATGAAAAAACGTTTAATTCTCCCTTTTACTATATCCTACCATGTTAGACTATCACTAGCGTGCAACTTTTCTGTCTGCCACTCCTTAAATACTTTACTGAAATCCTTATACACTTCATCATCTTGTAGCAGGGAGGTGTTCAATTTCCAAAAGCCTCTCCCCACTTTTTGTTCAGCTGGGCTTGAAACCTTAAAAATAACCAGCTTGTGGTCTGAAATAACATTCTCTTTATGAACGCATCTCAATAGCACTAAAGACTTAGCAGCAAATATGAAGTCAATTCTTGATCCAGCATCTTTACCTTTCCATGTAACTCTCTCAGTTAAGGGTATATTTATATTAAGGGTCATGAAAATATCTCTAAACTTGAAATCAGTTATCATTGCTTTGAAAGGGTTAGCTGATCTATCAGTCATTTTAACACCTGGACCATATCTATCTGTGCCATTTAGGCCCCTTTCACACTCGGGCGGTTTGCAGGCGTTATTGCGCTAAAAATAGCGCCTGCAAACCGATCTAAAACTGCCACTACGCGGCGCTATGCGAGCAGTTTTAACCCTTTTTCGCCCACCAGCGGGGGTTAAAACCACACTGCTAGCGGCCGAATACCGCCGCTACGCGGCGCTATGCGAGCAGTTTTAACCCTTTTTCGCCCACCAGCGGGGGTTAAAACCACACTGCTAGCGGCCGAATACCGCCGCTAAAATGACGGTAAAGCGGTGCTAAAAATAGCGCCGTTTTATCGCCAACGTCCCCACCGCCCCAGTGTGAAAGGGGCCTTAAAGTACAATTAAAATCACCTGCTACAAGTGTTGGTTTAATATTTGCCATAAAGAGGTTCAAACTTTCAAACAGTTCAATACGGTCTTTTGTATCTGGAGATGCATATACATTTAGGAGATCCCACTTAATACCATCAATAGAGACAGAAACAAACAAAAAACTCTCCCTGGCACAAGTTCTTGTATCTGGTGAATTTGTGCTGGCCCTTTTAAAAGAATAGCAACTCCTGCGCTTTTATTCCCATTTGAGCCTGACCACACAGAAGGGCCATGAGTCCAGTCTTTTGAAAAAGTCTCATAATTGCTCATGTGTGGTATAGCATTCTTGCAGGAAAAAAACACTTACATTAAAAGCCACCAGAAAGTTAAACACAGTTATGCGTCTTAGCTGACTTTTTTTGCAGTGCACGTTAAAGGTTAAGCCTTCTAACACAGCCATGGGGAAATAAGGTAGAGATTCCTAATCCAGACTTACTCAGAAATCCATATTGCCCTCTGAAGGATCCATTCCCATCACTTTTTCCAATTGGTGGACTAAATCAGTGTTTAAGAAATTCTACTTAGGAGATGTCGGGCTGACTGGATTAATAGGAATCTCATTATCAAAGAATAGATCTCCTGACAAATACTCCGCTGGAAGGGGGCTGGGCTCCACTTTCTCTGAATCTGTACTAGCAGAGGATTTTACAACCTCTGCCCATGACTTCTTTTCAGCTTGTATATCCATCCTTGCTCCAATCGCAGCTGGCGATCCTGTTCGTAGTTTCTTGGCCTTTGACTTTCCAGCTTGCTTTGCATCTTCATCCCCAGGGCACTTGCCTTTTTCCAAAGCCTGCTTTCCTTCTCTGGATCTTCCTGATTGTTTTGTCATATATTTTAAACGTTGCTCCTTTCCATTTTCTCCCTGCAAGGATACAGCCTCCATTTTCTCCAAGACAGACTTTTCCTCTGGCACAAAAACCTGGTGTGATGCTGAACTTTCTGCTGTGACAGGTCTTTTTGCTTTAGAAATGTCAGAAATTAATCCACCCGCAGGATTTTCCAAGTCAACAGCAGGGGGCGCTGGATTAGCTGAATTTTCCCGCTCAAATGATTTTACCTCAGGATTAGCTGCAGCAGCCTGCTTTAATGTCTCTGTGTTGTTACGATGGGGACAGTTTGAACAAACATGTCCAGGACAAAGGCAGAAATTACATCTTTTAATTTTAGAACATGCTAGAGTTTCATGCTCAAAAGAGTCACAATTCCTGCATCTATGTCTCTCTTTGCATAGCTCAGTTGTGTGGCCATATACATGGCATATGCGACAGAAACTGCCCATTCCATCAAAAAATAAATCCCCGTTATGCTTTCCAATGCTAAAGTGAGCTGGGGGAAGAAGGTCTTTTTTAAATGACACAAGATATTTCCTTTTTCCAGTCCACAACCCAAACTGGTTAGTAATTTTATGTAGAAATTTTACCTTGTCACCAAACAGGGAAAGCCAGCTGGTAATATCTTCCTGAGGTAAATTTGGGTTATACATTTTCAGCACAAGCGATTGTAAATTCTCTTTCTCATAATGTGGAGTCACCTTTACACAGTCCAATAACTTATCATTGCAATACTGCTGCGATTTCCTCACAAAATCAAGGCAGGTTCTCTTATTAATAAATGTAACATCATAAACTCCTCTTAGAGCCCTTGCACACTGGGGCGGTTTGCAGGCGCTATTGCGCTAATAACAGCGCCTGCAAACCGCCCCGAAAGTGCCGCTGCCTTCATCCCAGTGTGAAAGCCCCGAGGGCTTGCACACTGGAGCGATGCGCTGGCAGGACGGTAAAAAAAGTCCTGCCAGCAGCATCTTCGGAGCGGTGAAGAAGCGGTGTGTATACCGCTCCTGCCCATTGAAATCAATGGGACGGCGCGGCTATACCGTATACTGCAGAGGCGCTTTGCGGTGGTATTTAACCCTTTCGCGGCCGCTAGCGGGGGGTAAAACCGGCCCGCTAGCGGCTGAATACCGACGGTAAAACGCCGCTAATAATTGCGGCGTTTTACCGCCGACGCCGCCCCCCCCCCCAGTGTGCAAGGGCTCTTACATGATAATCCTGTAGCGCAAGAATCTGATCCAGTTTTAACTGGAACAGTCCAAACAGCAAATCTTTGACAATATATTCCAGGCCTCCTTGACTTTTCTCAGCTTCAAACTCCAGTCTGACAGAATTATTCACCTGCGCATAAGCCGGAACATTCGCGTTTTTGGCTGCCGCCATAACAGAGGTTTACCTTTCTCCCTCAGCAGAACTGCAGGGCTGAGGTAAATTCAGCAGGGAAGTAACCAGCATGCACTCTTTAGGAAAATGTCCTTAACCAGTGACAGCATGAGACAGTGAAACAGACTCACAGCCAGGGGAGAACACACCACAGAGCAGTGCAGCCAGCGATACTATCCAAACAGCACGAGAACCACCTTCATTTTTTTTTTTTTTTTTTAAAACCTTCAGCATAACGACTTCAGACTTACTTGATCAATGTTACTCAATCGTGTGTAAGACAAGCCGGCATTTGCATCATTTAGGTTTTCCTTTTTCTCTTTTTATAATCTTTTTGTTCTTATAGTTTAACCACTTCCCGCCCGGTCAATAGCATATTGATGTCCGGGAAGTGGCTGCGATATCCTGACTGGGCGTCATATGACGTCCAGCGGAATAACATGCCGGCGCGCATCGCGGCGATCGAGGACAGTGTGTGTCCCTCGGACACAGCGCTTCCACGATCACGGTAAACAGCCAATGAATTTGGCTGTTTACCACGTGATCGGCTGTGTCAAAGTCACAGCCGATCATCTGTCACAACAAACTTGCGCGCCGCCGAAGGCTTGCAGAGCAGGGATCGAGGGAGGCGAGTGTCCCTTGAACACAGCATCCGTCCAATCACAGCCGATCACAAACGAAAACATTGAGTAGCTGTTACTATCTGATCCCTGCTCTCTCCTCACACACTGATCGTGTGAGGAGAGAGCAGGGATCAGTGAGTGAAATCAGCGTCTGTCTGACATTTTATTGTACTGTGCACAACACGCCCCCCCCCAATAAAGAGGACCTGTCACACAGCCCAGCCAATCAGCCCATCTGTCACAGGCCCACCGACCATCGGTACCGCCACACAGGCTACCAGTACCGCCTTCGATACCACCACCAGTATCGCCACTAGTACCGCCATCAGACCCATCAGGTGTGCAGCCTGACACTACAAATTTTTCTCTATTCGATTATTTTTCTTTATTTTTTCCACAAGATTTTCTGCAAAATATGGTGGATCAAACTAATTTGTATGAAATCCCAATTTATTGTTGCCAACCCCAATTCTTCCTACGCCCGCATGTTCCAGTGGCGATGTGTCACACTGGATAAATTTCAATTGTTTTTGAGCCTTACTTTTAATATGGGCCATTACATAAAAGAACGAAGTCCATGCATATTGGTCCACCAACCCCATCCAACACATGCCCCTATATTCCGCTGTCATGTCCAGGACAAGATACGACATGATTATGCGTTTTCTCCACTTTAATGACAATTCACAGTGCCCTCCCCGAGATCATCCCAACCATGACAAATTGTACAAGATACACCCCCTAATCAATTCCTTTTCCCAGCGATTTAGAGAAGTTTTCATCCCAGACCAAAAAATTTGTGTGGACGAGTCCCTCATACATTTCACTGGCCGACTGCACTTCAAGTAGTATATACCAAACAAGAGAGCCAGGTATGGGCTGAAATTAAATTATGTGATCGAGCCAATGGATAAGTCTTCACATTCCGGATCTACAAAGGCAAAGACTCCCAGCTCCAGCCCCGTGACTGCCCCACATATATTAGAACCAGTGGGAAAATTGTCTGGGAGCTGACATACCCCCTGTTTGAAAAAGGATACCATCTATATGTCGACAACTATTATACCAGCCTGCCCCTTTTTCGTCATCTTTACAGTAAAAAAACCCCGGCCTGTGGTACCTTCAAAAAAAAAAAATAAAAAAAAAAAACGTAAGGGATTCCCACAAAATCTTTTGGCACAAAAAATTGCAAAACGGAGAATCGGCATTCATGAGGAACGAGGAGGTGTTGGCCATGAAGTGAGGGACAAGAAAGATGTCCACATCCTCTCTACTATCCACAATGACACCGTGGTGGAGATCCAAAGAAGACGCGGCCCCATTGTAAAGCCCGAATGTGTCCACGACTACAATATGTACATGGGGGGGGGGGGGGATTTAAACGATCAGATGCTACAGCCCTATTTATCAACCAGAAAGTCCCATTACTGGTACAAGAAAGTTGCATTTCATCTGTTTCACATGGCCCTTTTTAATTTGTTTGTCTGCTACCAAAAAGCAAATCAAAACCAACAAATCACCTACCTCAAGTATATTGAAGACATTGTCACTGCCCTCATTTACCAACAAGGTCCCGCCCAGGAAGCATTCGATCTGATAATGTGAGTCGACTTCACGAGCAACACTTTCCCTATAGAATTGCCCCCACAGATTCTGGAAGAAGACGCCAAAAGAAATGCCGTGTATGCAGCAGAGGAGGAGTAAGAAGAGATTCCAGCTATTATTGTCCCCAATGTCCCTCCCAACCTGGCCTGTGCATCGGAGATTGCTTCAAAAATTATCATACATCCATACAATATTAGTCCCCTTTATTATTACCAGACTGCCCCTTTCCCCATTTGCCTGCTACCGTGTTAATTAACTGACCCTGGCCTGTTTACAGAAGATGCCTCTGCCTGCCGATTTAAACCACGTTTCTGACTTCCACATGCACCGACCTCAGCCTGCCGATTTAAACCACGTTTCTGACTTCCACGTGCACCGACCTTGGCCTGTTAATCGACCATGTTTTTGCCTGCCACTTGGACTGATCTTTTGGCCATCTTCTTTAGTAAACAGGGGTCTCACATATGTGAGGGGCTTCAGAATAGCGTTCTGAGTAGAGAAAAACAGTTTTTCGTTTTCTGTGCTCCCAGAATAGGGTCTGGTTGCCCGGAGGCTTCAAAGCGATTTGGGTGGGAGAAGCCTCTACCCTTGTCCCCCTGGCCCTAAGCTTGATGGTCCTTCCTGCTGCCTGGACCAATACTTTGGCTGTGCTGACCATATATCTGCCTGCTGCCTCTACTGACTTTGGACAGTATTTCTGCTGGGACACCTCTGCCTGTGCTCTGGCTGTGATGACAGTATCTCTGCCTGTACGAACTATGGACAGTATTGCTGCCTGCTGCCTGGATGATTGCTTTTGCTGTCGCTGACCTCATTCCTGCCTGCTGCCTGGAACGATGCTCTCCTCTGTGGATCACTGCACTTCTAAAACCACAGGTAATCTTTTGTTATTTGGTATGTACCTGCTATGTGTTAGAAATATGAAGGGCCTTCAAAAATGTGATCGGTAGTCAGAAAATGATGTGTGTAATTAATGCTGCTAGAATGCCTGGAGGTGCTACTTGGATTTTGGGCCTCTGTATGTGGCCAGGCTGTGTAAAAGTCTCAAACATGTGGTACCGCCATAATCAGGAGTAGAGGAATGCATTTTGGGGTGTCATTTTTGCTACGTACATGCTATGTGTTAGAAATATCTTATAAATGGACAACTTTGTGTAAAAAAAATGCATTTTCATTTTTTTTCCACTTTTTCCAAAACCTTCTGGAAAAAAATGAACCATTCAAAAGACTCATTATGTCTCACAGATTATACTTTGGGGTGTGTGCTTTCCAAAATGGGTTCATTTTATGGATAATTCCATTGTTCTGGTGCTCCAGGGCCTTCAAAAATGTAGTAGATGGTTGAGAAAGGATATGTGCAATTTATGCTTGTAAAACGCATGAAAGTGCTACTTCAATGTTGAGCCTTTGTATGTGGCCAGGCTGTGTAAAAGTCTCACACATGTGGTATCGCTATACTCAGGAGGAGTAGCAGAATGTATTTTGGGGTGTAATTGCAATTATGCATATACTGTGTGAGAGAAATAACCTGTTAATATGACCAGTTTGTGTAAAAAAAAAAAAAAAAAATCTTAATTTTCCCAAGAATTGTGGGAAAAAATTACAACTTCAAAAAACTCACCATGCCTCTAAGTAAATACATTGGACTGTCTACTTTCCAAAAAGGGGTCATTTGGGGGGTATTTGTACTTTCCTGGCTTGTTAGTGTCTCAATAAATGAGATAGGCCTTCAGGTGAGATAGTACATCAGGTGTGATCAATTTTCAGTGATTGGCACCATAGTTTGTAGACTCTATAACTTTCACAAAGACCAAATAATATACACTGATTTGGGTTATTTTTACCAAAGATATGAAGTAGTATAAATTTTGGCACAAATTTATGAAGAAAATGACTTATTTGCAAAATTTTACAATAGAAACTAAAAAAAAAAAAGTATGTTTTTTTCAAAATTTTCACAGTTTTTTTGCTTATATCGCAAAAAATAAAAAACCCAGTGGTGATTAAATACCACCAAAAGAAAGCTCTATTTGTGAGAAGAAAATGATAAACATTTTGTTTGGATACAGTGTAGCATGACTGAGTAATTGTCATTCAAAGTGTGAGAGCGCTGAAAGCTGAAAATTGGTCTGGGCGAGAAGGTGCATAAGTGCCTGGTATTGAAGTGGTTAATAAAGATGACAAAAGACAATTTAGAAAAACTAAATATACAGTCAAACAACTGACTACACTGACATCTAGACATAGAAATCCTATCTATTGATCAGCCATGGAGTCCAGTTTTTTGTGTTCCACAAAAGGTCTGCTGCGTCTCTTCCTAGATGCGGTGAGTGAAAAAAGGTAGACTAGATATAGTCTGGCTAGTAGTATTTTGATAGTCCTCTTGACAGTTAGTTCAGTATGCTTGTAGGTATACAGATTCCTTGTATCCCAAACCTTGGTCAGATCTGTGCCTTGACACAATTCTGTCTGAGCTCTTCAGGCAGTTCCTTTGAACTCATGATTCTCATTTGCTCTGACATGCACTGTGAGCTGTAAGTTCTTATATAGACAGGTGTGTGGCTTTCCTAATTAAGTCCAGTCAGTATAATCAAACACAGCTGGACTCAAATGAAGGTGTAGAACCATCTCAAGGATGATCAGAAGAAATGGACATCTCATGAGTTAAATATATGAGTGTCACAGCAAAGGGTCTGAATACTTAGGCCCATGTGATATTTTAGTTTTCTTTTTTAATAAATCTGCAAAATGTCAACAATTCTGTGTTTTTCTATCAATATGGGATGCTGTGTGTACATTAATGAGGAAAAAAAATGAACTTGAATGATTTTAGCAAATGACTGCAATATAACAAAGAGTGAAAAATTTAGGGGGTTCTGAATACTTTGCGTCCCCACTGTATGTATATGTACAGAGAGCCGATTTCCATTGCGGCACCTGTGCGGGCGCACTCCCAAGTCCTGCTGCTGCGTCCATTAACAAAGACAGCAGGACTCGGCCCCACCCCCGCTCTCGTGTCACTGGATTGACAGCAGCGGGAGCCAATGGCTTCTGCTGCTATCAGTCTAGCCAATGAGGACAGAGACAGTGGCTGGAGCCGCTGGGCTCGTCCACATCACTGGAACGAACGGTTCAGGTAAGAAAAACGGGGGGGGGGGGGATGCTCTCTGTGGGCAGCTGCAGCAAAGAAGGTTTTTCATCTTAATGCAATAAAGAGGAACTGCAGTCTGCTCACATAATTTGTAATAAAAACATCTTTGCCATTCTGAAGCTTCCCTCCAACCACTTTGCATATTATTTTATATATACTGTGATTCTGTACTTTACAAATATGCTGCAGAAATCTCCCTCCACCAAGTCTGGCTGCAGCCATTTTAACTGTTGGCAGCTGAAGCTGCTGCCTGTTCACTTCCTGGATTTACAGAGGCACACCTCCAGCTCTGCAGCCCTCATTGGTCCCCATTATGACTCATCCCCCCCTCCCTTCCTGGCAAACTCTCAGGAGAGAGAGCTCTGTGCATGATGTCATAAGCCTAGGCTAATGACCAGACAAGAAACAGGAAGTGGGCTGTATAAGGCATTTACTGGCAGAAAAAAAATTTACTATCCAAAAGTTAAAACAACAAGAGCAGAAGATTTATTTGATGGAAAGTTGAAAAAATGACTTAAGTTCCGCTTCAAGGTGAAAAACCATGAGACTTTACATGCCCTTTAAAACTAAACACACACACACACACACACAGACGTGCAGCCTGAGGGCTGAACAAGAAATTGAACTGATTTTCTCTTCTGCCTACTACTGTATTCAGCCAGTTGCAACACCCGCCACTGCTCAAATACCTGAACAGCGACTGCATCTATTAGGATGTAGTCACCTTTAAGCCAAGAAAATTCCACAGCAGCTTCTTCAGGTTTTTACTCACCAACTGCCTTACTTATGAACCAGGATGATAATGTGATCTGTGTCAGGAAAAAGAAACCACTAAGCAGGAACAGCAGTAGAATGATTTAACAATCCAATCAAATCCCTTATTTCCGGGTGCCAATAAGAAGATCTGCCAACCACGTGCTAACCATACACCTTTTTTTTTCAGTCCTGTTGTGTCGTGAAACACTCGAAAATGTAACAGCAGGTGCAAAAAAATAAAAGTGAGAACACAAAAAAGTGCATTGTGTCTACACATGGTCCTCCTCCTCCGAAGGACCCTTGCCCTGATCCCCCAAGGGCGCAAGGCTACTGACAGGGACTGGGGTACTCACTGGCCCACTTAGCCGAAACCAGGCAGTTATACCACAAAGGTTGCCAGATTTAGAGGGTGGAAGCCCTGAAGCTGGTAAGCTGCTTTCTGTTGGGGATTTTAAGCTTGTTAGAAAAATGTTTCTCAGGATATATAAGCCTTTATTCTGTACTAAATGTACTTTGGCTAGCTAAAAGTGGTTGTAAAGGCTCAAAGATCTTCTGTGTGCAGCAACCCCCCAATACTTACCTGAGCTCCCTCTCAATCCAACGATGTGCACAAGAGCAGCGGCTCTCCTGGGTCCCTTCCTCCTCATTGGCTCCGGCTACTGTCAATCAGCCAATGAACAAAGAGTAGGGGTGGGGCCAAGCCGTGCTCCGTGTGTGAATGGACACACAGAGCAGTGGCTTGTGTGCCCCATAGCAATCTGCTATGGCAGGGGACCCAAGAAGAGGAGGATCAGGGCTGCTCTTTGCAAAACCACTGCATAGGGCAGGTAAGTATAACATGTTTATTTAAAAAAAAAAAAAAAAATCTGCCTTTAACCACTTGCTTACTGGGCACTTAAACCCCCCTCCTGCCCAGACCAATTTTCAGCTTTCAGTGCTCTCACATTTGGAATGACAATTACTCAGTCATGCAACACTGCACCCAAATGATTTTTTTGTCCTTTTTTCATACAAATAGAGCTTTCATTTGGTGGTATTTGATCAGCTCTGGGTTTTTTATTTTTTGCACTATAAATGAAAAAAGACCGAAAATTAAGAAAAAAAATGCATTTTTCTTCGTTTCTGTGAAAAAATTTAGCAAATTAGCAATTTTTCTTCATAAACGTTGGCCACAATTTATACTGCTACATATCTTTGGTAAAAATAACCCAAATTAGTGGATATTATGTGGTCTGCGTGAAATTTATAGAGTCTACAAGCTATGGTGCAAATCATAAAAAAAGATCACATCTGATGTACTGAGGACTATCTCATTTCTTGAGACCCTAACAAGCCGGGAAAGTACAAATGCCCCCCAAATGACCCCTTTTTGGAAAGTAGACATTCCAGGGTATTTATTAAGAGGCATGGTGAGTTATTTGAAGTTGTCATTTTTTCCCACAATTCTTTGAAAATTAAGATTTTATTTTTTTTTTTTTAGAAAAGTGTAATTGTAATAGCTTATTTCTCTCGCATGGAATGTGCATACCACAAATGACACCCCAAAATACATTCCGCTACTCCTCCTGAGTATTACAATACCACATGTGTGGGACTTTTTCACTACCTGGCCACATACAGAGGCCCAACATGCAGGGAGCACCATCAGGTGTTCAAGGAGCATAAATTACCCATCTAACTTGTTGACTACTGATTACACTTTTGAAGGCCCTGGAGCACCAGGACAATGGAAACATCCACAAAATGACCCCATTTTGGAAAGCTAACACCCCAACGTATAATCTATGAGGCATAATGAGTCTTTTGAAGGGTTCATTTTTTTCCAGAAGTTTTTGGAAAATGTGGAAAAAAATGAAAACGCTTCTTTTTTTTTTTTTACACAAAGTTGTCCGTTTATAATATATTTCCAACACATAGCATTTACATATCAAAAATGACACCCCAAAATACATTCTGCCACTCCTTCTGTGTATGGCAATACCACATGTGTGAGACAGCCTGTCACAGCCTGGCCACATACAGAGATCCAACATGCAAGGAACAGGTGTTCCAGGGACACATAGCATGCACATACCAAGAATTTCACCCCAAAATACTTTCTGCTGAGCAAAGGTAAACAAAAGATCACCTGTGGTTTTAGTAGCGCAGTTGTCCACAGGAGGATAGCACTGGTCCAGGCAGCAGGCAGGGACTTGGTCAGCAACAGCGAACACAATTTTTCAGGCAGCAGACAGGGATACTGTCCATATACAGTCCAGGGTCAGTGCAGGCAGAGATATTGTCAGCAGTGCCAAAAATATTGGTTCTGGTAGTAAGCAGTTACATGGTCCATGTGCTTTGGTCAGTGCAACAGACAGAGGCATGATGGCAGTAAGTCCTACAGGCAGCAGGCAGAAGTAGGGCCTCGTTCAGGACAGAATGGGGACAGGGGTAGAGGCTTCTCCCACCCAAATCTCTTTGAAGCCTCCGAGTCTCCAGACCCTAATCTAGGAATGAGAAAACAAAGAAAATTGTTTTCTTCATCCAGAAAAACTATTCTGGAGCCCCTCACATATGTGAGACCCCTGTGTTGAATCCCACTAGTCCAGTTGCAGGGTACAAGATCAGTCCAAGAGGCAGGCAAATAACATGGTCAAACAGTCCAAGGTCAGTTCCAGATCAGGCAGCAGTATATACAAAATCGTCAGGCAGAAGCGTGGTCAAATAAGAAGCCAGGGTCAGTTACAGAGCAGGCAGTGGCATAAGGGGTGTGAAGGCAGGAACTGAGGATTACGTTTTTCCATACTTCCATACACTAATAATTTATTTTAGTATGGTAACAGCGAAAACATTCACCTATGCAGAGGCCTGGTTGGGAAGGACATTGTGCACAATAATATGTGTCTCTTCGGACTCCTACTCTGGTACTCACCTTACATCTTTTTTGACGTCTTTGGCCTGTTGGTTTGGGAGGGAGTTTATCTGGAAAGTGGCGTTCGGAGAGTCGACTAAGAACATCTGATCTGGTGTTTTCTGGTGGGCCATTCGGGAATATAAGGGCAGTGTAAATTTCCTCCTGGTAGCCAAGGAAGGGTTGGGGGTTTTGGGTGGAGTTGCGGTAAATGATATAGGAATTGAATATGGGCAATTGAAAAAAATAATTGTGGAACAAGGGCAGAGATGTGTAGAAGTTGTCTACATACAGGTGATAGCCTTTCTCCAGTAAGGGGTATATGAGGTCCCAAACAACTTTCCCGCTGGTTCCCAAGTAGTCCGGGCAATTAGGGGGCTGCAGCTGGGTGTCCTTCCCTTCGTACACTATGAAGGCATATTTGTACCCTGTGGCTCGGTCACATAATTTGTACACCTTCACCCCATAGTGGGCCCTTTTGCTGGGGATAAAATTGCTTAATTTTAAGCCTTCCGCTAAATTTAACAAGGGACTCATCCACACATATGTGTTGGTCCGGGGTGAACAGCTGGGGGAATACTTCAGAAAAATAATTTAGTATTGGCCGAATTTTGTAAAGCCTGTCATAATTTGGGTCATTTCAGGGAGGGCACTGGGTATTGTCACTGAAATATAGGAACCTCATGATCATCAGATACCTGGTTCTGGGCATTACCGCGGAGAATAGCGGCATGTGGTGGATGGGGGGGTTGACCAATAGGAACGCAATTGATTTTTTTGGGCGAGTCCCATATTAAATGTGAGGCCCAAAAAAACCTTGAACACCTCCACTGTTAAGTCTCTCCACTCGTAGGGACTGGCATAATATGATGTTGGATTTTTCAAAATAAATTGCTGTGCATACAGGTTGCACTGGGCCACAATTGACGCAAACATGTCTTCCGTAAAAATAAATAAAAAAATTGGGGTAAAATTCTCCGTGTCCACCTGGACTCCTGGCTGGTGAAAGGGGGAACGTTAGCTTGTCCTGAATTAGGAGGAAGCCACAAGGGTGTCTGAAGGGCATAGGGAAGGCTGGCATGGGTCCTAACCCTTTGGGGCTGAGGTGACACCCCACTGGTACTTGGCCTTTCTTGCCAAGGTACTGCAGTGCTGGTGGATGGCACTGCGGTGCTGGTGGGTACCACTGCGGTGCTGGCGGATGCCACTGCCTCCTCACCAGAACGCCTTTGTTTGGCGGGCCGAATATCTTCCTCCTCTGAGTCTGTCAGTGTTCCACTACTGAGGACTGGCTCATAATTTACGTCAGACTCAGCATCCAAATTTGAAAGGGAATCCGAAAAAGAGAGCTCCCTGTTGCTCTCGTCGGAAAGAATTTGGTATGCCTCCTCGGCGGAAAAGCTTTTTTTGGACATGGTTGCTGGTGGTGATGAGACTGCACAGGTGTGTGCTAAGCCTGCACTGATGGGCACTGATGAGCACAGATGTGCACTGATGAGCACAGATGTGCACTGATTGATGGCACAGATGTGCACTGATCACACAGATGGGCACTGATGAGGCGGCACAAATGGGCACTGCTTGACTGCACAGATGTGCACTAATGAGGTGGCACAGGTGGGCACAGATATGCACTGATGAGGTGGCACAGATGGGCACTGATGAGATGGTACAGATAGGCACTGATGAAGCAGCACAGATGTGCACTGATTGCACAGATGTGCACTGTTGAGGTGGCACATATGGGCACTGTTGAGGTGGCACAGATGAGGCGGCACAAATGGGGCGGCAAAGATGGGCACTGATGAGGCGGCACAGATGGGCACGGATGGTACAGATGGGCACTGATAGCACAAGTGGGCACAGATGGCACTAGCTATAGATGCTGTTTGTCACTGTGGGAACTGATTGGGCACACTTTATTTTTCAGTAGAAAAAACGAACTCACAATTGTTCACAGACGCTCTCTCTCCTCCCACGCTGTCTCTGTTTACATTTGAGATCATCTCTCATTGGCCACGGCAATTGCGCTGTAAACGGCCACTGTGATTGGCCATTTACAGCGATCTGTGATTGGCTGTGTCCAAGGGACATGGCCAACACAGATTTTCCCCGATGCGCGCTCACGAGAGCGAGGAAAGGGGACGTCAATGGACGTTGCTTCGGCAATGTAGATCAGTGCTGTAGCCGTCATTTAGCTATAGTGCGGATCTGAACTGGTTAATATCACTTTAAGTATTACTGAGACATGTTAGAAGTAACCCCTGGGAAACATCTACCCTTAACTGAAAACCTGTAGTGTAGAAAACCTGTCCTGTTCTCCATTTGTGCTCACTTATAAGCTAGCACCAACCTCCAACCATTTCACAGTTTTGGAGATTGAAAGTGCAATTAAAGTCTCTTACCTTTGTTGTTTTTATAGCCCTGTACCCCTGCATGTTAGGGGGTTTTGACTGTTTTTTGTTTGGCAATATTTCCACAGTGCAACCTTGTGTGCTGGCAGAGCGGAATAACAGCCACACCCCTGAGCACATCTCCTCCCAAATACTTCTACTACAGACAAGGGGAGGAAGTGTGTCAGATCGGATTACTGAAACCAGTGTTAATTTTGGCAGCAGATTTCAATTTAGTTTTAGTCCTTTGGCATTTTGGTTCTTAGTCCCATTTTTAGTCTTCTGCAATTGTTTCAGTTGTATTTAGTCGACTAAATCTCCAGTACATTTTAGTCAACTAAAACTCATTTTAGTTGTCTAAAATCTAATGGGTGTAGTTTAATTGTAATGCAATATTTATTTTGAATGACAATTGCACGGTCATGCAACACTGTACCCAAATGAATATTTTTATATTTTTTTCCCCACAAATAGAGCTTTCTTTTGGTGGTATTTGATCAACTCTGCGTTTTTTCCTTTTTTGCGCTATAAACAAAAAAGAGCAACAAGTTGGAAAAAATAATTTTTTACTTTTTGCTTTTTGCTATAATAAATATTCAATTTTTTTTTTTTTAAACTAATTTTTTCCTCAGTTTAAGCCGTGCTTAAGATGTTAAGCCTGGTTGAGCTAGGGCACCATCTACACTGTATATTTTCACTGTAGATGCTGAGGTAATCACACTGGATAATGTCTCAGCTGAAAAATGAAAGGCGTTGTTCAGGCAGGTTAGCACATGTGGCCTCAGTGGTGTAAGCTCTTCGTACTGTGTGCACATACAGGTCAGTGCAGTAAACGTCCAGTCACTCGTGACTATGTAGATGGATGTGGGGGGTACTTTACCATTCCCGTTATGTGGATGTGCATTCACATGCATCTCTCTGCTTCCTGATCCCCGGATTACAGATGGTGATGTCACCAAGTATCCACCGGCTGGGGAGAAGGCGGTTGAGAAGGCAGGAGCCAATGGCTGCGCTGCTATCAATCTATCCAATCAAGAGTCGGGACCCCGAGAGAGGGACAGCGTGTCTCTGCCGAGGGGAAATAATCAGGTAATTAAAACGGGGGGGCTGGGGAGCCGGTCACTGCCAGATGTTCTTCCACCTTAATGCATAGGATGCATTAAGGTGAAAAAAACATGAGGGTTTACAACCCATTTAAGGCCTGAAAGGGCAGAAACTATCATCCCACTGTATCCCAACAATCACCCAACTGTAGAAGAAACAGTTTGCCCAACTGTAGGCAAGCTAAACTGGAGCCTTTCCTCTGCAGTGCCCCCTGGAGGCAGAAATGCAAATTTCTCTTTTTTGAGAACTGCACTGAGAAGTACAGTGTTACTTGAATGCTATTCCAGGATTTGATTGTCTTCAGCTTAGAGAACTTGCAATAACTTAGGACTTTATATAAAATCTCAAAATTCTTATGTTGTATAGTTTGTATTCCAAGTCATAGATATATTATTGATCATTGTAAAAGAACATACCCCACATTTTTTCAATTTTTTTCTAGGCCTTCCCATTACTAGCCACAACAGAAAGAGGATGCCTGCTGATGCCTGTAAGTCATCGGAGTTCACATGATCATCAATTAGAGACCATTTGTGAGACAGACACAACAATCAATCTGAGTTCACATGCTCATTGGTAAGATATCGTTTGTTAGATGGATGCAACAATTAAACTTAAATTCAGATTGCCTGTGTATTCAATCTTTTACAACTCAAAGTCAACAGGTACTGTAAATACACATATTAAATTCATTTATTTTTTGTTTCACTTTCCATGGTTTATTTAAAATTCTGTTCAGCCAACCTTACAAACTGTATCTTCCATGGAGTGCCGTAAAAATGACCAAAATACCAATCCTATAGCAGAAACCTTTCAGCTTCATTTCATAAGAACCAGACAGTGTTGATTTCAAGAAGTTTATAGCAAGTTATATGTTGCTTTCTCTGGTTCCCTTCTCCCTCGACATCAACATGCTAGTGAAATTTTTAAATAAAACCTTTTTAGTTACATACCTTATTTTGGAGCCTGTGATGCCATCACTGGGCCCCTGTGTTTGTCTATGTAAGGCAGGCAGATCATGGCTTCTAAATCAAAGCACCCTGCCACACTACTCTCAAAAGTCCTCAGCCCTGATGCCAACAGTGGACTGGCTCCTGGAAGGAGTTATGCAAATATCAAAATGCCTTCATGGGCTGGTGTCAGTCTGGAGAATCCTAGGCAACTTACATACAGACTGCCATAGCTAATGCCCACTTGTGACATTAAGCCTCCATGATTGAAAGGTCTGAAATCCAACATATTAAAAGAAGTGGGCCAAGGACAATAAGGCTAAGGAGAAAAGTGCTTGATGATGTTAGACATTTTACAGACATGGGAAAGGGCAGGCTCTCTCCGCCTTGAAGCAGCTTCTAATGCACACTGTGAGAAGCTCATAGTGTGCAATGAAATCAAACGAATTTTCACTACAGTAGAGAAGTCTGTACAATTATGCAACACTAAATGTGGAGATGTCAATTAATGGCAGGGCAAAGAGCTGCTGACTGTCACCAGCACTCTGCTCAGGGAGCTGTGAGAAACGAGCGATCCTCAGTGTTAATTCACTGGGTTCTCAGCGGGGGCAAGTATACAGGTTCCATTATACAAAAAAGCAAAGAAACATTTACATAGGAGACTCACTTTAACAGGGAGGGCTCTTTCACATTTGTATCCAAATATTATCCCGGAGCCAAGGGCTAGTATTGCTATACTCTAAGCGTGATTCCCCGTTCACACGTTCAGACTCCTACATTGACCCACAAGGGCATTTTATTATCCTCCGAGGCTGACAAGAAACAGACAGTTACCTTCTGTGTCCTAATTGCCCGAACGTCCGACAGATCAGCTTCCTGTCTAAAGTTTTTTTCCGGTCTGACCACGAACATCTGATTAATGGGGGTGATTTTACTTTACCCCATTCTGCGGCTTTTGTGGTGGGTCCCCGGGGCTCGCAATCCCAAGTCCTTAGGGACTTACAGCTTTTTCGGCAACTTACTAGACGTCATGCTCTTTTTAATGCCTGGCGGATTCTCCACCCTGGAGATCGACAGTATACATTTTATTCAGCTCCCCATTGCACACACTCTCGTATAGATTACTTTTTTGTTAACAACCCCACACTTAAAATTATCCAATACGCACGTATCTATCCGATTTCCTGGTCCGACCATGCCCCCATGCTGCTCACATTATCGTTAGGTAGCCCCCTCCGCAGACCCTGCCATTGGCAACTAAACAACTTTCTGCTCCAACATCTTCCCTCTAAATCTGAGCTGGAGTCTACCCTGAAACTATACTTTGGTGAAAATGATAACCCTGATGTGTCTCTCTCTGCTCTATGGGAAGCCCACAAGGCCGTTTTTCACGGTCATTGTATAGCAATCTCTTCGGCTATGAAAAAGAATGCTCGGGCTGTTAAAGTGCAGACTGAAAAAGAACGCCAGTTGCAAACTACTCCATCCCTGCTTCTACTTAAAAAGATTGTTCGCTTATGCACTACTCTTAGAGACCTGGCTCTGGGCTGAGTAGAAAAAGCCTTAATCAGTCTGAAACAATTATACTATGATAAGGGTAACAAGGCCCACTCCCTATTAGCTAGAAAAATGCGTGATCGCACCATATAACAGCCCCACACCAAATCCAGGATGGGTCAGGTGGTGTCCTATCCCACCCTCGGGATGTTATTCGAGCCTTTGAGGAGTTTTTACTGATTTATAGAAATAACCCTGGAATCCCTCACGTCCCTCCTTCTAGTGAGCTACAGGATCACATGCGGCAATATCTAGAGCAGAGTGGGATTCCCCATCTTCAGGCTTCAGACCTTCACTCTCTAAATGCGCCTATTACCGAGGAGGAACTCAAAATTATTTACAAATCTTTGCCTTCTCATAAGGCCCCCGGGCCTGATGGCTTCCACTATGAATACTATAGAACCTTTCTTCCCTTGCTGCTTCCCCATATGTGTAAAATCTTCAATGCCTTCCTCCAAGACACCCCCATCTCATCAGGTATGCAGAGATATTTTATCACTTTGATTCCAAAGCCCGATAAGGATTCCTCTCTGTTTGAAAATCTTCACTTAACTCCTTTCCGTACGTTTGAACACGATACTTCCCTCCCTGATCCACAAAGATCTGGTAGGTTTTGTCCCCCTTCGTCAGGCAGGAGACAATACTAGAAGAGTTGTGGACCTGATTGATGTGGCGAATCGTGAAGGCCAGGCTTCCTTAATACTTAGCCTGGACGCGAAGAAGGCCTTTGACCACCTAGGTTGGCCTTTCCTGTTCGCCACACTATGTCATATGGGATTTAGGGGGGCTTTTCTACGAGCAATCCACCACCTCTATACTGACCCGTCATGCCAGGTCCGGACCCCTATGACCTTTCCTTCCCTTCCCTTTTTTGGGGACCAATGTACCCAACAAGGCTGCCCGCTCTCCCCTTTATTATTTGCTCTATGCGTAGAGCCTTTAGCCGCGTCAATTCGTGGGTGCTCGGGCATTTGGGGCATATCGGTTAGAGGGAGGGAATTTAGGATTTCACTTTTTGCTGATGATATCATCCTACCCCTGACCCAACCCAGAATCTCCCTGCCAAATTTGCATGCTGAGCTTGATTGCTATGGAGCCCTACTGGGATGTAAAATAAACACGTCTAAGTCAGAAGCCCTTCCCCTTAACATCCCGGCAACTGAAATTCAGCACTTAATATCCTGTTTCCCTTATGTGTGGAAATCCACAGCTCTAAAAGTACCTGGGAGTATTTATCACCCAGACTTTCCAAACACTGTACCAGGAAAACTTTCCCCCCCTTTTCAGCAAATCAGGCTAATGCCCTGTACACACGATAGGATATTCCAACAACAAAACAGTGTATTTTTCTGAAGGATGTTGGCTCAAACTTGTCTTGCATACACACAGTTCAATAGCCAGTGTGGCTCTTCTGCTTGATTCCGAGCATGCGTGGACTTTTGTGTGTCGGATTTGTGTACACACGCTCGGAATTTCCGACAACAAGTTTTGTTGTCAGAAAATTTGAGAGCCTGCTCTCAAACATTTGTTGGCGGAAATTCCAACAACAAATGTTCTATGGAGCATACACACTGTCGGACTTTCCGACAACAAGCTCACATCCAACATTTTTTCCCGGAAAATCTGACCGTGTGTACAGGGCATAACACTACAACAGTGGAAGAAACATCACATCTCCCTCTTAGGACGTATAGATTCCTTAAAAATGTCTATTCTTCCCAGGCTCCTATATTTGTTTCAAATGCTGCCTGTCCCCTATGCACACCTGAAAAAAATGATAAGCAGATCTACTACAATATGTATGGAACTATAAACGACATAGGATCCCCATTCGGTGCTCATGGCCTCATGCTCAGATGGTGGCCTAGCGTTTCCCAATCCTATTAGATACTATCAAGCGACCCAGCTACGTTCCATATCCCCTTGGTTTACCCAACACTCGTTTAATAAATGGACGGAAATCGAAACACTGCGGTTAGCTCCTATACACCCTAAAAATCTACTTTGGAATGCGAATGTGGAGATGGACCCTAACCGACTCTTGGGGTCCATGTCCCTGCTCAGAACACTTTGGCGCACATTGTCCTGCCGGTGTGCCCTTTCTTCGGAAAAATCACTGCTGACTTCCTTTCTGTACAACCCCAAGCTGCCCGACAGCCTCACTTCCTATATGTCCCCTCCCTGGGCGTCAAAGAATCTGTTCCACTTTGGCCATCTAGTAGACCCCAGATCCCATAAACTGCTTCCATTTGCCGAACTCCAAGCTAAATTTGCCCTACCCCGCCAGGTGTTTTATGGATATTTACAGATCCGTCACAATACTCAAACTTTTACTCCAAATTTGTAATTCTATGCTCCATCCCCTTTGAACGTATCATTTTAGAAGGCTCAGCACGCAGGGGGAATGATCTCTGACATCTATAAGATATTAAATGCCTACTCCATTCCAACTCAAGGTTAAACACTCATTCATGCTACGATGGGAGAAGGCGCTAAATGAGATTTCACTGGATGGCGTGTAATCTGGTCTCAGGCCGCTAAGAGTTCCTTTTATACTCTCTATAAGGAAAATGCATATAAAATACTCTACTTTTGGTACCTGACTCCAGATGTTCTGCACGCCATCTACCCATCCAGTACTAATCGCTGCTGGCAATGCCACAGGGACAAAGGCACTCTCCTCCATATATTTTGGAACTGCCCACCGATTACCCCATTATGGCACTCGACCCACCAGATGCTGGGTCGCCTCTTTGGGGTGTCCATCCCTATGACACCAAAACTCTTCCTGCTGGGCCTTTCTCCACTTAAAATTCCCAAACCTCACAAGAAGTTGCTCTGCCACATTATTACAGCTGCACAATGCCTTATGACCTTCCACTGGAAGGAGCGCCCCCCTCGATTCTCTGATGCCTTGTATGCCAGAGTTAAGGATGTGGAGCTGATAGAGAAAATGACAGCCAGACTACAAGATAGAATGGAAGCCCACAATCGTGTCTGGGACCTACGCCATCTCCAGGAGGACCCGCCCTGAATCAGTACATAGGCCACTTTGATGACACCTCTCTTTCTTTTTTCTTTCTCTGTTCTGTGTTACTTATGTTTTATTTTACACTATAATACTTCCATGCCAATGATACAACACAATGTTACAATGTTCCAGTAGCAATTTTGCTCTAGTAATATATTCCCTACTTGTAGCTTCATTGTGTGCAACTACCATGTCTTGATCCTATTTTTTGTCTTTTTTTTCTAAGTAGGCGCTACCTATGAACATTGTGTTTTATAATTTTGTTCTTTTCTTCGTTTTTTACCAGAATGAAAAACTAATAAAAATTGCTATTTCCAAAAAAAAAAAAAAAAAAAAAGGAAACATTTACTGGTATTGTATTATTGCTTTTTGTCAACATTTCCTTTAGAGCTGTTATAAAGAAGCATTTTAGAGACCAAAAAATATGTACCTTCTAACTCGTGCATTGGCAGAAGCAAAGTGATTCTGTGCACATTCGTCATACAGTGAAGAAACAATCAAAGGCTTCTCATCTTCATCCATACTGGGCTTGAAACCTCCAATGCCACAAACCTACAAAACAATATGAATATAAAAGCAAAAACAAATTAACATTTCAAATAATTTTCACTAAAGAAAAAAAAAAAGGGGGGGGGGGGATAAAATTGCCCCACACCCCAGATACTGAGCACAGCCCTGTCAAATTAGAGACAAACAAAAAAAGTCAATAATAAGCAAAAAAGTGAGTTCACAGAACTTGTCATTTTTTTAAGCATTAAAGTGGTTGTATACCCCTTTTTAAATTTTTACCTACAGGTAAGCCTATAATAAGGCTTACCTGTAGGTAAAATAAATATCTCCTAAACCTACACGGTTTAGGAGATATTCACCCCGCATGCAGCTACCGACGTCACCGATGCGCAGTGAAGGTCCAGCGTATTATTCCGGAATGGAGGACTCCCGCGCACAGCGCTGGAGCCGCTGACTCGGAAGAAACGTAGAGGGGAAAATGTCAGCTCCCTCGGCGTTGACCGTGATGCGTTGCGGGGGCTTCGTTCTAAGGTAAGTATTTCATAATGCCTTTGCCTAACAGTTTTTGGGGTTTTTTTCCGTTTGCAACCGCTTTAACCACTTGCCTACCGGGCACTTTTACCCCCTTCCTGCCCAGGCCAAATTTCAGATCCAGGACTGTCACACTTTATATGACGACAATTGTGCAGTCATGCTACACTACACCCAAACAAAATTTTTATCATTTTTTTCAAACAAATAGAGCTTTCTTTTGGTGGTATTTAATCACCACTGTTTTTCTATTTTGCTAAACAAAAAAATTCCAACAATTTTGAAAAATAAATAACAAGTTTTCATAGTTTGTTATAAAATTTAGCAAAATAGGTACATTTTTCTCCTTCATTGATGTGCGCTGATGAGACTGCACTGACAGGGGGCAATGATGGGTACTGGTAGGTGGCACTGATTGACAGCAATGGTGGGCACTGTTGGGACTGCACTGATAATCAGTGCCCTGATTATTTGTGAACATGTCCCTTGTACACAAGCCAGTTATCGGCTCTCTTCTCCTCTCCTCATGCTAGCAGCATGAGGAAAGGAGTGCCGATAACTGGCCTCCGTTTACATCGTGATCAGCTGTGATTGGACACAGCTGATCACGTGGTAAAGAGCCACTGATTGGCTCTTTACCACAATCTGTGATCAGAAGTGTTTGGAAGACACTGCAATCACAGAAGAACGTCATATGATGACCTCCAAGAACTGGCCGGCCTCGCTGTAGCCATTATTCGGCTATAGCACGGTCGACAAGTGGTTTACAAAAAAATTAAAATGGTGCTCTGATATAATTTTCATGTTACAACACATACTGTGGCTATAAAATGACTGGTTGATTTCTCATGTCTCAGGCACTTTTAGGGCTGGTTCCCACCAGATGCAGTCCAGTGGTTTTTTTTTTTAACTGTATCAAAAATACATTGCACAGTTTTTTTATATGTATTCTAATGGCCCTAGTTCACACCAGTGCAGTACGTTCCAGTCAAGTCAACAAAAGTAGAACATGCTGCATTTTTTTCTGTATTGAACGCATCTAAAACACAATAAAATCATTGGTAAACGCACAGGAATGCATGTAAACAGAACATACGTCCTGAATTAAGGCCAAGAGAAAAAAAAAAAAAAAAGTGTCACAAATGCATCAAAAACGCACCAGAAGTCATCAAAAATGCATGCAGAAATTGTGGTGTGAACTGGCCCTTTGGGTGGTCAGACAAATTCCTCTACAAACAAATAAACAATGGAGAGACAACTTGGCTCAGGGACAGAAGGTTGCAGTCAATGGTCGCCTTCAAAATAATTCTAGTTGTAACTGACAGTAGAAAGCAGCGAGCAGTGCTTATACGAGACACGAGCGCCCTCTGCTGGGTATGGCTCCTTCTGTAAGGCTGGGTTCACAAATACACAGGATGCAGTTATCTAATGTCCCCTGTTATTGCAAAAGTGTTATAGGATATTTCTAAAGACATATAAGGACACACTTGTGTGCATAAAAATGCAGGTAAAAACTTCAATGCTTTTACTTGTATTTTTTTATTTCATGTTTTTCCCTTTTGTTATATATATATATATATATATATATATATATATATATATATATATATATATATATATATATATATATATATATATATTAAATCTAGCTTCATTTTTCTATGTAATGTGTTCTATGTAAGTTTTAAGGAAGCGGTCACTATACCAGCCAACCATCTGCCAGTTATGTTTTTTTTTGTTTGATTTGTTTTTTACTTCCCGATGCCTTTGTTCAGTGGTTATCAACCTCAGGGCTCCTTCACACGGACGTGTACGGAGCCCGCTCTGCTCAGCGGGGGATCGCTCCGTCGATCCCTGCTGAGCAGGCAGGTGACAGGTCCGTCGCTGCACACTGTGCACCGCTCTCCCAGCTGCATCAGATTCTGAGTGCACCCGTTTTAATAAATCTACCCCATGTGTTTACCTGCACTTAGGAGAGTTCAGTTTAGCAGCATTAACCACTTCAATACCGCCCACCGCATATATACTGCAGCAAGGCAGCCCTAGATACTGTGGGTGTGCGCGCCCGCTGCATGGAGGGAGAGCCAATCTGCTGGTCCTTTGGACCCGATGTCTGCTGGCCACCCGCGATTGTTCCAACAGAGGCAGAACGGGAATCTGCCAGTGACATTTATACAGTGATCAGTGCAATTTCTTAGCACCGATGACTGTATTGGTGTTACTGGTTCCCAAAAAGTGTCACTTAGGGTCAGATTTGTTGGCCACAATGTCGCAGTCCTGCTAAAAATTGCTGATCGCCGGCATTACTAGAAAAATTTATTAAAAACATTTAAAAAGTCCAGAAATCTATCCCATAGTTTGTAGACGCTAATACTTTTGCGCAAACCAATCAATGTACACTTATTGGGTATTTTTTTTACCAAAAAATATGTAGAAGAATACATATTGGCCTAAATTGATGAAAAAAATTTTTTTTTACATTTTTTTTGGGATATGTATTATAGCAAAAAGTAAAACTATTGTTTTATTTCAAAATTGTTGGTGTTTTTTTGTTTATAGCACACCAACAAATAAAAACCGCAGAGGTGATCAAATACCACCAAAAGAAATCCCTATTTGTGGGAAACAAAGGACATAAATTTTGTTTGGGTACAACGTCGCACGACCGCGCAATTGTCAGTTAAAATAATGCAGTGCCGAATCGCAAAAAATGGCCTGGTCATTAAGGGGGTAAAACCTTTCCGGGGGGCTGAAGTGGTTCATACTATTTGCAGTGACTTGTATTTTCCCACGCTGTATAAGGGCAGGTCTAGGGCACTAGACAGTGCAGGGAAAAGGTCACCTAGAGCCCAGGGCGAACATGCCAAACTGCCCCCCCAAGGTGTATGAGCATTATGTGCTAGAACAAATCCCCCCCCCCCCCCCCCCAAATAAATTGGGCACTAATCTGCAGGATTACCCACTAATCCCAATACAAATGCCCAATGCCCCCTCCCTCCACCGACCCAGCACAAATCTTTGCCCCCACCATCCCCAAAATCCCCTCAGCACAAATAACCCCCCTCTCCAAAAATAAAAGAAAAACACCACCCCTAGCACAAATCCTCCACCCCTATTCCCCTCCTATTCCAAACACCCCCAATCATCCCTACTAGCACAAATCGCTCCCACCTCCAAAACAAAAACAATTTCCTCCTAGCACAAATATGCTCCCCCCTCTACAATATCACCTCTTCTAGCACAAATTCCCTCTTAGCAAAAATCCTCTTCTCTCACCCCCCTCTCTCAACATAAACCCCCTGAATCACTATTCTTATCACCCCCCCCCCCCCCCCCGCCCAAAAAAAATATCCCCTCCTAGGACAATTATTTTCTCCTGCCTCCCAAATTCCTCCTCCTAACACAAAACCCCTTCCCCCTCCTCACATATCACGCCGCCCATACTATATTTATGTAGATCACTCGATTGCTCAAATTAGTTTGCTAATTCAAAACAGGGTTTGGTGTAGCAAGATGTCCGCTGTCCACCTGCTTACTGTAGGTGTGATGAGGTCGAGTGTAAGGTATACCAAGATGGGCTTAGCCACGTCAATTTCGTAAGTGTTAGTTGATTTCTATCGTGTGGATGCGCAGTAGTCGGTCGAGCATTTTGTCAGGCAAATTTCTCTATGCACCGACGTTGGCCACTGAAGGGATGTATGATGCAATGCGCACGGTTTGGAGCTACAGCTGATTCCACGTCACAGGAAGTGACGCGGGTTGTGCATTCTGCCAGGTTGGTCATTTTGTCACAACACTGGTGTTCTGTCGGATAGTGCCCGCTATTGAGAAGTGCCCAGGATGTACTGCACATGCACCGTACGGAACAGCACAACAGCTGCTTTTACGAGCAGCTGTCATGACAGCGCCTGAGCACAATAGCCGATGGAAGACATTTTTCTGTCAGATTGTGCCTGTCACTGATGAGACGTGTTCATGCCGGGGAGGGGCGGATTTATAAATGATGGCCAGTGCTGCAAAGATGGGGGCGCCCTCTCAACAGCTGATCGTAAAATCAGCTGTTGTGCTGTTCCGTATGGCGCATACGCAGTACAACCCGGGCACTATCCGACAGAACATCGGATAGTGCCTGCTATCGAGAAGTGCCCCGGGCGAACGGCGCATTCGCCATAGGGAGCAGCACAACAGCTGATTTTACAATCTGCTGTTGTGACGACGAGACGGCGCCTGCGCACAATAGCCGACAGAAGACACTTTTCTGTCAGATTGTGCCTGGCGCTGGCGAGGCGTGTTCATGCCGGTGAGGGGCGGATTTGTACATGTTGGGGGCGGAGTTTTAAATGATGGGCAGTGCTGCAAAACAAATTTTATTCTGCTATTTTTCCTGGATGCTTATAGGGCGTGCCCATCTTTTAAAAATCCACACCCAACATGTAGAAATCCGTCCCTCACCGACATGAGGTATCATTTAAAAATCTGCCCCATTATTGCAGCACTTCCCATAATTTTACAATCCGCCCCCAACATGTACAAAGCTGCCCCTCACCGACATGAACACGCCTCGCCAGCGCGAGGCACAATCTGACAGAAAAATTTCTTCCGTCAGCTATTGTGTGCACCGTCACAACAGCTGATCGTAAAATCAGCTGTTGTGCTGTTCTGTAAGGCGCATGCGCAGTACATCCCGGATACTTCTCGATAGCAGGCACTATCCGACAGAACACCGGCCCTGCTGCTAGAGCACATAGAAAACAATGGTTTTCTATGTACCCTATTCACACAGCAACGCTGGTGTGAAGTGTGATGTAGTGTGGAAAAATGCAGCACGTCTGCACTTTTTCCACATTGCATCAGATGGCACTAAACAGCAGTAGAATGCACCGCACACTGTCAGAATACGCTGACCAGTGGCTGCAAAGGTGGGTGCCGCTGCCAGCATGCAATGCCCCAGTTGGGGGGAGGGAGGTTGGTCTAGCAAATTCCTCCATCCATCCATCTTGTCTGTGTGGATGTACTTGGCTGAACCATATGCAAGGGGGAGTCTTCCCAATGAAGACAAATGTAAGGAGCATTCTTCCCAGTGACCATCACATGTACTATAAGCTGTAGATATAATAATTATTACCATGGTTCCCTCAGACCAGAAAGTTATATCCAAGAATTCTTGCATGTTAAAAAAAAATAACTTGGGAAAAACAGCGCTAAAATAACAGGTTTTATTATTATTATACAGGATTTGTATAGCGCCAACAGTTAGTGCAAAAAGTGAGGACACTTATGCCCTGTACACACGGTCGGATTTTCTGACGGAAAATGTGTGATAGGACCTTGTTGTCGGAAATTCCGATCGTGTGTACACAAATCCGACGCACAAAGTGCCACGCATGCTCAGAATAAATAAAGAGATGAAAGCTATTGGCCACTGCCCCGTTTATAGTCCCGACGTACGTGTTTTACGTCACCGTGTTCAGAATGATCGGATTTTCCGACAGCTTTGTGTGACCGTGTGTATGCAAGACAAGTTTGAGCCAACATCCGTCGGAAAAAAATCCTAGGATTTTGTTGTCGGAATGTCCGAACAAAGTCCAACCGTGTGTACGGGGCATTACAGTTACAATACAAGAGGAATCAATGGGCCCTGCCTGTTCAAGTTTACAATCTAAGGCTCCTTTCACACGATCGGACCATTCGGTTTTTCAGGCGGACCTGATCGGGCCACCTGTTGTCCTCTATGGGGAGGCGGATGTCAGCAGACATGCGTCCGCTGACATCTGCTGGGCATCAGGTAAAATCCACTGAAAACAGGTGTATGGCAATACGTTTGCCATCTGTCCAGCGGGTCAGATCAGATGACAATCAGATGGTAAACGGACCACCCTATAGAGTAGAGCAGGCTCTGTCCTGGTCTTCTCTGCATAGCGGAGTGGACAGGACCGCTCATCCGCCTGCTCAGTGGGGATCAGCTGAGAGATCCTTCCGCTGAGCAGCCGGATTCCTGAATATTAGGGTCATCTTTAAAATAAAAGATGGGAGGCTAATGTTTTATTTTTTTATTGAGCTCATTTTTAAAATTGCTAATGATGTTGCTGTTTATTCTACTTTCCTTGTCACTACAGTTCAGCTTTTAAGTCAGTAGAAAAATCCCTTGCATTTTCTTTATTTTAGCAAAAAAAAAAAAAAAAAAGTTTACTGTGTGATACTCTTATCTCTAAGTATGTCTTCATAGTTTCCGTTTGGGGGACATCCTGAATGCTGTCAACAGAATGAGCTCCAGGAAGATTGTGGAATATTCTTCCACACACAGCAAAAATAAGGCTGCCGCAATAATGGCATCTTGCGCTTTCTTCCTCTCACACTCCAACTCTGCCATACAGGGACTAGAAAAGGCTGACAACCAGATAAAATTCAGATACTTATGCCCCGTACACACGGTCGGATTTTCCGATGGAAAATGTCCGATCGGAGCGTGTTGTCGGAAATTCCGACCGTGTGTGGGCTCCATCGGACATTTTCCATCGGATTTTCCGACACACAAAGTTGGAGAGCAGGAGATAAAATTTTGAATCGTGTGTACACAAATCCGACGGACAAAGTGCCACGCATGCTCAGAATAAATAAAGAGATGAAAGCTATTGGCCACTGCCCCGTTTATAGTCCCGACAAACAGGTTTTACGTCACCGCGTTTAAAACGATCGACAACTTTGTGTGACCGTGTGTATGCAAGACAAGTTTGAGCCAACATCCGTGGGAAAAAATCCTAGGATTTTGTTGTCGGAATGTCCGAACAAAGTCCGACCGTGTGTACGGGGCATTACACTGCTTATATGTATAAAAACATACATTTACCCTACCTCCCAACTTTCTATAATGGGAATGAGGGACACCTATTAGCAAAAATATGTAGGCATAGGACACACCCCCTGCCAGACCCCCTTAACCGCTTGCCGACCGCCTCGCGCAGATATACTGCGGCAGAAGGGCTCGTACAGGCAGAATCACGTACCTGTACGTTCCCCTGTAAGAGGCGGCCAGCGGGCGCGCCCACAGCAAGCTCCGTGAGTCGGGTCGCGGGTCCCGCGGACTCGATTGCCGCGGGGATACCCACGATCGCCTCACGGGGAGGAAGAACAGGGAGATGCTAATGTAAACAAGCATCTCTCCGTTCTGCCTAGTGACAGTGTCACTGTTCTCTGCTCCCTGTCATCGGAGCAGAGATCAATGACCTATCACACACAGCCCATCCCCCCTGCAGTTAGAAACACGCCTCTAGGACACACTTAACCCCTACACTGCCACCTAGTGGTTAACCCCTTCACTGCCAGTGTCATTTACATAGGAATGTGTCAAAAATGTTTGATGTGTCCACCACAATGTCGCAGTCACAATAAAAATCGCTGATCGTCGCCATTTAAAAAAAAAAAAAAAAAATTAATAATAAAAATGCCATAAAACTATCCCCTAATTTGTAAACGCTATAACTTTTGCGCAAACCGATAATCGCTTATTGCGATTTTACCAAAAATATTTTTTAAATATTTTTTTTTTTTATATTTTAAAATTTACCAAGAATACGTATCGGCCTAAACTGAGGAAAAAAATTGTTTTTTTATAAATTTTTGGGGGATATTTATTATAGCAAAAAGTAAAAAATAATGCGTTTTTTTCAAAATTGTCGCTCTTTCTTTGTTTATAACGCAAAAAATAAAAACCGCAGAGGTGATCAAATACCACCAAAAGAAAACTCTATTTGTGGGAAAAAAGGACATCAATTTTGTTTGGGAGCCACGTCGCACAACCGCGCAATTGTCAGTTAAAGCGACGCAGTGCCGAATCACAAAAAGTGCTCTGGTCAGGAAGGGGGTAAATTCTTTCGGGGCTGAAGTGGTTAACCACTTGACGACCGCCTCACGCCGATGTACGTCGGCAAAGTGGCACGGACAGGCAAAATCACGTACATGTACGTGATTTGCCTTCCGCGGGTGGGGGGTCCGATCGGACCCCCCCCCGGTGCCCGAGGCGGTCGTCGTTTGTCCAGCGGCGATCGGTGATGAGGGGGAGACCATCCGTTCGTGGCCCCCCCCTCGCGATCGCCGCCGGCCAATGAGAACACTCCTTTGCTGCTGTATGCTAAACAGCAGCAAAGGAAGTGATGTCATCTCCCCTCGGGTCGGTATTTTCCGTTCCGGCCCGAGGAGAGACGACAAGTATGTGAGTGCACAAACACTACACACACAGTAGAACATGCCAGGCACACAAATCACCCCGATCCCCCCCCCCGATCACCCCCCGATCCCCCCCCAATCACCCCCCCCCCCCTGTCACAAACTGACACCAGCAGTTTTTTTTTTTTTTTTTTGTTTTTTTTTCTGATTACTGCATAGTGTCAGTTTGTGACAGTTACTGTGTTGGGACAGTGTATATTACCCCCCTTTAGGTCTAGGGTACCCCCCTAACCCCCCCTAATAAAGTTTTAACCCCTTGATCACCCCCTGTCACCAGTGTTGCTAAGCGATCATTTTTCTGATCGCTGTATTAGTGTCGCTGGTGACGCTAGTTAGTGAGGTAAATATTTAGCTTCGCCGTCAGTGTTTTATAGCGACAGGGACCCCCATATACTACCTAATAAATGTTTTAACCCCTTGATTGCCCCCTAGTTAACCCTTTCACCACTGATCACCGTATAACCGTTACGGTTGACGCTGGTTAGTTCGTTTATTTTTTATAGTGTCAGGGCACCCGCCGTTTATTACCGAATAAAGGTTTAGCCCCCCGATCGCCCGGCGGTGATATGCGTCGCCCCAGGCAGCGTCAAATTAGCGCCAGTACCGCTAACACCCACGCACGCAGCATGCGCCTCCCTTAGTGGTATAGTATCTGAACGGATCAATATCTGATCTGATCAGATCTATACTAGCGTCCCCAGCAGTTTAGGGTTCCCAAAAACGCAGTGTTAGCGGGATCAGCCCAGATACCCGCTAGCACCTGCGTTTTGTCCCTCCGCCCGGCCCACCCAAGTGCAGTATCGATCGATCACTGTCACTTACAAGGCACTAAACGCATAACTGCAGCGTTCGCAGAGTCAGGCCTGATCCCTGCGATCGCTAACAGTTTTTTTTGTAGCGTTTTGGTGAACTGGCAAGCACCAGCCCCAGGCAGCGTCAGGTTAGCGCCAGTACCGCTAACACCCACGCACGCACCATACACCTCCCTTAGTGGTATAGTATCTGAACGGATCAATATCTGATCCGATCAGATCTATACTAGCGTCCCCAGCAGTTTAGGGTTCCCAAAAACGCAGTGTTAGCGGAATCAGCCCAGATACCTGCTAGCACCTGCGTTTTGCCCCTCCGCCCGGCCCAGCCCAGCCCACCCAAGTGCAGTATCGATCGATCACTGACACTTACAAAACACTAAACGCATAACTGCAGCGTTCGCAGAGTCAGGCCTGATCCCTGCGATCGCTAACAGTTTTTTTTGTAGCGTTTTGGTGAACTGGCAAGCACCAGCCCCAGGCAGCGTCAGATTAGCGCCAGTACCGCTAACACCCACGCACGCACCGTACACCTCCCTTAGTGGTATAGTATCTGATCGCATCAATATCTGATCCGATCAGATCTATACTAGCGTCACCAGCAGTTTAGGGTTCCCAAAAACGCAGTGTTAGCGGGATCAGCCCAGATACCTGCTAGCACCTGCGTTTTGCCCCTCCGCCCGGCCCAGCCCAGCCCACCCAAGTGCGGTATCGATCGATCACTGTCACTTACAAAACACTAAACGCATAACTGCAGCGTTCGCAGAGTCAGGCCTGATCCCTGCGATCGCTAACAGTTTTTTGGTAGTGTTTTGGTGAACTGGCAAGCGCCAGCGGCCTAGTACACCCCGGTCGTAGTCAAACCAGCACTGCAGTAACACTTGGTGACGTGGCGAGTCCCATAAGTGCAGTTCAAGCTGGTGAGGTGGCAAGCACAAGTAGTGTCCCGCCGCCACCAAAAAGACAAAACACAGGCCCGTCGTGCCCATAATGCCCTTCCTGCTGCATTCGCCAATCCTAATTGGGAACCCACCACTTCTGCAGCGCCCGTACTTCCCCCATTCACATCCCCAACCAAATGCAGGCGGCTGCATGAGAGGCATTTTTATGTCCTCCCGAGTACCCCTACCCAACGAACCCCCCAAAAAAGATGTCGTGTCTGCAGCAAGCGAGGATATAGGCGTGACACCCGCTATTATTGTCCCTCCTGTCCTGACAATCCTGGTCTTTGCATTGGTGAATGTTTTGAACGCTACCATTCACTAGTTGAGTATTAGCGTAGGGTACAGCATTGCACAGACTAGGCACACTTTCACAGGGTCTCCCAAGATGCCATCGCATTTTGAGAGACCCGAACCTGGAACCGGTTACCGTTATAAAAGTTAGTTACAAAAAAAGTGTAAAAAAAAAAAAAATATGAAATAAAAAAAAATAGTTGTTGTTTTATTGTTCTCTCTCTCTCTATTGTTCTGCTCTTTTTTACTGTATTCTATTCTGCAATGTTTTATTGTTATTGTTATTGATTGTTATTGTTATTGTTATTGTTATTATGTTTTATCATGTTTGTTTTTCAGGTGTGTAATTATTTACACTTTACTGTGCTTTATTGTTAACCATTGTTAACCATTTTTTTGTCTTCAGGTACGCCATTCACGACTTTGAGTGGTTATACCAGAATGATGCCTGCAGGTTTAGGTATCATCTTGGTATCATTCTTTTCAGCCAGCGGTCGGCTTTCATGTAAAAGCAATCCTAGCGGCTAATTAGCCTCTAGACTGCTTTTACAAGCCGTGGGAGGGAATGCCCCCCCCCCCCCACCGTCTTCCGTGTTTTTCTCTGGCTCTCCTGTCTCAACAGGGAACCTGAGAATGCAGCCGGTGATTCAGCCAGCTGACCATAGAGCTGATCAGAGACCAGAGTGGCTCCAAACATCTCTATGGCCTAAGAAACCGGAAGCTACGAGTATTTCATGACTTAGATTTCGCCGGATGTAAATAGCGCCATTGGGAAATTGGGGAAGCATTTTATCACACCGATCTTGGTGTGGTCATTTGCTTTGAGGGCAGAGGAGAGATCTAGGGTCTAATAGACCACAATTTTTTCAAAAAAGAGTACCTGTCACTACCTATTGCTATCATAGGGGATATTTACATTCCCCGAGATAACAATAAAAATGATTAAAAAAAAAAATATGAAAGGAACAGTTTAAAAGTAAGATTAAAAAAGCAAAAAAATAATAAAGAAAAAAAAAAAAAAAAAAAAAAACACCCCTGTCGCCCCCTGCTCTCGCGCTAAGGCGAACGCAAGCGGCGGTCTGTCGTCAAACGTAAACAGCAATTGCACCATGCATGTGAGGTATCACCGCGAAGGCCAGATCGAGTGCAGTAATTTTTCCAGTAGACCTCCTCTGTAAATCTAAAGTGGTAACCTGTAAAGGCTTTTGAAGGCTTTTAAACATGTATTTATTTTGTTGCCACTGCACGTTTGTGCGCAATTTTAAAGCATGTCATGTTTGGTATCCATGTACTCGGCCTGAGATCATCTTTTTTATTTCATCAAACATTTGGGCAATATAGCGTGTTTTAGTGCATTAAAATTAAAAAAAGTGTGTTTTTTCCCCAAAAAATGCGTTTGAAAAATCGCTGCGCAATTACTGTGTGAAAAAAAAAAATGAAACACCCACCATTTTAATCTGTAGGGCATTTGCTTTAAAAAAATATATAATGTTTGGGGGTTCAAAGTAATTTTTTTGCAAAAAAAAAAAACTTTTTCATGTAAACAATAAGTGTCAGAAAGGGCTTTGTCTTCAAGTGGTTAGAAGAGTGGGTGATGTGTGACATAAGCTTCTAAATGTTGTGCATAAAATGCCAGGACAGTTCAAAACCCCCCCAAATGACCCCATTTTGGAAAGTAGACACCCCAAGCTATTTGCTGAGAGGCATGTCGAGTCCATGGAATATTTTATATTGCGACACAAGTTGCGGGAAAGAGACAAATTTTTTTTTTTTTTTTTTTTTTTGCACAAAGTTGTCACTAAATGATATATTGCTCAAACATGCCATGGAAATATATGAAATTACACCCCAAAATACATTCTGCTGCTTCTCCTGAGTACGGGGATACCACATGTGTGAGACTTTTTGGGAGCCTAGCCGCGTACGGGACCCCGAAAACCAAGCACCGCCTTCAGGCTTTCTAAGGGCGTGAATTTTTGATTTCACTCTTCACTGCCTATCACAGTTTCGGAGGCCATGGAATGCCCAGGTGGCACAAAACCCCCCCAAATGACCCCATTTTGGAAAGTAGACACCCCAAGCTATTTGCTGAGAGGTATAGTGAGTATTTTGCAGACCTCACTTTTTGTCACAAAGTTTTGAAAATTGAAAAAAGAAAAAAAAAAATGTTTTTTCTTGTCTTTCTTCATTTTCAAAAACAAATGAGAGCTGCAAAATACTCACCATGCCTTTCAGCAAATAGCTTGGGGTGTCTACTTTCCAAAATGGGGTCATTTGGGGGGGGTTTTGTGCCACCTGGGCATTCCATGGCCTCCGAAACTGTGATAGGCAGTAAAGAGTGAAATCAAAAATTTTCACCCTTAGAAATCCTGAAGGCAGTGATTGGTTTTTGGGGTCCAGTACGCGGCTAGGCTCCCAAAAAGTCCCACACATGTGGTATCCCCATACTCAGGAGAAGCAGCTAAATGTATTTTGGGGTGCAATTCCACATATGCCCATGGCCTGTGTGAGCAATATATCATTTAGTGACAACTTTATGAAAAAAAAAAAAAAAAAAAAAAAAAAAAAGTGTCACTTTCCCGCAACTTGTGTCAAAATATAAAATATTCCATGGACTCAATATGCCTCTCAGCAAATAGCTTGGGGTGTCTACTTTCCAAAATGGGGTCATTTTGGGGGGTTTTGTGCCACCTGGGCATTCCATGGCCTCCGAAACTGTGATAGGCAGTGAAGAGTGAAAGCAAAAATTTACACCCTTAGAAATCCTGAAGGCGGTGATTGGTTTTCGGGGCCCCGTACGCGGCTAGGCTCCCAAAAAGTCCCACACATGTGGTATCCCCATACTCAGGAGAAGCAGCTGAATGTATTTTGGGGTGCAATTCCACATAGGCCCATGGCCTGTGTGAGCAATATATCATTTAGTGACGACTTTTTGTAAATATTTTTTTTTTTTTTTTTTTTTTGTCATTTTTCAATCACTTGGGACAAAAAAAATAAATATTCAATGGGTTCAACATGCCTCTCAGCAATTTCCTTGGGGTGTCTACTTTCCAAAATGGGGTCATTTGGGGGGGTTTTGTACTGCCCTGCCATTTTAGCACCTCAAGAAATGACATAGGCAGTCATAAACTAAAAGCTGTGTAAATTCCAGAAAATGTACCCTAGTTTGTAGACGCTATAACTTTTGCGCAAACCAATAAATATACACTTATTGACATTTTTTTTACCAAAGACATGTGGCCGAATACATTTTGGCCTAAATGTATGACTAAAATTTAGTTTATTGGATTTTTTTTATAACAAAAAGTAGAAAATATCATTTTTTTTCAAAATTTTCGGTCTTTTTCCGTTTATAGCGCAAAAAATAAAAACCGCAGAGGTGATCAAATACCATCAAAAGAAAGCTCTATTTGTGGGAAGAAAAGGACGCAAATTTCGTTTGGGTACAGCATTGCATGACCGCGCAATTAGCAGTTAAAGCGACGCAGTGCCAAATTGGAAAAAGACCTCTGGTCCTTAGGCAGCATAATGGTCCGGGGCTCAAGTGGTTAAAGGAGAATTATATTAAAAAAAAAAAATTTTGGTTAAACCCACAAGTGCTTTTTTCTTATCATTACTATTCCTTTATACTGGCCTTTGGAATTTACAAATAAAGCAATTTAGAAATTGGATGAAAGTTTTGGCACTGGGAAACACGTTTTGTTAGATTAATAGTGTATTGTATACTGTATATGGACCAGACTAAAATGAGGGACAATTGAGGAGGAAAGAGGGTCAGAGGGACTTTGTTCCAAATCAGGGACAGTCCCTCAAAATCAGGGAAGGTTGGGAACTATGCATAATGCTCAACTACACTGCAGAGTGCATGAGCATCATGGCAAAGGTGGTTCCAAAACCTCTGGTTCGTCACCTAGAGCAGGAGTCTCCAAAGTATGGCCCTCCGGTTGTTCAGGAACTACAATACCCATCATGCCTAGTGAGTGATGTATTAATGATTACAAAGCTACATTAATGTGTGTTTTCTATCTGCCTAGAGTTCAGCTCTAAAAATTCTTATCAAAAACAACTTCTGTGCATGGAATTGTGTGCCCTTATACAGTCAAAGGATAGTGAATATGTTCAGCAAGGAGTAATATAAATCCATTCTCCTGTCATAGGAAAATATCTATAGAAAGAACAATACTAAAATGTAGAAAATATTCTCTAGTGGATTGCCATGCCGACAGCTCCAGTAGGAAATCTTTCAACCCATACAGGGTCAGAGGTTTGCCTGCATCTGATTTTTTGCTTTCCTGTGCAGATGTTCTAGAAAACAAACACGTAGCATGCTGGAGTATCCAATTAAAAATTCCATTGTTTATATTGTTCAGTGCTTAAAGCGGAGGACCACCCTGGAAAAAAAAAATGCCACCAAAATTCCTAAAAAAAAATTTAAAAAAAAAATTGAGAAAAAAATAAAAAAAATGTATACTTACCTAAACCCTTGTTGCTAGGCAGTCTTCCTAATCTGCCTCTTCCTATTCCGCAGCGTGTACTTCTCCTCAGTGAGGGGCCCGTTGTCTTCTGGGAACTGTGTGTGCCACTCGCGCGTGCGTAGTAGGAAACAGGCAGTGGAGCCTTACGGCTTCATTGCCAGTTTCCCTTACCTAGGATGGCGGCGCCGGGACCCGAGAGCCGAGGGACGGTTCAGCCTCGGGCGGCCAAAATCGCGGGCACCCAGGACAGGTGTGTCTACTTATTTAAAGTCAGCAGCTACAGTGTTTGTAGCTGCTGACTTTAACATTATTAAAGTCTGAGGGGTTTGAGGATTGCGAGTGCATGCCGCTGCGCGGCGAGTAGGTTGCGGTCCCCCTCCATTCCGCCTGACGCATGACGTTAGGGGCGGGGAATGCCGGCGGATGTCCGGGTATTTAGGCTGGGGGTGTTGGCGTGGCATGTCTTCTTTCTTCTATGCTCTCCTAACACACAGGCGGGACGCTCAACAACACTGGTAGGCACTTGGATATATCCCCAACCTCATACTCTGCACTTCATTGTGTATTTATTTTCATATGCACACCCTTATATTTTACTTTACACTTTCAATTCACATTGTTCTATCACTCTCCCCTTCACTGTCCACTTGTTGTCACATTCTTTACTCATTGTCCCTACACATCCTTTCTCACCTTGTCTCATTTCCTCACTTCCCCTCCTTTCTCCTTTTCCCTCTCCTTCCTTTTTTCTTCCCTTCTCCCCTCTCTTTCTTTTTTTTTTTTTTTTTTCCTTTCTATCCCACCCTTTTATCTGCGCTCTTTTTTCATTCCACACCCTTCCCCCATACTCTCCTCTCTCCCCAACACTCTGCAGGGTACTGTTGCATATTTTGCATTCAGTACATACCCCTATACTCCCTTATAGTGCTTATGTAACCACCTCAGACTTTTTCTGTTGGACATTTTTGTACCTTGTGCAATGATGCATTTTACTCCATACTCTTTAGACATCCATCTTATATATGCCTTATATTTATATATTCCATACAGTGAGTATGCCCTGCAAGATACATGGGAGCACTGTGGGTTCATGCTTTCTTTCTCTTCCGACATTGCCATGCTGACCCCCATGTCTGGCCTCGGTCCTTTTTGCTGGGTTCTCCGTCTCTTCAGCTTCCGGGGGAGATGCCCTCTGCCGACCCCCACCTGGGTTCAGTCTCTGAAGCCTTGTCTGACAAGTAAGTATGGGTAGGATGGGTTCAGGCTCCTTGCTTTTGCCCAATCATAACCGATACTCTAATATATACTCTATCTGTTTTTTACAGACAGCAGATATGCACATCAGCCCCTGATGAAGCGAGGAAAGCTCGCGAAACGCGTCGGGTTAGAGATGTACCAGGCATATCTGTATCACATGTACTATTATTACTATTTTATTATGGCTATGTTCTCTGGGACCACAATTGCAATGATGGCTATTTTTATGAATTTGTCCACCCATACTCATGTCTGCCTTTATATGAAGTTGTTATTCTCAATAAACCATTTTTGACTTTCATACTTGTTTACCCTTTGATCACCATGAATATCTCATTTAAAGTCCCAGGGGCGACGTCCGTTTTCTCTGTTATTTAGGGATGGAGATGTTTTCATGTTAGGGGTCAGCCTTCAGACTTTTTGTTTCAATTATTTTTTTAGCTGGCCGGAATCCCGCTTTAAGCCCCGGTTCACACTTGTGCGATGCCAGACATTGCATGTAATTCGCAGCGCACTGCTGTTCACATTACATGCGATGTCTGTGCGGTGCGATTTCAGCTATACAGATAGTATGGCTGATGTCGCACCGCATTCGGTCCAAACACGCACAGGACCCTTTTTTCTGTTCGGACCAGAATCGGATCGCATGTGTGTTCACACATATGCAATCCGATTCATGTCCGGACTGTCAGTTCACAGTGCAATACGTGAGCTGAACTGGGGGTGTCGTTAACAATGTATTGACACTCCCCAGCAGTTCGCATATGGCAGTGTGAACTGCCATGCGAGTCGGTGTGATGCGGGAACCCGCAGTGGATTCGCAGGGTTCTCGCATCGCACAAGTGTGAACCGGGCCTTATAAAGCAACCTAAAAATTTTTAGGCCTCATGCACACTGGACGTTTTTCCAGCTGCTGTTTTTGGCCGCAGATGTTTTTTTCGGCAGCCAATAAACTCCCCAGCATGTTATCCTATGTGTCCATACACACATAGGCTGTCATCAGCAGTTTTTGGCAGGGGCGTTTTTAGCTGGAAAAAAAACCCAGAACTAATGGGTTTTGAGAGGAGTTTTTCATCTGTAAAAACACCCTTAGGCCTCATGTACACTGCTGCTGCTGAACAGACGTTTAGGAGCAGTTGGGTATTTTTTTAATTGCTCCTGAACTCTCCTCTATGTTATCTTATCAGTACATGTACACAGTGTCGTTTATAGTCCTGCTAGGCAGTTGAGTTTAGAGGCCTTTTTTGGAAAATAAAAAAATGAGTTCAGATGCTGAGTTTAGAGGCATTTCAAGCTCCAAGCGCAGTTCAAGTGGTGTTCCGGTCGAAATTATACTTTTTAAATAAATACCCCTATAATACACAAGCTTAATGTATTCTAGTAAAGTTAGTCTGTAAACGAAGGTCTGTTTTGTTAGTTTATAGCAGTAGTTTGTTATTTTATAAACTTACAGCAGGCCGTGGGCATCTGAAGCCAGACTGTATTTCTTCCTGGATCTCATCCTTGCAGATCTCGCACATGCTCAGTGCAGCACAAGCAGTGTAATAGGATTCAGGTCAGGTTTCCATAGCAACGGCAGTGTGAGAGGAAGTTGCCGCCCCTTCCCAGAAGCCATTGCAAACAGGAAATGATGCGATGGGCCACGGGCAGGGAGGAGGAAGTGAAAAATGAATACAGCAGATTTACAGTAGGTGTTGAGAAAAAAAAAAATAAAAAAAATATCCAATTCGTTTACAGTGCACAGTTTAGTGAGAGATGCTGAAGAGTTGTAAAAGTGGGTGGAACTCCACTTTAAACGCGGTAACTCCCGTTTAGCTGCGTTTCGTTTACAGGTGTTTTTCGTTTTTGGCTAATTAAAAAAAAAAAAAATTTTTTTTCAAACGCTTCTAAAACGCAAACACTGCAAAACAGATGTTTTAAATGTGGGTTACTATCTGTCAAGTTAAATAGTTCAGGAGAAGTTGTAAAAAAGTCCCGTGTACATTAAGCCTAACTCTGAAAAAAGCTGAAAACAGCTAAAAAAAACGCGACTATTTGGCATTTATCAGCGTTTTTGAGCCATAAGCTTAAAAAAGCTAAAACACGCTACTACAAAAAAAAACTCACTCTAGAGCTACAGTTACTGGCTTTTTTAGAACGTCCAGTGAGCATGAGGCCTTATAATTACCTCCTCCTCTAAAGTTGGTCATATGTGCATTTTCAATATATATGGATTATTTAATCGGTTCCCACAGTTATACTGCGGCAGGATGGCTCCCCTGGGCGAGCCATCGTAGCTGTACGTTGGCCCTTTAAGACGGTGTAAGACGCGCGCACCCGCAGCGTGTCCCGCAGCCGATGCGAGTGCCCGATGATTGCTGGGCACCTGCGATCGCTCGTGACAGAGCGAGAACAGGGATCTGTGTGTGTTAACACATAAATTCCAGTTCTCTCAGGGGAGAGGAGAGAGATTGTGTGTTCCTACTAAGTATGAACACCGATCTCTCTCCTCTCCTAGTCAGTACACAACTAGGGAACACAGTCAACCCCTTGATCGCCCCCTAGTGTTAACCCCTTCCCTGCCAGTGTCATTTATACAATAATCAGTGCATTTTTATAGCACTGATCGCTATATAAATTTTACTGGTCCAAAAATGTGTCAAAAGTGTCCGATTTGTCCGCCGCAATATCGCAGTCCAGACAAAAATCGATGATCTCCACCCTTACTAGTAAAAAAAAAAAATAATAATAATAATAATAATAATGGCATAACTCTATCCCCTGTTTTGTAGATGCTATAACTTTTGCGCAAACCAATCAATATACGCTTATTGCGATTTTTTTACCAAAAATATGTAGAAGAATACATATCTGCCTAAACTGAGGAACATTTTTTTTTTTTTTTTTTATTTGGGATATGTATTATAGCAAAAAGTAAAAGTTATTGTGTTTTTTTCAAAATTGTCGCTCTTCTTTTGTTTATAGCGCAAAAAATAAAAACCGCAGAGGTGATCAATCAAACACCACCAAAAGAAAGCTGTATTTGTGGGAAAAAAAGGAAGTCAATTTTGTTTGGGTACAGCATCGCGCGGCCGCACAATTTTCAGTTAAAGCGACGCAGTGCAGTATCGCAAAAAATGGCCTGGTCAGGAAGGGGGTAAATTCTTCCGGGGCTGAAGTGGTTAAAGGGCCCATACACATGACAAGACAATGGACTGACCTGCCCCCCTTCGGACTAATCAATTGATATCATGTCTTTAAAGTACCTGCAAACAGACCTGGGCAGAGGCTTTTCAAGGAAGTAAATCAGGTTAAAAAGTTCTTTGCTTTTTTTCTCCTGATGAGCAATTCTGGAGGGATCTGCGCTCTGCACAGGCTGAACAACTTCTGTTTAGATACACAACACAGTTGAAACCTGTACCTTTGAAAACAATGGTTTACAACTCTCCATACAATTTATACACAGTTTAAAACGACAAGCCACTACTCAGACGCCTAAGGCGGGCTGTACACAGTTCAAATCTTGGCCGGTTCAACAGGAATTGGCCGGGATTCAAAGCGCTAATGGGCAGGCTGAATGTACCAATTTGATCGATAACTCATGGGTACAACAAGCCTGCTGGATTCTCTTGAGATTATCACTAGCGCCTGCTATACACGCTAGTGATAATCACGGTCTTCTCCCAGCGGGTATGGCTTCACCCCCCTCCCGCCAGGAGAAGACAACAGCTCAGCAGGAGGGATTCCCCTATCAACACGGTCTTTGCTGATGGGGGAATCAAGCAAATTTCAGGAAAATTTGCAGGAAAGAAATTCGCTCTGTGCATGGCAGCCCTAACATTTCCCGCACATTGCAGCACATCGTGCAGAGCCTACGTAATGACATTCCCGGGACCTGATACATACAGCCTCCCATTGAGATGTACTGAAAACGCGGCTGTACGCAATTGTGCTCCGGGGTTTGCGCAAAGAACCCGCATGCGCACCGACATATGCTCCAAAAGCATTGCGAGTAACGCGGTTTACGAGCACTACGCAATACAAGCTTTTTTTTTTTTTTAAAATCCCGACTCACTTTGCAAGCATCGACTCGCAAGACCAGCAGGATTCAAACCGCTGGGGTGTGCAGTACCGCATTTGGCCAGAGGTGCATCCCGAGTGTATTCAAACGTCTCCGAGTTGTTTCAAAGTGTCTCCGGCACCCCCGCACCTCTGGCCACATGCGGTACTGCATAGACAAGCAGTGGCTGTGGAACCGATTATCTGAGTTTCCATGATTTCCTATGGGGAAACTCGCTTTGATATACGAGTGCTTTGGATCACAAGCATTTTTATGGAACGAATTACACTACAGTAATACCTTGGATTACGAGCCCATGTTGGGAGCATATGTCAGTGTACATGAGTGCTTTAGGCAAACCCTGCTGCCCAACCACATACAGCTGCCTCTTTTGATGCATCTCAATGAGCAGCTGTACACAGAGGCAGCAGGTCCCAGGAATGTCTTTAGGTAGGCGCTGGTATGTAGTACGTTTATTCTCTCCTCTATCATAGGTATGCTTTGAAGCCAATCTCTCCCCTTCCACCCCCCTCAAACTGAAAACACACTAAGCCTGGGTTCACACTTATGCAGTGGGATTTGACTGAGGTTTTTAGTGTTATTTCAAGGATAATGTCCAGTGCGACTTCATGCGAGTTCAAGTGTGACTCCAATGCGATTTGGATACAGCTGCGATTCTCTCTTACTCCTAAAATCAGCTCAGAAAGACACTATAGCCGGTGTTCTGCCGAATAAGTTCCGCTCGGCGGATAAGTTCCTCACTGTACTGCGCATGCGCAGTACGATCCGGCGGAAATAGCCGAAGCGGAACAGCTGAAAATCAGCTGTACACGGCGCCTGTAAGAGGGCCCCTCGCGGGCTCGCTTCGCTCGCCACGCTTCGGGCACGGCCTCGCTGCGCTCGGCACTTTTAGATTCCCCCTCTAGGTCCACTTGGATGGTGGGGAAGGAATCTGGACCCAGAGCGCAGGCGCCGTATACAGCCAATTGTGGATTTTGAGCTTCGGCTATCTCCGGCGGCTGACAGCAGTTGGTACTGCGCAGGCGCTGCGCCTGCGCAGTACAGGGGAGGAACTTATCCGCCGAGGGAACTTTCTCGGCAAGACACCGGCTGAAAAATCACATTGGAATCGCTTTGTCTTTGAACACCTATGCATTTTCCATTTAACTCTATGGAAATGAGAATTCTCCATTACAATAAGGCCACTTTCACACTGGGGCGGGCGTCAGCGCTAAAGCGGCACTATTTTTAGCGGCGCGTTACAGTCGTTTTAGTGGTGCTTTTCAGCCAATACCGGGGGGCTTTTAACCGCCACTAGCGGCCAAAAAAGGGTTAAAGGATTTGGCATCGCTTGCAGAACTTTTTTCCCATCCTGCAAGCACACCGCTCCAGTGTGAAAGCACTCAAGCTCACGATCCGAATATCGTACGAAAACGGTCGTCCGAGGAAGGATCTACGATATTCGGATTGTGTGTACACTACTTTCGACAGCCGATCACGACCATTCATCCGATATTATTCGATCGGACATACCCAAAAATTTTCCTCGTAAGGTTCCAGATCATACGATTTTTGTTTAGTCAGCATAGTTGTCGTCCGAAAATACAATACAAATACATTACAACACATGACATCACTTCCGATTTTTTTGTCTGTCGCACAAGAATTTTCGTGACTTTATTTAGCTATTCAATTTCTACTTGCGACTATTAAGCGAGAACGGTCGTACGATCTGTCGTACGATATTCGGATCGTGTGTACGGGCCATTAGGCTTCATGTACATGGGACGTTTTTACAACCTCTCCTGAACGATTTAAAGTGGAGTTCCACCCACTTTTACAACTCTTCAGCATCCCTCACTAAACTGTGCACTGTAAACAAATTGGATATTTTTTAATTTTTTTTTCTCAGCACCTACTGTATATCTGCTGTATTCATTTTTCACTTCCTCCTCCCTGGCCGCGGCCCATCGCATCATTTCCTGTTTGCAATGCCTTCTGGGAAGGGGCGGCAACTTCCTCTGAAACTGCCGTTGCTATGGAAACCTGACCTGAAACCTATTACACTGCTTGTGCTGTACTGAGCACGTGGGACGGCAACTTCCTCTGAAACTGCCGTTGCTATGGAAACCTGACCTGAAACCTATTACACTGCTTGTGCTGCACTGAGCATGTGCGAGATCTGCAAGAATGAGATCCAGGAAGAAATACAGTCTGGCTTCAGATGCCCACACTTAAGATGGCCACGGCCTGCTGTAAGTTTATAAAATAACAAACTACTGCTATAAACTAACAAAACAGACCTTAGTTTACAGACTAACTTTACTAGAATACATTAAACTTGTGTATTATAGGGGTATTTTTATTTAAAAAGTATAATTTCCGCTGGAACACTACTTTAACTTGACAAATAGTAACCGACGTTTAAAGCCTCATCTCATGTACACTGCTGCTGGTAAACGGACGTTTAGGAGCAGTTGGGCATTTTTTTCAACTGCCCTTGAACTCTCCTCCATTGTCTTATCTGCACATATACACTGCGTCATTTATAGTAGTTTCTAAAAGAAAAAAAAAAATGCATTCAGAAGTTGTATTTAGAGGCATTTCAAACGCCAAATGCAGCTAAACGGGGCTACCCGGGTTTAGGCGCATTTTTGTCTAGTAGCTTTTTTTAAAAAGGGAAACATTTCATTTATTACTTTTGAGCCTGAAAAATGCCAAAAACACACCAGAAACGCAATTATCACTATATGCAAGCTTGATATACCAGGTGATATTCCCCTCATCAGCCAATTATGCTGTACTATACACGACTTGCATTATTTGACGCTGAAATTGAATAGGAATTTCACTCACCCAACAACCATTGAGAATTTAACCTGATGACCCCCACATTGAGCTTGAGACCCTAATGTCTGGCCATTTCTTTATGACCCAACATGTTATAAAGTTTTCCAGCTAACTAATCTAGGGCTAGGGAAAAAAAATCGATTTAAATCTTGAATCGAGTTGAGAGGTTAAATCGATTCAAAATTTAAGCAAATCGATTCTTTTAGATTTTTTTTTTTTTTCACGGCGCTGGTCCTGAGGAGCTACGGGCAGGAGTTTTTAGGCGAGGCCATGGCTTCGGCCTAGTCCGCGAGGCCGGACATCGCGGACTAGGCCGAAGTCGCGGCCTCGCCTAAAAACTCCTGCCCGCAGCTCCTCAGGACCGGCCCGGTGTCCAAAAAAGAAAAAACTCGATTCGAAACATAAATCAAGTTTTTTTTAAGAAAATCACAGATTTTTTTTTTTTTTGGAAAATCTCCCAGCCCTATAAGAGTCATACAATTGTCTCTTCCTTCCCCCAGCCTGTAACCCTCTATCAATCTCTCACGTGTTATGTGAACTAGACGGGGTCTAACGTTTTTCCAAGAGAACGTCAAAGGTAGCAATTGACATGCATGTAAAATTAAAACATTTCTCTGGGTAATTACGCAGCTGAACATACATATTAGAAAGTATCCTGTGGACATGCGTTGAGCCATCAATGGATGTGTCCAGTAGCGATGAACTCTGGTCCTCTCACGCAATTTTCTACGTCTTTGGCGCCTCAGCAAAAGCATCAGGAGCATTTCCTCACACATGCTCATCATGGGATCCATATTAACATAGCAACCAAAAAAAGAACAGCTAGCTACAAGCACACCGCTTTCTCAGCTGCTACTCGCACTGTTCTCTCACAGAATGCCTGAAATAGTTAATATTTATTTTGAGTGCTTTCTAATCATTTGGGAGGGTCTCCTGAGGTTATCTTTAGGGTCCTTTCACACTGGGGCGGTTTGCAGGCGCTATTGCGCTAATAATAGCGCCTGCAAACCGACCCGAAAGTGTCGCTGCTTTAATTCCAGTGTGAAAGCCCCGAGGGCTTTCACACTGGATCGATGCGCTGGCAGGACATTAAAAAAAGTCCTGCCAGCAGCATCTTTGGAGCGGTGAAGGAGCGGAGTGTATACCGCTCCTTCACCGCTCCTGCCCATTGAAATCAATGGGACGGCGTGACTATACCACCGGCAAAGCGCCTCTGCAGTGGTTTTTACAATAGCGCCGCTTTCCTGCCGACGCCCGCCCCAGTGTGAAAGGGCTCTTAGTAAATGCTCCTGATAGCAAAAACACAGGTGGATCACTAGCTGTGATGTTCCAGCGTTCAGGAGAGGTTGAGAAACGTCCCCTGTACACGAAGCCTAAAACGTTAGTTTTGCCATATTTGCGTTTAGAAGCGTTTTTAAAAATAGCCAAAAATGAAAACTTCTGCAAACGAAATGCGGCTAAACGCGAGTTACTGCGTTTACACACATTTACAAGCTGTTACGGGCATTTGCCGTTTCAAATGAGTCTGAACATCCGTCCTGAGCGTATTTTTTTTGCGTTCCAAAAAATGCTTCTAAACTCAACTGCCTAGAAACGACCTTGTGTACATTTAACAGAGGAGAGTTGAGGGGCAGCTGAAAAAAAAACACCCAACTTCTCCTAATTGTCTGTTTACCAGGAGCAGTGCACGTGAGGCCAGATAGCAAACATGTAGAATAGATTCTGACAAAGCTTTCCTACATCACATGACAACCCACCTGCTCTACAATCATTGCAGGTGAATCAATCGCTACACCAAAAATAAATGAAAAAACACAAGAATCATGAAGATGCACCTTCGGAGAATGTTTGGTGAACTTCACAATGAATGCCTTTTGCAACTTATTGCTTATAGTTACATCTATCTGGGGAATTCAGAAGATAGTTAATTCTAAACCAGAAGAGTGTTGGTATGATAAAGAGTCGACATGTCACGTGCTTTGGAAGATCCGGGGAATTAGAAGTGCCTCCATTTAACTTATATATAGATATATATATAGTAGATTTACAGTATTAAAAATCTATTTAGGCTCAGTTCACACCTACGCTTGTGGGTATCACAGCGATTCCCACACCCACAACCCACAACCATCAGCAGTGAAAATGAACTGCTGTGAAAAAAAACGCGAGGCTGTCATACATTCTCAATGGCACCCCTCTACATGTAAACACGCAGCGCGTTTGTGGGTTCGGGAACCATAGGGAAATCGCATGCAAAATTAACCGAGTCTGAAACGCTAGGGCCCATTCACATCAGAGCCTTGCTCAACAGACTCCTAATTTAGGATGAAGCAAAAAGCCTTATTCCCTATTATGGCCAGTGTACCGCACGGTGTTGCAGTGGTGTTCACAGAAACAAACTACGGCATGAAGTACTTCTTTTCCCTACAGCATGGTACAATGCAATACACAGTAGTGCACTGTGCTGCAGCCATTAGTTCTTTATGAAATGCCACGCTGTGATACTTTAAGCACTTCAGCCCCTGAAGATTTACCCCCTTAATGACCAGGCCATTTTACGCGATACGGCACTGCGTCGCTTTAACTGGACAATTGCACAGTCGTGCCACACTGTACCCAAACAAAATTGAGGGTTTTTTCCCCACAAATAGAGCTTTCTTTTGGTGGTATATACTCCGCTCCTTCACCGCTCCGAAGATGCTGCTAGCAGGACTTTTTTTCCCGTCCTGCTAGCGCACCACTCCAGCGTGAAAGCCCTCGGGGCTTTCACACTGGAGACAAAGCAGCAGCACTTTCGGGTCGGTTTGCAGGCGCTATTATCGCAATAGCGCCTGCAAACCGCCCCAGTGTGAAAGGGCCCTTATTGGCCCAGTACAGTGTCCGCTTTCTGAGGGGATTGCTCAGATGGGTTTGGACCAGGATCCGAACACACCCGAGCTCATCCTTATTCTTTAGGAAAACGGTATACATACATACATGGCATAAATACTGAAAAATAAATTTGGGGTTTACATACACTTAGAGCCCTTGCACACTGGGGCGGTTTGCAGGCGCTATTGCGCTAATAATAGCGCCTGCAAACCGCCCCAAAAAAGTGCCGCTGCTGTCATCCCAGTGTGCAAGCCCCGAGGGCATGCACACTGGAGCGATGCGCTGGCAGGACGGTAAAAAAAGTCCTGCCAACAGCATCTTCAGAGCGGTGAAGGAGCGGTGTGTATACCGCTCCTTTGCCGCTCCTGCCCATTGAAATCAATGGGACGGCGCGGCTATAACGCCGGCAATGCGCCTCTGCAGAGGCGCTTTGCGGTGGTATTTAACCCTTTCTCGGCCGCTAGCGGGGGGTAAAACCGCCCCGCTAGCGGCCGCATACCGACGGTAAAACGCCGCTAATAATAGCGGCGTTTTACCGCTGACGCCACCCCCCGCCCCAGTGTGCAAGGGCTCTTAAGGCCCCCTTCACACATTTCGTTTGTCAGTATTTCATCCATCCGTTGACGGATGAAAAACAGACATCAACGCATCTCTATGGAAAATTGGATAATCATCCGTTTACATCCACATTTGTCAACATGAGATTTTTCATAGAGATCAATTGATGGATGAAAAACTGACAAATGGAACGCTCGTGTGAAAAAGGCCTAAGGCCTAAGTTTACATCTGCACCCGTCATCATCCGTGTTTATAAACTGATCAAAGCTCTATTTTTCTTCCGTTAAAAAAACGGATCGGACAAAAAGCAGATGTAGACTGACAAATGGTCAGTTTTTCATTTGTTTTTTCATTGATAGTTAATGTAAAAAAAAATAAAAAATATGATGAGCACTGACGAAAAACTGATGAACGCTTCATCCATTTTGACGGGACTGAACTGAAGAAATGAACGGTCTGCATGTGTGAATGGGACCTTACTGTTAAAAATATTTACCTACCCATGGTGCTTATCAGGGATGAGCTCAGTTGTGTTTAGATACTAATACAAACCCACCTGAGTTATGCCATCAGGAAGCTGTCACTTTGAACTGCCAATCATATGCATCCAAGGCATTTCCCACCTGCAGCTGTGTGTATATACACCCCTTGTATACGCGTGGCTGTGGGGTGGGGAATGCTTCAGCCGCTTACGATTGGCAATCCGCAATGACAGCTTCCTGACAGGATAGCTTGGATGATTTGGACTAGTATCCTCCTAAGACCCAAGCTCATCTATGATGCCTCTATCTGGTGAAAAGCATCAAGCCTGGATATCTATGAAATTTATTGCACATCCTAGTTTTCCCCTGGGCCATGGCAGGGGTGGGCCACCTGAATCTCAGCTTTTTAGGTTTCTCCACCTCTACTTTAGCTATTAGATTGCATAAAGCCATCATTTGATAGAATATAATTTGTGCATAATTTTATTGGCCTATAATGTATAGCATTGTTTGTTCTGACATGTTAACGGCACTTGTTTTTGTATCACTACCTGCAGGAAGCATTCCCTGTTTATGATGAGTGTTATGTTTCATGTGATGGCTATTGTGATACTCAATGTAATAAAATATTTGAATATGAAATGCATTGCACACTGTAAATTCATCTATAGCATAGTAACCAGTTTACCCCTTAGGGACCATTTTCCTGCCTGGAAAAGTTTTTTTTTTTTTTTTTTTTTTTTATAGGTCTGACTGTATATATTTTTTTTCCTGTATTTTGTACATATTTTCCAAAAGGCTACATGGACATTAACGCATATAAAAATGCATGCATGGTGCACATTATATGAGGTACTATACATAATTTTACTGCATTTTAAATAACACATGCAAATGCACCAGTGACAACAATCCATACATTTCAAACAAAGGTCACAGACACTTTTCCTACAATAAAGCACATAATTATTAGATTGTAAGCTCTCATGATCAGGGCCCTTCCATCCTTTTTATTATGTACTGTAATTGTACTGTCTACCTTTATATTGTAAAACCCTGTGCAAACTTTTGGAATTATAACAATCCTGCATAATAATAATAATCAAGCCCATATTCTTTAGAGTGTAAGCTCTTCAGGGCAGTGTTGACACTCAATACTGTATGTTGTTTGTACTGTGTGTCTGCTCTTTGTATATCATTCCATATATTTCGAGCCCCCCGCGCACACTTTGCGCAGCATTACATGAGATAGCGACAACATAAAAACAATTTAAAAAAAAAGATTATCAGCCGTTGTCACTGTGTAATTATTCGCAAAGATAAACTCCATCCATAACTGTGTTATATCAACATGTATGCAGCCTGCAGGGAATGAATACATTACCCCACAGCTCCATGCACTATGTGTCACATATAAAGGTGATTGCTGCCTGTACTACAGCTTCCAATGCAGCAAAATCTACACGGCTGAGCTAAATGCTTATAAGCTTTTAATCACAGCCTGAATTACAATATTAAAGAAAACATTGGAGAGACAGAACGATTGAATTATGTACCTTTCACACTGTACGCTCACTCCTCTGCACCAACTTGCTCCCAGACTCTGCAACTTCCCTGTGCTCTTCAAAACAGGATACAGCTGAACCAGCACAGGCGGGCCGACTTCGGGCCTCCGGGAATTGTAGTCCTTCGCAGGGCAGTTTCCAAGGTACAGAGAGCACTCTGAACTACAAATCCCACAATGCAGCGCGCAGCCACGTGAGCCTTGTTTGGTTGGCCGGGTGTATGAGTCAGGGAAGAAGTGTGAGTGCAGAGTGCTGAGTTGAGGGTTCTGGTCGAAGCAAAGAGCAAGAAAACTGCTGAGTTTGGGGGGCCACTTCTCTAAATAGGATGAATAACTGATACTACAAAGGAAATAAAGTGGACGTGACAGTTCACTGTATTTTTCCGACTTTATGATAGTCAAAACTCATTGTTTTAAAGTGGAAGTAAAGTCCCCTTTAGTTTCTTTTCTTTTTATAAGGCCCCCGGGTGGGTTATGACATAATGGTATGCACAGCACATTAGTACATTATGGCAGACTTCGCTGTCATATGGTGTCCTCCAGCGCAGAGCTGGGACCGATCCAGTGAGTCCCCGGTACTTCCATCTTCGCCCATTTTTCCTTTCGGGTCCCATGCCTTCGGCCACTTAATAGGCCAGGCCGCGATAACGCTACTCCCACACATGTGCATGGGAGTCACATCACCGTGGTATGGATAGGGGGGCATATGAGCTGCACATGCATGGCTCACTGAACATGACAGCTGACAGGCAGAAGGATGCATGTATGGCAGGTCACTTCTGTTATAAATACCCTGCTTGTGAGCTTTTTGATTACACATCAACTTTACTTCCACTTTAATAGCAAAAGGGACACTTTATAGTTAAATTGGTTGTAAACCGCAGTGGAGTTAAAAAAAAAAAAAACACCACCTGTAGGACAGTGGCATAATGTGCTAGTATGCATTGCATACCAGCACACTATGAAATACTTACCTTAGAACAAGGCCCTCCAGCAGCGCACTGTCAGCGCTGGCATTTTCCCTCGGGTTCGTGGACTCCAACAATGTAAGTTGCTGGAGCAGCGATGACATCACTGGCTGCATCCAGGGTGAATATCTCCTAAATGGTGCACGTTTAGGCAATATTCATTTTACCAGGAGCCTGCTGGGTTAAAGTAGAACTATGGACAAAACTTTTTTTTTCCATTTTGGATAGAGCAAGGGAGGGTTTATGGTCCCATCGCGGAAAGTTTCCCTCATTTCCTGTCCCATAGCCAAACAGGAAGTGAGAGGAAATCCATGCAAATTAAGGGAATTCCTTGGGGACCCCCAGATCACCAAGACTAGTGTCCCCACTGGAAGATTTCCCCTCTATTACTTTTCTGGGGACAGCCCACAATTTGGGATTTACATTTACTTTCACTTTCAATGATAATGGTAAACAGGACAAATAGAGAGGGTGAATCTCCCTAAAATATCTAACCTCTGAACTCTATCCAAAACTAAAAAAAAAAAAAAAAGTCTTGCCTTTAATTATACTTTAAAGGGTAACTCCACTTTTGTAGGGAAAAAATTGGAAATAAAGAAAAAATAATATAGCATATACATTTGCGACACAAGTCATATTGTAATTGAATTTTAATAAATTACCTTTCCTTTTCAATCTGTAGCTCTGTAATTTTCTGAAAATGCATTGTAATATGGTTACCTGGAGGTGTTCTGTACACAAAATCTGTACAGAACGCCCCCCAAAAACATCATTTCCTGCTTGTGTGATTGGCTCACTGCTTTTCCCAGAAGTCTGCACTAAGATAAAAGTCAGATTAAAGGCATCCTCTGCAACAGAAAAATCATTTTTGGTGAGATACTCCCAATAGGAAATCACGTCTAAAGGGATGCAGGCCCAGCAGCTTTCTTCATTAGACCCCTTTAGGTACACAGCTGATAATTATGAAACCACTCCCATTAGACTCACTTTCCCACATGGATACAGACAAACACGCAGGGATTTCTTTTTTTGCAAGCCTTTGGCACAGTGCGCAAACAAAATGTCAAAATGAATCAGACTAAGACAGAAGTACAGTTAAATCACACTTGTTTAATAATAATAATAATAATAATAATAATAATAATAAAAAGGTAAACATAGTCAAAACATAGTCAGAGTTCAGGAACCGGAACGGATAGTTAGAGAACCAAAACGTCAGGGAGCCAGAGATGAGCGTAGTAGAACAGCAAGCAGGATCTGGAGCCAGAAGGAATGTCAGAAAATATAGGAGAAAAAAAAAACTGCGCTGAGGTGTGTATAAGTGGATAGCTCAAATGTGTGAACCTTTGACCAAACCAGATTTAATATGTGAAAAAGCCGCAATTCTATTATATGACACCCATATAGTAATTAGATATAGAAACATAAGAATCGCGACGATTTGTAAATATAAACCATAAATGATAAATGAGACTGAGTGAAGAAATTGATAATTACTGCAATACAAAGATTAACATATAACCCAAAGACCCTAATCACAAACATGTGAGTGGGAAAACAAAACCAAAAGACAGAATAATCAAGTGATAAACGAACTTGAATATGTGTAAAGTTCAAAAAATTGTATATAGGTCTCTGTGAATAATAACAGCAAATATCATCCACCCGTGGAAAACCAGAAAAAACAAAAACGTCCACATGAGACGATCTTCATCCACTATGCGACATAAAGATGTGATCCACCACCGGTATAGAAGGGGTTACTTCTTACCAAACAGACATGATCCCCCACTACAGAGAATCATGAAAAGCATGATAGCTGTGATTCTGAATGTATCACCCGTGCTGGTCTGCCGCTGGGTCCTCGGATCATCATATTAGATGGACAGGCTAATAGGGAATGCGTAGCATGTAACAAAACATGGAAACTCCTATAGTGTAAAACCTTTTAAAATTTATTACGTAACATGGACAAAAACACACTTACAGAAGTCGCTTCATAAGATAAGCCTTAAGTCCGATGTGTCGGCGGTACACACTCGTACACAGACCCGCCCTACTGGAAGTGAGAGCAGTGACTGGAGGTGACGTTGGCACGTCTGGATGACGCAATTCTATTACGAAACGCGCAGGGCGGAGCAGGACGACGCGCTGACGTCACCTCCAGTAGGACGGGTCTGTCCGAGTGTGTACGGCTGACACATCGAACTTAAGGCTTATCTTATGAAGCGACTTCTGTAAGTGTGTTTTTGTCCATGTTACTTAATAAATTTTAAAAGGTTTTACACTAAGTAACATGGACAAAAACACACTTACAGAAGTCGCTTCATAAGATAAGCCTTAAGTCCGATGTGTCGGCCGTACACACTCGGACAGACCCGTCCTACTGGAAGTGAGAGCATGGACTGGAGGTGACGTCAGCTCCGCCCTGCACGTTTCGTAATAGAATTAGGTCATCCAGACGCGCTGACAACACCTCCAGTCACTGCTCTCACTTCCAGTAGGGCGGGTCTGTGTACGAGTGTGTACGGCCGACACATCGGACTTAAGGCTTATCTTATGAAGCGACTTCTGTCAGAAGGAATGTGGGCCAAGCAAGTCTTTAACAGGAACACAGGAGAGCGTCTCTAGAGATTTGACCAAGGCGAAGGCAGAGATCATCTGGGCTGGACAGCTTAAGTAGGCAGGACTGACGAGCAGGATATCATCAACAGGTGAGTCACTGTGGAGAAAAGAGAGCTGGCAATTAGCCGACAGCTGAGAAGGAAGGGCTGAGCCCAGCCTTGACACAAAAGCACTGAAAATGAACCAAAAACTGTATGTACCCAAAAAAAAAAAGTTCACTAAGGGTACATTTACACCAGGTGCAGTGGGACTGTGTTGGGCCGCTATTTCAGCACAGTCCCACCCACAAGCCAAGGTAAAATAACTTGTCTCCTATATGCCTGGTTAACACCACAGCATTGCGGGCGATGTGCGCTGAAAAAAAAGTAGCGCATGCACTACTTTTTTTCAGTGCAGTGGGAGACAATCCACCGCCTCACACAGCACGGTAGCCAAATTAACCTATTGAAATGTCTGTGTGATATTTCAATAAAGTTTGTTTATAAATAAAGAATAGTGTGATGCACTGGGATCCAGCAGGACCGCAACCCGCTACTGCATTCTAATTCGACCCTAGGATGTCCATTGGTCTTATCTTGAAGAGATAGGACCCTTTCCTGATCCCTCAGTGGCTCCAGTGACCACCCTGTTATTCTGGATTTCCACTTATTTTCTGTCTAGATGATAATGGTTACCAGGACGAATCTCAGCAGCTGGGACACAGATGGCAAAACAAACCTGACAGGATGGTCTAGTCCCTCACTATTTTAAACAAAACCAAGAATAGATATTTACCTTTAAAATACACCAACTTTAACCGCCGGATTTTCTAAATTAATATGCTGGGGAAATTTACTGCTGAGCAGTTGGAAATCAGGCATTTGAACTCAAAACTGTGTCATACAACTATTGTATTCTCCTATCCAGAACACTAGGTGCATAAGTTTGCACATTCATGTATATTCACATTTAGCAAGGTCCGAGACCTCTAGAGGCCTAATGGGAACAGCTGACATCCTTCTGTGTAGAGTGGGTTACAAGGCATGGTGGGTTGACTGCAAGATGAAAAGGTGGGCGCCAGACACTTTTTGAATGCAAAGAGATTTATTGTCTCTTGAACAGAACTGTGGGAGAGAGGGTTAGGGACAGGACACCCTTAAGCAGATGTAATGATAAATTGGGAGACTCCTATAGGAAAACAGCTATACAGGTGAAGGCCGCCAGCCAGACACCACTTCTGTATAGGTAGGATCGCTGTCTCCTATGGCAACAATCTTGTAGCAGTTACTAACGGTAGTTGTATTCAACTATTGGCAACATAAACAGTTCTCCGCTTACTCCACAGTCACTCACTGTGGGCCTTTACTTAATGGACTCTCAGTATTTCCCTAGGCTTCGGATCCCATATCCACTGGATCCCCTGCACTCTTCCACTTTAGTGCTCAGTATCTTTCTCAAGCGTCACCCCCACTTCCCTGCTGGGTCTCTGGCTTGGCACTCACAGATACTCTTCAAGCACCATCCCTGCTGACCCGCTAGGGCCCTGGCCTGGCACCCACTGGTGCTCCACAAGCGTCACCTATGCTGTCCCACTGGGTCCCTGGCTTGGCACTCACTGAAGTTTTCCCACTTCTTCACCATCCCCGGCTGGTGAGAAGACTGCTCTGGTACTGACTTCAGATTACTCACAGTGGTCTCCGGTAACAAGGTGGTTAGTCCCTTAGTGGCGACAGCTTCCCCTTCTACCTCAGACCACAGCTGGTTCCCCGTCCGTCAGAACCACCACTTCCTGTTGAACTACAAGCCAGCAGTCCCAACCCTAAGCTGCTCTCCTGCTCCTGGAAAGGCCCTCAGGCAGCCTGGCAGCTAACTGTCCCTGGGATAGGCCTCAGGCTTGGCCTAGCAGCCCGGGGCAGCACATCACATGTCCAACCAGACAGCTGTCCGGGTGGCACAGAACCCTGATCACCTGACTCCAACCAAATAAATAGGTTCTCCCAGCAGGCCAAGGGACCAAAGAACATCCCTGCCCATTGGCTGAGACACCCCATCCATTCATGTCTGAGCTTGCAAAGCCCCTCTCTTATCTAATGTCACTAGCACAGTGCCACCCAGTGACAGAAGAGAAAGAGTGCAAAAAGTCCAGATTAGAGAGGAACCAATTGATCTAACAATTGGCCAAGGCAACTATAGCCTGGCAACTAAATTTGATAGTAACCCTGCCAAAACATCAGGGTGCTCCAGCCTCCCGCCTAGAAAAACTACGTCTCGAAGTATGCAGAAAAATAATTTGAACTATCAAGCCTGAGAGCGAAAGTCCGGGCAAAAACTGGGATGGGTGGGGAAACAGGAAAAGAAGAAAAATATAACAAGACATGTGGCATACCACATGAAATAAACAACAGTGTATATACTGTAGCATGGGGGATTGTTCAGCTCAGTGGTAGATGCATTTTTTTGTAGTGAGTCCACATCAGACAGGCGTTTATAGTTAAGGGCCTGGTAGCCTACATTTATTAAAGGATGAACACAAAACAAAATTCCACTCAGGAATCCCATGCGGGGGTTTAAACTTCATTCAGACACAACTGAATATACAAGCCCACCTGGCTACTCTTCAACAGCACTGCTGTTACAGGTACTGGTCCTCAAACCACCAGCTCTTCTAGCAATCAAACAATCAACTCCTGCTCTACCGAGCCTTACTGTGTCCTTCTGACCGGTCCTTGGTCTTGTAGTAAGTTTCCTTACAAAAGCAAATCCTTTCTGTCCAACATCAGGGATGAGCAGCCGTGCACCTGGATCTCTCTCTCGGGTCCAAGCTTCAATACATAAAATCCAAATGAAAATGCTAGCCCACCTGGCTACTCTTCAGCAGTATTGCTGCTATAGGTACTGGCCCCTTAAATGAGCTGCTTGGATGCACGCAGTCGTAGGCTCCTTGGCCGCACACAGCTTCAAGCCGGTCAATGCACACAGCTTTTGGCTCCTTGGACGCACACATCTTTGAAGCCCTTCAACGCACACAGCTTTGAGCTTCTTAATGCACACAGCATCTATCCTCACACAGAGACACTCACTAGCAGCCACTGCCCCTGCTCCACTTTCCTCTTCTTCTGCTCTCACCAGCCCCTCTTTATATGGGCTGTGTGCACCTGGGCACACACCCTGCTGGTTGTCCACAAGACCCAGACACAGGGTTGGAGATCCCGTCTCACCAAAGACTCTGAAGGATCTCCAAACTACAGAGCCCATTCCAGAAATAGCAAGATCCGGAGCAGTTTCCTCTATTTCAAATCTACGCTCTTTAGCTCTGCAATCCGCTGATATGCAGACTCTGTGTCCACTTTAACCCCATTTTCATAAGGACAGAGCCTCGCTCTGCCACAATATATACAATTTTACATGTGGCGTACCACCCAAACAATATAAAAGAGGAAATATAAATAGTAGCTTTATATCCTAGCTATCTATCTAATATATAGCATTATTTATTTATTTATGTGTATATATATATATATATATATATATATATATATATATATATATATATATATATATACACACACACACATATATATATATATATATATATATATATATATATATATATATATATATATATATATATATATATATATATATATATATATATATATATATATATATATATATATATATATATATATATACACATACATACATACATACATACATACATACATATACATATACACAGGGCTTTTTTCCAGTGGGAACGCAGTTCCGGCACCTCTTGGACTGACTGTATGTAATGGCAAGGGGTGCTGGGGAGTGCTGCAGGGTATTGATGCTCACTGCTATGAAGCTATTTTTGCAAGGGGGGTCTATTATTGCTGGGGGGGCACCTATTGTTGCTGGGGGGTCAGTTGTTGCTGAAAGATATCTACTGTTGGGGGAGGGGTCTATTGTTGATGGCAGCCAGACAGACTATTAATGCTGGCTGTGTGGAGACTTGTTGATGCTGCTGGGAGTCTATTGTTGCTGGCGGGGAAATTTTGTTGTGGTTGGTCCATTGTTGTTAGGGGGATCTATTGTTGCTGGCTGCAGGGGATCTATTTTACTGCTTTTCTTGATATCATTACCAAATTCCATACAAATTACTTAGCACCTCAAAATGATACTTGGTTCTATATTGTCTAAAAGGGACGGTACTGGGAGGTGGGTAGGGGCGGAGAAAAGGGGGTGACTCGGAAAGGGGGAGTTCCTGCACCTATTGTCTGAGAAAAAAAGCCCTGTATATATTATATATAAATATATAATCCAATCGTTGTTAAAAGTTTGTAGAATTCACCTCTGTAACATCTCTAAAATTCGCCCCTTTTTAACAAATGAAACCACCAAGCTCCTCATTCACTCCCTTGTTATCTCTCACCTTGACTATTGCAACTCCCTTCTCATTGGCCTGCCTCTCCATAGGCTATCCCGTCTTCAGTCTATCATGAATGCTGCTGCCAGACTTATACACCTTACCAACAGCTCAGCGTCTGCCAACCCTCTCCTCCAATCCCTACACTGGCTCCCAATCACCCAGCGAATTAATTTCAAAATACTAACCACAACATACAAAGCCATTCACAACTCTGCCCCGAGTTACATCACCAATCTTGTCTCCAAATATCACCCAAATCGTCCTCTCCGCTCTTCTCAAGACCTCCTGCTCTCAAGCTCTCGTCTCCTCCTCTCATGCTCGTCTCCAGGATTTCTCCAGAGCCTCTCCCATCCTCTGGAACTCGCTACCTCAACCTGTCCGGCTATCCCCTACTCTTGCTACCTTCAGGCGATCCCTGAAAACTCATCTCTTCAGGAAAGCCTATCACGTCTCCAACTAATCTCTTACCACTTCCATCAGCTCATTCCCCAGTTACAACCTTTTGTACCACCTGCCCCACCCGATTAGATTGTAAGCTCTTCTGAGCAGGGCAATCTTAATCCTCTTGTATTTTATTGTATTATAACTGTATTGTCTCCCTTTTATATTGTAAACCACTGCGTAAACTGTTGGCGCTATATAAATCCTGTATAATAATAATAATAATAATAAATGCAGTAGCAAGGGGACATAAATTACTCATCTTGCTCTTTCAACGTCATAGTAAGATTTTCCATTTGTCGAATTTCTGTAATTCTGGCAAACCAGTGTGATCTAGTTGGGGGGATATTACTCTTCCACAACACTGGAATACACACCTTCGCTGCGGTGAGCAGATATTTAATAGAAGGATATCATGTAGTAAAAAAGCTGCCAGTTTTTCTCCAAGAGACATCCCTGTGATTGTTTTAACTGTTTCAGAGACCATCATCCAGAACTCTTTGAGACCCGAGCATTCCCAAAATATATGTAACATAGTGCTCTCCGACACCTGACACCGCCAGGACATATTCGATACCTGCGGAAATATCCAATGCAATACTGCCAGTGTTCTCTACCATCTGGTAAGGATTTTATATCCTCCTTCCTGATACCTACTTGCCAAGGATGCCTTGTGAGCAAACAGTAAAATCCTATTCTTCTGAACCTGAGAGAATGTAACCCCCAGATCTGTTTCCCATGATTGTAGGAAGGCAAGTTCTTGTGGGGCTTCCAATCCAATCAGCGAGGCATAGAGATATGAAAGTGAGCGTCTCAGTGGTTCCCCCGTTAAGCATATCTGCTCAAACATAGAGGGTGTCCGTACTGCAGTATATGTAGTTGACATTGAACGAAGAAAAGCACTGAGCTGTGCCTGCTGTAGGAAATCTAGATCTAGCGCAAAATCATGTTCTATCTCCCTGCTTGTCATCAGGCGATTGAGCCTACTTTTACCCCACCGCTGCAAAGTACTAAAGCACGGATCTGTTAAACCCGGCTGAAAGGCTGGAGAGCCCAAAATTAGAATCATAGGGCTCGGGTGTAACGACACAACAGTATTTTTAAAGATCTTTTTAGTAGATCGTAAGGTGGCACCCACCGTTGGGCATCTCCTCACGGCCTGTGGGATGTCTGCCTCAGGATGCCATACAATCCCATTTAAGGGTAAATCAATCGTTGCTTGTTCCATATGGACTCATGGTTTCTTCTTTTGAAGCACACACCAGTCCACTACCTGTGCCAGATGTGAGGCTTCCTAATATTTAACCGGGTCGGGGAATCCAATCCCTCCTTTTTTCCTTGCTGGTTTCCCGGCCCAGATAAATCTCAGAAATCTCGATCGGAGATCTCACAGAAAACCTAGGGAGATCTTAATAGGTAAGGTGTGCAGTAAATACAAAAGCCTTGGCATCACATTCATCTTTATGATTTTTTTTTGTCCTACCGAACCATGTATAAACCTCCCTGTCCCAGCTCAGAAAATCAAGTTTAAACTGTTGCCATCGGGGCGAGATTAAGTTTGAATATTCTATTTAATTTATTCTGTATTTTGGTCCCTAGATAACATATATGGGAATCTGTCCATCTAAAATCGAATTGAGTAGTTATCTGATGTTGCAGGGGTGCATTCATCTTCACCCCCATCGCCTCCGATTTACTATAATTCACCTTAAAATTAGACAGTGCACCATCTGTGCTTAACTCCATCAGCAGGGATGGGAGGGATATGACTGGAGATGTTCTAAAAAAAAAAAAAAAATCAAATCATCAGCGTAAGCGGCAAGCTTATGTTCCTCACCTTTTGTTGGAATACCCCTGATATTTGGATTGGCTTGGACAGTTCTTAAAAAGGGTTCTATCGTAAGAATAAAGATGATGGGTGAAAGTTGGCAACCCTGGCACGTCCCATTACATATGGAAAAGGGATCTGATATTCTGTCATTGACTTTGAGCCTGGCACTCGGTGTGGAATATAGGCTTGTAAACCAGCTCTGCATCCCATTCCCCAAACCTATATGTTGTAATGTGGCTTTCAAAAATATCCAATCCACCCTATCAAATGCTTTCTCTGCATCTGCGGATATAAGCACTAGAGGTTTATGATAACTTTGGGAGAAATGTATGGCACTCGGGACTTGCTGCATATTCTCTCTGCCTTCTCTATCAGGGGTAAAATCCACTTGATCAGGATGTATTAGGGAGGAAATATGGCTCAATAATCTGGTGGCGAGAATTTTCATAAAAATCCTAAGGTCCACAGTTAACAGGGAGATTGGACAATAGCTATGGCACTCTTGAGCTAATAATGTTTCTGCTGGTATTGTCCGCCCATCGCGTAGTGAGTTAAAAGCCACTATAAATCTTTGTGCCAATTTATCAGAAAAAGTCTTGTAGTAAGACAGGGTATACCTGTCGGACCAGGGGCCTTACCTGATTTCAGTGACTTTAGGGCTCCTAAAAACTCGTCAATTGGAATTGGTACATCCAAATCCCTGGCTATCTCATCAGGCACCCTGGGCATTCCTGACGCTTGGAGATATACCCTGGCAGCCTCCCATCTACTGTGTGATGTTGATGACGAAGATAGACCCTCTAACTGGTATAGGCTGAGATAATAGTCCCTAAAGGCCTGTGCGATCGCCTGCGAGGAGCTAACTAAAACATCCCCGTGTGTTTTAATACGTGCGATATGATTACGTGCCCTGGTCTCTCTTAGAGCGTTAGCTAGCATCCTGCTCGGCTTATTCCCAAACTCGTAAAATGCCCGCCTGCAACTGGTTAATTTAGCTTTTGCTTTGTCCACAAGTAATACATTTAGCTCCTCGCGTAGACGCGAAAGTTTCTCCTCTATCTGTTGTGTTTGGGATTTCTTATGTACCATTTCCAATGTACGGATATCTCTAAGTAGCGAATGCAACTATTCAGGTAGCACTCGTTTCCTATGGGCCCCTGAGGATATAAGAGTACCCCTAATAACACACTTGTGTGCTTCCCACAAACAAAATGAGGTAACTTCCCCTGTCTCGTTAATTGCAAAATAGGAATCTAGTTCCTGGCCAATCTGTTTCTCATATTCCGTTTCTTTTAGAAGAGTCTCATTTATCTTCCAGTACCACTCGCGAGAGCCTGATCCCCCAGTTCTATAACACAGTTAGTCGGTGCATGATCTGCTAGAGTAAATGAACCTAGAGGCTTCGAGCAGGAAAGCCAAGGCATTCTGGGAGATAAAAATATAACCAATTCTGGTATAGGTCCTGTGTTTTGCGGAAAAAAAAAAAAAAAGGTATAGTCCTTATCCTGTACATGAAGAGTTCTCCAGCTATCCATCAATCGTAGATCCTGGAGGAGTTTCTTAGCTTTATGCAGTTTTAAATATGATCGGTGGGAGGAGCCTTTTGACACATCCAGCGTAGGGTCTAATGCCATGTTAAGAAAAAAAAAAAAAAAGGTATAGTCCTTATCCTGTACATGAAGAGTTCTCCAGCTATCCATCAATCGTAGATCCTGGAGGAGTTTCTTAGCTCTATGCAGTTTTAAATATGATCGGTGGGAGGAGCCTTTTGACACATCCAGCGTAGGGTCTAATGCCATGGTATATACCTCCGACCAGCAGAAGACCCTCCCTATGTTGCTAAACCAGCTGAAGCTATGTCTCAAGTGAGAAGACCTGATCCTCGTTTGGTAAATATAGGTTAACAAAAGTAACCTTTTGCTCACAAATTGTTCCCTTTACAATAAGGAGGCGCCTCCCTTCATCCCTGGTTACCTTTGATTCCTTCCATGGAATCTGTGAGGCACTATGATACACTGTAGGGAATCTATGGTTCCCTTAATTTAGGAATTCTATCATTTCTAAAAAAAATGTGTATCCTGAAGAAAAATGATAGGCGATTTAAATCTCCCCAATTCAGCGAGGAGTCTAGTACGTTTCTCTGGGCTATTTAGCCCCTTAACGTTATAGGAGGTTAGAGTTATCCTGGTCATTTTAGCGTTCGGCTACGAGAGAAGGAAGAGGAAAAGAGAGAGAGCGAAAAAAAAAAAAAAAAGGAAGGAAGGAATCGGAACCCGGGTATTAAAACACCTCTGACTTTCCTCCACCCGGAGAAGAGGCGTTTATAATGGGGAGTGTGGTCAAGCAAGGCAGGAATCTGAGCTGTGATATCCACACAAGTGCACTCCTAATCCCCCTAAAACTTCTTGTGATGAAAACCAGTTTTATTCATCCCTATAAAACATATAATATAAGCATACCTAAGTTCTATTAGCTGATACAGATAAAAGAATTAACCCCATTATCCTCCTGTACCCCTACCTCATGCTTGATTACTTCTCATGGAGGGGGAGCGAAGGCTCGTCCACAACCGTATGTAGTTCCCTATTCGCAGTCTCAGCCTAAAGCACAAAGCCGTTAGTAAGCTGACCAAAGTATATTACTCCGCTAACGCTACTTTTAGCGTGGTGTAGGAAGAGAAATTACACCTTCCATTATTAGTGGGCCTCCCCTATAATAGTCCCACTAGTCCTTGCCTCTCATACCGGTTTACCAAACCTATCAAACCTTCTCCGCCTGGCTACCTAAGAGTACCAAAGGAGGCAAAGCAAGCACCAGACCACATTTTCTGTCCCCCTCTTCTTCCATCCCCACCAAAATAGATCCACCTGGGCATAAGGCGGCTAAGTCCCCCCTCTACCTTCAGCGGGGCCAGAGTATAAAGTACTGGATCACTTCTGAGGGAGATAATAATGAAGTGACGGCAAGGCCCATAACTCTTTCCTATGGGGATACTATACACCTTGATTCATGTGTAGTCATTTCCTACAATCAGTGATTGTGTGATGATATTATGTCAATGTGCCCCATCTAGTGAACAGTGTTAATGTGCTGAAAAAAAAAAAAAACAACACCAATTCCCCGAAACCTCATCAGTGAAAAACAACAAATGCAGGGTAACCTTCAACACCATGACCAGTGAACCATATTGTGCAATGAACTGCAACTACTCAACATAATACCGATATACAACAACTTCTAATAAAATCAATACGTGATAAATGTTAAATACTGGTGTAAGCATAATCCTTTTAACACAAACCATGTGCATTGATGATAGTTACTCTCTAATAATCCTGTAAATAGTCAGTGATGCTGTACAATAGTCTCTAAAAATACTTTCTGTGGGTAACTCTGTACCATCCACCCCAACCATCCAGTTGAGCAACAATATGTGCAGCCTCCTCTTGTATCTAGATCAGTGCCCTAAAGCACTTCAATTCCCGGATATCTAAATGAGGAGGCTGGAAAGAAAAAAAAAAAAAAAACTCAGATTCACATTCAAGAGATATGGGTCACTTACATCCTATCCCCAACCCCCAATATCAATGACCGTACCCCAAACCAACTATATTCCTATTGAGCCCCATAAAACAAAATATTGGGTGCATACTTCTATACAACCAAATCCTCAAAAAAAAAAAAAAAAAAAGAAAAAAAAAAAGAAAAAAAGGAAAAAACTTCAACCTGAGACCCTTCAAGAGGTGGTAAGGGGGGGCGGGGGGTGGGGGCAGGCTGGATATGAGATATTAAAAAAAAGTCCTGGGGTTAACCATAGAGATTTAAGTCTCCCTATCTTCTTCTCCTAGCTTGCTGATCAGGCCGATTAGGTATATGTCCACAATGAGGTCTCCTTCTCCCCTGCTGTCTAAACTGTTGTTGGGGACCGCGTTCCATCCCTATTGGAAGGTCTATCCAGTTAGGGACTTCAAAAGCCTCTGAGCCGAGAAAGTGGAATAAATCTGGTAATTGAACAGGGTCATGTAGATTAAAAATAATAATCTTTTTTGATGACTAATGCCATTGGGTACCCCCATCTGTACGTAGCCCCTCTGGAACGCAGATGATCCAACAATGGTCTCAACAAACCACGTCTGTTCCTTGTCTGGCAGCCTAAGTTGGGATATACTTGTATTTCCGACTTATCAAAGTCCAATGGCCCCTTCTGCCATGCTGCACTTAGCATGTCCTCCTTTATCCTAAAAAAATGTACCCGACACAGAACATCACAAGGGGTAGCCTGGACAGAATTGGGAGCTGTAGGGACCCTATGCACCCAGTCTAGTTCAATCAGGTTGTCCAGGGGTTCTCCAATATCTTATTGAAAATAGCAATCACTGTTTCTCTCAAAACAGGTGCCGCAATAGCTTCCGGAATCCCCCTGATCCGCACATTATTCCTCCTACTTCTATTTCCGGAGTCTTCGGCTTGTAATTGTATTATTATCAGTTGCTGATGTTGCATATTTAACTTTTCCTTCATCGCATCTATATGTGCGCCGGTCGTACCTTGCTGCGCTTCCAAATGGAGCAATTTATGATCTGTTGCCTCTAATTTGGAGCAGACAGCCTTTATTTCTGGTCAAAGAGGGGGAGTCGGGACTTTGAATGAGGCATTGGCTGACAACCAGATAGAAAAGATAACAATAATGTTTAATAAATAGGTGTGTACAAATATATTCATATAAAACAGATAATGAATATGTACCATACCATAATCATACATAATTGTACATTTAATAATTTCCATTAACACAATTAATCCTCCCTTATTCCACATGGGCAATATATAAAAAGAAGATATAAAATCATTCATGATCCTAAAGAGACCCCAATGGGTATTCAGGTGATATCAGTATGATGACGTCGCATCTAAGAAGCTCTACGCGTTTCGTGGAACCCTCCACTCATCAGGAGCAATGCGATGTACGTCTGGTTGCATCTGGAAAATACATAACCAGAAAACTAAGCCTTAAGTGGAGGGGAGAGATGGGTTGATTGGAAAGGTAATAAAAATATATAAAGAAGGGGCAAAACCACAATAAATGCACCACCACTGTACCTGGCAAAACCACCCTGTATGCCAACCCATGAACAAGGAGCCGAGAACAAGGCGGAGGCATCTAACCGGGAGCTGAGGTAATGGAAATTATTAAATGTACAATTATGTATGATTATGGTATGGTACATATTCATTATCTGTTTTATATGAATATATTTGTACACACCTATTTATTAAACATTATTGTTATCTTTTCTATCTGGTTGTCAGCCAATGCCTCATTCAAAGTCCCGACTCCCCCTCTTTGACCATTATGCTTAGGGATGGAGGTACCTGATGGTAATTTAGTCATGACCTCATTTAAAGTCCCGCCCTTCCTCTTGTTAGTTTAATCTATTTAGGGATGGAGGCATTTGGCTATATATTTCCGGTCCCCCTAGTTTTTGTATATGTATGAGCTGTCATTTACATGTCTCATTCTATCTTCTAGGGGGCTGTGTCACCCCCCGAGGCTTGCACAGTTCTGCACCTATCCGCTGTGCACTGGTCGGATTGCCCCTGCCCCCTGGGTTTGGGGATCCTATTGCTTGGTTGTTCTGTCTTTGCCGCGTAGAGCTTCTTAGATGCGACGTCATCATACTGATATCACCTGAATACCCATTGGGGTCTCTTTAGGATCATGAATGATTTTATATCTTCTTTTTATATATTGCCCATATGGAATAAGGGAGGATTAATTGTGTTAATGGAAATTATTAAATGTACAATTATGTATGATTATGGTATGGTACATATTCATTATCTGTTTTATATGAATATATTTGTACACACCTATTTATTAAACATTATTGTTATCTTTTCTATCTGGTTGTCAGCCAATGCCTTATTCAAAGTCCCGACTCCCCCTCTTTGACCATTATGCTTAGGGATGGAGGTACCTGATGGTAATTTAGTCATGACCTCATTTAAAGTCCCGCCCTTCCTCTTGTTAGACAGCCTTTATTTCTTCCCTCAGGGTGCTCATTAGACTGCCCAACAGCATCTGTATATCCTCCTTAGTGGGGAGGGCCTAAATAAGCTGTCTAATATCTGGTTCTCCTGGGTCTGTGTATTACATGAACTCGCTGAGCATACCTGTGAGTCTCTGCCGGCAGTCCTGTGTGGGTATAGAGGGGTCTGGCCCCGCTGATTCAACTCGGGCCTTGGTTGATGTTGCAGTCAGTAGTGTGGAAATATCTGGCATTTCCTGACCTAGCTCTGACCGTTGTGCACGTAGAGGAACCATATTAGTATCTGCAGGCTGCCCGACATCTCTCCTTATCGGCAAATAGCGGGTAATATATGAGTGACTAGGAGTATAGAGCGCTCCTGTATTTTTCCCTCGTCTTGGCATGAGCTGAAGGGTTTGCAATTTTGACGGTCTGCTGTAGGGTGCACTGCCATATCACCATGCTCTACTCCCTAGCGTCTCACTCTGTCATGCTTAAACCACGCCTCCCAGAAAACGTAAGTCCGCTCCATCAATTGTTTTTCACTCGGGGTAGAACAACATTTCCCTTCTTCTCAGGGACAACTCCGGGGACAGGAAACATGGCTGCAATCAGGCAACAAGCAGCCAGGCCATGGTGCAAGGGACCGCACTTCTTGACATAGGTCTCCTTGCAGTGGTAATCTCAGTCTGTCCACACAACAGCCGGGGACTGAGAATGAATTTCCTCATTGGTTGAAGAAACAAAACACTCTGAATGTCAAATCAACATGTTACATTTCAAGGGAGACATACTGGCAATTCCAGAACACTAGCCAGCATGACTCAAGTGGGCACTCCCTGTATCTGCCGGCAGCACACAGTTCAACACAGTCCCAGCAATACAGCCAACAGGAATGTCCCCCACTAGCAGCACTTTCTATACAAAACGTGGCGTGGTTTTCCGGATAGCGTCTTAACTCCACAAGCACACATTTGTAATCCGTATGGTGTTAGTGAAACACAATTCGATAGTAATTACCAGTAGTATCTGGGATCTGGTAACTTCAAGGTTTCTCCTTTGGCATTAACCGTAGTAGTATAATGTTGAATGTTCTTCTTGTTTGGCCTGCGGATAACCAACACTGTCTGAGTCAATTTTGCGATCATAGCTCCAGCTTTGCAACACTGAGGTATACCTCTCAGATATCTTGGGTGACAACTTTTAGAAGTCCACCCACAAAGGATCCAAAGGAACACCACACAGCTCCATCTACCAATTGTGTTTCCTTGTCCTGGATCTCTTTCTCTAGATGGGCCGGTATATAGGGATACAGATACCCATACTCCTCAGCCACTTTCCTAATAATTATGCGCTGTGTTTTGAACAGCCTGGGCAGTGTTTTAGGGTCTCCATACCCAAGTAAAGAACCGTGCATCTGGTGCACGTTGAACTGGGTATCTGGCAACAGTATCTGGCTTGCAATCAGACTTACCGTATTTATCGGTGTATAACACGCACTTTTTTCCCCTTAAAATCAGGGGAAAATCGTGGGTGCATGATATACGCCGATCTCCGCTGGAACGATCGCTGCCGATACACATAGCCGAGTGTACTCGGCTCTTCTCGACTCCACTCACAGTCCCGCCATTGGACCTGTGTTATGTCCATCATAGGGTGGGACTGGGCGTGACTGTGAGCGGAGCCGAGAAGAGCCGAGTACACTTGGCTATGTGTATCTCGGCTCTGCCCAGTCCCTGCGATCTCGGCGGCAATTTTAAATCCATCCAAGGCTGCACTAGACACTGGGGGCAAGGCTGCACTGGACACTGGGGGCAAGGCTGCACTGGACACTGGGGGCAAGGCTGCACTGGACACTGGGGGCAAGGCTGCACTGGACACTGGGGGCAAGGCTGCACTGGACACTGGGGCAAGGCTGCACTGACAAGGCTGCACTGACAAGCCTGCAATGACAAAGCTGCAATGACACTGATAAGGCTGCATTGATGGGCATTTAAATGTAAGGGACAGGACAAAACTGAACAATTATCAGAATATTTCTGAATATGATGAATTGCAGTTAGGACTAGAGGTGCAGCACTGGGGTCCAGACCTCAATTCCCATCAAGAGCCCTAGATGCATGGAATTTACATGTTCTTGCTGTCTACACTTGGATTTCTAGTGGGTGCTCCAGTTTTCTACCACAAATCATAAAATATAGGTCAAGTTACCTGGATTCCACAAATATTTAAGTGGCATTAGATTGTAAGTTCCTTTGACATCAGGGACTGTCAGTTCAATGTTCTCTGTAAAGTGCCGCAAAAACATTTCAGCGCCTATACAACCAAAAATAAATATCATCCTACTACATAATAGACATGTGCGCCGTCAATAAATTTGTTTTGTTTTGTTCTGTTTCGTATTAGAATTAATTTGTATTTTGTAATTTGTGTCCAAAATTTCGTACGAAATACGAATTTTCGTTAGGTTCGTTAACTTTTCGTAACAATTACGAATGTTCGTTATGATGAATTTATCATTATGAGGGGCTCCCACCATCCCTGTGCTGTGCTGACTAGGGTTTTTTTTTAACTTTTAGGTTCGTTAACTTTCCGTAACAATTACGAATGTTCGTTAGGAATTTGGATCCGAAATTCGTAAACGAAATTTCGTATTTCGTACAAAATTCGGAAGCATATCGATTCGTATTTCGGATCCTCCCGAATTTACGGAAATTCGTACGAATTTTCGATTTGTACAAAACTAATTGCACATGTCTACTACATAACTGCTGAGGCAAATAATTTCCTGAACAAGTCACCAAATGTGTAAGGTTGACCGGGGAGCCTATTATCATGTGATTCAGCTCAGAAGTGGACCTATAACTGAATAATATAAAAAGATGCAGAGCATTACAGTATTCATATTGTAGAAGACTGTGCAATATGCATGGTAGTAGTCAAAGTAAAAATAATGTAATACTGTTAGTTTCCAATATTTATATACAGAAATTTATATAATGTGTTCCTTGTCATTTATATCTTTTGTTTTTCTGTTCTAAATTTCAGGAATTTATGGTGGCTCTAAATCTGCCATCCATTTAATTATCTTATTGTTTAAAGGCAGATGTACTCCTTGCTCTACAATGTTTATGTAAGATAAGATAACGGCTCTGAAATGCAATAAAAATTCACTGTGTGCAGCAGACAGAACTGATTTATGAGTACATACTACTCGTCTATTTGTTTGTTTGTTTTTTGCATGTTAGTCTCATATTGAAAATGAAGAGGTTACTTAACTTAAGAAAGCTCTCATATGACAGAATAGAACTTCAATTGGTAGTAAACTCTTTTACACCACTTCAGCCTATAATTCGGCTTACCTGTAGGTACTATGAATATCTCCTAAACGTGCACAGTCTAGGAGATATTCAGGGTGCATGCAGCAGATGATATCACTGGCGCATGCGCTCTGCAGGTCCAGCTTACAGTGCCGAACCTTCAGAGCCCGTGCTGTAAATGGCGGCTCCTGCGCTCATGCGTTGCCGGCTTCAGAGCTGCCTTAGTTCTCCATGGCATAAATTCAACAAGGTGTTGGAACCATTCCTCAGAGATTTTGGTCCATAGTGACATGATAGCATCACACAGTTGCTGCAGATTCGTCAGCTGCACATCCATGATGTGAATCTCCCGTTCCACCACATCCCAAAGGTGCTCTATTGGATTGAGATCTGGTGACTGTGGAGGCCATTGGAGTACAGTGACCACATTGACATGTTCAAGAAACCAGTGGTGAGATGATTTCAAGTGGTTGTAAACCCTTATATAAAAAAACAGCAGGTAAGCCTTATTATAGGTGTACCTATGGGTACAAGTGGTGTAGCAGGGTTTAAAACCACTTTAAGCTTTGTGACATGGTGCAAATTTCCTGCTAGAAGGAGCCATCAGAAGATGGGCATGCTGTAGTCATAAAGGGATGGACATGGTCAGCAACAATACTCAGGTAGACGGTGGCATTTAAACCAGTGGTTCTCAACCTCAGTCCTCATGTACCCCCAACAGGCCATGTTTACAGGTTTTCCTTTTATCTTGCGCAGGAGCTTTAAATCAGAGTCAATGGCTTGGTATTTTTGACAGCTATTTTATCGAAGTGAAATTCCCAAAACATGGCCTGTTGGGGGTACTTTAGAACTGAGGTTGAGAACCACTGATTTAAACAATGCTCAATTGGTACTAAGGGGCCCAAAGTGTGCCAAGAAAATATCCCCCCCACCATTACACCACCACCACCAGCCTGAACCATTGATACAAGACAGGATGGATCCATACGTTCATGTTGTTTACACCAAATTCTGACCCCACCATCCGAATGTCGCAGCTGAAATTGAGACTCATCAGACCGGGCAATGTTTTTTCAATCTGGTGGCAATCGGTGGGGTCTTATGCTGCTGTATCCCATCTGCTTCACAGTTTAAGAGCCCTTGCACACTGGGGCGGTTTGCAGGCGCTATTGCACTAATAATAGCGCCTGCAAACCGCCCCGAAAGTGCCGCTGCTTTCATTCCAGTGTGAAAGCCCCGAGGGCTTGCACACTGGAGCGATGCGCTGGCAGAACGGTAAAAAAAGTCCTGCCAGCAGCATCTTCGGAGCGGTGAAGGAGCGGTGTGTATACCGCTCCTTTACCGCTCCTGCCCATTGAAATCAATGGGACGGCGCGGCTATACCGCCGGCAAAGCGCCTCTGCAGAGGCGCTTTGCGGTGGTATTTAACCCTTTCTCGGCCGCTAGCGGGGGTAAAACCACCCCGCTAGCGGCCGCATACCGACGGTAAAACGCCGCTAATAATAGCGGCATTTTTTTTTTTATAATCAGAATTTTTTATTATTTCCATTTTACAATACAACAATCTTCATACATTGTTACAAACAGAAAAAAAAAAAAGGAAAAACCCCTCCTCACCCACCCCAGACCCTTATTACATTACATTTCTACTACCACATTTGCTTAAATCTTATCCCTCCCTCCCTTTCCAAACCACTTGGTAATCCTGTAGTTACTCCTTTCCCCTCCTCTCTTTGTGCAAGAAGACCTCTTACCCTTCGTGAGAAAGAGAGAGAAAGAAAAAGAAAAAGAAAAAGAAAAGAAAAAAAAGAAAAAAAGAGAAAAAAAAAAAAAAAAAAAAAAAGGGGGGGGGGACATAAAAGTGCATAAGTGTACATAAGTGAAAAAAAAAAAAAAAAAAAAAAAAAAAAAAAGGGGTGTGCATGTTTATCAATTTGTATTTGTGTACGTGGCCCTCATTGGCCAAACTATTCTAGTAAGTGTTGTTGCCCTTTACCCATCAAAACACCAAAAAAAAAAAAAAAAAAAAAAAAAAAAAACCCACCCCAAACACCATGTTGTCATTATATTTATTTGGAGAAGAGGCCCTCCATGGCCAAACTATAAGTGTTGTTACCCTTTACCCATCGTAAAAAAAAAAAAAAAAAAAAAAAAGGGGGGGGGGGGGACATAAAAGTGCATAAGTGTACATGAGTGAAAAAAATAAATAAATAAATAAATAAAATAAAAAGTGTGCGTGTTTATCAATTTGTATTTGTGTACGAGGCCCTCATTGGCCAAACTGTCTAGTAAGTGTTATTGCCCTTTACCCATCAAAACACAAAAAAAAAAAAAAAAAAAAAAAAAAACCCACCCCAAACACCATGTTGTCATTATATTTAATTTGAGAGGAGGCCCTCCATGGCCAAACTATAAGTGTTGTTACCCTATACCCATCATAAAAAAAAAAAAAAAAAAAAAAAAAAAAAACAAAACACCTGTTTATCAATTATTCAATTTGTGTAAAAAGCCCCTAAAAAAAAAAAAAAAAAAAAAAAAAAAAAAAAAAGGAAGGGAAAGGGGGGAAAGGAAAAACGCAGGAGAACCACAACCCCACCCCCTCCAAACCCTCCCCTACATATTGGGTCAGCTAACTAATTCCAATATTCCTTTCATCTTTCTTTCCTCTTCTTTCTCTTCCTCTCTTCCTCCCTCCATAGGTCAGTCTCTTTTATTTTACATATTTACAAGGGCTGTACCTCCACCTCCTTCTCATTTTAATCATCTCCGTCTTCTTTTTCTATCTCACCTAAACATTCCTTCCAGCCTGCCCATTTCTTTTCAAATTTCCTTTGCTGGCCCTTTAGCATATGAACCCATCTTTCCGCTTCCATTATTAAGCTCACTTCCTTTCTCCAATCTAATATTGAGGGACCCTTTATCTGTTTCCAAAATTTCGGTATTATTTTTTTCGCTGCGTTTAATAGGTGGGGTGTTATGCCCTCCCGATATTTTCTATTAGAGCCCGGCATCCCATGGAATAAATAATGTAGTGGTTGAAATTCCAGGTGTCCCACCGTCAATTTCCTGATCCATGGAGACACCGACTCCCAGAATCTTTTAATTACTGGGCATGTCCACCACAGATGGAGAAATGTGCCTTTCTGCCCACATCCCCTCCAGCATCTATCACTTATGGTTGGAAACATTTGTGCCAATTTGACTGGGGTCCTATACCATCTTGACAGGAACTTGTACGCCATCTCTTGTACCTTTGAGCTGATGGATGAGGAATGTGTTAGTGTAATCATCCTTTTAATTTGATTGTTAGTCAATACCTGTCCCAATTCCTTCTCCCATTCCCTTATATAGTATGGAGTTGTACCTTCCTGTCCCTTAAGTATCCCTTTATACATTTGCGACAGCACGTTCCTGGGACTAGATCTCTGCACACATTGTTTCTCAAATATAGTGAGAGAGTTCATAGGTCTTATTGATGATTTGCTTTTATTAAAGAAACTCACTAATTGATTGTATTTCCACTCTGCCATATGCACTGTCCCATATCTGGACACCATCTCTGTCAGAGATAACAAAACCCCCTCCGGAGCAAACCTGCCACAGGTGGAGTCTCCACCTCCACCCCAAGCCCCCAGATACCCCATCTCCTCCCCCGGGGGGAACCAGGTGAATCCAATAATAGCGGCATTTTACCGCCGACGCCGCCCCCCGCCCCAGTGTGCAAGGGCTCTAATGTGTTGTGCAGGATGTGATGGTTCAGGGTAACTTTGCTCTACACTACACATTAGCAGGGCCAGGACGAGGGGTGGGCAGGAGGGGCCGCTGCCCTGGCACTGTGGTATCTACAGTATGTGAGGTGGGAGAGGATGCTGTAGGGGAGGGGATTTGTGTAGAGAGGAGGAATTTGGGGGAACGCAGGGGGTAAGAATTGCTAGTAGTAGTGATTTAGGGGGATTTGTGTTGGAAGGGGAGATAGGGGAAGTGGATATGTGCTATGAGAGGGGATTTGGGGGGGTTGTGCTAGAAGGGTGATATGGTAGAGGGGGAGGGGAATTGTGCTAGGAGGGAACATTTTTATTTTGGGAGGGGATTTTCTCTGGTAGGGATGATTGAGGGGTATTTGTGCTATGAGTGGAAATTTGTGCTGGGAGGGGAGGGAGGATAGGATGTGTACTCAGAGGGGAAATTTGAGGGGTAGAGGATTTTTGCTAGAAGGAGTTTTTTTTTTTTTTTGGGGGGGGGGGGGGGGCGGTGGCATTCGTGCTGCAGGTATTTGGGGGATGGGGAGCAAAGATTTGTGCTGGCAGGAAAGGTTTAAGCAGGGGGTGGATTTGTACTGGGGAAATGTATGCATGCAGATTAGTGCTCATTTTTTTTGGGGGGGGGGGGTTTTGCTGACACATAATGCTCACACATCTTGGGTGGGGGTGGGGGGCAGTTTGGCATGTTTGCCCTGGGATCTACATGACCTTGTCCTGGCACTGCACGTTTAGCATCATACAGCTGATTGAATGCAATTTATTGAGTGATTGGAACTATGTTATAATTTAGTGTATTTATGCGCTGCATTGCAGTACAGGGTGAAATGTACCCAGTTAAGTATTTTGTTTTTTATATATAAAGTATATTTTTAGTTATTTTCAATCATATAGGTTCAGCATCACATGTTGGTGTTAGCTTCCTATTTACCAGAGACTATGTACAGCACTCTGCCACCAGCCATGAACTGACTGCACTGCACTGGAAAGCACAGAGACCTAGTGATGATGTTACTGTGTATAACATTAAGTATGTAATGAAAACAGAATGTTTCGACTCGCAATAGACACCAGGTTGTATTTACATGACTTCATAGAGCCCAGTGGCCAACTTTCCCTTAACGTCGGGACAGTGGCGACAGACCCTCCTCTAGATTTCTGGAGCAGTTTGCAGCTGCGGAACTTTCTACGCAGTTGCCTACGGAAACCAGGAATTTCCCGCAAACTAACTGAACTGGAGCTCATCTGCCACCGGGGGGAGCCGATACGACACTGCCTGTCACTGATATACTCATCCCTAACCCAACCGGAGGAGGGATACGTACCCCCGTTTCTCACTAAATGGGAGGGGGAACTTGGAATCCAATTCACTGATGTACAGAGACAAAAAATTCTTTACTTTGCCCAGAAATCCTCCATTGCGACCAGGGTTCAAGAAACTGGGTACAAAATCATGACACGCTGGTACAGGGTCCCTGCCATCCTTCACCGTTTCTTCCCTCAACTGCCCAGCCTCTGTTGGCGTTGTGGTACTGAGGAGGGGACGATGTTACACATCTTTTGGTCGTGTCCTAAACTTGCCCCATTCTGGCTCGAGGTGGCCCGCACTATCGGTCACCTAACGGGTGTTTCCCTGGAGGGGAACCCTGCCGCCTGACTGCTCCATTTGTCAGATCGACCCATTAAAAAATACAAGACCTCTCTTACCATTCAACTTCTGAACGCCGCAAAGGCATGTATTCCTCTGTGTTGGAAATCGGAGAGACCACCGGCGAAATCCTTGTGGTTCATCAAAGTTAATGAGCTAAGGGATATGGAGGATCTCACGGCTACCCTATACAATAAGGAGGAGACCTTTCGGGAAACCTGGAGACCCTGGCAGCACTTTATATATACGGAAGCATATCTCCAGGAAATGGAGCAATCCAGCAACCAAACTAACTGAATGAACATGCTCCACACATCAGGTGGAGGCCAACCCTCCTTATATTTCATATTCTCATACTTTCTGTACTCTAGTTCCTCTACTCTTAATCCACTATCTTCTACCCCCCTCTCTGCCCCCCTTCCCTTCCTCACCCTCCCTCCCCCTTATACCCTGACATTTCCCACACCTATCCCTGGGGATAATAGTCTCTGTTTAACGCATTCCCATGCATGGGTTTCCCTACGGCCAGATATAAAGTAAATCTTAAAATCAACTACCTTCTCATTTGGTCCCATGTCTGGGTTTCATAGCTTTTTAGACCCCCACCTTTATTATTTTTACCGGGAATAAAAAACTTCATCTTTCACTGAGTGTTGCAATCTACCACCGTAGGGAATCAGTACCGAACCAAGCAACTAAGACCCCGGAGCACTCTCAAGATCCTAATTTTGGGCAGTAGTGTTATGTTGGGGTATAATCCCCACAAACTGTGAATTTGGTGCTAATTTAAGTAATCAGATATTCTGACCTTGCTACTTTTGATATCTCGGGTTATAAACTCACTTTTGTATTCCACTTGCTTGATTCTAACACTGTTGTATAATTGAACATGTAAATGGTTGTACCTACTCAGTGTGAAAATAAAGGAATTTAAAAAAGAAAACAGAATGTTTTATTTAAAGGCTAAGTTCACTTTTAGGGGTATGTTACACCCATATTTAGGGTGTAACATGCTCCTGGTAACACACCTCCCTCCACCAGCGCTCCCTGCTTTGTGATAGCGGGCAGGGGATCTTCTACCCTCGCCCACTGTTACAACCTGAAAACGGCATGGCTGTGTGGGGCTCCACCCACATGGCACATGGCCACATGGCATTCAGAGTTTCCTGTGAATGAAGTTCTCCTGTGACTACAAGCATACCTCCCAACTTTTTGAGATGGGAATGAGGGACACCTATCAGCAAAAGTATGCAGGCATAGGACACACCCTTTGCCACACCCCCTTAAAGGAGAATTGTACAAAAAAAACAAGATTGGTTAAACCCACAAGTGCTTTTTGTACCACTACTATTCCTTTATATTAGCTTTTGGAATTTACAAATGCAGCAATTTAGAAATCAGATGAAAGGTTTAGCGCTGGAAAACACTTTTTGATAGATAAAACGTTTATTTTATATACAACTATATAGATCAGACCAAAATGAGGGACAAATGAGGAGGAATAAGGGACAGTTGGGAGCTATGCTACAAGTACCTTTGGCATCGGCAGCCAATGGCTTGAAGTCCTCAATCAACTGCAAGGGCGCTGGTGAGCATCCTCATAGTTCATTAATTCTTCCTGCCATTCATTAACTGCCTGCCCACATCAGAGGTACAGGCAGACAGCTTACTGAATGTCTGCAGGGTCCACGCATTGCACCCGTGATCTGCTGATTGCGGGTGCAATGTAAAAAAATTATAAATGCATTTATTTTACTTGCAAAAAGATGTGTATTTATGATTATTTTTACATGTTGGGCAGCATATGCTTTTTGCTGGGGGACAAACAAAAACTGCTGAGTTCCCGCTATTGACAGACTGCATCAGGACACTAGTCGGACTTTCCGGTTGCTTGAGGATAACCCACTGAGAACCAACATAAGTGAAACCATGAATGATGATGTTGATAAGGACATGGGATCAGTTGGGTCTATATTCCGCAAGCTTGAAAAAGTCATGTCCAAAGAAATTTGGGCCTATTGGGGATGCAGCTCTCTCTCTGAATACCTGTCCAAAAAACAGATACCACGGGGATTGAGGGGTAACAAATTTCCGACCTTTGGGTTGTTTGATGAGCCCTTGAAACAACTATGGACAGAGACTTTATCTACCTGTTCTTTTGCATTGATTGACATAATAATCACATCTAAGAAAAAGGAAATGAATATGCTACAACAGGAGATAACAGAACTACAACAAGCACTAAAACCGCTACAAAGTGTTACACAGTTTGCTGATTTTGATTTACGTTTAAATGAAAAATTAAATTGTCTTGAGAAGGAAATCATTACCGGGAAAAAAGAAAAAATGTTACGAGACAAAATAGACTTTGAGACCAACCTGGAGCAGCGAGTTCTTTTTTTTTGGATAATCAAATATGTCATTTTGGATTTTGCCCAGAGTTCCATTTTAACTCCCAAGTGATACCCACTTGCAAAGGGTGAGTGATCCACAATTTACTATGTTCTCTTTAAAAAAATATGAGCTCAGTACCACATGTATGTCAGCAAGAAACATTTCTGATTTGATTTTCTCCGATAGGACCTTAAACACAGACATTTTGGCTTGGCCAAGTCAAGTAAAAAAAGTCACATCAGCCTCTTTGCTAGCCATACATGTGTCAATTTGATAGAACAACTGAGCTTTAAAATAAATATATTTATTTTACTTCAAAAGCAATTTAAGACATGAATGGGAGTTTCAAGTGACAGCATTAGCAAATAGCTTTTAAGCGGAGCTCCTCCCAAAAGGGCAAGCTCTGCTCGTCTGCCTCCTCACCCCCTCCACTGCCACATTAGGCACCTTTTTTTGTGTGTGTGTGGGGGGGAGCGGGTACCTGGTTTTAACAGGTATCTATTCCCACTTCCGGTGAAGTAAGCCAAGCGTTCGCCTTTCCCCCTGCACCCGGCTCATTCACAGGGCACAGCGAGATTAAGGCATGCACAGTAGGAAACTGGCTGTGAGGCTGCAAGGTTTAGCTAAGATGGCGGCGCCAGCACCCGAGAGCCAATTCAATAATTGGCTTGGGTGAGGACAAATGTGGATGCCTAGACATACAGCGCCTTAAAAAAGTATTCACACCCCTTGAAATTTTCCAAATTTTTTCATGTTACAACCAAAAATGTAAATGTATTTTATTGAGCTTTTATGTGATAGACCAACACAAACTGACAAATAATTGTGAAGTGGAAGGAAAATGATAAATGGTCTTCAAAATGTTTTACAAATAAATATGTGAAAAATGTGGGGTTCATTTGTATTCAGCACCCTTTACTTTGATACCCCTAACTAAAATCCAGTGGAACCAATTGCCTTCAGAAGTCACCCAATTAGTAAATAAAGTCCACCTGTGCATAATTTAATCTCAGTATAAATGCAGCTGTTCTGTGAAGCCCTCAAAGGTTTGTTAAAGAACCTTAGTGCCGGTTCACACAGGGGCGACTTGTCAGGCAACCTAGCCGCCTGACAAGTCGCGTCCCGTTCTGTACTACGGAACCGTTCTAATAGGAGCGACGCAAGTCGCTCCGACTTAGAAAAAGGTTCCTGTACTATTTTTGGGGCGACTTCAGGCGACTTGCATTGTCTTCTATACAGAAGTCGTTTTGCAAGTCGCCGCTGAAGTCGTGTGCAGGTTGCCTCTGTGAGTCGGCCTGCAAGTCGTGCCGCCCCTGTGTGAACAAACAGCATTATGAAGGTCAAGGAACACACCAGGGGGGGCGTGGCCAGCACCTGGGATATGAGGACGTGCACAGCCTGAGCTCCGTCCACACCGCACATATCCTGCTCAAATCCTGAGATCCAGGCCGACATCCGAGGGTCCTATATACCCCCACAGCACCCGGAGAGCACTGAGACCATGGGGGGATGGTCAAATACGGACCACCGATGGAGGAGGCCCCAGGAATCGGGCCGTCGGTACCGCCATGCAGGCCGCAGCAAAATGGCACCGATCAGCATGAGGGAGACACACAGCGGCAGGCAGCCTCCACATCCACACCCTGGAAGCAGCTCATGGGGAAGGGTGAGTCACAAAGATCCCCCCCTACCTTAAGCCCAGAAGACCCCCTCTTATTCTCCCCTGCGGAGGGACATGATCCTCAATCCCCCAGAACAGACAGAGGGGATGCAGGCCCTGCAGAGCCATCACTGTCCCAGATTATGGCAGCCATCCAGCACAGCCATGCATCCCTCACCACACAAATGGACACCATCAAAACAGAATTATCCTTTTTGAAACAAGATGTCCACAATATTCGCCATAGAGTGACTAATGCTGAACAACCCATTAGTGATATGGAAGATGAGACACGTCCCTTACAGGGCTCTGTGAGGGAATTGCGGCAGGCCCATGAATACACTACAGATAAGCTCACTGATATGGAAGACCGCCTCAGAAGGAACAATTTGCGCTTTCTGGGGTTCCCAGAGGGTGCTGAGGGCAAAACACCAGAAACATTCATGGAAAGATGGCTGCTGAATGAGTTTGGGGCAAACACCTTTTCACCAATGTTCGCCATAGAAAGGGCACACAGAATCCCCATGCGCCCTCTGCCACCTGGGTCCCCACCACGTGCCATGATTATAAAGCTGCTACACTTCCGTGACAGAGAAGCTATTCTCAGAGTAGCTAGAGAGAGGGGCAAAGTTTCCTTCAATGGCAATAACATCACCATTTTCCCAGATTTTTCTGTAGCCACGCAGAAGCAGAGAGCCACTTTTCTGGCAATTAAACGCAGGCTACGTGAGCTTCACCTTCCATATGGCATGTTATATCCTGCACGTTTGCGCATCATCTACCAGGGCAAGGCCTATTTCTTTACGGATCCCAGAGAGGCATCACAATGGGTGGACACCTTAGCACATCCGAATCGCAGGAACCAGGATAGGAGATCTCCCCCCCAGTAGTGTCTCACTATACATGAAACCCACCTGGAGGCCTTCACTACACCCCATTGCAACTGTTATGGGACTTCCTCTCCTGCATCCCAAGAAGCAGAAAATACATCTACATCTACAAGCAGTCGAGACGGGACTATAAATCCTGCATATCTCTGAAGAAGAAGACATCTCCCATGCTACCCTCGGATGCCACTCAGCAACCTACCATCCTCCCTGACTTTTATTTTTCCTTTTTCTATTATTCTTAGTATTATTATTATTTTTTTTACCACCATGATTTTTCAGGCCAAGAGACACCACACATTCTTTGCTTTGTGCGGACAAACGCGGATGGAGACCCAGAGCTGTGGACCTTTCCACGTCTCCTGAGATTAGTCGGCTAGGGGTCTGAGCCATGGCCCTCTTGCCAAATAGGTTTGGTTATGGGAATAAAGCTCTCATATGTTGGGGGATGAGAGCCGGGAGGGCTAGGGAGGGGGGAAAACTTGTTGGGGAATACTTTGAGGGGTTTTGCTACAACGTTATGGTTATCTACAAACAAAGCTGGTGTTCAATGGTATATGCATACTTTAAAAGTGATTCTTTGGCTCTACAGTTTCTGCAGTCTGGGACTGAGATCCATAGATTGTTGAGTAACATAACAGAGATAGTTGTGTTCTGGTCTATTTCTCAGGGCTCGCTGGACCTCACCCAGGGCGGGGTTCTGGCGGACAATGAGAAATGGACTCGAATAGTTATGATTTGTTTATACGCATGTCTAAGCTCCGTATAGTTTCATGGAATGTTAGGGTCTTAACTCCAAGGTCAAAAGGTCACTGATGTTTGATTATTTGGCAAGACACAATCCACACGTGATCCTCCTCCAGGAAACCCACCTTCAGGGATCAAGAGTAATGGCTCTAAAGAGAGATAAAATTGCCTATGCAATACATTCTACTTATTCCACGTATGCCAGAGGCACATCTATCCTTATAGCAAAATCTGCCCCTATCACCATGAAGCATGTTAAAACTGACCCTAACGGATGTTTTGTTATTGTGGTACTTGAATTATGGGGTAAGCCTTATACGGTCACAAGCCTATATGTCCCACCACCCTTCACTAAACTATTCTTTGAACGGGTGATGAGTTCCCTCTTGGCGATAGCAGAAGGCCCTCTGTTGATAGCAGGGGACTTCAACACAGTACTCGACAATTCCATAGACAGGTTCAAGTGCTCTACATCGCCCCCCACACCCCTGTGCTCTTTTCTGGCCCAATTTGATCTGGTGGAGACCTGGAGGTGGAAGCACGCAGACGGGAGGGAGTACTCATGTCAGTCCGAAACGCATGGTACTCTGTCCCGAATAGACCTATGTTTGGTTTCATCTGAGCTATTGAATAGGGTGACTGAGGTCAGATATCTCCCAAGGGCGGTGTCTGATCACTCCCCTTTAATATTGGACCTTGCCTTGGGCCCTCCCACCTCATACCGCTTGTGGCGACTGAGCCCTCTTTGGCTAGCGGATCAGGTGGTGGTGGATCAGGGCACGGTGGAAATGAAAGCATATTGGTTACGCAACCGTCAAAGTGTCTCTGTCCCGTTGACCTGGGATGCCTTTAAGGCCACCACGCGTGGCATTTTTGCGGCGGCAATCGGGCAGGCCCGTAAGGCATCCCAGTCCAAATTAAGGGACGCAGAGAGGGATCTTAGGGCAGCCGAGGCTGCTTACTCTACCACCCCTTCCCCAGCAACACATAATACTTGGAAACATAGATCCAGAGACCTGGATCTAGTCCTTTTAGAGCGTACTCAGAAGAAATTACTGTATCAAAATCAGCGAATCTTTGAGTTTGGAGACAAAAATAGCCGATTATTAGCGTATTTATCTAGGCCTGATTATTAACCATGCAGTATTCCAAGAATTAAGAATGCAATAGGTACAGTGGTGGAACAGAGTGGGGAAATAGTCGATGCTTTTGTGAAATTTTACTTTTCATTATATGCTACCAAAGCTCATTATACTATTGTGGAACTAGACGATTACTTGGCCGACATCTCGTTACCAAGGCTCCAAGAAGAACAGGCCTCACTCCTTGACGATCCTCTGAGAGAGGAGGAGATTGGAGAAGCCATACAGTCCTTTGCCAGAAACAAAACGCCGGGACTGGATGGCTTCCCCATAGAATGGTATATGCAATTCAAGGAACTTTTGATACCCCATTTACTGAGAGTTTATAATTCTGCTATAAAAACAGGACAGTTACCGCCCTCAATGTCAGAGGCGTTGATTGTCCTCATCCCCAAGCCTCATAAAGACCACCTATTGTGTGAGTCATATAGGCCAATATCATTAATTAACTCAGACGTCAAGATTTTAGCCAAAGTGCTCGCCTGGAGACTGAACTCAGTTATCACCACCATTATTGGGGCAGATCAGACTGGATTCATTCCAGGACGATCAACATCCATAAATTTACGGAGACTGTTCACAAACCTGCAGGCCACCCATGATGTTGTAGGGACTAGAGCGGTGCTGGCCTTAGATGCACACAAGGCATTTGACTCGGTCGAATGGCCTTATTTACTGGAAGTCCTGGCGAAATTTGGGTTTGGAAATACCTTTATCAAGTGGGTTCAACTATTATATTCACAGCCTACTGCTAGGCTGCGGATAAATACATCAGTAACCGATCCATTCCTGATTAAAAGGGGTACTAGGCAGGGTTGCCCCCTGTCACCGTTGCTATTTGCAATTGCGATAGAACCTCTGGCAGCACTGATAAGATCCAGTAGGGAAATAAAGGGACTGACGATTGGGGGCCTAGAAGAGAAAGTATCTTTATACGCTGACGACATGTTAATATACCTGGCGGACCCTCAATCGTCACTCCCAACCCTGCTGGAAACTATTCGACAGTTCGGCCGTTTCTCAGGGTTTCAAGTTAATTGGGACAAATCCCTTATGTTTAAAATAGATCCGGATGCGGTGTTTACACCCCCTTCCTCTTGCCCGCTACAAATAGTCGACTCTTTCAGATACCTGGGGGTCATGATTCAACATCCTCTATCCTCTTATAGTAAATATAATCTAGACCCACCTATTAGCAGAATGAAGACCACACTGAAGACATGGACCAATCTTCCCCTAACGATATTAGGTAGGATAAATATCTTTAAAATGATATTCCTCCCACGTTTCCTATACATCCTATGCAATTCACCAGTATATATCACCAAAACTAAATTTAAAGAGATTGATTCTATTCTTATCACCTTCATTTGGAAGGGGGGAGTGGTGAGAATTGCAAAAAATACTCTTCAACTGCCGGTGTCGGAGGGAGGTTTGGCACTACCATGTCTTCAGACATACTACATAGCCGCACAACTGGTTCATGCCCATTGGTGGTTCTTCCCTGAAGCCAACAATGCGGCTACGTCCCTAGAAGCAGCCATACTCACCTCTTACGAATCCCTACAGTATCTGGTCCACCGCCTATCTCTCAGAGGGAGGGAAAGCACTAAAATCCTTGAAATGACTTTACGAATTCTTAAACTAACTAAAATGCTGCCAGATACTGAACATCGTATCTACTCCCCAAACACTCCATTATGGGGGAACCCAAATCTACAGGAATTGGCCCGTAGGACAGATGGGGAATACTGGTCGAAAAAAGGGGTAAAAACCATAATGCATTTATTCTCAAACAATACATTTCGGTCATTTGAGGAATTTCGCCAGGACAACCAACTGCCACGCACAGCCTATTTTCTTTATTTGCAAATACGCCACACAGCGACCACCCAGTTTGGGTTGCGTAATATGACTGTTCGATTATCTCCGCTAGAGCAATTATTAATAGATCCTTCCCATGACAAATTAATCTCCACATATTATAAAACTCTACTCCACACTACAACGCGCAGACTTAGTAACACGCTCACTAAGTGGAAAGCTGATATCCCTGAGCTGACGGAGGATATCTGGCAGGACATACTTCCCCTCCAGGTCCCCTCTGTCATCTCTTCCAGGGACAGGGTCATACAGACCAAACTATTATACAGAGCATACTTTACGCCATCCTTATTATTTAAACTTAAAAAACTACCATCGGCAATGTGCTCCAGATGCAGCATCATGGAGGCCACCTTTTTCCACTTGATGTGGGAATGCACCGAGATCAGGCGGTTCTGGTCAGGGGTCACTGCTTTTGTCAGTTCCTTGACTCAATTGCCTAATATCTGCAATCCCCTGAGATGCCTACTAGGATATGTGGATGATGAGAGTATATCCAAAAACAAGCAAACTTTCTTGAGAATTGTGTTATTTTACGCCAAAAAATCTATTACTATTCACTGGAAATCACAATCCCCACCTACGATAGCATTCTGGCTGACCATGGTTAATCAGGCCATACCATTATACAAATTAACATACGAAGCCAGAGGATGCCCAAAAAAATTTCACAAAATATGGGGTCTGTGGACTAACTCTGAAAACACTATCACACCTGCCATATAAAGCTAACAAAGAAATTCCAGTCAATGATACCAAGTTTATTAATAAAATTAAATAAACATATACAGCTGTACAATATGAAAACATGTATGCCAAATGTATACCATTGTCTTACACTCTGTATTGCAATGAGCAATGTTTGCTCGAAATATGTGTATTTATGTTCGTATGTTTGTCTTGTACCACAAAACCAAATAAAAATTTACCTTTAAAAAAAAAAAAAAGGAACACACCAGATAGGTCAGGGATAAAGTTGTGGAAAAGTTTAAAGCAGGGTTAGGTTATAAAAAAATATCCCAAGCTTTGAACATCTCACAGAACACTATTCAATCCACCATCTGAAAATGGAAAGAGTATGGCACAACTGCAATCCTACCAAGACATGGTCGTCCACCTAAACTGACAGGCTGGGCAAGGAGAGCATTAATCAGAGAAGCAGCCAAGAGGCCCATGGTAACTCTGGAGGAGCTGTAGAGATCCACAGCTCAGGTGGGAGAATCTGCCCACAGGACAACTATTAGTCGTCCACTCCACAAATCTGGCATTTATGGAAGAGTGGCAAGAAGAATGCCATTGTTGAAAGAAAGCCATAAGAAGTACTGTTTGAAGTCTACGAGAAGCCATGTGGGAGACACAGCAAACACGTTGAAGAAGGTGATCTGGTCAGATGAGACCAAAATTGAACTTTTTGGCCTAAAAGCAAAACGCTATGTGTGGCGGAAAACTAACACAGCACATCACACTGAACATACTATCCCCATCGTGAAACATGGTGGTGGCAGCATTGTGTTGTGGGGGTGCTTTTCTTCAGCACGGACAGGGAAGCTGGCCTAAGTTGATGGGAAGATGGATGGAGCCAAATACAGGGCAAGAAAACCTGTTAGAGTCTGCAAAAGACTTGAGACTGGGGCAGAGATTCGCCAAAAATGTCACTTTCTAGATGTGCAAAGCTGGTAGAGACATACCCAAAAAGACTTGCACCTGTAATTGCAGCGAAAGGTAGTTCTACAAAGTATTGACTCGGGGGGCTGAATACAAATGCACGCCACACTTTTCACACATTGATTTGTAAAAATTTGGAAAACCATTTATCATTTTCCTTCCACTTCACTTTGTGTTGGTCTATCGCATAAAATCCCAATAAAATACATTTACATTTTTGGTTGTAACATGAAAAATGTGGAAAATTTCAAGGGGTATGATTACTTTTTCAAGGTACTGTATAAGTGCCCTAATAGTAAAAGTCAGCAGCTACAGTATTTGTATAGCTCCCAAGTTCTGTCCCTGATTTTAAGGGACTGTTCCTGATTTGGAACAGAGTCCCTCTATCCTTCTCATTAGTTCCTCATTCTGGTCTACTCTAAACTATATAGTTGTATATAAAATGCACTTTTTATCTTTCAAAAAGTTTTTTCCAAGTGCTAAACCTTTTATCCAATTTCAAAAGCCAGTATAAAAGGAATAGTAGTGGTTAAAAAAGAACTTGTGGGATTAATATATATATATATTTTTTTATAATTCTCCTTTAAGGTGATTGTAAACGATCACCTTGTAAAACAACCCATTCAGTTTAAAAAAGAAATGAAAGGCAAACATTTTTGTATAGATGTAAAAAAAAAACAGAAAAAAAACGTTTTTGTCTTTTGTAAGCAATAACATTCTCTCTGTTCTCAGCTGCGTAAGAGCTGCGGGGAGGAGAAGCAGCAGCAGAACACTGAGCTTCCCAGTGAATGGCTGTGCAGTGGGGATGTGTCAGGACACATCCCCACTGGAGGAGAGTTCACGGAGTTCCCAGCATAGCTAGAAATCTGACCACGATGTGTTCTCTTGCTTAGTGTGGTCAGTTTTTAATAGGAAAGCAGAGGAACTGGCAGGAACACTAGGGATTTCACACAAGTGAAGCAATACAAAGAACAGGATACTGTCTCATACAAGTACATGGTACAGCAGTCACATATCAGGAATATTAAATGTTGGGGTAACAAATGCTTTAACCACTTGCTGCCCACCCACAAATGACAGCGGGGCTGTGCGGCTCTCGTTCTGGGTCTGACGTCATATGACGGCCTTCCAGAACGGGCGCGCAACGCTGCAATTGTGGCCGTGCCGTGTTGCTAGGACACGGCGTGACCCCGATCTCTGTAAAGAGCCATAGCCACGGCTCTTTAACCTTGTGATCAGCTGTGTCCAATCACAGTCGGTCACATGTAACCATGGAGAGGAGGGTCGATCAGTGGAATCTCCTCACAGAGGATATCTAGGTATGTAATTAGGGCACTGATCATTAGTGTCCTGATTACAATAAAGCCTCCACAGTGCCAGCAATGAGTGCTCACCAGTGCCAGCAATGAGTGCCCACCAGTGCCAGCAATCAGTGGCCATTAGGGATGCCAGTCAGTGCTGGCTATTAGTGTTGCCCATCAATGCCACCCGCTTCTCGGCCTTTTGGCTAAGATCAAGTGTAGTATCTGTTCTTATCAGTTTCCAGAGGAGGCGCTGTGCCACTCTCGTTGGGGAGGGCCAGCAAATCCAATGGTGTCATAGTACCTGGAAAGGCGATACTCAGCAGGGACTACGCCGTGTTGCCCGACAGTATACTGGGGACCGGCCAATGGTTGAGTCTGAGCCGTCTGGAAGGGTGCTCCTGGTGGGGATGGGTGCTGCATTTTGGTCTGGCCGAAGGGTCGGGTCCCTGGCCTTCTGGCCTGGATTGTGGTGGCTCTAGCTGCTGACAGTTATTTGGGTAGGAGAACGCTTACTCCCCTTTTGCTGGAGGGGGGGAGTGGCTAGTATCCATTTACCCAAATGTGAAACTGGAAGGGGTGATGGGAGTGACGGTGGAGCCTTCGGGGCAAGGGCTCTCACCAAGCTTCCTGAACCTCATGCCTTTTCTGTCTGCGGTGGGGGCTATCGTGGTCTAGGCTGTGGGCCAGGGTAGGTCTTGAAAGCCTATGGAGTAGTGCCCCTGGAGTGGCAGTCCAGGGGTGCCATAAGATCACTGTGAGTGGCAGTCACTTTGATTTTGGGCACCACGGTCACTGCACCATAACACAGCTTTTTTTGCACCTGCCTCTTGGGCCGGGCCTTTTGGCTAGGACCAGAGGAATTTTTTATTCCTGGCTGGAGGGCCTGGTCATTGTGTTACACAATGGCCACTTCTTTTCACTCTCCTCTCCACTATCCCTTCCCCCACTTTTTATTTATTTTTTTGATTGAAACCCTGTGTTGTCACGTTTTGTTTTACACGTTTGTCCCACTGTGTGTTGTGATGAGTAAGGATGCGGGTCCTCGGGCCAGCCCTGAAAGTCTTGGGAAGGGGTGGACATGGCCTTTTGGCTTAGTCCGCCCTCTCTCATGGGGTCTCCCTTCGGGGGAGCCCCACCTAGTACTTGGGTGGGTCCTGTTTCAGCAGGCCCTCCAGAGAACGGGGTCTGTCTGGTTTCGGCCAGATAGACCATTGTAAGTACCTTTGTCCCCGCAGGAGCCTAACGCCCCGGGGGATCAGGGAATTGGCACGTCTTGTGTACCCGTGGCACTTTTTTGTGAGCACTCTTTATGTGTGTGCACATTTTGTATGCACCGGGTGAAGTTTTTGGGTGTGTTTTGCACGCCATAGGCTTTCAATAAAAAAAAAAAAAAAAAATCAATGCCACCCATCAATGCCCACCAGTGCCGCCCATCTGTGCCCCCTATCAGTGCCCAGTGTGGCATATTTGTGCCTCCTCATCAGTGCTACCTAATAAGTGGCCTTAAGTGCCGCCCATCAGTAAAGGAGAAAAATTACTTATTAACTGACAGATAGTAAGAAAATATTTTTTTTCAAAATTTTCACTTTTTTTTTTTAGGAAAAAATAAAAAACCCAGAAGTTATTAAATACCACCAAAAGAAAGCTCTATTTGTGTGAAGAAAGTGATAAAAATTTCACAGGGTTACAGTATAGCATGACCGCGCAATTGTCATTCAAAGCGTGACAGCGCGGAAAGCTGAAAAATGGCCTGAGCAGGAAGGGGGTACAAGTGCCCTGTATTGAGGTGGTTAAAGCGGAGTTCCACACAAAAATGGAACTTCCGCTTTTCGGAACCCTCCCCCCCTCCGGTGTCACATTTGGCACCTTTCAGGGGGGAGGGGGGTGCAGATACCATGGGAGTCTATGCCTCTTCCCGTCCCGACTGCGCTGTCTGCTGGGAAAATACAGCTACCAGGAGAGAGCGGGGACCACTAGGGACGCGCAGCGCGACTCGCGCATGCGCAGTAGGGAACCGGGAAGTGAAGCCGCAATGCTTCACTTCCTGATTCCCTCACCTAGGATGGCAGCGGCAGCTGCCGAGAACCGAGCGGGTTCTCGGCGTCCCCTGCCGACATCGCTGGACCCTGGGACAGGTAAGTGGCAATGTATTAAAAGTCAGCAGCTGCAGTATTTGTAGCTGCTGGCTTTTAATATTTTTTTTTTTTGGCGGTGTGGGTGAACCCCCGCTTTAAGGTGACATGGCAAGGGGTGTGTTCCTTATACCTACATACTTTTGCTAATAGGTGTCCCCCATTCCCATCTCTTGGGAGGTATGTATTTGTATTTGAACTCCGCTTTAAAATTGCCCAATCGAATCCAACAGAAATCTCTGAATGCGGGCACCTGGCCCGCCACCGCTGAATGCGGGCACCCGGCCCGCCACCGCTGAATGCGGGCAACCGGCCCGCAGACCTTTTCTTCCAATGAAGAGGAAAGCAGCGAGTGGCCATTATCACAGGGCTGGATGGGGGCGGGAACTTACATTTACATTAAACAGCATATGAAAAGTTAACTTCAGTAGTTCCCGCTCCCATCCAGCCCTGTGATGCTGTCTCTGATGCTCTGCTCGCTGTACACCTGTGTAAAGTAGGAGAGTGCTACACAGTGTGTGTTTGTGGGGTGGGGTGCAGGGGACAGAGGGCACTACAGGGGGTGGGGAGTGCAGGGGGCAGAGCACACTACAGTGGGGGGTGCAGGGGACAGAGGCCACTACAGTGGGGGGTGCGGTGCTGGGCACAGGTGAGGCTGCATAGCTGGGCCCTGCATTCTTTATGTAGTGCACTCCTGAGCCATGGGGCTCTCTGGGGACCCTGATGTAAGGAAGGGGCTCTCTGGGGATCCGGATGTAAGGAAGGAAAAAAAATTCACACCAGCCCCATAGCATTATTATACCAGCCCAACAGCAACGTTGTTATTTTCTTGTTCACAAAAGGGGAAAAACAAAACATTTTAAAGCACAGAGACCTCCTTCCGCAGAAAGAATACACTACGGTAAGGGTGGGGTGGGGTTACTGATGTAAAGGGGAAACCTTTATATCAGTGCCCCCTTACATTATTATGTTCACTGCCCCCTTACAACAGTGACCCCCCCTCAGACTGGCCTGATGGCACTGTCACTGACCTCCTCTCAGGTGCACCGTGCAGGGATCAGTCAGATGACTCCAGGTTGGCGGCTCAGGGTTTTATCCCATAGTCTATTCTCCACAGTCCACACATGTCTGACTTCTCCCATGACCCCCCACCCCGGCGGCACTCCCACTTTTGACTCCTCTCCAGAGACTGGAGACATGATACAGGAGATGGTCAGAGACCGCGGGCATGATACAGGAGATGGTCAGAGACTGCGGACATGATACATCCATCCATCTAAGCAGCATTACTGTGCCCATCTGCAGCTTCATTGTGCCAACAATGCAGCCTCATCTGCAGCCTCGCCAGTGCCTTGATTACACACAGAGGGCATCTCCTCCCGCTGTATCATGGAGCTGGGGTCTGAACTCTGAACTGTTCAGCGGCCGTCTACTCACTGTAACAAAGCCCTGCCTCCTAGATTGTGACAGAAGGAACAGTAATTCATTTGGATCAGTGTTACTCTTCTCTAATCCCTTAGGCCCCTTTCACACTGGGGAGGTAGGGGGCGTCGGCGGTAAAACAGCGCTATTTTTAGCGCTGTTTTACCGCGGTGTTCGGCCGCTAGCGGTGCGGTTTTAACCCCCCGCTGGGGGCCGAAAAAGGGTTAAAACCACTCGTACAGCGCGGCTATAGCCGCGGTATTACCGCGATATAGCCGCGCTGTCCCATTGATTTCAATGGGCAGGAGCGGTGAATACACTGCTCCTTCACCGCTCCAAAGATGCGGCTCGCAGGACTTTTTTTCCCATCCTTGGGCTTTCACACTGAACAAACAGCGGAGGCTGTTTAGGGGCGGTTTGCAGGCGGTATTTTTAGCGCAATAACGCCTGCAAACCGCCCCAGTGTGAAAGGGGCCTTATTCAGCTAATGTGACACCAGTGCTGACAGAGAGGAGCAGGGCAGGAGTAAACAAGGATGCCTTGCAGGTGTCCAACTCTTTCTTATCAATATAATGTCGACATTGTTTGTTAGGATGCTAGCGGCTAGAAGGTTGTAATGGTGCACAATGAAAACCTGTGGCTTTGTGTTACTAAAAAGGTAGACTTGATCCACGTGCTGGCTTGTATACAATTTTCCTGGTGCCTCCATGGCAGCATACTAGTGATAGAGCTCCGCCTCGACTCCTCCCTCAGGACCAGTGAATAGCATAAATTAAAGACGAAGTCCCTCCCCCAACATTCTCCTTTTTTTCCTCATACCTCTTGTGCTGGTGAAGAGTAGCAGTACGTCCATACCTCTGCCTTTGGCAGCATCCGCCGGGTTTAGCCTTTCCCGTGCGCAGTCCCTGTTCTTGGGCCGCTCACAGCGCTGATAAGACTGGGAACCCCTCTGTGGATCTGTTGGGGTCTTCTTGCAGAGTTTCCTCACAGGAACGCAGTCTGCCACCATATCATATGATGAAGGCAATGGAGTCGCAAAAGGATCAGCTCATTCTTCCAGGCTTGTGATTTTTTTTTCCCTATCAGTTTACCTTTTTAAAAAAAAAAAAAAAGTAAGATTGAAGTATATGTCTCTCTCTTTCCCACTTCCCTGTCTGTTATATTCCCCTTTTATTCTTTTAAAAAGTATACATATGTGGATAGGTAGGAGTAAATAGGTGAATGCCTGTTTGTTTTTGTTTTATTTTCTCATGCTGCTGCCCTTCAGGTCTCAGTTTTTTTCCTTTTGGCTGCGGTGCCTTTTTTAAGCTGTCTGTCTTACCTGCAGGGCGAGACAGCGTGGTTTGGCATCCTCGCCTCCGTACTGCGCATGCGCGTTCTAGGGAGTGAGAGGACCGCCGTCGTGAGCGGAGTTTTCTGGTCCTCGCGGCGTCGGCTTCACTGCGCATGCGCGGTGTCTCGGCGCTCCGGCGGCCATCTTGGGTTAGGGAAAAAGGGCCGGTTTTTGCCCTTCTCTCTTAAAACTCCAAAAAAAAAAAAAGGGGGGAAGGAGGGAGCAGGGAGACTGGGGGTTCATGGGATTATCCCTCCCCCTCCCCTTAGGATATTTAAGGTCAGTTATGGGGCTGGCAGTCAGAGTCTCCTCGGCTGCGCCCTGTTACCACAGAGCAGTTTCAGAGAGGCTAAGTATTAAAAAAAAAAAAGAGGGGGTAATGTGTTTTTAAAAAAAACAAAAAACAAAACCCGGTTTCTTTCCTTTTCTTTCCTGCTATATTTCCGCAGCTGATCCTTTTGCCCAACTCAGCAATGAGCCATTCGTCTCGCAACAAAGATCCTCACACTTCCGTTAGGTATGGGACCACCTTTACGTGAGTATAAAAAAAAAAAAAGTGCGCTCGCTGGCCTGACATGGTTTTTTTCTTAAAATCATAGCCCTGCCCACTCCAAGAGGACCGAAAAATCCTCAAGGCACCACGATGACGACAGCCCAAGTCGCAGATCTCGTTCTTCACGCTACCGGTCTCGCTCATCAAGACGTGAGTCCTATTCTTCTCGGCATAGATCAAGATCCAGAAGACGGGATCGGTCCTCCTCTCCTAGATCCTATAAGAAGAAGTGCTGGACCTGTGGGGCTATTCCGCTACCGAACAAAGTAGTTTGCAAGGACTGTTTTTCGGAATATGCGTCCAGCCGCGAGCTAGAAAACCAACAGGTTGTGGACCTGCTCAAAAAGACCATGAAGGACTCCTTCTCTGAGCTTGCGGCTTTGGTTCCCGCTCAGCCAGTCCCGCAGGTGTCCCAGACTCAGGATGTTGAAGTTAATCTTCCTGGTCCTTCTGCAGCCAGTACTCCTCTACCCCCATCAGGTCGAGCGGCCAGAGACTCTCCACCTGAAGACCTTTCTGAAGACTCATCAGATGAATCCGATCAGGCTGGTTTCAGTCATTCATTGGTAAAACCATTCATCCAGGCGGTCCGAGCTGCAATAGCCTGGGAGGACGCTGAGGAACCCCCACAGGAAGCAAAAAGCTACTTCCCATTTCTTAAAAGGAAACAGGTTTTCTTCCCTTTGATGGGCGAAATTAGCCAAATCATTCAAAATGAATGGTCAAAGACTGACAAAAAACTTTCATTGGGTCGTTTCAAGAAACTGTATCCCTTACCGGAGTCAGGAACTCAATCGCTAAACGCTGTGCCTGTGGTAGACGCATCAGTTGTGCGACTCGCCAAAAATATCACCCTGCCTATGGAAGATTTTGCTTCTTTTAAGGACCCTCTTGACAGACGAATCGACCTGGACCTTAAGAGAAGCTATTTAGCTGCAGGAGCAGCATGTAAGCCAGCGATTGCCCTCACCTCCGTGTTTAATGCCATTAGAGCTTGGACAGATAACATCGAAACGGCTCTCCGCCAAGACGTCCCCAAGGAGGACATAATTAAAGCCCTGGAGGAAATTAGGCTGTCAGCTGACTTCGTCAGAGTAGCAGCTATAGACACGATTAGGTGTTCAGCAAGATCTATGCTGCACTCGGTAATGGCAAAAAGGGCCTTGTGGTTGAAACCCTGGACGGCAGATTTAGCTTCCAAACAAAATTGGTGCAAAATTCCATTCGACGGGAAGGCATTATTTGGAGACAAGATGGACAAAGCCATCTCCAGGTTGTCAGGAGGAAAGTGGGGTATGCTTCCCCAAGACAGGAGGATGCGAAGATCCAGAGGGGGGTTTTCCAGGTTCCGCCAGTCAAATCCTAGGGATTTTAGACAATCAAGACAGTCCAGAGACAGCAGGAAACCCTGGAGGGGCACTCAGGCATCCTTTTTGGGCAAAAAGTTGAAGGCTCCTCCGACTACACATGAGCAGAAGCAGTCCTTTTGACGCCAGATTAGCCCAGACACTCCCGGTGGGAGCCAGGCTAAAAAACTTTTTTCCAGTCTGGGCCAAAAAATGCCAGGATCCCTGGGTCCTGTCAACAATTCAATGGGGACACTTTTGGAGTTTCTCTCATCCTCCACCTCAAAATTATTTAAAGAAAACAGAGATTCCATCCTCTCCGCTGAAGGCTCAAGCCCTAAGACACTTTGTATTGTCACTCGAGCTTCAGAAAGCAGCTGTGCCGGTTCCCTTGGCAGAGCGCTTCGCAGGCTTCTATTCCACTCTATTTCTGGTCCCAAAGAGAACGGGGGGATGGAGACCTGTGATAGATCTAAAAAGGCTCAACAGGCACATACACCCAGAAAGCTTCAAGATGGAGTCTCTACAAACAATTATTCAGGCAGTACAACCAACAGACTGGATGATCTCAGTCGACCTGCAGGACGCGTACTTACACGTGCCAGTTCTACCTACCTTCCAGAAGTATCTCAGATTTGCAGTAGGTCAGATCCACCTGCAGTTTCAAGCCCTGCCCTTCGGTCTGTGCACCTCCCCCAGGGTGTTCACCAAGATTCTAATATCCGCTCTGGTTCCCCTGCGGGAGAGGGGCTTGAGGATATACCACTATCTGGACGATATCCTCCTCCTAGCAAGCAGTCCGGGTCAGCTGGTGGATCACCGAGATATTCTTCTCCAGTCCCTGAAAGAACTAGGATGGTTGGTAAACTTAGAGAAAAGTCAACTCACGCCTACTCAGCGGATGATCTATCTAGGTGCGATGTTCGACACCCGGGAGGGGACAGTGTCATTACCATCCCTGAAGATGAGGATTATTATCCAGAAGATGGTCAAAACCATTGCGAGCCGATACCTAACGGCATCGCAATGCCTGAGCCTCATTGGCACAATGTCTGCCTGTATACCAATGATTCCTTGGGCCCATTGGCATTTGAGGTATTTTCAGACGGGTTTCTTGGCGCAGTGGAAGAAACAGCAACTTTCTCAGACAATTCTACTGACGGGAGCAATGCGCAGGAGCCTTCATTGGTGGACTCTGCCAGAAAACCTCTCCAAACCTCGTCATCTGGGTTCCCTCTCCTGGATCACAATTACGTCCGACGCAAGCGGACAAGGCTGGGGAGCCCATTGTGGGAAAACCAGGATACAGGGGAGATGGTCCTGTTCCACCCAGGGAGTAGTATCCAACATCCTGGAGATGAGGGCAGCATTCCTGGCACTAACTTCATTGGCATCTCAGATCAAGGGCCAGAGAGTACTCTTACGCCTGGACAACAGGGCAGCTGTCGCATACCTGCAGAGGCAGTGGGGCACACGCAGCACATCACTCCTCAGGGAAGTAGAGCCAATCATGCTCTGGGCAGAGAAGAACATCCTAGACCTCAGGGCGATGTATCTCCCGGGAAGGTTGAACACGGAAGCAGACACGTTGTCGAGAAACTTCCTGGACAACGAGTGGGCTCTTCATCCCCAGGTCTTCAGTCAGATTGCCAACCTCTGGGATCCTCCTCAGATAGACCTATTTGCCTCTCCGGAGAATGCCAAGCTGACCAGATTCGTCTCTCGCCTGCCGTATACGCAAGCAGAGGAAATAGATGCCCTGTCATGCCCCTGGAGGTTCACCACCGCATATGCCTTCCCCCCCCCGGCCATTAATTTTCAAATTCCTCCTGAGACTTCTCAGAGAGACGGTCCAGGTATTGGCAGTACTCCCATATTGGCCGAAGAGACCCTGGTTTCCTCTAGCTATGCGCCTCAGTGTGAGCTCTCCGATCAGGATCCCTCCTTTCCCTCAACTTCTAACGCAGGGCAGTTTAGTGCATCCAGACCCTCAGAAGCTGAATCTTCGCATCTGGAGGTTGAGAGGCGAAGGTTCGAGTCCTTAGGATGTTCCCCAGGGGTCATATCAACCCTCCTAGGAGCCAGGAAACCAGCAACCAACACCATATATTTAAGAATATGGAACAAGTTCTTGTCATTTGCTACCTCAAATGAGTTTGATCCAATCTCTCCTTCTACATCAGATGTTCTCGGTTTCCTCCAGTCAGGACTTGATCTGGGTCTTGCCCTGAGTTCTCTCAAAGTGCAAGTAGCAGCTATTTCTGCAGCAACAAATAAGAGATGGGCAGAAGAGCCCTTAGTAGTCACTTTCCTCAGAGGAGTGTTAAAGATTCGGCCACCTGTCAGACGGTCTTTTCCCAAATGGGATTTATCCCTGGTCCTTGAAGTCCTCTCTGACCATCCATTTACCCCAGTGGAACAACTGACAATATGGAACATAACACTGAAAACGGTTTTTCTGTTAGCCATTACACCTGGTAGAAGGATCTCTGAACTCCACTCATTGGGAATGGGTGATGACCACATCTCTTTTTTTCACGATAGAGTGGAACTTCGTCCCCTTCGGGGATTCACACCTAAGGTCACTACTCCAAGCCACCTTTTGGAGCCCTGGGCACTACCGGTATTTGCTGAGGCAGGTTCAGGATCATGTCACGAGCTGGACATATCCAGAGTGCTCAGAGCCTACCTAGAGGCCACTAGATCCTTCAGGAACTTGGAAAGACTCTTCATTGTTCCATTCGGCAAATACAGGGGCAAAGAAGCTTTCATCAGAACTCTGGCATCTTGGGTGGTAAAGCTAATCCAGAAGGCCTACAGGATAAAGAATATGGAACCTCCATCCCGAGTGAGTGCTCATTCCACAAGGGCAGTCTCAACCTCCTGGGCAGCAAGGGCTAACGTGTCATTAGAGACGGTGTGCAGGGCCGCCACCTGGTCTTCTCGCAATACTTTCCTCAGACACTACCGTATCGACCCAGGAGCTCTCACGACGGTTGAGTTCGGGAGAAGGGCAGTTCAGGCTGCGATGTCTCATTCTAATTAAACATTTATTGTTAAGCATTATCCCACCCGTGTCAGCTAGTTATTTATCACTAGTATGCTGCCATGGAGGCACCAGGAAAACGGAAAATTGTATCATACTTACCGTAATTTTCCTTTCCTGGTGCCTATCCATGGCAGCATACGCTCCCACCCTCAATATTCTATTTTACGGAGAATGTTGGGGGAGGGACTTCGTCTTTAATTTATGCTATTCACTGGTTCTGAGGGAGGAGTCGAGGCGGAGCTCTATCACTAGTATGTTGCCATGGATAGGCACCAGGAAAGGAAAATTACGGTAAGTATGATACAATTTTCAGTTTTTTAGCAATTTTATTTATTTTGGCAAAGGCACCCCTGAAGAAACCTAAAGGCACCCTGGTTGAAAAAGGCTTCTGTAGACTCACCACTGCAACTTTGCTCTTACTAGAGATTTGCCACGCAAATTTCCTACAAATTGGAAAAGTGTCAACTAGAACTTGTGCTTCAAGTGCTCTGCAAGTGTACAACTTGCCAGTGAAAACGTACAGCAAGTTCACAAGACTAAAGGCCCATACACACGATACGAAAATCGGAAGTAAAATTTCATCTGAACGATCTGCCAATTTTCGGATCGTTAGTACGGTGCTTTCGACAGCTGATTACAATTTTTCGTATGACAAAAGCTGCACGTGCAGACTATAAAACACAACGTCCGATTTTCGTTTAATTAGTACGGTTTTCATCTGAAAAAAATCAAGTCAAGACTACGCATGCTCAGAAAAGAAGGAATACATACAAAACTATTCAACACATTACGTCACTTTTGAAGTTGTATTCTGTCATACAAGAATTTTGGTATGGGGAGTAACCTCTTCACTTTCAACATGAGACTAGCATGCAACAAAAAAAAATGGACCAACGGTCGTCCGAAAATCTGATCATGTATACGAGGCTTTACAATTCAACACTGGCAAATTATCCTTGCTATCTGGGCTGCTGGAGAGTTTGTGCTGTGAAAAACAACAGACTTGATGGCTGGATCACCAGATGAAAATAGAAGATAGAAAGGCCTGAAAAGGAAACAAATACAGCCATTACATCTAAGAATTAGCAAGCTGCAATATGATAAATGTTTGCTTTTGTAATGAGTACTGCTTTAAATGGAATTTAACGATTAATACAATTTAAAGAGAATAAAAAAATACAAGCAAAAAGCGTTTTCCAACACAATAAATAAACATCATTATAAATTCTTTCACCTTAACACATGTGCTCTGGTGTGAATGAGCCCTTGGGAATTCAGAAATTCTGTGGGCTGAATGAAGGAAAAGAAATAAATCTAACAAATTCCTCCATCAATGCATGGATGAACGAACCCCCTGGCTGGGCTATTTTATTCTGACGGCTGACACCCATTGGTGCCCGTCAGGCTCCTTCACCAACAGAGCCTGCAGGACCATAGACTGCTCGAATTTTTGCCAATTTGAAAGAGATCGGTCAAAATTTAGTATGTAGTAGACTGTAGTATGGGCAGCTTTAAAGAAGGTGGGTAGGGCTCTCATGACTTGTTCTCATTGTCAGCCTCTGTCTGTATCAAACAATAAATTACTATTGCTTCCTTTTCACAAGCAGGAAAAACATAGCTGGATACCACTTCAATTGTCTATTTTCTTATCCAGCAGACATAGATTTGATTTGTACCGCTACTCTTCCCCAGAAGATCACAGGTTTGTCAGGAGCCAGAATAAATTAAAGGACAGCTGTGTCTTGTTATCAGACATCACCCCCCACCTACCTGGCTGCAACACAAACTTTGCAAAGTCTTATCTAGCAATGGACATCAGATAGCTGTTTAACACACAAGTACAATTCCATTACTGAAAGTTCTTTACATGTGCAAGCACAATCATATTCATCCCAACTTTCTGGGCTTTAAAAGAGGGACACATCTTTTTATTAATAAAATTTTTTATTTTTTTTTTAAATACAGCAATTAGACTGCATACAAACTGACTGATTAGCTGTTGCCAAAATGTTGTAAAAATGCTGATCCTTTACACACACTGACTGGCAGATGAGAAAATATATGCAAACAGTGTTGGAGCCAGCCATAGATTTGTAAGATGAGTATATAATGACAGCTGCAGTTGTTCACACACAGTGCATGCAAGCAGCATTTGCAACCAATGACAAGAATCTACTGTCTATACTGTGAATGTAACTCTATACAGAGGGCACACAGGAAGATGGTGGAAGAACTCTCATAGCACATCATAGGCCCTGGCAGTCTAAAGCACAGCAAATACACAAAAGGGATACTTTATAACACAAATGACAACCTCGGATGTTGGCTCAAACTTGTCTTGCATACATACGGTCACACAAATCTTGTCGGAAATTCCGAACGTCAAGAACACGGTGACGTACAACACATACGACGAGCCGAGAAAAATGAAGTCCAATAGCCAGTAGCTTGATTCCGAGCATGCGTGTAACTTTGTACGTCGGAATTGTATACACACGATCGGAATTTACGAGAACGGATTTTGTTGTCGGAAAATTTGAGATCCAGATCTCAAATTTTGTGTGTCAGAAATTCCGATGGAAAGAGTCCGATGGAGCCTAAACACGGTCGGAATTTGACAACAAGCTCCAATCGCACATTTGCCGTCGGAAAGTCCGACCGTGTGTACGGGGCATTGAGCAATTTTCTTTTCTGCAACAAAATTTGTGAATCCACTGTATTGCTTCTCCTGTGATAGAATAAAACCTAGCTGCCTTCTCACAGTCTTCTGCAGCATTTAAACTGAGCTGTGCATGCACAGCTCAACTTATATCACTGGCACGGTCCCTGTGTGCCAGGATGACTGACTCTTGTGCATGACATGCTGGCCAATTAAGATGCCTGTAGACTGTCACCCGGGCGGAGAAAATGCCAGAGCCAACAAAGGACCTGAACAGTTAGAGAGGAGGTAAGTACCGTATTTATCGGCGTATAACACGCACCCCAAGTTTAGGAGGGAATTTTAAGGAAAAAAAACTTTTAGGAGGGAAGTGTAAGGAAAAAAAACTTACATTAAAATGCCCATCAATGCAGCCTTATCTGCCCATCTGCAGCCTTTTCAGTGTCAGTGCAGCCTTGCCCCAGTGCAGTCATGTCAGTGCAGCTTTGTGCACTCGCCGCCGACCTACACAGCCGTGTGTAGATTCAAATATACCGCCGAGACTGCAGGGATTCGAAGGAGCCGAGATACACATACCCGAGTGTTCTCGGCTTTTTTCGGCGCCGCCATCCTGCCCCTGGACCTGTGTTATGTCCATCATAGGGCGTGACTGTGAGCGGCGCCGAAAAAAGCCGAGAACACTTGGGTATGTGTATCTCGGCTCCGACGAATCCCTGCAGTCTCTGCGCCATATTTGAATCTACCCACGGCTGTGTAGGTCAGCGGCGACCGCGGCAATTGCCGCGATTGCTCCGATGACACAAAATCGGCGGGGATCGGCCTATAACACGCACCCACGATTTTCAGGGGAAAAAAGTGCGTTTTATATGTCGATAAATACGGTATATTGCCTTTAGGTCAACTCTAAGGCCTCGTACACGCGATATGAAAATCAGAAGGGAAAATTCGTAAGACGAGCTGTCTGCAGATTTTCGGATCGTTAGTACGGTGCTTTCGACAGCTGACTTGACTTTTTTTGTCAGACAAAAGCTGGTCCAAAGGGTGGCGCTTGAGAAATGAACTTCCTCTTTATACTCTCATAGTACCTCACTACGTTCGTGTTTGTCAAACGATAACTTGCGGATAGTTAATATTCTAGACAAAATCCTGCACACGCACTTTTGACAAAAATCAGACGCTCGCTTTTGACAACAATCGAACCATGTGTACGAGGTCTAAGTAGCTGATAATTGTTGATAACACCTGTACACTTGTGTAGAGGTAGCAGTGGATGGGTGAGTGGCTTGAATGCATACGGTCTGTGTTATGGGTGGCTAACCTGCATACCTGTCAAATTAGGATGCACAGCTGTGCCCTGTAGATTCACATGGGCAGCCTGCAATCAGCACCTGGCAGCTCCAGCAATATATTCAGCCTATTCATAGTTCTTGGAGTTTGTGTGTATGAGGCCTAAGGCCGGGTTCACATGTCCGGGTTCACATGTCCGGCTGCAATTTGCAGTCTGGTGTCCTGTGCATTTGTGTTCACCAGTTCAGGTGCAAATTGTTCCCCGAATTTGTACCTGAACTGGACCCAAAAACACACAGGACCCTGTTCGAATTCACAGCGCAGCCGCCCGGTCATATGTGAACCAGCTCCATTAAAAGCCGGTCACACTCATGTTATGGGAATTGGATGCAGTGCAAAATGCATCCATATTGATTATATGTGAACCCAGCCTAATGCCCCGTACACGATCCGAATATCGTACGACCGTTCTCGCTTAATAGTCGCAAGTAGAAATTGAATAGCTAAATAAAATCACGAAAATTCTCGTACGACAGACAAAAAAAATCGGAAGTGATGTCACATGTTGTAATGTATTTGTATTGTATTTTCAGACGACAACTATACTGACTAAATGAAAATCGTACGAGGAAAATTTACGGGTATGTCCGATCGAATAATATCGGATGAACGGTCGTAAAAGTAGTGTACACACGATCCAAATATCGTACGATCCTTCCTCGGACAACTGTTTTCGTACGATATTCGGATCGTGTGTACGGGCCATAAGTCAGATTTATAGCTCATCAATAACATGCAGGCCAGGTTCACACTATCAATCGCCTAGGAATGCGCAGCGTGTTCCTGTGCAATTCCGTACAAAGTGATTTGGGCTCATTCATTCTGAGTGGGCTCAAATCGCACCAAAGTATGCACTACTTTTGGAAACGCACTGCAACCGGATTGAGGCAAGGAAAAGTTCTGGACAGCCGCACTCCGGAATATAGCCTTTATTTGTGAAAAATCAAAAATACAAGCCGCAGCAGAGAATAGGACAAACGAACTGACGCGTTTCACACTTAACAGTGCTTATTCGTAGCTCGGATTGCATGATACTTTTGTACCATGTGAAAACAGGCAGGCAAACGCACTGCATTTGGGTCATTAACCTAATATTGATACCTGCTGCAGATCTCAAGGGCAGTGCATTTTGAACACGATGCGGGAAACATGCATGGTTTGCTTGTTTCCCGCACCGCATTCTAGTAGAATCCGGGGTTCAGATGTGAAGAAAGGCCATAGAAAACAAGCAGATTTCTATGTTTCTAATGTTATCATGGTCAGCTACAAAAGCACCAGGTGCAAAGCGGGCCTTAGACCCATTTTACATTTGTGCAACTTGTCCTGCAACTTGGGATTGCAAAGTCGCATGACTAGTTGTACCCCATGATTTCCAATGCATACTGTTTACATCTGTGCAACTTTAAAGCAGTCCCTGCACTACTTTGGTCTGACTTTGATGCGACTTGAGGTCCATAGACCTCAAGATTACACAGGCATTGCTTCAGGTTGTACTAGTGTATGTGGGGTCTTAGGCTGGATTCACACAGGCCCGGCTGCAGTTCGCAGTCCAGATTCTGGTGCGATTCTGTTCGTCGGTCCAGGTGCAAATTTTTCTCTGAATTCGCACCTGAATCGGACCCAAAAACGCACAGGGCCCTTTTCAAAACTGCATTGCGGCCGCCCGGGATGTGTGCGAACCTGCTCCAATGAAAACCGGTCACATTCACGTTATGCGAATAGGATGCAGTTAAAACTGCATCCAATTCGCATTATTGTGAACCCAGCCTTAGGCCTTCAAGCTACAAATTATAATCTCCTGAAAGGCAAAATCAATTATTTCATCTCCAAAAAAGTATTTTTTGGGGTAAAGAACTATAAAAAAAAAAAACACAAAGTAAGTCTCTCCCCAGTCATGATTCCATGTCAGCCACGTGATTTATATCTACCCTGACAGGCAGAAATCCAACAACCTAACCATAGCAACACCCCCCCCAAGGCGGGAAAGTGCAAAGCCGTGATTGGGTAAGGACCGTGGGTGCCGCCCTTCCATCCAAGTCTACTTTAGAGGGCCGGAGTCAGTTGCCCCGCCCCGCACACGCGCAGTTGGCTGCTCTTCGAGTGAGGAGGTCAGTCCCCGGCGGTGTCTGTGAGGAGAAGACGTATGACGGGTGAGTGCGGAGTGCCGGACTATGTGGGCGCCATATAGAGAGATGTGTTTGCTTTTACTAAGTTATGTTGTTTGCAGTACCTAATGGGAGTTCTATTACGGAGAGCGCTGGGTAGTGGTATTTCGGGGTTGTCATGGGCCGGTTGGGGTTGTGCGGAGTTCCATATCTTTGGCCTTTCCATCACATTGTATGGAGTTCCATGACTGAGGGTTCTGTGAGCGGATATCACCTCCCCTGTCCGCATGGGATCCACCGGGGATCAGGAAAGACTTCACTACACAACTTTCTATACAAGTTCCAGCTTTTATCAGGGAGGTCCGTGGGTTGTGTATATGGAGAGGATCAGTACAAGGAGACATTCCAGGTGCTGATAAAATCATATTTCCACATAAATGGATGTTTCTATTAATTATCATCTCTGTGCCTTTCTATTGGTTTAGTTTAGTAATGCATTAAAAATGTAGGGGAAATACTTTGATAGTTTCCTTGAAGCGGGTTTGAACCTAAAACCAAACCTTTTTTTTTTTTTTTTTTTTTTTTTGTACAAGTTTATTAAGCACTTGCTAACTGGACCTTTTTCTGACATTTTGTTACAAGTTAAGTGTATTTTTTTAGAACCTGGAACCAAACACTTTGTACATATAATTTCTCAGGTGTGGTAGACAGCACACGGGGTATACATCCTAGTGCTAGTAATCAAGCCTTCCCAAAGGCCATATATAAAGAAAAAAGTCCAGGGATTGCTGCACTCTATGTATTGTGAAGTTTTTCACGTTTAATTGCATATCAATCATGTCCTTCCAAATAACATTATTTGTAATGACATGAAATTTATTATAAGGCTTGATTTCTAGCGCTAGGATGTATACTGTGTGCTGTCTTAACACCTGAGAAATGTGTGTGTGTGTGTCTATTTTTTTTGCTAGACAATTAGAACCCCCAAACATACTCTGTGTGTGTGTATAGATATAGAGATATTTTTTTTTATTTTGTGTTTGGGGGTTCTAAGTAATTGTCTAGCAAAAAAAGACTTTTAACTTGTAAGCAACAAAATGTCAAAAAAAGGTCCAGTTAGCAAGTGCTTAATATACTTGAAGTTTGATTTTAGGTTCAAACCCGCTTCAAGGAAACTACCGCTCAAAGTGCAATTTCCCCTACATTTATTTTTATGCGATACAAAACCAGACCAATAGAAAGACACAGGTGATAATACAAACATTCATTTATGTGTAAAGGTGATTTTATCAGCACTGAAATGTCTCCTTTTACCTTTTCCCTCCATATAGACAGCCCATGGATCTCTCTCTCTCTCTCATATGTATGTATGTATGTATGTATGTGTGTGTGTGTGTGTGTTATTTTCTGTGTGTCTGTCTCTAGCAGAGACCCTAGAGAATAAAATGGGTGTTGAAGTGTTTTTTTTGTCACGGTTTTTGCACAGCGATCCAATGTGCGTGCCCGGCGGTAGCGTTGACCGCCTGGCACCCGCGATCGCTCCACACAGAACGGAGCTCTGTCAATGTAAACACTGATCTCCGTGCTGTCGGGTGAGGAGAGCGATCTATTGTTCATACTAAGTATGAACAACAGATCGCTCTCCTCACCCAGGCAGCCCCCTACAGTTAGAATCACTCCCTAGATAACACGGTTAACCCATTGATCACCCCCTGCGGTTAACCCCTTCTATGCCAGTGACATTTACACAGTAATTAGTGCATTTTTATAGCACTGTTCGCTGTATAAATGTGAATGTTCCCAAAAATGTGTCAAAAGTGTCCAATCTGTCTGCCATATTGTTGCTGTCCCGATTAAAATATCTGATCGCCATTACTAGTAAACAAATAATAAAAATGCCATAAATCTTTCCCCTATTTTGTAGATTCTATAACTTTTGCGCAAACTAATCAATATACGCTTATTGTGTTTTTTTTTTTTTTTTTTTTTTTTTTTTTTTTTTTTTCTTTACCAAATATTTCTAGAAGAATACATATCACCTAAACAGAAAAAAAAATTGCTTTTTAAAAAAAATTGGGGTATTTATTATAGCAAAAAGTACAAAATATTGTTTTTTTTTTTTTTTCCAAAATTGGCGCTTTTTTTTGTTTTATAGGGAAAAAATAACCAGAGATGATCAAATATCACCAAAAGAAAGCGCTATTTGTTGGGAAAAAAGGATGTCAATTTTGTTTGGGTACAACGTTGCACGACTGCGCAATTGTCAGTTAAAGTGACGCAGTGCCAAATCGCAAATAATGGCCTGGTCATTGAGCAGCCAAATCTTCCGGGGCTGAAGTGGTTAAAAAACAAAACTTATCCCAATTTTTTTGTAAATGTAAAATGATGTTACACTGAGTAAATGGATACTGTAATTTAAAATTGCGCACAGTTGTGGAATAGCGACTAACTTTGGTATTTAAAAAAAAAAAAATTTCCATAGACAATTCTGCAGATTACCAGTTTACAGTTAGAAGAGGTCTAGTACTAGAATTAATGCTCTTACTCAGACATTCGTGACGATGCCTTACATGTGTGTTGCAAACACCGTTTACATATGTGGGTGTGACTTATGTATGCGTTCACTTGGGGACGAGGACTCTTACATTTTTGTAATGTAAACATCCCTTGTAATAACAATAATACATGACAGGTAGAGGTCGACCAATATATTGGGCGCTATTTGGCCATTTTTGATAAATTGGCATCGGTCGATTATTATTCAAAATTAGGCCGATATTTAACATTACCGCTGTTCCTCTTCCCTTCTCCACACTCAGCGCGGCACTTGATGCTTGCCAGAGCGCTGAGTGTGTGAAGCTGGCACGTAACAGAGAGGGATCTGTCAGAATTGAGGTTGATGTCGGGGGTGGGCAGGACCCGGCCGCTATCAAACACTAGCCAATGGGATCTGGGCGAGCCGCTACGTGTATGTGGCCCCGCTCATTTTCTTAAGCAGCCCAATCATTGGCTGCTTTTTGATAGCTGCTGGGTCCCGCCCACCCCGACATTAATCTCAATTCTGACATCTCTCTGTCAATTTCACACAGTTACTCAGCTTAGTGTGAAACCTGCCAGTGCCACCTCCAATCAGTGCCACCTGCCACCTCCATCCAGTGCCATGCCAGTCAGTGCCACCTTCCAGTGCCAAAAGTGCCACCTGCCAGTTCCAAACAAGTGCCACCCGCCAATGCCAGCCATTGCCACCTACCAGTGGCACCTTCCAGTGCCACTGCCAATCAGTGCCATGTGCCAGTGCCACCTGCCAGTGCCTGCCAGTGCCATGTCAGTTCCAAACAAGTGCCACCTTCCAGTGCCAAGCAGTGCTGCTGCTAATCAGTGCCACCTGCCACAGCCAGTGCCATCTGTACTGAGGACATCAAGTGTGTGATAGAGTGACAGGAGCAAGCAGGGAGGAGTGGAGTGGGTGAGGTCTTTTTTTTTTTTTTTTTTTTTTTAACGGCCTTAAATATCGGCCACAAAAATCGGCATCAGATATTGGCCACCCCAATTTCTAAATATCGGTATCTGCATCGGCCAGAGAGAAACTCATATCGGATAACCTCTAATGACAGGTCCTATTTATGGAGAGATCTGAGGTCTAAAAGAGCCCCAAATCTCTCCTCTTCCCTTAACCCAGTCATGCCCAAGCCTATTTTTGACATTGTTACTTACAAGTTAACCACTTGCCGACCAGCCGCCATGATTATACTGTGGCAGGTCGGCACGATCATGCGAACCGTCTTAGCTATACGTCGGTCCCTTTTTAAGCGGGATGGTAGGCGCGAGCCCGCTGCACAGCGGGGGTGCCGTGATGCTCGTGATGACTGCCGGCCGCAAGCAATTGCGGGCACGAGAGGCAGAACAGGGATGTGTGTGTGTGTGTAAACACACACGTCCCACTTCTGTGAGGAGAGAGAGGGAGGAGCTGGGAACCACATTCTCTCATCTCCTATAGTCAGTCCCAGCCCCCACAGTTAGAACACACACCTACATAGTTAACCCATTGATCGCCCCCTAGTGTTAACCCCTTCCCTGCCAGTGACATTTATACAGTAATCGGTGCATTTTTATAGTACTGATCGCTGTATAATTGAAAATCACCCTAAAAATGTGTCAAGTGTCCGATGTGTCCACCATAATGTCGCAGTCTCAATAAAAATTGCAGATCGCCGCCATTACTAGTAAAATAAAATTATAATAAAAATGGAATAAATCTATCCCCTATTTTGTAGACGCTATAACTTTTGCGCAAACCAATCAATATACTCTTCTTCTAAATTTTTTTCATTACCAAAAATATGTAGAATACATATCGGCCTAAACTGAGGATAAAATTAGTTTAAAAGAAAAAAAATTGGGGCTATTTATTACAGCAAAAAGTACAAAATATTGTGTTTTTCAAAATTGTTGCTTTTTTTTATAGCGCAAAAAATAAAACACGCAGAGATGATCAAATACCACCAAAAGAAAGCTCTATTTGTATGGAAAAAAAGGACGTCAGTTTTGTTTGGGTACATCTTCGCACAACAGCGCAATTGTCAGTTAAAGCGATGCAGTGCTGTATTGCAAAAAATGGCCTGGTCATTAAAGGGGTTGTAAAGGTAAATTAAAAAAAAAAAAAAAAAAAAACAAACATGTTATACTAGGGTTGTCCCGATACCACTTTTTTAGGACCGAGTACAAGTACCGATACTTTTTTTCAAGTACTCGCCGATACCGATTACCGATACTTTTTTTTTAATGTCACGTGACAGTGTTTTTTTTTTCATTTTTTTTTTTTTTTTTAACAGTGCTTGCTTTTTTTTGGGGGGGGGGGGGGGAGGGGGTGAACGTTGTATGTGTGTGTTATTTTTTTTTTTTTACAATTTTTATTTTTTACAATAGTATTTCTTTTATTCTTTATTGTTTTGTTTTTTTTTTTTAATCAGCCCTTTTGGGGGGCTTTGGTGAGATATCAGGGGTCTTAACAGACCTCTGATATCTCCCCCTTGAGACAGAGAAAGAGACAGAGGATAGAGAATCCCCAGTCCCTTTCTCTGCAGCGTCAGCTGCACTGACAATGAATGGAGAGAAGTCCGCAGCTTCTCTCCATTCATAAACTGACACATTGTAATCACAGAAGATTACAATGTTTCAGTTATGTGAATGGACAGAGTCAGCTGACTCTATCCATACACAAAGGAAGGAGGAGGGGGAGGACGGAAGAACTGAGGGGGAGAACGGAGGGGACAGATAAGAGCAAAACGGAGGGGACAGATAAGAGCAAAACGGAGGGGACAGCTGAGAGGGACAGATAAGGACAGATAAGAGCAGAACAGAGGGGACAGCTGAGAGGGACAGAGGAAAGGAGGGGGCACGGAGGAGGATGCAGTGACAGTCAGCTGTGAGCGATCACCGCTGTCTGTCACTAAAGCTGGTGAAAGCCGCTGGGGGAGAATCTTGTAACTCCCCCACGCGCCGATCACAGCTGACAGTCTAGGTATCGGGGGAAGCATCGGTAGCATTTGCCCGAGTACAAGTACTTGGGCAAATGCTCGGTATCGGGACAACCCTATGTTATACTTACCTTCACTGTGCAGCTCGTTCTGCACAGAGTGGCCCCGAACCTGGTCTCCTGGGGTCCCTCGGCGGCTGTTTCAGCTCCTCCCCGCAAGCATTAACCACCTTAATGTGAGCTCCCTCGCATGGTGGTGAGTGCTTGCGGGCGCGCTCCCGTGATACAGCCAGCGGCTATAGCCGCTCGCTGTATCACTCGGCCCCGCCCCCCGGCGCGACGCGTCATCGGATGTGATTGACAGCAGCGCGAGCCAATGGCTGCGCTGCTTTCAATCCATCCACTGCAGCCAATCAGCGACCAGGCTGAGCTGCAATGGAGATGACGAGAACGAGCAGCGAAGATTCGAGGCGTCAGGTAAGTAAAACGGGGGGGCTGGGGGCGGCGGTATTGTCAAAAGTTTTTTCACCTTAATGCATAGAATGCATTAAGGTGAAAAAATTTTTACCTTTACAACCCCTTTAAGCAGCCAATTCTTCCGGGGCTGAAGTGGTTAAAATCCATAATTTTTGCTAGAAAATTACTTAGAATCCCCAAACATATTAGAGAGATATAGATATATATATATCTATATCTCTCTCTCTCAGAGACACTAGAGAATAAAATGGCTATCGTTGCAATATTTTGTCATACTGTATTTGTGCAGCGGTCTTTCAAACACATTTTTTTGGGAAAAAGACACTCATGAATTAAAAAAAAAAAATTAACGGTAAAGTAAGCCCATTTTTTTTTTTTTTTTGTATAAGATGAAAGATGTTAACGCTGCCTCTATGGCAGACTGAAACCAGCTGTAGCCACTTCTTGTGTGGCTAGAAATCTGGAGTTCTGGTTATCACAACTACAAGAACACCTTAAAGCAGGCACTCCTAGGGGGAGCTCTTAAAAACCTTCCCTATGCTTTTCAAGGCGACAAGTTTTATCTCTGACGCTTCTACCGATTCCATAAAATTTACGGCTAAAACTGCAGAGCTTTCTGTCATAGCTAGGAGGTCAGTATGGATGAAAATTTGAGGGAGGGGGGACATGGCATCCAAAACACACCTGTGCAGTGTCCCTTTTACAGGAGACTTAGTCTTGGGCCTGAATTAGATACCGCTTTAGAAAGGACGGCGGATAAAAAAAACTTTTCCCACTAAAAAAAAAAAAAAAAAAAAAAAAAAAAGGAAATTTTTTCGTCCCTCAAAGGAACCCTCCAAGTCAGAGAAGGAGTTCAAACCCAAAAAACACTAGACAGGACAAAAAGGGAAAGGAAAAGGGGGGAAAATACTTTTTAATCGCCCCAATCAAAACCCTAAGCCCCGGTGACATCAGGGTCCCTGTGGTAGGAAGGTTAAAGAATTTAGTGGGAAAAGATAACCTCAAACGAGTTTGTCTTAGACCCCTTTCACACTGGGGCGGTTTGCAGGCGTTATTGCGCTAAAAATAGCGCCTGCAAACAGCCCCTAAACAGCCTCCGCTGTTTGTTCAGTGTGAAAGCCCGATGCGAAGCGATGCGCTGGCAGGAGAAGAAAAAATCTTCTGCAAGCCGCATCTTTGGAGCGGGGAAGGAGCGATGTATTCACCGCTCCTAAACCGCTCCTGCCCATTGAAATCAATGGGACAGCGCGGCTATACCGCGGTAATACCGCGGCTATAGCCGCGCTATACGAGGGGTTTTAACCCTTTTTCGGCCGCCAGCGGGGGGTTAAAACTGCACCGCTAGGGGCCGAATACCGCGGTACAACAGCGCTAAAAATAGCGCTGTTTTACCACCGACGCCCCCTACCGCCCCAGTGTGAAAGGGGCCTTAAACCTGATAAAAAGAGGTTATGCGCTTGAATTTCACAGCGATCCACTCTCAAAGTTTCTTGTGACAAAACTTCCAAGACACTCAGAAAAGGCCAGGGCCTTACCATTACTAATAGGGGAGATGGTGGATCAAGAGGTATTGACACCAGTCCATATTCAGGAACAGGGGGATGGTTTTTATTCGCACATCTTTGTGGTGAAAAAGCTGTCCGAAAGTTCAGACTAATCCATGAACCTCCGACCTCTGAACCTCTCCATCCGATACAAAAAATTTCGGATGGAGTCCATTTACTCAATACGGAATCTTTTCCAAAAAGAGGTGTTTATGGCTACCCTAGATTTAAGGGATGCCTATCTGCATATCCCAATAAGGCTACATGCACACAAATGTTTTTACAGCCGCTTTTTTGAGCGTTTTTGCAGCTTAAACACGCCTCTCCATGTTAGTCTATGGCCTCATGCCTACCATGGCATTTTTGTGCTGTAAATGGCATAGCCGTTTTTAAGCTGCAAAAAAAAAAAAAACAGGACCGGTGCGTTCTGAGGCTCTAGCGCTGTAAAAACGCCAGATGCCGGCAAAAGGTGTTAAACGCGAATTAGCGAGGCTTAACGCTGTGTTAAGCCTCGTCCGGCGTTTCTGTCTCTATTCAAATCAGAGCCTATTGATTTGAATAGAGGTCGCACCAGAAGTCGCATCAAGATGATCCGACTTGCGGTGCGACTTGTGTGCTGAGAATCTTAAGGGGGGAACCCCGCGAAAATTTAAAATAATTGCGCAAGGTTCCCCCCAAGACGATACCAGACCCTTTGGTCTGGTATGGATCTTAAGGGGAATCCCCAAAAAAATAACGTAGAGGTTCCCCCAAGATCCAAACCCTTATCCGACCACGCAGCTCGGCAGGTCAGGAAAGGGGGGGGTGAGCGAGCGCCCCCCCCCTCCTGGACCATACCAAGCCACATGCCCTCAACATGGGGGGATTGGTGCAGGGTGGGCCCTGCGCCCCCCACCCCAAAGACCTTGTCCCCATGTTGCGGGTGGGGGGCTTATCGGAATCTGGGAGCCCCCTTTTAATAAGGGGGCCCCCAGATGCGGGCTTTCATGTGTCTTGCATTGAGGAGAGGCTTCCGTCGGGCCACTCTGCCATAAAGCCCCAACTGGTGGAGGGCTGCAGTGATGGTTGACTTTCTACAACTTTCTCCCGACTGCATCTCTGGAGCTCAGCCACAGTAATCTTTGTGTTCTTTACCTCTCTCACCAAGGCTCTTCTCCCCCGATAGCTCAGTTCGGCTGGACGGCCTGCTCTAGGAAGGGTTCTGGTCATCCCAAACGTCCTCCATTTAAGGATTATGGAGGCCACTGTGCTCTTAGGAACCTTAAGTACAGGATACATTTTTTGTAACCTTGGCCAGATCTGTGCCTTGCCACAATTCTATCTCTGAACTCTTCAGGCAGTTCCTTTTGACCTCCTGATTCTCATTTTCTCTGAAATGCACTGTGAACTGTAAGGCCTTATATAGATAGGTGAACAGTTAAACAAGGATCTGGAGGAGGATGTATTGATTCCCTCCCTCTGGTGGTGGTGGAAGGACACGGAAAATTTAAACAAAGGGGTACTCTGGCTCTTGCCTATCAGATACGCACTGACTACAGATGCGAGCAGTTGGGGATGGGGAGCCCATCTCAACTCAGGCTGGGCCCCAAGGCAGGTGGGCGCCAGAGGAGAAACATTTCTCCAATTGGAAGAAGCTAACAGCTATCCTCAGCGCTACTAGCCTTTTAGGACACAATACAAGGTCACCATCTACAAGTCCGCTCAGACAATATGATGGCTGTAGCTTATATAAACAAGCAGGGAGGCACCAGAAGTCCTCGACTAATGTTGGTGGCCAGATAAATTTTTCAGTGGGCAGAATCCAATCTAGAATCCATCTCTGCAATACACCTGAAAGGGGAGCAGAACAGCACTGCAGACTTCTTAAAGTCGACAACGAGTTTTGACTCAAGAGTGGTCTCTGCACCTGGAAGTGTTCGACCACATAGCAGCTTACTGGGGGAAACCAGAAGTGGACCTATTTGCAAACAGAATTCAAAAGTTCCCAGTTTTTGCTCGCTATTCCCAGGAGATCAACCCTTGGCGGTAGACGCCTTACAGACTCCATTAACCTTTAGCTTGGCCTATGCGTTTCCTCTATTGGAAGAAACGTGTTTAATCCTAGTAGCACCATTTTGGCCCAAGAGGCCATGGTTCATAACTTTACTACAGTTGACAGACCAGCCTCCTCTGAGACTCCCCTGCAGACAAGATCTTCTGTCACAGGGACCTCTCTTTCATCCGCAAGTAACTCTTTCAACGTGGTTACTAAGGAAGAAATTCTGAGGAGCAAAGGCCTGACAGAGTGATTCAGACCTTGCTACAGAGTTGAAAACCATTCATCCGAGCTATCTACAGGAAAGTCTGGAGGAAGTTTAATAGCTGGCTGAATAGGTGAGGTAAACAGGGATACAACAAATCCTACAGTTTCTCCAGGAGGGGATAGACAAGGGACTTGCTCCTAGTACTATTAAGGTTCATAAAACTGCTTTAAGTGTCTATTTAGAGAAACGGCTACAGGAAGATCCTTTCATCGCTAGATTCTGTAAGGCAATCTCTAGACACAAACCAGTCAGAGTTAACAAAGCTCCATCCTGGGACCTATCAATCATTCTAAAAGCATTTTTGGGGTCACCTTTCGAACCTATCTCAGAGGCCTCTCTAAGACTGATTACATTCAAGACCGTACTCCTTGTGGCAATCACTTCAGCCCGTAGGGTTATTGAAATCCAAGCTCTCTCCATCAGAGAGGCATTCCTCCTGATTCTAGAGGACAGAGTCATCCTAAAGAAGGACCCTGGGTTCTTACCAAAGGTGGCATCTAGTTTTCATAGGTCGCAAGATATTGTCCTCCCTTCATTCTGTCAGTACGCCTCAAATGAGAAAGAAAAACCATTTCATTTATTAGGTGTGAGGCGGTGTATCCTAGAATACCTAAAGGTAACCAATCCATTCAGAATTACAGATTCACTTTTTGTTCTTTTTTCCGGACAACGTAAGGGGCAAAAAGCTTCTTAAAGTGGGGTTCCACCCAAAAAAACATACATATCTAAAAAATTCTAAAAAAAAAACCAAAAAAACATTTGGATATTTTTTTTTTTTTTACTTACCTCTAAATGCCTGTTGCTAGGTGGTCCCTCGTAGTCTGCCCCTTCGTCTGCCTGGGCTGGTGACATCACTTCCCCCTGGCACAGGAAGGGCTCGGCTCTTCTCCCTCCCTCCTGTCAATCATCTGGGACCCATTGCAGGTCCCAGGTGATTGAGCGGCCAATCACGGCGCTCGGCGCCGCTCGCGCATGCGCAGTGGGTGCCAGGCTGTGAAGCCACAGCCCGGCGCCCACAGTTGAAATGCGGGCGCCGACGAGCGGAGGGGGGGGACGAGCGGGGCTTCGATCCCCCGCACCGCTGGACCCAGGGACAGGTGAGTGTCCAATTAAAAGTCAGCAGCTGCAGTATTTGTAGCTGCTGACTTTTAATTTTTTTTTTTTTTAATAGCCCCCCTGGGTGGAACTCCTCTTTAAGTCACCATAGCTAGGTGGATTAGGCTAGCTATAGCAGAGGCGTATAAAGCATTAGAGATCCTCCTGGGGGTATTAAAGCCCACTCCACAAGGGCATTGTCGGGATCCTGGGCAGAAAGAGCTGTTGCCACCCCGGAGCAAATATGTAAAGTAGCCACATGGTCAAGCTTCTCCACCTTTTTTACAGGGCATTATCAACTGGACTTAATGTCCAGTCAGGATCAGGCTTTTGGTAGGAAAGTCCTCCAAGCCATGGTCACCCCCCCCCCACCCCACCCCCTAATCTGGTGAGTGCTTGGGGATCCTCTTAAGGGTTGTCCTGGAAGACAACTGGGGAAAACCGGAGTTAGACTTACCGGTAACTCCTTTTCCAGTGGTCTTCCAGGACAGCACGATCCCACCCTTTTGAATTATTTTGATGTACTAACGTTATCACCTGTTATGGTTATGTTTTGCAGTTCCACCCTTCGGTTCTTGGTAAATGACTGACCAGGGACCCGAGGGGGACTGCCTTTTGAACTGTAGCAATGTGTTTCCTGTAATGATAATCAAAAGTATGTGGCGCTAGTCTAAGTGTACCAATCCTATTAAAAAAACTCAAGGTTCAATAAATCTCAATCCTTCCTGAATCAATAAACTTCAGTACTTACTTCATAAGTGTACCACTCATGTTAAATTAAAATCTCAAACTATTATAAAAACTCAATACAATCTTCAATACTTCCTTGAATGGGTAATACTAACTTCACCCATTAGGGGGCAGCCAAACCAACTAAATAGTTAAATGCTGGTTATCATTCCTAATCAAATTCACATAAATCATCCAATAAATATAGTGTTCTTCAACCAAGCCTGGCGTTGTGCCCGCTGGACGCTGGGATGTGTGGCTGGCAAACTACATACTTGAGCTAAATAGGGGATCCTTCCTATTTTCGCCTCAGTAGTCGCCCTGGTCCGCACACATCCGGGAGGGACAGAGTTAGGTGAGATACTGTAACTCACTAAACTGAAACCATCATCAGTTGATACCACCTAACGCCAATCTTTATGCTCTCTATAACAACTGCACCAGCAATAATGCCCCATGCCATTCCAGTCTTGGATTTTTAAAGAAACTCAATTTAGCATGTTACAAAGAGGAAAAATTTGACACACGCACACTCCGTGGGAAGAGGGGGACAGCTGCTGGATCATCATCCCTTACAGAGAAATACTAATCATCTGCTTGATTTGGCCCATTGAGGGCCGCTGATTAAGGTGAGAGGCTGGGGGAAACACTTGTGTGCTGCACCAGTTTTTCAAGGAGAAGGAATCCAGCACATAGTCACCTCACTGGCACGTTATGATTTATCATCTGTATGGACATTATGAATCACATTGCATGAAGCAATAGCTGTTTGGACTTGATCACATTTATGACACAGTTTTTTCAATTTTATAAGGAATATTTTTAGGTGGGAGAGTTTTTTGGTGATTTATTTCAGAGTCGCAAGCTTATTTTATACGCATGATTTTGCACATATGTCACTGTCTTTATGCACTTGATCACGTTTGTTTACATATGTGATATAGAGTTAATTTGTTTGCTATGGCAGCAATCTAGTCACCTACATTATTTATTTTGTGCAATAATTTTCATTCTTTTCACTTATTATGGCGAGAAATACTATGCACTTTGTATGATACACTTTGAGGATTGTTTTTTATTTTATTATTATTATTTAGTTTAAACACCTTTAATCACAATTTCGACTTAGTTTGGTTGAAGAACACTATATTTATTGGATGATTTATGTGAATTTGATTAGGAATGATAACCAGCATTTAACTATTTAGTTGGTTTGGCTGCCCCCAATGGGTGAAGTTAGTATTACCCATTCAAGGAAGTATTGAAGATTGTATTGAGTTTTTATAATATTTTGAGATTTTAATTTAACATGAGTGGTACACTTATGAAGTAAGTATTGAAGTTTATTGATTCAGGAAGGATTGAGATTTATTGAACCTTGAGTTTTTTTAATAGGATTGGTACACTTAGACTAGCGCCACATACTTTTGATTATCATTACGGTACCTTTTAGGGTGGGTGAGGCCACCTCATATATTGGCAGCTTCTCTACTTTTTGTTCCATTGCCTAGGATCCTCTGAGAGGGTGGTTGTGCGCATTAGTAATTTATTATTATTTTAATGTGTTTCCTGTGTCGATGGGAGGGACTCCATCTCTCAAGGGCTGTCCTGGAAGACCACTGAAAGGGACTTACTGGTAAGTCTAACTCTGGCGTTTGTTTTTTTGGGTTTAACCACTTGATCTCCAGAAGATTTACCCCCTTCATGACTAGGCCATTTTTGCGATGCGGCACTGCGTTACTTTATCCGCTTCTGGACCGCCCCACGAATATTTACTGCAGTGGGGCAGCCTCTCTGCCCGAAATCGGGTACCTGTACCCTCCGATCATTCCCGAGGTGGACAGAATGGCGGTCTGCCTATGTAAACAAGGCAGATTGTTGTTCTGTGACAGAAGACCGAGATCCTGTGTTTCTGCTAAACAGGAACACTGAGCTCTGTCTTACAGTACAAGCATCCTCCCACACAGTTAAACACTCTAGGAACACATTAAACCCATTGATTGCCCCTGATGTTAACCCCTTCCCTGCCAGTGTCATTAGTACAGCGACAGTGCATATTTAGCACTGGTCCCCTAAAAACGTGTCACTCGGTGCCTGATTTGTCTGTTGCAATGTCGCAGTCCCGCTATAAGTCGCTGATTGCCGCCAATTACTAGTAAATTAAATAGTACATAAAAATGTCCCATAGTTTGACGCTATAACTTTTGCGCAAATCAATCAATATACGCTTATTGGGGTTTTTTTTTTGTTTGTTTAACAATATGCGGCAGAATACCTATTGCCCTAAAAGAAGAAGCCTTTTTTTTTTTTTTTCCAAATATGTGCTTTAGAAAAAGTAAAAAAAAATAAAAATATATATAATATATATATTTTTTTTAATTGTCTATTTTTTTGTTTATAGCACAAAAAAATAAAAACCCCAGAGGTGATCAAATGCCACCAACAGAAAGCTCTTTGTAGGGAAAAAAGGACATCAATTTTATTTGTTTACACTGTGTAGGATCGCGCAATTCTCAGTTAAAGTAAGGCAGTGCCGTATCGCAAAGAATGGCCTGGGGAGGTAAACCTTCCGGAGCTGAAGTGGTTCACTGACAATTGCGCAGTCATGCAACACTGTACCTAAATAAAAATGTAAATTTTTTCTCCAAGCGTCTTCCAGGATAGCCCATGAGACCTTGGGCTCCTCCTACCAGGACAGGAAACACGTCACCCCCACCAGATAAAAGGGCGGTCCTCCAGGCCCATGTCAGTTATTTGTGTTTCCTCCGGACGGGGGGGTAACATGTTCATGGAACCTGCTCCCATAGGCCTTATAAGCAGGGGGCTTTGTATGGCTTTTTGCTGGGGCATATCACTTACCTCTTCCTCTGCCAGAAGCAGCACACCGCTGGGGAGGTTGGCTGTGTTGCTGTTCTCTGTCCTCAGTGCCTGGAGAGGGCCAGGACCGGTGTGAGGTCGTGCCCCTAGCACAGTGCATTGCACTCTAGCTCAGCTGAGCTTCGGTTGTCCTTCCCTGCCGACAGCCTGGCTGATCTGAGCAAGGAATGGAGGAAGCCGCAGCGTTCGAGGTGGCGGAGCTATTGCGCTCCAAGCTGGCCCACAGGAAGTGCCTGGAGAGGGTTACTTCCGGGGCATATGACATCATCATCGGGCGCCGGAGACGAGGTTCCAGTCTTCATAAACGGCGCGAACAGAGAACGCTGGCTGCTGGTGTTTTTTTTGGTGTTAAGCAGCCAGGCTGTGGATGACCAAGAGGGGCAGAATGGATCCTCCTGCAGTACCTGCACAGGCAGCGGATGCAGTTCCCAACACCAGCACCTCACAGGTAAGCCTGGGGTGTTCTGTCACCACCTTACTATCCCTGTGAGTGTTCCCTCCCCCTCCCCTCTCTGTAGTAGTGGGTGTAAGGGGACACATTTCCTCCCTCCTGCACGTGGTGTTACGGAGTGATTGTGTGGCTTTATTTACATTGTGGGTCATTTATTTTGTCTTGCAGACCAAGACTCAGGACAAGGCCCAAGCGCAGCCACTTAAAAGGAAATGTGCGGTTTGCGCAAACAAATTGAGCTCCTCATGGAGCAAAGCAGTTTGTGGCACCTGTATAGAAGGCCTAGTAAAGGATGACCCGGGTGCCTCTTGCCAGAAGATGCTTACTTCTGTTAGGGATGAGCTTGCATCCACCTTCAGTTCCTTTAGAACGCTTATTGACAAGCTCCAGACTCCAGCAGAGAGTCCGTCTTCACTGAAGGCGTCAGTAAGCACTCCGCAGCAGGCAGAGAGTGAAGACTCTGAGGCTGAGGTCAGATCTACCCGTTCTTCTCTGGAAGAATCAGGGTCAGATACAGAGCCCAGAGATAGAGAATCCACTCGAGGCTCAAGATTTAAGTTATCTGTTGAGGATGTAGATGACTTATTAAAGGCTATCTATACTACCCTTGAATTAAAAGAGGAAGAGGTTCAGTTATCCAAACATGATCTTATGTATAAAGGATTACATAAGAGAAAATCAAGAGTGTTTCCAGTTCATAGTTCTTTGGTTGATACTATTAAACTGGAATGGGATAATCCTGAGAGAAAACCATTCTTCTCTAGTAACCTAAAAAGGAGGTTTCCTTTTGATGAGGACACTGCGCAGCCAGGGAATAAGAATCCCAAGTTAGACGCACCTCTTTCAAAAGTTTCAAAAAACTCGGACCTGGCGTTTGATGATATGGGTACGCTTAAGGATCCGATGGACAAGAGCGGGGATATCCTTCTCCACAGAGCCTGGGACTCAGCAGTTGGAAACCTGAAACCAGCTTTGGCTTCCACTTGTGTGGCCAGAAATCTGGAGGTTTGGTTGACTCAGATTCAGTCACATCTGTCAGCAGGTACCTCCAGAGAGCAAATTTTAAAGTCTTTTCCTCTCCTATTTCAGGCAGTGGGTTTTTTGGCAGATTCTTCCGCTGAGTCGGTAAGAATGTCAGCCAGGACTTCGGCTCTAGTGAACTCGGCCAGGAGAAGCCTTTGGCTTAAGACCTGGTCAGGGGACTCGGCCTCCAAGTTGCGCCTTTGTGGCCTTCCTTTAACTGGCGATCATTTATTTGGCCCAGGTCTACAGGAGGCACTGGAACGCACGGCTGATAAGAAAAAGGCGTTTCCAGAGAAAAAGAGTTCAGACAGCCAGAAAAATTTTTCGTGGCCAAAATAGGCAACAGAGTCCTAGAGAAAAGGACAGCAGGCCGAAAAAGCATTGGACTGGGCACAAAGGCAGAGGCAAAGGGGGAGTGCTATTTAACCCTCCTCAACAGCCCGCCAAGCCGCAGTGACTTGTGTTCCCCGGTGGGAGGGAGATTGAGGGCCTTCATCCCACAGTGGGCAGCAGTCACTCTGAGCCCCTTCGTCCTGGACCTAGTGACCAACGGGTACAGGCTGGAGTTTGTTCACCAACCACCAGAACGTTTGTTGGTCACATTTCCTCCACAAGATCGGGATAAAGCGAGGGCTCTGGGTCTCCAGATTGGAGACTTATTAGATCAAAAAGTCCTGATTCCTGTTCCTCGATCGGAGCGGGGCAAGGGATTCTATTCCCATGTATTTGTGGTCAGAAAGCCGGCAGGAAAGTTTCGACTTATCCTGAATCTCCGGACCTTAAACAAGTCCATCAGATACAAGCATTTCCGTATGGAGACGGTTTTTACAATCAAAAACCTACTATACCCAAACTGCTTTATGGCCACGTTGGATTTAAGGGATGCTTATCTTCACATCCCTATCCATCCAGCCTTCCAAAAGTTTTTGAGATTGGCAGTGAAGACGGGTATGGGGACCCGACATTTTCAATTTCAGGCCCTCCCCTTCGCTCTTTCCTCAGCCCCACGCCTCTTTACGAAGGTGTTGGGGGAAGTGCTGGCTCCTCTAAGATTAAAGGCAATAACGGTTATCCCTTACTTAGACGACCTCCTGATAGTGGCAAAATCATACCAAAGGCTGTTGGAAGATCTCCAGGCTGTACAGGACTTCTTACAGTCCCTAGGCTGGCTAATAAACAAAGAAAAATCGTCCTTGATTCCGGCCCAGAAAGTAACTCCGTGAACCAAAGAGTTTTTCTTCCTCAGGAGAAGATTACCAAAGTGTTCCAGACTATGTCAACATTGCAGACCAACCAGTCGGTCTCTCTGAGACAGGTGTCGAGGGCAGTGGGTCTTATGACCTCATGTTTTCCCGCAGTACCATGGGCGAGACTCCGTCAGCGTCCGTTACAAAGGTTTCTTTTAAGAAACTGGGACGGGGACGTAAGGTCCCTGGAGTCAAGGATCTGGCTTCCCGACAGGATAAAAAGAAGCCTGTGGTGGTGGAGAGCTGGTCAGCACCTAGCAGGAGGTCTCCCATGGTCCTTTCCCATTTCCCGAAGGATTACCACGGATGCGAGTTCCTGGGGATGGGGGGCCCACCTCAGCAATGCAGTAGCACAAGGAGAGTGGTCCCCAGAGGAGGCAAGGGCCTCATCCAATCAGAGAGCTGCTTGCAGTCCAGAGAGCCCTCCAGTCTTTTCAGATGGAGGTCAGGGGTCACAACCTCCAAATCCTGTCAGACAATATAGTGACAGTCGCGTATATCAACAAGCAGGGAGGCACGAGAAGCCGGAGGCTTCAGTCCATTGCCCAGGAGATCCTTTCATGGGCAGAGGGGAATCTAGCCTCCATTTCTGCTGTACACCTGAAGGGGAAAAACAATTGCCTGGCAGATTATCTCAGCCGTCACAGGATAGACCGAGACAACTGGTCCCTTCATCCCGAAGTCTTTGCAGACCTCACCAAGAGATGGGGTTATCCGGTAGCGGATTTGTTCGCAAACCGAAACAACCGCAAGACGGAGTTATTCTTTTCCATAAACCCGGCAGACCAAGCCTTGGGGATCGATGCTCTGGCAAACCCGTGGCCTCCAGGCCTATGTTATGCCTTTCCGCCAATCAGGCTGATTCCAGAAGTCCTCCGGAAGTTTCGGCTGGAAGAGACAGATCTGATTCCAATTGACCCGTTTTGGCCCAAGAGGCCATGGTTTTCCCTGCTACAGTCTCTGGTTTCAGAGCCTCCGTGGAGTCTTCCGAAAAGGGAAGACCTATTATTGCAGGGTCCAGTATCACACCCTCAGGTGGTTTCCTTAAACTTGACGGCCTGGTATCTGAAGAAAAGATACTGAGCGCCCAAGGGTTCTCTGACAAAGTAGTCAGGACTCTCGTTAATTGCAGGAAGCCAGTTACTAGAGCCATATATTCCAAAGTTTGGAAAAGGTTTAACTCATGGTTATCTGAAAATGATAGATTAGCTCATGATATTCCATCTATTTTGGAATTTTTCCAAGAGGGTGTCGACAAAGGTCTTTCTGTTAGTACCTTAAAGGTACAGGCGGCAGCTATTAGTGTGTTCCTCCAGTTTTCTCTCCTGGAAAATCCCACTATAGCCAGATTTTTCAAATCTATCTCTAAGGCCAGACCAGTAGTAGTGAGGAGTTGTCCAACGTGGGATCTGTCCCTAGTACTTCAAACTCTGGTAGAATTTCCGTTTGAACCTCTGGAAAGTATGTCAGTTAAGTTTCTTACATTAAAAACTGTGTTCCTTATAGCTGTTACCTCAGCTCGTAGGGTAAGTGAGTTGCAGGCCCTATCAGTTAGGGAGCCCTTCCTCACGATTTTTGAGGATCGAGTTGTGTTACAAACCGATCCAGGTTTTTTGCCCAAGGTGGCAAGTACATTCCACCGATCTCAGAACATCGTATTGCCAACCTTTTGTAGTTCGCCACAGGGCGACTTAGAAAGAAAATTTAGTTTTCTAGATGTAAGAAGGATTCTCTTGGTCTATCTTGAGGTCACGAAGACCTTTAGGAAAACTGATGCCTTGTTTGTCCTCTTTTCTGGAGTTCACAAGGGAAATAGTGCATCTAAAGCCACATTGGCTAGATGGATAAAGCAAGCCATCTTGGAAGCTTACAAAAGTAGGGAGGTCCCTACACCTTTTGTTACTGCGCACTCAACTAGAGCCTTGTCTACGTCTTGGGCTGAGAGGGCTGGTGCCTCACCGGAACAAATTTGCAGGGCTGCCACTTGGTCCAGTTACTCGACCTTCATTAAACATTATCGCCTGGATCTCCTATCAGCTCAGGAGCAGGCGTTTGGTCGTAAGGTCCTTCAGGCAGTTGTCACTCCCTAGACTGGTAAGTTCTGGCTCATCGTCTCATGGGCTGTCCTGGAAGACGCTTGGAGAAAAGCTGAGTTAGACTTACTGGTAACTCCTTTTCTGAGAGTCTTCCAGGACAGCCGGATTCCCACCCGGTATTGTCTGAAGTTATGTGTATTATGCATGTGTTTTGCAGGGTCCTACGGTTCTTGAGAATACTGACATGGGCCTGGAGGACCGCCCTTTTATCTGGTGGGGGTGACGTGTTTCCTGTCCTGGTAGGAGGAGCCCAAGGTCTCATGGGCTGTCCTGGAAGACTCTCAGAAAAGGAGTTACCGGTAAGTCTAACTCAGCTTTTTTTCCCCACAAATGGCTTTCTTTTGGTGCTATTTGATTACACCTCTGTTAGTTTATTTTTTTGCACTATAAACCAGGGCACGACAAAACCCAGGCGCCAGGTCGCAGTTCCCATCAGTGCCATCTGTCAATGCCATCTCAGTTCTGCCTGTCAGTGTCACCTGTCTGTGCTACCTATCAATTCCATTCAGTGCCATCTGTCAGTGCTGCTCATCAGTGTCACCTGTCAGTACCACCTCAGTGCCATCCGTCAGTGCCACCTGTCAGTGCACATTAGTGCTGCCTATCAGTACCACCTAGCAGTTCCCATCAGTGGCACCTCAGTGCTGCCTATTGGTGCCCATCAGTTCCAACCTCAATGCAGCCCATCGGTGCCACCTCACCAGTGCTCATTAGTGCAGCCTATCAGAGCACATCAGTGAAGGAGCACATCAAAAGTTGATTTTTTTTTTTTTATATTACCGTATTTATCGGCGTATAACACGCACCCCAATTTAGGAGGGAATTTTAAGGAAAAAAAACTTTTAGGAGGGAAGTTGAAGGGAAAAAAACTTACATTAAATGCCCGTCATTGCAGCCTTCTCAGTGCAGCCTTGCCCCAGTGCAGCCTTGCCCCAGTGCAGCCTTGCCCCAGTGCAGCCTTCGATCCCCTGTCCCTGCTTCCTGGGCTTAAAAATCGCCGACCGCGATTTGAAAATGGCGCCGCCGGCGCCGAAATACACAGAGCCGGTCCTCGGCTCTTTCCGGTGGCTCTCGTTCACTTTCGGCTCCACTCGTAGTCCCGAGCGGAGCTATCCGAGTAGGTTCGGATAGCTCCGCTCGGGACTACGAGTGGAGCCGAAAGTAAACGAGAGCCGCCGGAAAGAGCCGAGGACCGGCTCTGTGTATTTCGGCGCCGGCGGGGCCATTTTTAAATCGCGGTCGGCGATTTTTAAGTTTTGACAGCTCGGGATCGCAGGGGATCGGCGTATAACACGCACCTGCGACTTTCCCCTGATTTTAAGTGGAAAAAAGTGCGTGTTATACGCCGATAAATACGGTATTTTTTTTTTTTTTTTTCCGCTTGCCATCAGGCATGAGCAATTCTTATTGCCCGATGCCCCAGACATGCAGTTCTTGGCGCTGGGCAGAGGATTTTTTTAAAAAATGGCTCCTAACTTTTTCAGCTGGTTCCTAGGTTCTAAGCAAATTTGTCAAGCCCTGCTATAAACAAAAGACTAACAATTTTGAAAAAAATATTTTTTACTTTCTGCTATAAAACATATCCAATAAAAGTTTAAAAAACCTAATTTTTCCAAGGCGTCTTTCAGGACAGCACTGAGAGATAGTAACTCCTCCCACCGGACCACAGGAAACACCACCTTCCTCCAGATCTTTAACCACTTCAGACCTGGAAGAATTTACCCCCTTCCTGACCAGAGCACTTTTTGCAGATCGGCACTGCGTCACTTTAACTGACAATTGCGCAGTCATGCAGCGTTGCACCAAAACAAAATTGATGTCCTTTTTTCCCCACATGGCTTTCTTTTGGTGGTATTTGATCCTCGGCGGTTTTTATTTTTTGCGCTATAAACAAAAAAAGCAGCAATTTTTTTTAAAAAAGCAATATTTTTTACTTTTTGCTATAATCAATATCCCCCAAAAATATATAAAAAAATTTTTTCCCTCCGTTTAGGCCGATTTTGTATTCTACATTATTTTTGGTAAACACCTTTTCTTTCTGGAGACCCGATTAGCCAGTCCACCACCTTTTTACCCTCAGCTTCTTTAGCAAGGCAGTGGTAGTCTTGGAGGTGTGTTTAAGGTTATGTTGGAATACTGCCCTGCGGCCTAGTCTCCGAAGGGAGGGGATCATGCTCTGCTTCAGTATGTCGCAGTACATGTTGGCATTAATGATTCCCTCAATGAACTGTAGCTCCCCAGTGCCGGCAGCACTCATGCAGCCCCAGACCATGACACTCCCACCACCATGCTTGACTGTAGGCAAGACACACTTGTCTTTGTACTCCTCACCTGGTTGCCGCCACACACGCTTGACACCGTCTGAACCAAATAAGTTTATCTTGGTCTCATCAGACCACAGGACATGGTTCCAGTAATCCATGTCCTTAGTCTGCTTGTCTTCAGCAAACTGTTTGCAGGCTTTCTCGTGCATCATCTTTAGAAGAGGCTCCAGCCATGCAGACCAATTTGATGCAGTGTATGAGCACTGACAGGCTGCTGGCAGCACTAATACGTCTATTTCCCAAAGACAACCTTTGGATGCCGCTGAGCACGTGCACTCAACTTTTTTTGGTCAACCATGGTGAGGCCTGTTCTCAGTGGAACCTGTATGGTCTTTGTCACCATGCTGCAGCTCAGTTTCATTATCTTGGCCATCTTATAGCCTAGGCCATCTTTATATAGAGCAACAAATCTTTTTTTTCAGATCCTCAGAGAGTTCTTTGCCATGAGGTGCCATGTTGAACTTCCGGTGACCAGTATGAGAGTGAATTTAACACACCTGCTCCCCATTCACACCTGAGACCTTGTAACACTAACGAGTCACATGACACCAGGGAAAATGGCTAATTGGGCCCTATTTGGGCATTGTCACTCACTTTTCTTGCCGGTGGTTTAGACATTAATGGCTGTGTGTTGAGTTATTTTGAGGGGACAGCAAATTGACTCTGTTATAACATCTGTACACAAACTACTTTACATTGTAGCAAAGTGTCATTTCTTAAATGTTGTCACATGAAAACAGTGGTGTAGTGGGTAGCACTCTTGCCTAGCAGTACTCACAGCAGGGGTGTACTCACTTTTGTTGACAGCGGTTTAGACATTAATGGCTGTGAGTTATTTTGTACAAGCTGTACACTCACTATTTTACATTAAAGCAAAGTGTAATTTCTTCAGTGTTGTCACATGAAGATAAAATAAAATATTTACAAAAATGTGAGGGGGTGTACTCACTTTGTGAGATGCTGTATGTGCCCAGGTCAGATTTCATAAATCGTGCTTACATCCACTTTAAGGTAGAAATAGTGCCCCGTAGGTGTCAGTAGGAGAAACGGTGCCTCGTAGGTGTCAGTAGGAGAAATGGTGTCATTAGTCACAAAAGATTTAGTAAAATATTTAGGCTACTTTGACACTGGGCGGTGAGGGCGTCGTCGGTAAATTGCTGCGATTTTCAGCCGCTAGTGGGGCACTTTTAACCCCCCACGGCAGTAGCACAAAGTAAGGGGGTGGGGTGCTCTGGACATCAGATACCACCTATAATGGACACCCCTGCCTTAAAGCATGTTATACAGCCCAGTGCTTGTGCTGTGTAATTTGGCCCCTTCTATTACCTAAAAATCCTGGCTGATCAGTTTACGTGTCTCCTTCATCCGCAGCCCTGCTCTGTCCTCCTCCTCTCCTCCGTCTGCGTGTCATTGCCCTCTCCTCTTGCTGCTCTCATAACTGCTATAAAAGCCTCATCCCCTTTGTAACATAACTAGATCTGTCCCTGTGTCTGTGTTCTATAAATAAATATGTCGATCTGTACCTATATCAGAGCGGCCCCCGGCGCTCACATGACTCATTTGTCCCCTCCCCCTTCATTGGCACCTTGCGGGGGGGCAGGATATTGGTCTTTGACAGGCGGCCTATGACGTTACTGCGGGGATCCTTCCTGCCCCTGTTGCCGGGCCAGTAGGAGAGAGGAACGGGGCCTCGCGCATGCGCAGTAGGGTTCCCAGCGTGAAACCGTAAGGCTACACTGCCAGGCTCCATTACCAGCAATGGTGGTGGCAGCTGATGGAAACATAAGCCGCTGTGCCGACATCGCTGGACTCCAGGACTGGTAAGTGTCCTATTAAAAGCCAGCAGCTGCAGTATGTGTAGCTGCTGGCTTTTACAGTTAATTTTTTTTTTTTTTTTTTTTTTTGGCCGGACCTACGCTTTAAGACCTCTTTTGCACTGAGGTGTGTGCCTGTAAAGTGCCTCTCCTGTCACTTCAATGTGAAGGCCCTGTACTGGCAAATGTCCTGCAAGCAGCTTCTTTGAGTATACACCGCTCCTAAAGCGCCCCTGCCCATTGAAAGTAATGGGCAGCGCCGGCAAAGCGGTGCTTTTAACCCTTTTTTGGCCGCTAGCGGAAGTTAAAATCGCCCCGCTAGCAGCTGATAAGCGGCGCTAAAAATAGCAGCGCTTTACCTCTGACTCTCCTGTGCTGTGAGTGGCGAAGGGGGGAAAAATAAATTTTAAAAGAAAATTATGTACTGTAGTATTGGTATTGGACTGATCTTTACGCTAGATCTTTTCTTCTAGAAAACACATGCATAATAATACAATAACATTAGTACATTTTTTACGGCCATGTGAATGAGGCCTGTTCTCCTGGTCCTTTACATACACAAAGTGTCTGGTTTGGGGTGTGTCTCATTGCAAAAATCTTTTCACCAGACTTCAAAAATGGAGGGCATGGCCTGGCAGCAAAAACTTGTCACTGTAATGTTGGTGTATTTGTTTTACTAAAATTTGCACTAAATAAACCATTAAGTTAATATGACGTAAAAAAAAAATGGAACCATCACCGTTGTGTTGTCTAGTGTCTGCTTTTAAAAAATGTTTGAGTGTTATGTAATTTTCAGGTCTAAAGAGTTTAAAAAAACAAAAACACCATTATGTACTTTGGATAACTGGCTTTTGCGGTCTATAGCAGGCCATACATGTAAAGACTACTTCGATTCCCCCATACATGGCAAACAATGCAGATGGACAAATTTTCTGCTGGTAAGCTCAAGAATATGAATGTTTTAGTTTAATAAATGTGTGTGTTTTTTTTTTTTTTCCCTTTCCAGCACGTCTCTTAAGTGGAAAAACAACATCCTTTTTTTGCATTTACCATGTCTGATGAAGATTGGGAGAATGAAATTGGTAACCCGTCTGCCTGTGTTCCGAACTTGAGCAACTCGGTACGATGTGTTTTTCTTCATTCAAATGTTAACTTTTTCCTGTTGCAATGGTTTTTTTTTTTTTTTTTTTTTTTATGGCAGAAGTTGTAAAGGCTCAAGATTTTTTGCTTTCATGCATTCTATGCATGAAGGTAATAAACCTTCTGGGTGCAGCAGTCCCCTAATACTTACCTGATCCCAACCTCGATCCAGCAGTGTGCACAAGAGCAGTGGCTCTCCTGGGTCTCTTCCTCATTGGCTGGGACAGCAGTGGGAGCCACTGGCTCCTGCTACGGTCAGTCACAGCCAATGAGAGAGCGGGGACGGGGCTCTGTGTGAATAGTTGCACTGGAGGGCGGGTTTCCTGAGGAGGATCGAGGCTGCTCTGTGCAAAATCACTGCACAGAGCAGGTAAGTATGACATTTTGTCATGTACAGCCATAAGCCTAAACTGAAAATGGACTTTGAGACACAATTTGAAAAAAGCATACGTTAACCACTTGTCGGCCAGGCCATAGCTGAATTGCGGCTACAGTGCGGTTGGATAATTCTGGGAAGGGTGTACAGTGACGTCCTCCCAGAATCGTCCACACTTGGGAACGTCACAGATCGGGGTAAAGGGCCAATCCAAGCGGCCCTTTACCACGTGATTGCTCTGCCCAGTGATGGAGCGATCACTGTAAACAAACCAGCATTATGTCCGGTTCTCTTCTCTCCTCACTCCGATCATGAGGAGGGAGAAGCTGCAGCGTGAGGCTGCTTGAATTCTTATCAAATCCACATCTGGATTAAGCCACATCTGTGCCCCTGCAGTGCTCTACAGTGCCACATCTGTGCCCATCCTGGGATTTTGCGTAAGAATCGCGGCGCAATAGGGATGTCATTAGAAGTAATGGTATCGCAAACGGGTACGCCGTTTTGCAGCCGCTTGAAATCGTGGGGCTGTTTTGTAGAGATTCCGCCTGAGATCATATGTGAATTGGGGCCTAAGTCAGCAGCTACACTCTCTTTAACCACTTCATGCGAAACAGCGTACCTGTATGTCTTTTTGAGGAAGTAGTTGTACTGGGGTGATGCTTGCAGCTGCAGGCTTCACCCCGGTACCATTTAAAAAAATTTTTTTTTTTTTAATAGAGCTAGCGGTCGGCTTTTTGATACCCGATGCGGCTCAGCAGCTGCTCAGCCGTTATCACAAGGAGCGGGACGTGCGGATCTCCCGTCCTACCAATGTAATAACCTGGAAGCAACGTCACTTCCGGTTTACTCGGCAGCTGCCAATGGAGAAGATTTAAAAAAAAAAAAAAAATCTCTAGTATTCCAAAACGCTGATTTTGGAGTTTTGAATACTTTGCACTTAAAAGGAGGGATTTGTTTACATTCCTTGTGACAGGAGTACAAACACGTATTTTTTTTAAAAATTTTTTTGAACAAGTCATAAGTCACGACCGCAAATGTAAATGGTGTTCAAATCACACATGAGAGGTATCTCCACGATTGTCAGAGCGAGAGCAATAATTCTAGCAAAAGACCTCCTCTAACTCTAAACTGGTAACCGGTAACATTTTTGAAAGCTTCGCCTATGGAGATATAGTTTGTCGCCATTCCTCATTTCCCCATTTTTAAACTAACATGTTGGGAATCTATATACTCGGCGTAACATCATATTTCACAATATACAAAAAATTTTAGCTACCTTTTTACTGTTGAGTGTTTTTTTTTTTTTTTTTAATCCTGTAAAAAAAATTTTTTTTTTCAACAAGAATTGTGTTTAAAAGACCGCTGCACAAATATTGCAACAACCACCATTTTATTCTCCAGAGTCTTTGCTAAAAAAATGTAATGTTTTGGGGTTCTAAGAATTTTCTAGCAACAAATTCAGATTTTAACTTGTAAACAAGTGTCAGAAATAGGCTTGGCCCAGAAGTGGTTAATGCAAAAGATGACTAGGCTTTGATGTGGTGGAAATGCTGTTCTGCTGCTGTTCAGTCAGTTTTTAGCGAAGAGATTGGGTGCATTAAAAGGTAACCAAGGTAATGCCCCAAATGGTGGCGCTGGCCTAGGTACAGTAACCTTCATATGATTTGCTCATGGGGAATCAAATGGAGACCCTGTCACTAATTTTTAAAAAATGCAGATAAAAGCACAGAAAATCATCCCCCCGTGCCTGCGGCGGTCAGATTCGTTACAGAACCGATAAATCAGTTCCAAGCCAATGATTTCTGGCGAATGAAAATGCTTCCCCTGCCTCTAAGTGTAAACACAGGCAGGGGAAGTTATGTCATCTCCCTCTCTGGAATTCTTTTTGGTTCCAGAGAGGACGTCTAAACACCAACACCAGTACACATAGGCACACTTGTCGCCCCCCGATCGCCCTCTACTCCCTGTCACTGTGTCACCAATTGCAGTTGTCAGATTTTTCACTGATCACTGCATTGGTGTAATTTGTGACTAATAAGTGTTAGGACAGTTAGTAGTAGTAGTCCCAGGTAGGTCACAAAATTCGGCCCCTCGTAAATCACTTTAACCAACAGTTTGCAACCTTGTTTACTACCCATCAAGTTGTCTGCATTAATGAGTCCCTGATTAAGTTTTCAGGCCGCTTGTCTTTCAAACAGTCCCTGCAAGCGTGCCAGAAATAGGGTCAAGAAGTATAAGCTCTGTGACAGGGCCACAGGCTATACATATAGTTGTATGGTTTACGAGGGAAAAGATAGTCATGTAGAGCTGGAGAACTGCCCAGACTACATAGGAAGCGCTGGTAAGATTGTGTGGGACTTGGTGTCACCCTTATTCGGAAAGGGGTACCACGTGGACAAGTATTACATGAGCGTGCCGCTTTTTAGTCACTTGATCATGGAATTGGCGCATGTGGCACTGTGCCATCTAATCGCCGGGGCTTACCCCAGCGGATTGTAGATTCCCATCTTGGACTGGGGATAGGAGCCTGCTTGAGAAGTAATAATTTGCTCGCAGTGAAGTGGAGGGATAATCGGAATGTTTTCGTTCTGTCCTCCACGCAGACAAGACGGTCCAAGTTGGGAGGGGTGGACCTCAACGATCGATTTATGTCGCTGTACTTAATTGCCGTAAGGCCAGACGCTGGTATAAAAAAAAAGTGTCTGTATACTTATTCCAATTGGCTCTGCTGAACACTTATGTGCTATACAAAGCTTCAGGACGAACTGGATCCTTCCTTAAATTCCAGTCAGAGATCATCACAGCCCTTCTGTTTCTAGACGGTGCTGTGCACCTAATTCCCAACGCAAATGCAGTAAGCCGGCTGCATGAGGCATTTTCCATGTGTCCTTGTACCCCTACCCAACTATCACCCCAATGAAATTGGCATGTCTGTAGGAAACGCAGATATAGGCGTGACACCCGCTATTATTGTCCCTCCTGTCCTGACCATCCTGGTCTTTGCATCGGTAAAACGCTGGTAAACACTACCACACACTAGTGGAGTATTAGTGTAGGGTACAGCACTGCACAGACTAGGACACACTTTCACAGGGTCTCCAAAGATGTCATCGCATTTTGAGAGACCCGATCTGTTGGTTATGAAATGGATCAGACTAATCGTCTGAGTATCTGTCCCGTCCCAATTTAGGCCTTGTAATCTGATGCATGCATCATAAAGAACCACACACAGACTGTTCAGATATGTGATACCCCTTTTATTCTGCCTGCTTACACAGGGTTTTTATATCTTGAGTGAGCGAGGGAGTACAGCACTAGCAATAGCATCATCTAGAACAGTGGTTCTCAACCTGGGGGTCAAATGACTATTTGCCAGGGGTCACCGAATCCTGGGCTGTTCATGAAGCCCGCACTGCTCTCCCAGCCTTTTCGTGGCCACCCAGCTGGGCTGTTCCTGGAGCCCACGGCTGCCCACTCAGCCTCTTCGCAGCTGCCCATTCAGTTCACAGCATGGCTGGGGGGAGGAGACTAGAGGTCAGCTGACTGGTGAGGAATGAAGTGGGTGGCGCTGGAGAAGACCCTATCTATTGATTTCGGCATCGTTTCACTGCTGCGAGACACCACAAAGTCGGAGACACAGTGAAGCCAGAGTCACAGTGAGTAACACTACCTGTAATTATAGTTGCCATTAAAAGTCCCAACTACAGTTTTCAGATCAGCAGATGACTTTGATCAAGAGCACCTAAGTTGGCTGATCAAAACTCCCCCCAGCACTGCCACTCATCCCATTTCCCCCCACCAAGGAGTAAGAGAAGGAATAAAAATAGAGAATACATGAAAGGGAGAGGAAAAGAGGGGAAGGGATAGAGAAAAAGTGAGAGAATAAGAACAAGGATGGCTAGAGAGGGATGGGGGGCAAGAAATTAGCATAGAGAGAGATAAAAGGGGGAAGAAAGGAAAACCCAAGAGAAAGATATTATGTGCCAGAAGGGGTTTTAATACTGTCAGAGTGGAAGGGACTCAAGGAGCGCTAAATGTCTGTGGGTTAGGGGTGCAAATTACTTGTCTTGCTTTGGGTGCTGACAACCCACGCTATGAAAATAATTTTACTGTTAGGAGTCCCCACAACTTGGGAAACTTTATCAAGGGGTCACGGCACTAGAAGGGTTGAGAACCACTGATCTAGAAGCTAGTAGCTTGATTGGTCATGTCCATATAAGGTGAGCTTCTCTGTAGGCACCACCATCTTCGTTATGCATTCTTTCGATTCGATGGGAGGGGTTGCTGCTGGTGGCCATTTTGAGTAAGGAATTAAAAGAAGTAAGCTGACTGGTATGCAAGCTAAGTCAGGGATGTAAAGGGTTAATAATAAAAGTCTGCTGTTGTACTGAAACATGATACCTCACATCAGGGCTTGACAAATTTGCTTGGAATCTAGGAGCCAGCTAAAAAAGTTAGGAGCCAGGTTTTTTTTTTTTTTTTTTAAACGACCGACAAAGCTTAATTTTCAATATAAAAATTAACCAATCTTAAATTTACACAGAGACGACTAGAACAAATGTGACTGCTTTTATTTCCTGCCATGCAGGGACATAAGACCGCCATATTCCCGCTAAGGATCCAATCAGGTCCGCCTTTAAAACTGACATGCGAACCTGATCAGACAGCCCGTGTGAAAGGGGCCAAGCAGGGAGATGACAAATAATAAATTCATTTTAATGAACCACTTCCTTCCCGCAGGACGACCATATACGTCCTGTCTTTGAAGAGAAATACCGTTGTTATGGTAGCAGCTAGCTACCATAACCCCGTATTCTCTTCAAGAGCCAGCGGTTCTCTTTCAGATAAAAGTGGTCTCTGCAGCAGATTCGCAGCGACCTGGCGCCCGGGGTTTGTCGAGCCCTGCCTCACATGGGCAGTGAGAGAAACCGAGAGCAGCCAGGTTTTCACACATGCACAAGCAGATAGAAAAATAGACATTTTATATACATAATAAAATATGCGTTTTACCTAATCAATCACGGCCAAAAATACTTGTCGTTTTTTTATTCGCTCTCCATTTTGTTCTTTTTTTTTTTTTTTTTTTTTATACTCTTTTCTATGCTTAACTGCAAAGTTTTAGTGTTACTATGTTTTATCATGTTTGCTTTTCAGGTATATAATTCTTTTATAATTTACGGTTTACTGTATTAACCATTTTTTTGTTTTCAGGTATGCCATTCAGCTGCAGCACTGATTTATTTATTTTGACAGCAACAGCTCCCACGATACATGTATGCCCATCATTTAGAAGTGGGTGGATGCAGGGCGGCGTTCTAATGGTGGGCATACCCACCAATCTTTTTTTTGTTCACAGGCTGCATGAAAAAAAGAACATTACTATATATGCTCAACAAGGACCAGCAGCGTACTGGTATGTTGCTGGACTTTGAGTGATTATACCTAGGGCTGAAACGATTAATCGATAATGAAAATCGTTGTCAATGATTTTCATTATCGATTAGTTGGTCCGCACCTTCCTTCTGTCCGTCCGTTTTAAATCCTCCCTCCCCTGTGTCCTCGGCGCCGCCATTTGTGACCAGGCACGTCTGCGTCGCCGCACGTCCACGGCGCGCCTCTCCTCCTCCTTGCTGACGTCACCCCTCCTGATCTTCTCAGCCCCGCCCGCTGCCTCGAGAGAACAGAGAAAAAAATCCTCCCTCCTGTGTCCTCGGCGCCGCCGTTTGTGACCAGGCACGTCCGCGGCGCACCTCTCCCCCTCCTCCTCCTCGCAGACGTCATCCCCACTGATCTCAGCCCTGCCCGCTGCCTCGAGGGAACAGAGAGGCGAGGGCAAGAAGCAAGGAGAGCCGAGCTGCACATTCATAGTGAAAGGTAGCAGCTAATAACACAGTAAAAACAGCACATTTTTATGACCGGGCACCATCCTAACAGTATTACTGGGGAGGGAGGGGGGGGGGGAATGCCCCATCATTGGTGTTCCTGGGAGGGAGGGGGAATGGTGCCCCATTGGTGTTCCTGGGAGGGGGGGAATGGTGCCCCATTGGTGTTCCTGGGAGGAGGGGGATAGTGCCCCATTGGTGTTCCTGGGAGGGGGGGGATAGTGCCCCATTGGTGTTCCTGGGAGGGGGGGGGAATAGTGCCCCATTGGTGTTCCTGGGAAGGGGGGGGAATAGTGCCTCATTGGTGTTCCTCGGAAGGGGGGGGAATAGTGCCCCATTGGTGTTCTTGGGAAGGGGGGGGGGATAGTGCCTCATTGGTGTTCCTGGGAAGGGGGGGGGATAGTGCCTCATTGGTGTTCCTGGGAAGGGGGGGGAATAGTGCCCCATTGGTGTTCCTGGGAAGGGGGGGAATAGTGCCTCATTGGTGTTCCTGGGAAGGGAGGGGGAATAGTGCCCCATTGGTGTTCCTGGGAGGGGGGGGATAGTGCCCCATTGGTGTTCCTGGGAGGGGGGGATAGTGCCCCATTGGTGTTCCTGGGAGGGGGGGGGGAATAGTGCCCCATTGGTGTTCCTGGGAAGGGGGGGGAATAGTGCCTCATTGGTGTTCCTCGGAAGGGGGGGGAATAGTGCCCCATTGGTGTTCTTGGGAAGGGGGGGGATAGTGCCTCATTGGTGTTCCTGGGAAGGGGGGGGGAATAGTGCCCCATTGGTGTTCCTGGGAAGGGGGGGAATAGTGCCTCATTGGTGTTCCTGGGAAGGGGGGGGGGGAATAGTGCCTCATTGGTGTTCCTGGGAAGGGGAGGGGAATAATGCCCCATTGGTGTTCCTGGGAAGGAGGGGGAATAGTGCCTCATTGGTGTTCCTGGGAGGGGCGGGGGGATAATTCCCCATCATTGGTGTTCCGGGGGTGGCTCCCTGGAGTAGTAGTTCCCCATCATTGGTTTTCCTGGGTGGGAGGAGAATAGACATAGTGCCCCATTGGTGTTCCTGGGAGGGGGGGGGGAATAGTGCCCCATTGGTGTTCCTGGGAGGGGGGGGAATAGTGCCCCATTGGTGTTCCTGGGAGGGGGGGGGAATAGTGCCCCATTGGTGTTCCTGGGAGGGGGGGGGAATAGTGCCCCATTGGTGTTCCTGGGAGGGGGGGGAATAGTGCCCCATTGGTGTTCCTGGGAGGGGTGGGGGGATAGTGCCCCATCATTGGTGTCCCCGGGAGGAATAGCGCCCCGTCATTGGTGTCCCCGGGAGGAATATAAAAAAATGGCACATTACGATTTTTTTTTTTTTATGATTTTATCCGATTAATCGAAAAAATAATCGGCCGATCAATCGATTATGAAAATAATCGTTAGTTGCAGCCCTAATTATACCAGAATGATGCCTGCAAGTTTAGGTATCATCTTGGTATCATTCTTTTCAGCTGGCGGTCAGCTTTGATGTAAAAGCAATCCTAACGGCTAATTAGCCTATAGACTGCTTTTACAAGCAGTGGGTGGGAACGCCCCCCCTCACCCCCTCCTATCGTCTTCCTTGGTTTTCTCTGGCTTTCCTGTCCCACTGGGGAACCTGATAATACAGGTGGTGGTTCTGCCAGCTGACCATAGAGCTGATCAAAAATCAGAACAGCTCCAATCATCTTTATGGCCTAAGAAACCGGAAGCTATAAGCATTTTAATGAATTTGGTTTTGCCCGATATAATCTTGGGAAAGCATCTTTACACACCGATCTTGGTGTGGTCAGATGCTCTGAGGGCAGAGGAGAGATCTAGAGTCACGGACCCCAATTTTTTTTAGAATGAGTACCCATCACTACCTATTGCTATCATAGGGGATATTTGCATTCTCTGTGATAACAATAAAAAAAAAATATATTTTTTTTCTTGTAAACAAAGTGTCAGGGCTTTGTCTTTAAGTGGTTAGAAGAGTGGGGGATGTGTTTTATAATTTCTTTTTTCATTTTTTAATCACTTGTGACAAAAGATGTAATATTCAATGTGCTCAACAAACCTCTCAGCAAATTCCTTGGGGTGTCTACTTTCCAAAATGGGGTCATTTTTGGGGGGGGGGTTTGGGGGTTATACCGGGATGATGCCTGCAGCAGCAGGCATCCCGGTACAGTTTTTTAGAACGGGTGGTCGGCTCTTCAGGGATAACAACCGATGCGGCTAAAAGCAGCTTGGCTGTTATCCTGAAGGAGTGAGAGTGGACTCCTGTCCAACCGGGAAACCCGACCCGTAATCAGGCACTTCCGCTGGCCTAGAGTGAGACTGTAAGGAAGCCAGAAACTGCTTCGTTACAGTCTCCTATGTGTAAACACTGATTCCGATTTATTCGACTACCAATGGCGGCGATTTAAAAAATGAAAGTATTCACAATCGCCGTTTTTGGCGATCTGAATAATTTGAGGTAAAAAGGGATTTTGGGGTCTTTTAGACTCCCGATCGCTCCATAAAGAGTATCTGTCACCACCTATTACTGTCACAGGGGATGTTTACATTCCTTGTGATACCAATAGAAGTGATAATTTTTTTTAATTTAAAGACCATGTTAAAGAAAAATAAAATATATTTTTTTTAAAGCGCCCCACCGTCCTGCGAGCTTGTGCAGCAAAGAAAATGCACACATAAATCGCGCCCCCGCATATGTAAATGGTCTCTAGATTCTCTGCTAAAAAACAATATGTTTGTGTGTTCTAAGTAATTTTCTAGCAAAAAATATGGATTTTAACTTGTAAGCAACAAATGTCAGAAATAGGATTAGTCATGAAAGGGTTGTGGTGCTTAGGTACAGTTGCGCTCCACTTGGGGTACACAAACCCTTATGTGGTTTGTCCACTAACTGGGTTAGCACAGATTTAATGTTGCAGTTTACTAGTCCTTAGTTGAGGTGTCTGTGTTTGTTTTTCAGTTCTTTTTTTTTTTTTACCTGATAATCCTGCAAATTAGGTTACTTCTGTCCTGAGTTGGTTATGATCACAAACGCCATTGTATCTATTAACGGAGCCATGGATATCACCTAGAGTAGGCTTCAAACAGGTCTCCCTCTCCCTCTCATATGGGGGGGGGGTTGCGTTTTTAGTAGTTAACTGAAAGATGACGTTCTTTGCATTTTCAGTTTTTACAGGAAGTGACAAGAACACTGCAATTTTTGGATATGTCAACAAATATTTTCTGTACTTTCTGAAAATGAAAAGTAATTTTCTCACAGCATTTTGTTTCCGGGTTCTTTTTACCCTTTTAAATGTCTTGAATTTCCCACATTACGTAATGGGAATAGAGGATGCAGACTGACATTCCACCACTGTAATGCCGGCCATAAACGGTTTGAACCTCAGCCATTTCAGCAGGGACTGGCCGAGATTCGAACCATGTATGGGCAGACTGAATGTAGCCAAGTTAATCCATAGATCAACTTTGGTGCAACCATCCTGTTGGATTTTACATGTGATTATTGCTTGCAGGTATTATAACCACTGTAGCAGTAATTACTGTGTTTTCCTGGTGGGGCCAGCTGCAACGCCCGCCCTCCCCCCTCCGGCCGGGAGAACACCATGGCTCTGTGGCAGGGATTCCTAGTGTTGATGGGGGAATATAGCTTTTTTTTTTTTTTTTTTTTTTTTTTTTTTTCCTCCTGCAACACTATGGCCGGCCTAAGTTAAACAAAATAATTAGACGTGTTACTGTTGATTTTTATAGTCTAAAATGTATTGTTATGTACACTAACACTCATATTTTTTTCTTTAATCTTGAAGGAGCCAGCATTCCAGACGAGTAATCAAAACTATTTTTCATGTAAGTGGAAAGGCATGTATTTATAGAACTATTAAGAGTGTGCTTTTGTTTTGGATCAGACCAATCGTCTGATGGGTATCTGCCCCCGTCTTGATTAACTCTTAGTGCATGCACGCGAAAAGATCACACTAAAACTGCTCAGATTGAGGACACTCTCTTTATTGCTTCTGGATTTATGGGGGGTTTTATAGGTGAGCTACTAAGGCGGTGAGCATATGTATCATTAGCACAATGTTCTCTAAGTATTGGTAGTTTCTGATCGGTTGTGCCAATGTAAGGTGAACTTCCTCCAGGATCTGGGCGTCACCAAGTCGGGCGTATTCCTGGGTGGAGGCGCCATCTTAGTTTCACATTCCTTTGACACAATGTGAGGGGGTGCTACTAGCGGCCATTTTGAGCAGGAATATAAAATCAGTTTATACACAGGAAAAAAATATAGACTTTATAGTATAAAAAAGATGCATAGAAAATGGGCATTTTACCTGATCCATCACACTTTTGTTCATCAGCATTGTAATGGGCATTCAACCACTAATTTTGGCTATAAACTTGAAAAAAAAATTCTATTTTTACCCTTATATGCTGGTTATTTCTTTCCACAACTTCTGTATTGCATGCTTTGTAGCTTCTCCTGAAAATTTATTTGGTTTACCGTACTTTTAATTTTAAAGGACTACATATCCCATGGTGTCTGCCTGCAGGTAGTGTTTATGCACTGACTCCGCTTCCAGAAACGTCTCTTCTCAGTACCTCTGTAGTTCAGATGTCAGGTGCTGTGAAATCTGTAACACAGCAGTGCATATTGAATAGTGCACATAGTGAATGTGTCATAGAATTCAAGGAATTAGATGTGTGGAATTATTAGCCACTGTCTGCCGTATTGTCAATTGAAAAGCGGGCGGTGGCTCTCTCATGACTTGCTGTGCTTGCAGGGGCGTGCATTGTGGCAATCAGTTGTTTGCTCTGTCCCTGGGACATTGCGCCTCACTGATCTTGGTAAAGAGCCGAGGACGATGCTTTTTATATCCCATGTGATCAGCTTTGTCCAATCATAGCTTATCACATGTAAACAAGGAAGTGCCGAATATCGGCATTCCTTTCCTCACAATTGACAGCATGAGAGGAGAGCCGATCAGTGGCATTCCCTCACAGGGGAGATCTGCACAGATAATCAGGCCACTGATTATCTTTGCAGCCCCATCGGGGTCCAGCAGTGATGGCTCATCGGGGCCCGATTAACAAAATTTTATAACAACAAAACAAAATTTTGTCTTTTTTTCTCAAAAAACAAACAAACCCAGTGGTGATTAAATGCCACCAAAAGACAGTCAAAGTGCGACAGCGCTGAAAGATAGCCTCGGCAGGAAGTGGGGTAAAAGTGCCCAGTAGGTAAGTAAAGTAAGTTTGTTTTTGTTTTTTCAAACTTACAGGTCATTTAAATTAATTATTGGGGGGGGGGGGGGGGAGTAGCACTTCAGGTGGAGGATCAGCAAGGTGGGGACATGATCTACCAGTCGCCAACCCCCGCTCAAAGGGCTTTTTCACATGGGTGGCAAAAACGGACATTAATCTTCATTTTTACAGCTCATTTACAAGCAGGCATAGCAGCCAGAGGGGATTGTACACATGCTGTGGCAATTTTACTCTGCATAGAGAGTTTGATGGGCAACACTGCCTGTCAAACTTGCCTGTTTAAGTCAATGTGGCCACATTGTGGTTGATCTTTCAATTAAAAAAAAAAAATAAAAATATGTTTGGCTGGATAAAAAAAAAAAAAAATTCTGAAGGCTCTCTGTACTAACCTTTGAAAAGAAATCCACCATGGCTTGCTTTTCAGAGTGCAGCAGAAACTGGCAACCATGTGAGACCTAAGCATGTTCAATACTTTTATAGCAAGGTGTTGTAGTGCCAAGGTTTCAGTCTGCCTTACAGGAGTCCAATATACTAGATCTTGTGCCAGGTGTATTTAAATTAGGTTTTAATACATGAGTATATTTTGTATTTGTGGTTTTTAACATGGCTTTTTTTATCCTTTTTTTTTATCCTTTTATTCTATTAAGCTTTCAATCGAAATGAAACAACTGAAAGAGGCTTTGGCAACAGAAAAGGTATTCATTATTTGTTAATTCTCTAATTGAAAATATTAGTCTGTATACAGTTGTCAAAGAAAGGGCCCTTGGAGTACCTGCACAGAGTAGTGTTGAATTGGGTGGTTTATATGCACAATACAGTGGTCACCATGCTAGTGGTAAAAGCGCAACTATTAACCACTTGCAGCCCGCCATATAGCAAAATGATGTAGGCAAAGTGGTTGTGATATCCTGACCGGGCGTCAGATGACGTTGTCAGGATATTAAGCCGCTGCGCGCCCCTGGGGATGCTCATCGCGGCGATCGTTGTTGCGGTGTGTCAGTCTGACACACTGCAACTCCGATCTAGGTAAAGTCTGTCAGACTCTTTACCATGTGATTTAGCCTAATCCAATCACGGCTGATCACGATGTACACAGGAAGAGCTGTTGAACGATAGAGGAGAGCTGATCGGCAGGTCTCCTGATGGGGGGAGGGGGGTCTGAGCTGATTTGTTTATCAGCGCAGCCCCCCCTTGGATGACTGCCCAGGACCACCAGGAATGGCCACCACAGTGGACTGCCAATCGGTGCCAATGAAAAATGCCTGCCAGTGCTATCTCAGTGCCGCATAATCTGTGCCACCTCATTGCAGCAGAAAACGTACTTATTTACAAAATTTTATAACAAGAACAAATTTTTTTTTTTTTTTTAATTTTTGGTCTTTTTTTATTCGTTTTAGCAAAAAATAACCTCAGAGGTAATCCAATACCACCAAAAGAAAGCTCTATTTGTGGCAACTAATTTAGCATGCTGTGAGATATTTATCACAGCAATACAGTACCAAAGTGTGCTGCACTGCAATTCAAAATAAATGCATTCGCAGATAAAATTTTAAATAAAAGAAAAATGGTAAGCCAAGTGTCAAAGTGAAGAAATCCCTAGGTGATGAAATGTCCCAAATATTAGAAAGTTCAGGTATAATGGTGAAAAGGATAGTCAATCTTCAAAGGACACCTCTTGCAAACTTTCCCACCGCCACCACACAGACCTATTTGCTTCCGAAAAGATATCAAAGGCGATCTTCTTAAGTAATAATCTAGTTTCCCCCAGGAGAGACCACAGTATATATCCGCTCCCTGATGTATACAGGTAAGTACCCAAAAAAGGAAAATCACAACCTCCACATAGTGACATCCACATAAATCACTTGCATAAAAGATTTAAATGCGCTCACAAAGAATAAAAATCAGTAGTGTTAAAAACCTCACTCCAGCAAGCACCACTCTTTACTTCACTTCAATTCTGGTAAAATGTGATGATTTTACAACAGGCTGCGCACTATGCGTTTTGTCACAACTGACGCCATCCGGGGCTTGTGTTTTACCCATTTGCCTACCAGCCGCCGCAGTTTTACTGCGGCAAGGTGGCTCAGCTGCACAAATCTCTGTATTGGTACTGCGGTTCGTGCACTATCTTTTGTGGGCGCGCACCGATTGGGTGTGGTGTCGGAGAGCCAATCGGCGGACTCCATTTCCGCCCGCAATTGTTCCCCACAGAGACAGAACGGGGATCTGCCTGTGTAAACAAGGCAGATCTCCGTTCTGATGGGATTACACTGAGATCCTGTCTTTCTGCTATGCAGGAAGACAGATCTGTGTTTTCCCAGGCAGGCCACCAGCCATACAGTTGGAGAACGCACCCAGGGAACAGTTAACCCCTTGATCGCCTCTGATGTTAACCCCTTCCCTACCAGTGTCATTAGTACAATGTCTGTGCTTATTTTTAGCACTGATCACTGTAATAATGTCTGGCTCCCAAAAAAGTGTCAAATGTCAGATGTTCGTTCTGTCCCCCACAATGTCACAGTCCTGCTAGAAATCACTGATCACCACCATTACTAGTAAAAAATAATAATAAAAATGCCATAAATCTATCCCATATTTTGTAAATGCCATAACTTTTGCGCAAACCTTTCAATATACGCTTATTGGATTTTTATTCCCCCCAAAAAATATATGTAGCAGAATACATATTGGCCTAAATTGATAAAGAAATTAGTTTTTTTTTGTTTTTTGTTTTTTTTTAAATTAGGTATGTTTTATAGCCGAAAACAAATTTTTTTTTTTTTTCTTTTTTTTTTCCCCCCCAAAATTCAGTCTTTTTGTTAATAGCGCAAAAAATAAAAACTGCACAGGTGATCAAATACCACTAAAACAAAGCTCTATTTGTGTGGGGGAAAAAAAAGACATCAATTTTATTTGGCTACAGCGTCGCATGACCGCACAATTGTCAGCTTAACGAATGCAGTGCCGTATTGCAAAAAATGGCCTCGTCATTAGGGGAGGTAAAACCTTCCGGTGCTGAAGTGGTTCACACAGGTCCCTTATTTGTTTGAGTGAATCCTTTCATTTCGTTCAGCCCACTTGCTGATCAAAACTCATCCATGGCCAGGTTAAGAGTAAGGCTGAGCTCCGGCGTGTTCGCACACTCCACCTGCCGAGCCCGCCAGGAAGTCGCCGCTGCGCTAATCAGAGGCAGTGAGATGTTTCCCGATCTCTGCAGCCGCATATCAGGACAATGTCTCACTGCCTGTGATTAGCGCAGCGCCGACTTCCTGGAGGGCTCGACACGTGGAGTGTGCGAACACGCCGGAGCTCAGCCTTAGTTAAGAGGAGAGGAGGCAGCAGTAATTAATCTTCATTGGTGTCTGTGGCTGCAACATCAACCCCCAGTATTTGTGTTTGTAGCAGCAATAGTAACCCTAAGCATCTGTGTCAGCAATAGTAGTAACCGCTCCCCTCTTCATTACGGACAGTGTCAGCAATAACAAACTCTGCCCCCCCCCCCAAGTTATGGAGCAGATATAGAATAAGGAGGCTCAGTGACTAATACACTTGCAGTGTTTGGGTTTTGGGTTCAGCTCCTATTTGTGTTTTTGAGAACTTTCTTTCGCTGACAATTCAAAAATAAATCCTTTTTATCTAAACCTAGCCTTGGTGTGTAATCATTTAGATTAGAAGCTTTTCTAAGACAGACATTTAATAAAATTGTTGTGTTATAAAGTGCGGTGAATTAAATTGGTGTTCTACTAAAGAAGAAAAATTATTTTCAATTTTAGCAAGCGAGGACTGCAATAAGAATTTTGAATTTTCGAAGAGAGGATTTGGAAACCAAAGAGGTACTGGCCAAGTGATTTTTAGTCCACAAATAAGTCAAATGTTATACAGTTTATAACCTTTTGCTTGATGGTACATGGTGATGGTCAGGTTGGCATATTTTTTTTTTTTGTGACACTCACTTTTATTTCCTAAACAAAACATGTTTATTTTGTGAACTATCACTAACGCTAAAGTTAAGTCTGGTGTGTCAGTCTCCCCTCCCTCCTGCTCTTCTCACGAGTGTCATGAGATTCAGCCTCCCCAGTGCCTGGTAGCGCGATCTCAGGCTTTGTCAACGATATGAATTGCTGTGCAGCCCCTGTAACGATGTCCCGCCTCTTGTGATAGACGGCACACTGATCCAATGCCAGGAATCATTGTGCAGTGTGTCATAGGAGGCGGAACATCGTTACAGCGGCTGCATGGCGATTCAGATCCAGCTCTGATACACAGCATTAGATCGCGCTGGCAGGCTGTATCTCATGGGCACTGGTAAGGTACAGTGGGGACGGAAAGTATTCATACTCCCTTAAATTTTTCACTCTGTTATATTGCAGCTATTTGCTAAAATCTTAAGTTCATTTTTTTTTCATTAATGTACACACAGCACCCCATATTGACAGAAAAACACAGAATTGTTGACATTTTTGCCGATTTATTAAAAAAGAAAAACTGAAATATCACATGGTCCTAAGTATTCAGATCCTTTGCTGTGACACTAGGGGTGCAACGGATCGTCGCCGATCCGTGATCCGTACGGATCAACCTCCGCGGATCGGCACACCCACGATCCGTGGAGCACTCTGCGGCCTCGGCCATAGGAAAGGCCGCAGCTTCGACCTAGCTCCGGAGCGGTGGCCATCTTGGTACACCCGGAAGCGGCCGCTGTCTCAACAGGAAGTGACGTTTCCTCGCCATCTTGCTACACCCCACACTCCTGTACAGTAATGATAGAGTAAGAAGGGGGCAAGCGGACATCTTGTTACACCCACCGGAGTTTTAGATTTTAAAAGCTATTTTCAACACAAAACCGAGCTTATATGCATAAATACAGTATTTGTAGATCGGACAGACTGTTTAGAAGTTAGATTTTAAAAGCACCAGCAAACCTGCTGACCTTACATGGTTGCTAATGTGACAGAACACCTCTGATTTTCACATTTAATGTTAAATGTGAAAATCAGAGGTGTTCTGTCACATTAGCAACCATGTAAGGTCAGCAGGTTTGCTGTTGCTATTAAAATCTAACTTCTAAACAGTCTGTCCGATCTACAAATACTGTATTTATGCATATAAGCTCGGTTTTGTGTTGAAAATAGCTTTTAAATCTAAAACTCCGGTGGGTGTAACAAGATTTGTGTGTTTGTTTTTTTTTTTTTTTTTTTTTTGTTTGTTTTTTTTGCTGATCCGAAAATGATCCGATCCGTTGAGTTTTTTGATCCGATGCACCCCTATGTGACACTCATATTTAAAGGGGTTGTAAAGGTAAATTAAAAAAAAAAAAAAAATAACAAACATGTTATACTTACCCTCACTGTGCAGCTCGTTCTGCACAGAGTGGCCCCGAACCTGGTCTTCTGGGGTCCCTCGGTGGCTGTTTCAGCTCCTCGCCGCAAGCATTAACCACCTTAATGCGAGCTCCCTCGCATGGTGGTGAGTGCTTGCGGGCGCGCTCCCGTGATACAGCCGGCGGCTACAGCCGCTCGCTGTATCACTCGGCCCCGCCCCCCGGCGCGCCGCGTCATCGGATGTGATTGACAGCAGCGCGAGCCAATGGCTGCGCTGCTTTCAATCCATCCACTGCAGCCAATCAGCGACCAGGCTGAGCTGCAATGGAGATGACGAGAACGAGCAGCGGAGATTCGAGGCGTCAGGTAAGTAAAACGGGGGGGCTGGGGGCGGCGGTTTTGTCAAAAGTTTTTTCACCTTAATGCATAGAATGCATTAAGGTGAAAATTTTTTTACCTTTACAACCCCTTTAACTCAGGTGCTGTCCATTTCTTCTGATCATCTTTGAGATGGTTCTACGCCTTCATTTGAGTCCAGCTGTGTTTGATTATACTGATTGGACTTGATAAGGAAAGCCAGGCACTGCTCATCACCTGTCCAATACAGTCCCAACAATGAAGCATGGTGGTGGCAGCGTCATGCTGTGGGGGTGTTTTATAGCTGCAGGGACAGGACGACTGGTTGCAATCGAGGGAGAGATGAATGCGGCCAAGTACAGGGATATCCTAGACGAAAACCTTCTCCAGATTGCTCAGGACCTCATACTGTGCCGAAGGTTTACCTTCCAACAAGACAATGATCCTAAGCACACAGCTAAAATAATGGAGTGGCTTCACAACAACTCAGTGACTGTTCTTGAATGGCCCAGCCAGAGCCCTGACTTAAACCCAATTGAGCATCTCAGGAGAGACCTAAAAATGGCTGTCCACCAATGTTTACCATCCAACCTGACAGAACTGGAGAGGATCTGCAAGGAGGAATGGCAGAGGATCCCCAAATCCAGGTGTGAAAAACTTGTTCCATCTTTCCCAAAAAGACTCATTGCTGTATTAGATCAAAAGGGTGCTTCTACTAAATACTGAGCAAAGGGCCTGAATACTTAGGACCAGGTGATATTTCAGTTTTTCTTTTTTAATAAATCTGCAAAAATGTCAAATTCTTTGTTTTTCTGTCAATATTGGGTGCTTTGTGTACATTTTAATGAGGAAAAAAAAAAAGAACCTAAATGATTTTAGAAAATGGCTGCAATATAACAGAGTGAAAAATGTAAGGGGGTCTGAATACCTTCTGTCCCCACTGTATACATGATGGGCACTGGCAGGCTGCTGCCTCTGACGGGCACTGGCAGCATTGATCTCTTGTATCATGTCTGCTAGAGGTGCACCGAATGGAAATTTTGCTAATACTATTAGCAGTGTGTTTAAGTAAGAGTTTGCAGACATGATACTAGAGATGGTTAGAGACTGCGGACTGCATTTTTCTTGACCTTTCTTGCACTAGAGGTTTCTATAATGGCCAACAATAAATTCATATTAATTTAAATTGATGATACTAATTAAAAAGTTGAATATAATACAATTGTATATAAAAATATAAATATTTTTTAAAAAACTCGTTTTCGGCCTAGTGCATCCTTCATTTTTGGTTTCGGCACCAAAGTTTCCATTCGGTGCACCCCTAGTATATAGGTAGCACTAGGGTTCTTAGTCTGAATTCCAATCAAAACACTAGGTGCATGGAGTTTACATGTTCTTCTTTGTGATTGTGTGGGTTTCCACCCACAATCTAAAGACATGCTGGTAGGTTAAAAAGCCCATATATAAAATTTGCATGTGAGGGAAGAAATTGCAAGTATGCACGTGAGACTGGGATCTTGTAAGTGCCTTGAAGGAAGTGATGGATGTTAATGTACAAAACATATGTGAATTGGTATAAATACCTGTAATAAGTTATGTTCTTCAATTTTTACAGGCGGTGACCGCAATCAGAATTTTGAATCTTCTGAAAGAGGGTTTGGAAACCGAAGAGGTACTTGCTGGCCATTCTTTTTTTTTTTTCTAGCTCACAAGAAGTAGTTAATGTACATTTATAATCTTTTACTAATGGTATTTTAGGTCTAGATGCGAACAAATAGTCATTGGCCCTTTTCTCTTCCATTGAGGGAGACCAAAGTCCTATACTGTCAGGTTATACTGTCATCTACAGAAGGGTTGGATCCTGGCAAACAAACGGACCTTTAAGACCCCTTTCACACGGAGGCAGTTTTCATGTGTTTTAGCGTTAAAAATAGCATCTGTAAAGCGCCTGAGAATTGCCTCCTTTTCATGGCAATGAGTGCTTTTGTGATGATTCAGAACCACAATCGGGTTCAAATTAGATGTCTGCTGCTGTTTCTAAATATATGTAGTGTAGATGTGCATGCACGCCGGGAGTAACCACTCTGACATCTGCTCAGGTCGATTACTTCCTCATCTCTGTTTATTGCAGGGCGGTGTCCAACGTTTTATACACAATGAACAATAGATTATACGTCACTACTATGTAAATGTGGTCAGTCTAAAAGGTACTTCTTATTGGCTGAAATAAGAGGAATGCAGGAACTCGATGCTGGAGGCTTGGTTGTTGGTTCTTCTTCCCTCACCTTCACCAGTCCCCAGCCCCTCTCGTGTATGGCAAACCGTAATCCACAAATTCACTCAGGACAGGATATTACTCCCTTGGCACCGCAAAGCTTCAGCAGCTGAGCTAAATCCTTAGGGGTTTCTCACACTGTCAACCCCGAGTCACCATCAGAAGACGCTTGTTGCAAGGTTCCGTCTTCTCAGGGGCCAACAGCTCACCTGAGTCAGGACACTCAATTTCAACTGTACTTTCAGTCTGCTGAGTCGTAATCCTTCAGGATGACAGACACTGAACAAATGATACACAGTCTGCAGAGATCCAGTGGCAGGTTTGTTAAACAACCCCAGGCGAGGAATAAAGGTTACCTGCCTTTGAACGATCTTCGGGAGCCAACAAGACCGGTGGCCAGACCGGACAGAAACAAGTCGTACAGTGGTAAGAATAAATATGCTTACCGTACTCTCAGGGTTGCACAAGCCCTCTTGGTCTGTCCCGGCCAGCCACTCAGTCCCTTGGTCGCGTTCTCCCTTCGGTCGAAGCCTGGGGGTCCCATGTTTGGGCGCCAGTTGTGATGGATCAGAACCGCAATCGGGTTCAAATTTGATGTCTGCTGTATGTAATTATGTAGTGTAGATGAGCATGCACGCCGGGAGTAACCACTCTTGACGTCTGCTCAGGTCGATTACTTCCTCATCTCTGTTTATTGCAGGGCGGTGTCCAACGTTTTATACACAAAGAACAATAGATTATACGTCACTACTATGTAAATTTGGTCTGTCTAAAAGGTACATCTTAATGGCTGAAATACAAGAGGACTGCAGGAACTTGGTGCTGGAGGCTTGGTTGTTGGTTCTTCTCCTTTACTTCCTCATACCTCCAATGCGGGGGCTGCAGGTTGTAGACGCCGTCTTTTGGTTCCAAAGCAGAGCTGAGCTATTATACTATATAAAAACTAAGGAGTTGCATAGAAACATGTATACACATAAGAAAATAGGCATTTTTATGATTATCATTATGTTCATTACATTCCTTCACACTTTCACACCTGGGTGGTGCGATTGCGGCACGTTAGAAAAAGTCCTTTAAGCAGCATCTTTGGGGTGGTTTGGGAGCACTGTATGCAGCGCTCCCAAAACACCCCTGCCCAATGCACTGAATGGGCAGCGCTTCAAAAGTGCTGCAACCTGGGAATTTTTAACCCCTTTTTTGGGGGTTAAACACACGGAAAAAACGAGCGGCTTTTTACCAGGACCGCATGGGCGAGTGGCCTGGGGGGGTGGGGGGGGGCTTTAAGCCTGCCTGTGATACTTTCTCTCCCTGGCTTACCTCAGCTTCTTTTCTTCAATTAAGATAAATCCAGATTTTCCTCAGCCTAGCTTTTAGGTGCTTTAGTAGTTGGACCACGCTGGACCAGATTTGAAAGGCTAGCCTAGAAGTGACCTTTGGGCACTGGGTTTTGCATTGGGCACTTTCCAAACACTGTTGTGGTAATAACTTGGCCTTCTAATGCTTTTCAAGTCCAGACCAGTTGGCAGTGCTTGGCCTGTCCCTGAAGACTCGCTGAGTAGACTGATAGGGCAGAGCATCGGGTGCAGCCTCAGTATTTTCATAGCTATGTTCCTCTTTGAATTTCTAACTACTACAGATTTTACAGCGAAGGGGGCTAATGCTGAGATGTTCGCTGATGCAAGTTGCATGCTTTCATGCTACTCATATTCATCAATTGTTTTTTTTCATTTTTTTGTTTTAACAATCTATTTATTGAATTTTTGCATTGAATACAATACATTGTACATAACCCAAACCAGACGGGCAATAGACCTTGATTTGGCCATGCAGGGCCCAAACATTGAAGAACTAACAGTTCAACTACCCCCCCCATATATATATATGTGCGAAATAATTGTCCACTGTCCTCTGTATACACAGCTTAGTCATCTCTTTGCCTACAGAAATATAGATCAGAAAACAGAGAAATCTGAGATGAGACAAAACACCAATTAGCCTAGCAATTCCCACTCAACTAAAACACTGCTTCCGTCCTACATTTGTTTGAGTTTAGGCCACAGTTACTGATGCGTCCAGCTATGCTTGCTATACTTTTGTAATTTTTTTCGGACAACCTCTGGCTCTAAGTAGCTTTATATAGGGGGATTACTGAGTTGATTAAACCCTTCCAGAACGAAATTGTGGGTGCAGCTGAGTTTTTCCACCGTAACAGTATAGCTTTTCTGCCATAGAATAAACCTATATTTAACCACTTGAGCCCCGGACCATTATGCTGCCTAAGGACCAGAGGTCTTTTTCCAATTTGGCACTGCGTCGCTTTAACTGCTAATTGTGCGGTCATGCAATGCTGTACCCAAACGAAATTTGCGTCCTTTTCTTCCCACAAATAGAGCTTTCTTTTGATGGTATTTGATCACCTCTGCGGTTTTTATTTTTTGCGCTATAAACGGAAAAAGACCGAAAATTTTGAAAAAAAATGATATTTTCTACTTTTTGTTCTAAAAAAAATCCAATAAACTAAATTTTAGTCATACATTTAGGCCAAAATGTATTCGGCCACATGTCTTTGGTAAAAAAAATGTCAATAAGCGTATATTTATTGGTTTGCGCAAAAGTTATAGCGTCTACAAACTAGGGTACATTTTCTGGAATTTACACAGCTTTTAGTTTATGACTGCCTATGTCATTTCTTGAGGTGCTAAAATGGCAGGGCAGTACAAAACCCCCCCAAATGACCCCATTTTGGAAAGTAGACACCCCAAGGAAATTGCTGAGAGGCATGTTGAACCCATTGAATATTTTTTTTTTTTGTCCCAAGTGATTGAAAAATGACAAAAAAAAAAAAATATTTACAAAAAGTTGTCACTAAATGATATATTGCTCACACAGGCCATGGGCCTATGTGGAATTGCACCCCAAAATACATTTAGCTGCTTCTCCTGAGTATGGGGATACCACGTGTGTGGCACTTTTTGGGAGCCTAGCCACGTACGGGGCCCCGAAAATCAATCACCGCCTTCAGGATTTCTAAGGGTGTAAATTTTTGCTTTCACTCTTCACTGCCTATCACAGTTTCGGAGGCCATGGAATGCCCAGGTGGCACAAAACCCCCCAAAATGACCCCATTTTGGAAAGTAGACACCCCAAGCTATTTGCTGAAAGGCATGGTGAGTATTTTGCAGCTCTCATTTGTTTTTGAAAATGAAGAAAGACAAGAAAAAACATTTTTTTTTTTCTTTTTTCAATTTTTAAAACTTTGTGACAAAAAGTGAGGTCTGCAAAATACTCACTATACCTCTCAGCAAATAGCTTGGGGTGTCTACTTTCCAAAATGGGGTCATTTGGGGGGGTTTTGTGCCACCTGGGCATTCCATGGCCTCCAAAACTGTGATAGGCAGTGAAGAGTGAAATCAAAAATTCATGCCCTTAGAAAGCCTGAAGGCGGTGCTTGGTTTTCGGGGTCCCGTACGCGGCTAGGCTCCCAAAAAGTCTCACACATGTGGTATCCCCGTGCTCAGGAGAAGCAGCAGAATGTATTTTGGGGTGTAATTTCACATATTCCCATGGCATGTTTGAGCAATATATCATTTAGTGACAACTTTGTGCAAAAAAAAAAAAAAATTTGTCTCTTTCCCGCAACTTGTGTCGCAATATAAAATATTCCAAGGACTCGACATGCCTCTCAGCAAATAGCTTGGGGTGTCTACTTTCCAAAATGGGGTCATTTGGGGGGGTTTTGAACTGTCCTGGCATTTTATGCACAACATTTAGAAGCTTATGTCACACATCACCCACTCTTCTAACCACTTGAAGACAAAGCCCTTTCTGACACTTATTGTTTACATGAAAAAGTTTTTTTTTTGCAAAAAAATTACTTTGAACCCCCAAACATTATATATTTTTTTAAAGCAAATGCCCTACAGATTAAAATGGTGGGTGTTTCATTTTTTTTTTTCACACAGTAATTGCGCAGCGATTTTTCAAACGCATTTTTTGGGGAAAAAACACACTTTTTTAAATTTTAATGCACTAAAACACGCTATATTGCCCAAATGTTTGATGAAATAAAAAAGATGATCTTAGGCCGAGTACATGGATACCAAACATGACATGCTTTAAAATTGCGCACAAACGTGCGGTGGCAACAAAATAAATACATGTTTAAAAGCCTTCAAAAGCCTTTACAGGTTACCACTTTAGATTTACAGAGGAGGTCTACTGGAAAAATTACTGCACTCGATCTGGCCTTCGCGGCGATACCTCACATGCATGGTGCAATTGCTGTTTACGTTTGACGACAGACCGCCGCTTGCGTTCGCCTTAGCGCGAGAGCAGGGGGCGACAGGGGTGTTTTTTTTTTGTTTTGTTTTTTTCTTTATTATTTTTTTGCTTTTTTAATCTTACTTTTAAACTGTTCCTTTCATATTTTTTTTTTTAATCATTTTTATTGTTATCTCGGGGAATGTAAATATCCCCTATGATAGCAATAGGTAGTGACAGGTACTCTTTTTTGAAAAAATTGTGGTCTATTAGACCCTAGATCTCTCCTCTGCCCTCAAAGCATCTGACCACACCAAGATCGGTGTGATAAAATGCTTCCCCAATTTCCCAATGGCGCTATTTACATCCGGCGAAATCTAAGTCATGAAATACTCGTAGCTTCCGGTTTCTTAGGCCATAGAGATGTTTGGAGCCACTCTGGTCTCTGATCAGCTCTATGGTCAGCTGGCTGAATCACCGGCTGCATTCTCAGGTTCCCTGTTGAGACAGGAGAGCCAGAGAAAAACACGGAAGACGGTGGGTGGGGGGCATTCCCTCCCACGGCTTGTAAAAGCAGTCTAGAGGCTAATTAGCCGCTAGGATTGCTTTTACATGAAAGCCGACCGCTGGCTGAAAAGAATGATACCAAGATGATACCTAAACCTGCAGGCATCATTCTGGTATAACCACTCAAAGTCGTGAATGGCGTACCTGAAGACAAAAAAATGGTTAACAATAAAGCACAGTAAACAGTAAAGTGTAAATAATTACACACCTGAAAAACAAACATGATAAAACATAATAACAATAACAATAAAACATTGCAGAATAGAATACAGTAAAAAAGAGCAGAACAATAGAGAGAGAGAATAGAGAGAGAGAGAGAACAATAAAACAACAACTATTTTTTTTTATTTCATTTTTTTTTTTTTTTTTACACTTTTTTTGTAACTAACTTTTATAACGGTAACCGGTTCCAGGTTCGGGTCTCTCAAAATGCGATGGCATCTTGGGAGACCCTGTGAAAGTGCGCCTAGTCTGTGCAATGCTGTACCCTACGCTAATAGTCGACTAGTGCATGGTAGCGTTCAAAACATTCACCAATGCAAAGACCAGGATTGTCAGGACAGGAGGGACAATAATGGCGGGTGTCACGCCTATATCCGCGCTTGCTGCAGACACGACATCTTTTTTGGGGGGTTCGTTGGGTAGGGGTACTTGGGAGGACATAAAAATGCCTCTCATGCAGCCGACTGCATTTGGTTGGGGATGTGAATGGGGGAAGTACGGGCGCTGCAGAAGCGGTGGGTTCCCAATTAGGATTGGCGAATGCAGCAGGAAGGGCATTATGGGCACGACGGGCCTGTGTTTGTCTTTTTGGTGGCAGCGGGACACTACTTGTGCTTGCCACCTCACCAGCTTGAACTGCACTTATGGGACTCGCCACGTCACGTCACCACGTGTTACTGCAGTGCTGGTTTGACTACGACCGGGGTGTACTAGGCCGCTGGTGCTTGCCAGTTCACCAAAACGCTACCAAAAAACTGTTAGCGATCGCAGGGATCAGGCCTGACTCTGCGAACGCTGCAGTTATGCGTTTTAGTCTTTTGTAAGTGACAGTGGTCGATCGATACTGCACTTGGGTGGGCTGGGCCGGGCGGAGGGGCAAAACGCAGGTGCTAGCAGGTATCTGGGCTGATCCCGCTAACACTGCGTTTTTGGGAACCCTAAACTGCTGGTGACGCTAGTATAGATCTGATCGGATCAGATATTGATGCGATCAGATACTATACCACTAAGGGAGGTGTACGGTGCGTGCGTGGGTGTTAGCGGTACTGGCGCTAACCTGACGCTGCCTGGGGCTGGTGCTGGTGCTTGCCAGTTCACCAAAACGCTACAAAAAAAACTGTTAGCAATCGCAGGGATCAGGCCTGACTCTGCGAACGCTGCAGTTATGCGTTTAGTGTTTTGTAAGTGTCAGTGATCGATCGATACTGCACTTGGGTGGGCTGGGCTGGGCCGAGCGGAGGGGCAAAACGCAGGTGCTAGCAGGTATCTGGGCTGATCCCGCTAACACTGCGTTTTTGGGAACCCTAAACTGCTGGTGACGCTAGTATAGATCTGATCGGATCAGATATTGATGCGATCAGATACTATACCACTAAGGGAGGTGTACGGTGCGTGCGTGGGTGTTAGCGGTACTGGCGCTAATCTGACGCTGCCTGGGGCTGGTGCTTGCCAGTTCACCAAAATGCTACCAAAAAAACTGTTAGCAATCGCAGGGATCAGGCCTGACTCTGCGAACGCTGCAGTTATGCGTTTAGTGTTTTGTAAGTGACAGTGATCGATCGATACTGCACTTGGGTGGGCTGGGCTGGGCCGGGCGGAGGGGCAAAACGCAGGTGCTAGCGGGTATCTGGGCTGATCCCGCTAACACTGCGTTTTTGGGAACCCTAAACTGCTGGGGACGCTAGTATAGATCTGATCGGATCAGATATTGATCCGATCAGATACTATACCACTAAGGGAGGCGCATGCTGCGTGCGTGGGTGTTAGCGGTACTGGCGCTAATCTGACGCTGCCTGGGGCGACGCATATCACCGCCGGGCGATCGGGGGGCTAAACCTTTATTCGGTAATAAACGGCGGGTGCCCTGACACTATAAAAAATAAACGAACTAACCAGCGTCAACCGTATCGGTTATACGGTGATCAGTGGTGAAAGGGTTAACTAGGGGGCAATCAAGGGGTTAAAACATTTATTAGGTAGTATATGGGGGTCCCTGACGCTATAAAACGCTGACGGCGAACCTAAATATTTACCTCACTAACTAGCGTCACCAGCGACACTAATACAGCGATCAGAAAAATGATCGCTTAGCGACACTGGTGACGGGGGGTGATCAAGGGGTTAAAACTTTATTAGGGGGGGTTAGGGGGTACCCTAGACCTACAGGGGGGTAACAGTAACTGTGCTAACACAGTAACTGTCACAAACTGACACAGCAGTAATCAGAAAAAAAAAACAAAAAAACAAAAAACTGCTGGTGTCAGTTTGTGACGGGGGGGGGGGGGGGGTGATTGGGGGGGGATCGGGGGGGGGGATCGGGGTGTTTTGTATGCCTGGTATGTTCTACTGTGTGTGTGTGTGTTGGTGCACTCACTCACATGTCGTCTCTCCTCGGGCCGGAACGGAAACTACCGACCCGAGGGGAGATGACATCACTTCCTTTGCTGCTGTTTAGCATACAGCAGCAAAGGAGTGTTCCCATTGGCCGGCGGCGATCGCGAGGGGGGGGCCACGAACGGATGGCCTCCCCCTCGTCTCTGATCGCCGGGGGACAGAACGGGACCGCCTCGGGCGGCGGGGGGGGGGTCCGATCGGACCCCCCACCCGCGGGAGGCAAATCACGTACATGTACGTGATTTTGCCTGCCCGTGCCGCCTTGCCGACGTACATCGGCGTGAGGCGGTCCTTAAGTGGTTAATCATGTGCGATGTGCTAAAGAAGGTACCACTTCTTCCACTAAACCAATGAGACAGACCCGAGGAGTCAAAGGTACTGGAATACTGAGCACCTCCGACAGACAATCTGTGACCTCCATCCAAAAGATATGTATTGCTGGGCACCCCCAGAAGATGTGTTCTGCATCCGCCGGGGAGTGCACACTTCTCCAACATTTGCCATCGGCGGACAGATATATGCGTGAAATCCTAGCTGGGGTGAGATAAATGCGATGCAAAAATTTAAATTGGATTAAACGATCCCTGGCTGAGACTAGGTGTTTAAAAGGGTGGTCCCACATATCCTTCCAATCTTCCCCTTGAATATTTGGAATTTCCATCTCCCATCTTTCCCTGCATCTGGATACCCCCATGCGGCGTTTTCCTAAATAGGGATTTATATATTGTTGATAAAGGTTTAATTAGTTCCTCCTCCTTTAAAATGGTTTCAAGTGTTGAAGGGAGATATTCTACCCTTTCGGTCACCGAACTGCGCCCGAAAAGCATGGCGCAGCTGCAGGTATCGAAAGAAGTCAGAATTTGGGTTGAACCATAACGGTGCTGAAGGTGAGACTCGCAGATGACTAGGCGATACCAAAGTAGTAGTAATCTCCCATGCCCTAATGGTGGCTTTCATTGAGACAGTTATAGGTAAGCTGGATTTTGGGCCTCTGTAGAGGGCCAATCTCAGGCTTTCATACGAACCCATGTGCGCCGCTTCTAAAACAATAGCCGAGTCTCCAGCATCTGCCGTTACCTAACGTCTGGCAAACACCATCTGACCAGCCAGGTAATATTTATGCCAGTCTGGGAGTGCCTGCCCCCCATGGTTCTTGAAGTGTTTTTATGTTAATTCTGGGTGACTTTGGATACCAGATGAAAGATCCTATTATTCCATCAAGGGTGGCACAAAAAGCTTTTGGGATCCATGTGGGGGAGTGGTGTAAAAAGTACAAAATAACAGATAAGAATTTCATTTTTATGAAACAAACTCTCCCTAACAGTGAAACCGGTAACTTCTTCCATATTTGGGTCTTTTGCTTTAATCTAGTCACCAACGGAAGAAGGTTTAGTTTCATATACTCGTGTATATTGGCCGTGATTTTAACCCCTAAATAAGTGATAGAGGAAACCCATCGTAGTGAAAGAGCATAGTCTCTCCTGGCTTGTGCCTCAGGACCCAGCGGCAATATAGACGACTTGCTCCAATTCACCCGTAAACCTGAATAGGTGTCAAATTTGTCCATAATCTGAAGAGCAGCTTTAAGAGAATGCCCTGGGTCTCGTAGGGATAGCAGCAAGTCATCCGCATAAATCGCTACACATTCTTTAATTGTTCCCATTTGAATCCCTCCCACCTCACTGGATTGCCTAGCAATAGGCTCCATCGTTAGTGCAAAAATGGGAAGAGTGGACACCCCTGCCTAGTACCCCTACCAATTTTAAAGAAATCAGAGACCGTCAAGCCCAACCTGATTGCCGTCTCAGGGTCACTCTTTAGGATCCTTGTCTGGATTCAGGAGGAGCACCATATATGCCTCCGTCATTGACGCCGGCAAAGCTCCCTGTTACCAACAGTATGCAAAAAGTTTGTTCAATCGAGGGGCCAACTGAGACAAGTATGCCTTATAGAAGTCTGCAGGGAACCCATCCGGGCACGGTGCTTTCTGAGGGGGAAAAGCTAGTATGGCTGCCTCTACTTCCAGGACAGATATGGGTTCTTCTAAAGCTGCAGCATCTGCTTCTGACAATTTTGGCATGGAAAAATTTTGCAGTAACTCAGTTAATTCTAGTAAGTTACAAGGAGGCGTGGGTGAATAGAAACGTACAAATTCTTGTAGGATATCTGTCGGTTCAGTGATGAGGTTCCCACCCTCCCCCCTCACAACCGGAATACTAACCGGCGTCTTTTGTTCCGCCACCAATTTGGCCAAAAGCTTACCATTTTTATCTCCCTCAGCAAAAATGGTCTCTACCCTCTGCCTGACTGCATTGCTGGCCAATGTTTTAAAATGTATATCGACTGAGCGTCTAGTTTCTAACAAAGATATATACCTGTCCTCTGAAAGAGTCCGCATGAAGCTGTGCAGCCTCCCGTTCTTTGGCCAGGAGAAACTCACCTTCATGACTCTGATCCTTTTTGGCCGACCTGGTTTCAGAAATGCACTCCCCCCTCACTACGGTCTTAAAGGCACCCATTCTACGGTGGGATTAACCGTGCCCTCATTTGACTTCCAATAAGCGTCTATGGAGTTTTGCACTTGGGTACATACTTGCTCCTCTAGTAGCCATCCTGGCGACAGTTTCCAACACCCTTTTTTTGCCCCCGAAGGGAAAGCAATCGGAAGCATAAGAGGGTTGTGGTCGGAGATTCCACCTGATAGATATTCCGAGGCGCATACATGTTTTAAGAGGAGGGCATTTCCAAAAGCTAAATCAATCCTTGCTGAGGATCTGTGTGTGGAAGATAAGTGAGAATATGAGATAGTATCTGGATGTTTCCATCTCCATACTTCTGTCATGCCTGCCATAGCTGCCCAGAAGCAGAGGTCCACCGAGGCCGCCCTGGCGGCGTTGGAGGAGTCTAGCGCCCTGTCCAGAATGGCATTATAATCTCCCATAAGGAGCATAGGAATATGAAGAAATGGAGCCAACGTCACCATTAAATCATATAGTAGTTTTACCTGGAAAGGAGAAGGTAAGTATATATTGACCAACAGGAGTTTATGATTATATACTTCTAAGGAGATCACCACATATCGTCCCCCCGGGTCAGAAATCACCTGTGGATTGTACATGCTATTACTTATCAATATAGACACTCCTCTTGCATAAGTGGAATATGTGGAATGCATCGCCCTCTGGATCCAATGTTTGCGTAGAGATAAAATTTTGCTACCCTCCAAGTGGGTCTCCTGCAGGAGGACGATATGTGGTTTCATTTGCCTAAGGTATTGAAAAACCGCTGCTCTTTTAAACTTCTTATTCAAACCTCTGACATTCCATGACGGAATTTTGATTCTACTATCCATTAGAAAAATTAACACACCATAGGACCTTCAGGATAAATTGTGAGTGAGAATAGATAGGCGGAAATGCCCCATATGAGGACATGTGCATTATCAGACATACGTGCATAGTTTATATATGTCCCGTGGCAGTGGTCTAACAAACCCCCCCCTGCTATCATACCAGAAACTATAACCAAACAAAACAAAAATTTAAAACGAAAAAGAAAAATTGTCCAGTATGCAGCTTGATCCCGAGAGAGTTCCACCTTGCGAATCGAAAGTTCGGCATATGATGTTATAAAAAATTCCCGAGAACTTCACCAGTGTCTCTGGCAGTAGTCTGTTTAACCACTTCAGCCCCGGAAGGTTTTACCCCCTTCCTGACCAGAGCACTTTTTACAATTCGGCACTGCGTCGCTTTAACTGCTAATTGCGCGGTCATGCAATGCTGTACCCAAACGAAATTTGCGTCCTTTTCTTCCCACAAATAGAGCTTTCTTTTGATGGTATTTGATCACCTCTGCCGTTTTTATTTTTTGCGCTATACGCGGAAAAAGACCGAAAATTTTGAAAAAAAATGATATTTTCTACTTTTTGTTCTAAAAAAAATCCAATAAACTCAATTTTAGTCATACATTTAGGCCAAAATGTATTCGGCCACATGTCTTTGGTAAAAAAAATGTCAATAAGTGTATATTTATTGGTTTGCGCAAAAGTTATAGCGTCTACAAACTAGGGTACATTTTCTGGAATTTACACAGCCTTTAATTTATGACTGCCTATGTCGTTTCTTGAGGTGCTAAAATGGCAGGGCAGTACAAAACCCCCACAAATGACCCCATTTTGGAAAGTAGACACCCCAAGGAATTTGCTGAGAGGCATGTTGAGCCCATTGAATATTCATTTTTTTTGTCCCAAGTGATTGAATAATGACAAAAAAAAAAAAAAAAAAAAAAAATTACAAAAAGTTGTCACTAAATGATATATTGCTCACACAGGCCATGGGCATATGTGGAATTGCACCCCAAAATACATTTAGCTGCTTCTCCTGAGTACGGGGATACCACATGTGTGGGACTTTTTGGGAGCCTAGCCGCGTACGGGGCCCCGAAAACCAAGCACCGCCTTCAGGATTTCTAAGGGCGTACATTTTTGATTTTATTCCTCACTACCTATCACAGTTTTGAAGGCCATAAAATGCCCAGATGACATAAAACCCCCCCAAATGACCCCATTTTGGAAAGTAGACACCCCAAGCTATTTGCTTTGAGGCATGTTGAGTCCATGGAATGTTTTATATTTTGACACAAGTTGCGGGAAAGTGACAAATTTTTTTTTTTTTTTTTTTTTTTTGCACAAAGTTGTCACTAAATGATATATTGCTCACACAGGCCATGGGCATATGTGGAATTGCACCCCAAAATACATTTAGCTGCTTCTCCTGAGTACGGGGATACCACATGTGTGGGACTTTTTAGGAGCCTAGCCGCGTACGGGACCCCGAAAACCAAGCACCGCCTTCAGGATTTCTAAGGGCGTACATTTTTGATTTTACTCCTCACTGCCTATCACAGTTTCGGAGGCCATGGAATGCCCAGGTGGCACAAACCCCCCCCAAATGACCCCATTTTGGAAAGTAGACACCCCAAGCTATTTGCTGAGAGGCATGGTGAGTATTTTGCAGCTCTCATTTGTTTTTGAAAATAAAGAAAGACGAGAAAAAAATTTTTTTTTTTTCTTTTTTCAATTTTCAAAACTTTGTGACAAAAAGTGAGGTCTGCAAAATACTCACTATACCTCTCATCAAAAAGCTTGGGGTGTCTACTTTCCAAAATGGGGTCATTTGGGGGGGTTTTGTGCCACCTGGGCATTCCATGGCCTCCGAAACTGTGATAGGCAGTGAAGAGTGAAATCAAAAATTTACGGCCTTAGAAAGCCTGAAGGCGGTGCTTGGTTTTCGGGGTCCCGTACGTGGCTAGGCTCCCAAAAAGTCCCACACATGTGGTATCCCCGTACTCAGGAGAAGCAACAGAATGTATTTTGGGGTGTAATTTCACATATTCCCATGGCATGTTTGAGCAATATATCATTTAGTGACAACTTTGCGCAAAAAAAAATAAAAAAAATAAAAAATTGTCTCTTTCCCGCAACTTGTGTCACAATATAAATTATTCCATGGACTCAACATGACTCTCAGCAAATAGCTTGGGGTGTCTACTTTCCAAAATGGGGTCATTTGGGGGGGGTTTGAACTGTCCTGGCATTTTATGCACAACATCTAGAAGCTTATGTCACACATCACCCACTCTTCTAACCACTTGAAGACAAAGCCCTTTCTGACACTTATTGTTTACATAAAAAAATAATTTTTTTTTGCAAGAAAATTACTTTGAACCCCCAAACATTATATATTTTTTTTAAAGCAAATGCCCTACAGATTAAAATGGTGGGTGTTTCATTTTTTTTTTTCACACAGTATTTGCGCAGCGATTTTTCAAACGCATTTTTTGGGGAAAAAACACACTTTTTTACATTTTAATGCACTAAAACACACTATATTGCCAAAATGTTTGATGAGATAAAAAAGATGATCTTAGGCCGAGTACATGGATACCAAACATGACATGCTTTAAAATTGCGCACAAACGTGCAGTGGCGACAAACTAAATACATTTTTAAAAGCCTTTAAAAGCCTTTACAGGTTACCACTTTAGATTTACAGAGGAGGTCTACTGCTAAACTTACTGCCCTCGATCTGACCTTCGCGGCGATACCTCACATGCATGGTGCAATTGCTGTTTACATTTGACGCCAGACCAACGCTTGCGTTCACCTTAGCGCGAGAGCAGGGGGGACAGGGGTGCTTTTTTTTTTTTTTTTTTTTTTTTCTTTATTATTATTATTTTTTTATCTTATTTTTAAACTGTTCCTTTCATTTTTTTTTTTTTAAATCATTTTTATTGTTATCTCAGGGAATATAAATATCCCCTATGATAGCAATAGGTAGTGACAGGTACTCTTTTTTGCAAAAATTGGGGTCTATTAGACCCTAGATTTCTCCTCTGCCCTCAAAGCATCTGATCACACCAAGATCGGTGTGATAAAATGCTTTCCCAATTTCCCAATGGCGCTGTTTACATCCGGCGAAATCTACGTCATAAAATGCTCGTAGCTTCCGGTTTCTTAGGTCATAGAGATGTTTGGAGCCACTCTGGTCTCTGATCAGCTCTATGGTCAGCTGGCTGAATCACCGGCTGCATTTTCAGGTTCCCTGTTGAGACAGGAGAGCCAGAGAAAAACACGGAAGATGTTGGGGGGGGGGGGGGGGCATTCCCTCCCACTGCTTGTAAAAACAGTCTAGAGGCTAATTAGCCACTAGGATTGCTTTTACATGAAAGCCGACCGCTGGCTGAAAAGAATGATACCAAGATGATACCTAAAGCTGCAGGCATCATTCTGGTATAACCACTCAAAGTCGTGAATGGCGTACCTGAAGACAAAAAAATGGTTAACAATGGTTAACAATAAAGCACAGTAAAGTGTAAATAATTACACACCTGAAAAACAAACATGATAAAACATAATAACAATAACAATAACAATAACACATTGCAGAATAGAATACAGTAAAAAAGAGCAGAACAATAGAGAGAGAGAATAGAGAGAGAGAGAACAATAAAACAACAACTATTTTTTTTATTTCATATATTTTTTTTTTTTTTACACTTTTTTTGTAACTAACTTTTATAACGGTAACCGGTTCCAGGTTCGGGTCTCTCAAAATGCGATGGCATCTTGGGAGACCCTGTGAAAGTGCGCCTAGTCTGTGCAATGCTGTACCCTACGCTAATAGTCAACTAGTGCATGGTAGCGTTCAAAACATTCACCAATGCAAAGACCAGGATTGTCAGGACAGGAGGGACAATAATAGCGGGTGTCACGTCTATATCCGCGCTTGCTGCAGACACAACATCTTTTTTTGGGGGGTTCGCTGGGTAGGGGTACTCGGGAGGACATAAAAATGCCTCTCATGCAGCCGACTGCATTTGGTTGGGGATGTGAATGGGGGAAGTACGGGCGCTGCAGAAGCGGTGGGTTCCCAATTAGGATTGGCGAATGCAGCAGGAAGGGCACTATGGGCACGACGGGCCTGTGTTTGTCTTTTTGGTGGCAGCGGGACACTACTTGTGCTTGCCACCTCACCAGCTTGAACTGCACTTATGGGACTCGCCACGTCACCACGTGTTACTGCAGTGCTGGTTTGACTACGACCGGGGTGTACTAGGCCGCTGGCGCTTGCCAGTTCACCAAAACGCTACCAAAAAAACTGTTAGCGATCGCAGGGATCAGGCCTGACTCTGCGAACGCTGCAGTTATGCGTTTAGTATTTTGTAAGTGACAGTGATCGATCGATACTGCACTTGGGTGGGCTGGGCCGGGCTGGGCGGAGGGGCAAAACGCAGGTGCTAGCAGGTATCTGGGCTGATCCCGCTAACACTGCGTTTTTGGGAACCCTAAACTGCTGGGGACACTAGTATAGATCTAATCGGATCAGATATTGATCCGATCAGATACTATACCACTAAGGGTGGTGTACAGTGCGTGCGTGGGTGTTAGCGGTACTGGCGCTAATCTGACGCTGCCTGGGGCTGGTGCTTGCCAGTTCACCAAAACGCTACCAAAAAAACTGTTAGCGATCGCAGGGATCAGGCCTGACTCTGCGAACGCTGCAGTTATGCGTTTAGTGTTTTGTAAGTGACAGTGATCGATCGATACTGCACTTGGGTGGGCTGGGCTGGGCCGGGCGGAGGGGCAAAACGCAGGTGCTAGCAGGTATCTGGGCTGATCCCGCTAACACTGCGTTTTTGGGAACCCTAAACTGCTGGGGACGCTAGTATAGATTTGATCGGATCAGATATTGATCCGATCAGATACTATACCACTAAGGGAGGTATACGGTGCGTGCGTGGGTGTTAGCGGTACTGGCGCTAACCTGACGCTGCCTGGGGCTGGTGCTTGCCAGTTCACCAAAACGCTACCAAAAAAACTGTTAGCGATCGCAGGGATCAGGCCTGACTCTGCGAACGCTGCAGTTATGCGTTTAGTGTTTTGTAAGTGACAGTGATCGATCGATACTGCACTTGGGTGGGCTGGGCTGGGCGGAGGGGCAAAACGCAGGTGCTAGCGGGTATCTGGGCTGATCCTGCTAACACTGCGTTTTCGGGAACCCTAAACTGCTGGGGACGCTAGTATAGATTTGATCGGATCAGATATTGATCCGATCAGATACTATACCACTAAGGGAGGCATATGCTGCGTGCGTGGGTGTTCGCGGTACTGGCGCTAATTTGACGCTGCCTGGGGCGACGCATATCACCGCCGGGCGATCAGGGGGCTAAACCTTTATTCGGTAATAAACGGCGGGTGTCCTGACACTATAAAAAATAAACGAACTAACCAGCGTCAACCGTAACGGTTATACAGTGATCAGTGGTGAAAGGGTTAACTAGGGGGCAATCAAGGGGTTAAAACATTTATTAGGTAGTATAGGGGGGTCCCTGACGCTATAAAACACTGACGGCGAACCTAAATATTTACGTTCCTAACTACCGTCACCAGCGACACTAATACAGCGATCAGAAAAATGATCGCTTAGCGACACTGGTGAGGGGGGGTGATCAAGGGGTTAAAACTTTATTAGGGGGGGTTAGGGGGGTATCCTAGACCTAAAGGGGGGTAATACTCACTGCCCTAACACTAACTGTCACAAACTGACACTATGCAGTAATCAGAAAAAAAAAAAAAAAAAAAATACTGCTAATGTCAGTTTGTGACAGGGGGGGGGGGTGATTGGGGGGCGATCGGGGGGGGATCGGGGGTGTAAAGTATGCCTGGCATGTTCTACTGTGTGTGTGAGTGTTGTGTGCACTTACATGTCATCTCCCCTCGGCGCTGGAACGGAAACTGCCAGACCGAGGAGAGATGACATCACATCCTCTGCCTGTGTGAAACGACACACAGGCAGAGGAGCATTTCCATTGGCTGGGAGCGATCGCGAGGGGGGGGCCACGATCGGATGGTCTCCCCCTCGCCTCCCGACGCTCCCAGTCAGATGCCGACCGCCGATGGCACCGGGGGGGGGTCCGATAGGACCCCCCACCCGCGGGAGGCAGATCACGTATGGGTACGTGATTTTGCCTGCCCGTGCCGCTCTGCCGCAGTATATCTGCGTTAGGCGGTCGGCAAGTGGTTAAAGGGAAAGCTTGCACCCGACCATTTATAACAACAATACGTGTATCTAAACTACGTAAATGATTTTTGCACGGAAATGAAACTCCCATCACAGCGTGGGGACCCCAGAGCACTACGTGCTGAGCGTAAAAAGCATTTCCCTCTGGGGCGCTTACTGTCAGATTGAAAAAACTTTTGTTATACTCTGATGGCAGATCAGAGCTACCACAGAATACCAGCCCCTATGCGGCCATGAGACCTGGGTTTGGAGAAATCATAGCGCAGCAAATCGAGGGGAGACGGTGACAAATTCAAAAATAACAAAAAGAAAAAGGACAAAGAAACATAAACCAAATTGCAGAACCAGCTTGCGGAGAGAACTTTCATGGGTTTGTATCCAACCAATCGCATGCCTCTTGTGGTGTGTCAAAAAACTTCACCGAACCTTTATATTTAACCCGGAGACGACTTGGATATAACATGCTGTATTTCAGCTCTTTTTCTCTGAGCCGTCTCTTTATATCAGTGAAGGATCGCCGTCTGCGTTGAGTCTCCGCTGAGAAATCAGGAAATAGCATAATACGAGCGTTTTCATATTTGAGATCCTGATGTTTCCTCGCTTCAGCCAACATGTCCCTATCCTTGTAATTTAGGAACCGGACCAAGAATGGACGAGGTGGGGCACCGGACGGTCTTGCCCCCATGGGGACTCTATGTGCTCTCTCCGCCACATAAGTTGGGGGAAGGTCGCCCAGGGATAATGGCGTTTTAAAGAACTGCTCAGCAAAAGTTGATGGGGCTGACCCCTCCATCCCCTCAGGGAGTCCCACCACTCTTGGTGTGGGAGGAGCCAGTCACCATGCTTTCCTGTGAGCGCAGCTGCCTCTGGCCTGAACAGCGGCTGTGAATTCTGCTTGGTTTGCCTCTTCGTCGCCGAGGAGGGCATCGTTACACTCCCGGTCCTTTCCCCCAGGTCGTAGTCACACTTAGAGTGAGTGATAGCCAGTCAGTCAGGCGCAAACAGGATAGATTGAACGAATGGAAGCCGGAGTTCTCAGAAGACACGTCCTGCCGCAATCGCATCCGGCCACGCCCCCCATATTCATCAATTAACGCTCTTTCTCTTGATTGGAAATATTAGCTTGTATACAGGTTTCAAAAGAAAGGGCTCTCTTGGTGCCTGTACAGAGTACTGTGCGATTCGATGAGTTTTTTTTTTTTTTTTTTTTGTACTAGTAGGTTAACTTAAACAAGAATGAATTAACCCCTTGTTTCTACCATGGTATGTTTTTACTTTTGTTTTGCAGGCTCTCGGCTGTAAAGGGAAAGCAATCTGAGTGGCTATATAGCCGCCCAATCACTTTCACAGTGCAGGTGGTGTGGAACATCGCCCCCCCCTCGTGTTTCCCCGGTCTATTTTGCTGTTTACCAGGAGCCTGAGACCACATTAAAGCGCAGTTTTGCCCACCCCTTATAAAAATTGAAAGTCAGCAGCTACACATACTGTAGCTGCTGACTTTTAACATTGGAACACTAACCTGTCCTGGAGTCCAGCAATGTCGCCGTCGGGTGAAGCCACCAGCAGTGTAGCCTTTTGGCTTCACAGCCGGGTACCTGCTGCGCTCACTTGCCTGGCAGAAGGGGATGAGGAGGGGGACCAAGCTGCTGATGTAATTTGCAGCGGTCTGGTTTCCTGCAAGTGGGGACAGGGTACCTGTAAAAAAAAAAATGAATTCCAGATCTGTGTTTAGTTGTGATGATTGGCAGGGGAGAAATAGGGGGGCCTCCATAAAGACTACTTGTCACCTGCCAATGCTATCACTTGCGGGGGGGGGGTTTAACACCTTGTGATAGCAATAAAGGCTTTAGAAGCATGTTAGAATTGAATGGTAATTACAATGCAACATGCTGCAAATTTTCTACACTTGGTTGGTTCTGCTTGAGACTGAGATGGGCACTGTGTGCATAGTGTGGCACACACCCAGCAGCTGTGAACGGCAGAGGGAGCTGGGAAAGAAATATGAGAATAATAAGGTACAAACGAACAATTTTGGAAGGATACAGATCGATTTCTATTGCTCATTACATGTGAGTAATGAGTTTAAAGGGGTTGTAAAGGTAATTAAAAAAAAACCCCAAAAAAAAACCAAACCTGTTATACTGGCCTTCACTGTGCAGCTCGTTTTGCACAGAGTGGCCCCGAACCTGGTCTTCTGGGGTCCCTCGGCGGCTGTTTCAGCTCCTTCCTGCAAAAACTAACCACCTTAATGCGAGCTCCCTCGCTTGGTGGTTAGTTCTTACGTTTGCGCTCCCGAGATACAGCCGGCGGCTATAGCCGCTCACTGTATCGCTCGGCCCCGCCCCCCGGCGCGCCATGTCATTGGATGTGATTGACAGCAGCGCGAGCCAATGGCTGCACTGTTTTCAATCCATCCACTGTAGCCAATCAGCGGCCAGGCTGAGCGGCGAAATGGATGTCGGGAGCGAGCGGCTGACTTTCGAGGTGTCAGGTAAGTAAAACGGGGCTGGGGGTGGCGGTATTGTCGGAAGTTTTTTCACCTTAATGCATAGAATGCATTAGGGTGAAAAAATGTTTACCTTTACAATCCCTTTTAAGGCTCAGTTTCCACTAGTGCAACTTGTCATGCGACTTTGTTAATAGTTGCTTGACAAGTCACAGCACATTGCTTTCAATGGCAAACGTTCCCATCTATGCGACTTTGATAAAATGCCTGCACTATTTTGATGCAACTTTTGATACGACCAAGTGTGTAAAGTTGGATTAAAGTAGCACTCTAGCCTTAGGCTACTTTTGCACTAGTGCGACTCCAAAGCTGTGCAATTTAGAGTGTGACTTTGAGTGCAGCTTTGATCCAAGTTTAATGTCGCACTCTAAATCGCACAGCTTTGGAGTCCGCACTAGTGGAAACGTAGCCTAAGGCTCTGGATCAATGTTTCTTCAAAAGTCTCACGCAAGTAGCGCAGGTACGTTTTTCAAAGTTGCGTAGATGGGAACGGGTGCCATTGAAATCAATAGACTGTGATATGTCATGCGACAGTGTCCAAAGTCGCATGGTAAGTCATACTAGTGGAAACGTAGACTTAGTGTGGTTGCCTGTACTTCTGATCATTTGTAGACTGTGAGCTGAGACCCCAGAGCTCTTCCTGCTACACTGACAGTCTAGACACCCCCCCCCCCCCGGTGTCCATCTCTCTTTTCCTTTGCTAGTCTTCATTCAACGCCCAGCACAGCTATACTGTATATGTGCACTACCAGTTTTAAGTTCGAGGCGGTCTAGTGCTAGAAAATATTGCTTTCACTCTTATCACGGCGATGCCTCACGTGTGGTTTGAACACTGTTTTCATATGTTGGAGCGACTTATGTATGCGTTCGCTAATGCACTCGAGCATGGAATGACAGTTTTAATTTTATTTTATTTTTCTTGTTTTCAAATGGTCCCTTTTAAGGCCAGAGGGCGGAAGTGACTTTGACGTCGCTCCCATCCTCCAAAGGCATAGTTGAGTAGGGGTCATCATTCCCTCACTTGACTTCATGCCTATCAGGGGAATGCATCAGATCGTCTCTGCCTCTACCAATGGATTCAGTAAGCGGCGGAGACCACCGGGACGTGGCGGGGGCGATCACCTCTCCAACCGCCGATAACCGTGATCTCGAGGTGATTCCACGGCGGAGACCACTTATCTTAAAGTGGACCGGCCGCAGTTGAAAAAAATACTGGGGTTATGGCAGCTATCTGCTTCCATAACAACAGTATTTAACGTCAAAGTAGCGACCTATATTCACGCTGGGCGGTCTGGAAGTGGTTAAAAATTTTATAATGTATTCTCCCCAAATACTATTTATCTCTCTGCTTGTTGGTCGAAGACCTGTCTATAGCAATAAAGCATACAATAATGAACTATTCTCAAAGTGGAAGTTTTTTTTTGTGACAGTCCCTTTTTATTACCTAAACAATCTTTATTTTGTTAACTATCTCTAACACTAAAGCGCTCTCCTATCAGGTAAGAAACATGGAGTCTGTAATGTGCTTCCATATGTCCCTTTGGGACCCCTTTTTTTTACCCCCGATAATCCAATGTGTTAATTTTTTACCTAAATGTAGCTGTAGTGTGTGTGTGTGTGTGTGTGTTTAAAATTAGAAGCTTTTCTAATGACCTTCATTTGTATTATAAAGTGCTGTTAAGTAAATTGGTGCTGTACAGAAAAATATGTATGTATATGGGCAGCACTAGGGTCCTTGTTCTGAATACCAATTAGGACACAAGGTGTATGGAGTTTGCATGTTCTCCCTGTGGTTGTGTGCGTTTCCCGACCACAGTCCAAAGACATGCTGGTAGGATAATTGGCTTGTGAAGGAAGTATAAGCAAGTATGCAAACGAGACCAGGATCTTGTAAGCGCCTTGAAGGAAGTGACTGATGTGAATGTATAAGTAGGTGCTATATAAATACCTGTAAAAAGTAATGTTTTTCAATTTTAACAGGCGGTGACTTCAATCAAAATTTTGAATCTTCGGAAAAGGGGTTTGGAAACCGAAGAGGTACTCATTTATATATCCTTTTACTGATGGTATGGTAGGTCTAGGTGTTGACTAATTGACGTTGGCATTTTTTTCTCATCTATTATGGGACACTAAGTCCTATACTGTTCGCTTATACTGTTGTCTACAGGAGGATTGGATCTGGCAAATGAAAAAATCTTTAGACCTGCCCAGGATAATGCCTTCTCTACCTGGCAAACTTTAGTTTCTTTTCTTCAATCAAAATTTTGTTATATTGCTGCTTGAGCGGATCTTTGTATGGAAGCTATCCTGATAAACCTCAGCCTAGCTTTTAAGTGCTCCAGTTGGACTACACTGGACCGGACATGCAAGTCTAACCTTGAAGTGACCTTCGGGCACTGGGTTCTGCATTGGGCGCTTTCCAAATACTTTGATGTGGCCTAACGCCGATATGAGCGGGCGTGTGTAACTCCTCCATCCTAACTAGCATCCGGTGTGCCCAGAGTGTTTGGGGAACTATTACCGACAGTGCAACGTGGTGTGGAGTGGTGGTTTGGGAACCAGAGGCTGGGAGGTCGGTGGTGGTGAGGAGCGGCTCCTGTCCTGCTCGGCCAGACTGCTGCTGAGCTTCCGTGCCTGTTTCGGTGGTGAGGGAGTGTGCTCAGCTGTGATTGGAAGATGCCGACACTTCGGCCTCCTTTGTCTCCTATGGGCCCATCGTAATTCCAATTGGCCCCTTTTGGTACTAATTGGAGATATTCGGCCACCATCAACTTATCTTGGCTTTGGAGGAACGTCCCTGGCTCTCACTGGCAGCTGGTTCCCATTGAATTCTGTTAGGTATTGTTATGGAAATGATTTAAGAGCTACAATCGAGCTCAAGGTTATCTGCTGCTGTCTCTAATTTGAAAAGTGTTGATATGCATGCATATAAAAGTAAACACTCTGAGACACGCTCAGAACTGCTAACTCATTACACTTGTGATTTATTCAAGGCGGTGTTAATGTTTTATACACACAAATACGTCATTGTTATGTTAGTCTAATAGGTACATCTCATTGGTTAAGATAGAAAAAGAAGATGGATAATTTTCATAACGAGGTTTGGCTCTCTTTGTTCTTATCTTCAGTTCCGCGTTCCTCTGATGTGTGGGAGGTAGGGGGTACACGCCATCTTGAGAAAATATAGGAACAGAGCAAACCTGTATACTTATATAATGAGTAAGGAGAAAAGTATGTATGCACATAAGAAAATAGACATTTTCAGATTACTATTATTATCTACATCACATTCCTTCACAATCCCCCCTAAAATGACTATTTTCTCTTTTCTGTCCCTAATACTAAAGGTCCTACTTTTTAGCCTGGCCCTTCTCCTCAGCAACTCTTTTAGGCTGTATATAGAATTGGGCAGCAACTGTTCACTTCCCTCCTCGATACAGCTGGAGAGGTGCAGTCAGGCGCTATCTATCCCTATAACCCTATAGGACTGTGAGATTATGGACAAGGAGTGACTGTAGAGGAGTGAAGGGTTTGTCATCTTCCATCATAAGGGGTCCTCTTCTTCTTGGTGGAGAAATGTAGGTGTGCTATTGTCTACAGCCTTGCTCATTAATTTTTTTACAAAAGGTAGAATACAGCATATAATCAGGGCTAAAAGATCCAGGATTATTAATACCGTTACCCGTATCTGGGCGAGCACCTTCTGCCACCCACTCATCCAGCTAAAATATTGGTCCCATGGGTCTGTGATACCTGAGTTCTTCTTCAACTCTAGTGACAGATCTTCTAATTTCTTTATAGCTAAAGTAACCTTACCATTTGGGCCAGTATTATCAGGAATGTATGTACAACAGGTTCCCGTTTTTTCCTATGATTTTACAAAACACCTCCTTTCCCAGCTAGCACCATGTCTAAGGCCATCCGGTCCTGGAATGTCATGTAGGAAGTGGGGGCTAGCTGGTCAGCAATTCCCTGGAGGGCGTCTTTAGTGTAATTTACAAATCTCTGTTGGTTATAATATGTGTAGTGTCAGGTCACCTAGAGGCTGGGTGACAGATGTACACCGTTGGGATCAGGAGTGCACCGCAAGATAGTGGACCCTAGCACTGACTGCTGCGGATTGTACCCTGGGAGGTTCAGGAAGCAGGTCTACTGGATCACTGACACAGATCCCACTGGGAGCTAGAGCATAGATTCCCCAGGGTGCGGAGTCTAAGAGCCAGCAGGTGTTCACCAGAGCCTCTAGTGGTGAGGATGGACTGCGCTGCAGTCTGGCTCCAGGTCGCGGTCCCCAGGGTCTCACAGCTCACGCTCACGGTAGACTACAGGAGATGAGGAAGGAGGGAGCTGGCTGGAACATCAGGGTCACAGGCAAACAGGGATGGCCGGGAACAGGCCAAAGTCGGTAACAGAAATCATATGTAGGAAACATAGCAAGTACACACAGAGGCTGACACACAGTGGTTGATCAGCACTGCTGGCTTGCAGTGCACAGGTTAATATAGGGTTCCCTGATAGGGCCTGGGTTGGGGCCATGCTTAGAGGGGAGGTTACAAAAGCAGTCAGGTGAGGGTCAGCTGGTCTCTAGAGATGAACACATGGAGACAGGTATGCTGATCGACAAACTCTGTTGTATAACCATGACATGTAGTTAATCCAATCTACATTCTTGCTGACAGTTGTTATGGGGATCAAAGACTCAAAACCAGCTTTTACCTGATCCCTGCCTTTAAACTCATCAGGGACCCCCCTTGTAACCCCTATGACATGTATGTATACATGAGGATCAAAACTTCCGGAGAGAGCTGCTTGCTTCCTCCTCTGACTGTGTGCTGGGTCAGTGTATGTATCAGGGGTATCTTTTGTTAGGATATGGGGCTTTCTATTTTCATCTTTTTTGTCTAATGCACTCTGTGGTCGCCCAGTCTGGCCCTGTGTTCCAACCCACTGGCCCCCACAGAAACCACAACTCTGTCCCCAGTAACTGTCTGTGTGGCATACATATATGTCCTTACCGTCAGGGATATCACTGTACCAATGGCATCACCATGAAGGGTCAAACGGACAAGGTACTATGTCACAGTAATCTAAGGTAAAGGTGGTCACATGTGTACCTGAAGAGTTACACCAAAACGTAATTATGTTATCATTTTTGTGATGGCCACCTCCTGGGCCCCTCCCCCCTAGATCAAACAGAAAAAGGATATGCAGCACCCGAAAACACTCTCTCCTGCAGTGATAAGCGTGCATTCAGGTGTTCTTCCTGCCCAACTTGACTGAGGTGGCTGTGGTCAGCAAAACTTGGAATGGACCATCATAACTTGGCTCAAGGATCTCCAGACAGTAGTTGGTGTGTTCCTGTATCTAATTCAGGATCTGGAATGGAAGAAAACACCTGGACATGCATTCAGGTTAATTCTCGTGATAATGTGGTTACATAATTAGTCAACACATCAGACTGTAACTGTAACTGTTGTGGAAAGTAACAACCAAGTCTGGGAGCTGAACCAAACAAAATTTCATAAGGGGATAGGGCATGTTTCCCCTGGGGGTGTGTCTGACACTGAACAGGGCAATGGGCCAACTCATGTTAGTCTCTTGGGCCATCTTTAACATCCTGTTTTTTAGTGTCTCATTCATCCTTTCTACCTTCCCGCTACTTTGAGGGTGGTATGGGATGTGTAGTGCCAACTGAACCCCCAGTGTTGCCCAAATCTCTTTTGTAAGGGTTGTTGTTAGGGCTGGTCCCTGATCTCTCAATATCACCTCTGGGACCCCAAATCTACATACTATCTCACTCAGTAGTTTCTTAGCTGTGGTCCTGGCAGTCATGACCACTTCCACTAGGGCGTTTTCAAATCTGTCACTTCTTGGCACTTGAGAATGATCAATTTGCATCCTCTGGAATGGGGTATAGGGCTTTTGCCAGGTGCTTCTTCTGTGCATCCTGGGTTACATTTGGTGCAGATAATGCATGATCTGCAGAAGCTGTCGGTCAGTGGAGTAACTCTTAGTGCAACACTTGTTGATAAGAGAGTTCATAAAGTCCATGTGCCCATTGCACCACGGCTGGGTACATACTCCTGAGTAGACAAGGCTTCTTGTTGCACTCAAATAGTCCATTTCTGAGAGTTGCTCCTTTTCTCCATTTCCAGCTTTCCTTCTTAGCCGGACTTGTTGTTTCCTGTAGTTCTTTTAGATAAACTCTGTCCACTGGGAAAGTCTGTAAGGTAAGCACAGGGTGGTCTTCTTCTACCACCCTGCTGTCCACTTCCCGTGGACCACCAGCTGTCTGTTTGGCAGCTGTATTGGCTCGATGATTGCCTTAAGCTTCCTTTGAGTTCAGTTTGTAGTGTGCTTTTACTCAGAATAGTCACTTGGGTTGTGAGAAGCAAGGCATCAATCAAGTTTTCACAGGTGTTCCTGCAGCCATCAGGAATCCTCTGTTCTAGATAACACCATAATCATGGGCAATGCTGAAAGCATATCTTGAGAATGTTGGCTCTTTTTCCCTCTGCCCATTTACGTGCTGTAGTAAGTGCTTACAGCTCTGCATCCTGTGTAGACATCACCGGTGGTAAGGCTTCAGCTTGTAGAACAGTGTTTTCAGTGGTGACCGCGTGTCCTGTGCGGTCACGGGGGTGACAAGTCAAGACTCTACTCCTCCTCCTCCTTTCCCCCCTCGAGAAGTGGAAGAAGGGTGGTAGGGTTCAGTGTTTGACAACTTAATAGAGTAATGCTGTCTAGTAGGAGGGAACACAGGAGTCTCAAGTGTCTGGTAGTGGACAAGTGTTTCGGCTGGATCTTGGTTGAATATGGCAACAACGTCATGGGGAACAAGCAGAACGAGGCAGTGTCCGAGGACCAAGTTCAAAGTTTTGTCAAGCAAGGCTTGTGTAGCAAATCCAGCTCGCAGACACAATAGGCCTCCTCTTGCTACCGCATCCAGCCGACAGGAATAATATCCTATGGGGCGTAGGCTGATGTCGTGTGATTGGGTGAGTACACCTGCAGCATGTCCCAGACGTTCGGATACAAAGAGCTTGAGCGTTTTGTCGTAGGCTGGGAGCCCTAGCGCCGGGGGTGGCGCACTCAAGGGTTTCAAACTTTAGATATTTCTTCAGGAGACATCTGGAAGGGTCTGATTGCAGAGCATCAGTAGGAAGGCTTCTGGAATCCATGCTCTGCACTAGGAAATTTGTCCAAGGAAGGCATGAAGGAATTTCTGACCTTGTGGCAGTGGGGTGTCAGAGATTACTTGCACCCTGTCTTCAGTGGGGTGTCGTGTCCAAGGAAAATGACAGGTGTTGAGCACCACTGCAATTTGGGCTTTGAGACTTTGCAGCCCTGGTTGGCAAGATAGCACAACAGGCTTTCTGAGGTGACTTCAACAGGGGGTAAGTCAGCTGCACAAAGGAGAAGGTCATCAACATGTTGGAAGAGAATCACTTCCGGGTGTTCCCCTTGTCATGTGTTAAGGATGATAGCCATAGCTTTTGCAAACTGGCTTGGAAAGTTCTGTGCCCCTTGCGGCTCAACTGTTTAGGTATGTTGCCGTTTCTTTCCGTGGATGAATGCAAAAAGGTACCAGCAGGAGGGGTGAGGGTGGACACTGAAGAAAACGTTTGTAAGGTCCACCTCTGTGAGGTACTTTGCAGTCAAAGGCATCCACAGTAGGTACCTGGTTCTCTTTTTAGGATTCTCTTCTTGGGGTTATTGTGGTTTACGGGGCAATGAAGCGCCCTCTTGACTGAAACTGGTGGCACCTTTAAGTTACCGTTGTCTTCCGGTCCTGTGGACCATAGGCACGCAGGGATTCTGTCAAGTACTTCCTGCAGTATTGAACTTGAAATTTTTGCTTCAGTAAGTGTCATCAGGAGAGACAGAGAACACAAAACAGATTAGTCTTCTAAAGATAGGGGAGTATGTAACTTCACCCCCCCTTCAGGCGTGTCCTGATTGAGGCCTGTAGTCCGGACTACACATCAGCTCCTAGTAGATTCAAGGGACATGTAGAGGACACCACAAATTTGGCAAGCAAATCAGGAAGTGGACTGGAGCGGGGCACCCCATCCATTCCTACGCAGGAAACATCAATAGTGGAAAGGAAAGAATTATCAGGCAGGTCCACAGCCCTCAACACGCTTCTGGCTGTACCCGTCAATGAGGAAAGTGGTAGGTTTTTCGTCTTGGACATCTTGGGGCTCTGCATTCTTTTCTGAAGTGACCCCGTTTCCCACAGTTGTAACAGGTGATCCTTTCCCTGGTATTAAGCAGTGGTGGTGGACTAGTGTTGGCGGGATCTTCGTCATGGGTTACCATGAGGGGCGTTGGTTTTTTACCTTTTTGATTTTCTATACCTCTGGTCACCAACAATAAATCAGACATTTTCATTGAATGGTATTCAGGGCGGGCCACCATCAGGCCTTTTCTGATATCCTCTCTGAGCCCTGAAACAAAAGCAGTTGATAACATGTGTGTGTGTGCCTTTATGAGTCTAGCATGATACTTCTTCACAGACTCCCCTTTATCTTGGGTAATATCTTGGATTGTGGTCTTCTGATCCGTCAACTTCTCCTTTGCCCAGTCGTGGAGTTGTGCACAGAACTCCACGCCTGAGGTGTAGGAAGTGGCACTTGTCAGACAGGCATCATTGAAGGCCATCTGCATGACTGGCCAAAAGACATATCCTGCTTTGATTTGGCATAGGCTGATTAAGTCTCTCCAGGCAGCTGAGTAAGTTTCTTGTATCTGCACTATCCTGTGGTAGAAGGGAATTGGCTGCTTCTCTGGGTCAGGCAGACTTGTCACTAAGGCCGCTGCTTGTGATAGAGTAAAAGCGACATACATCACTGGTGCCCCTTGTGTTAACCGAGACTGTTGTCGGGGCAGGGGCTGACAAGAGGCACTGTTCTTTACGGTTGCCAGCATGTGTTTGAGATCCTCTCGGAACTGAGAGTCTGGAGCCGGATTGGGGGTTAAATCAGTGGGTGGCCTTGCTGCCTGCTGTCGGGCTTCCCACTCAGATGCTTCTTCATCATTAACATATCCAGCCTGGGAATGTGATGCTCCCGTATTGGGCTGGGTACAGGCTGTTTAAGCTTACTGGGTGTACCAAGATGGCCGCCGACAGGAAGTGCACTGGACTGGGTAGAAAGTGAAGGCATGGGTGCACTAAGATGGCCGCCGGGCTGAGTTGTCACAGTGGGTTGTGCTTGGGTAGTGAGAAAGGAGTGGTTGTTAGACGGAGGGCAGTGCTGTCCCTCCCCTCCTTTGTTTAAAGTTCCAACATATCATCAATCTGTGGTAGACATACATAATACAATCGCCATCTTTCTTAACTTCCTTTATCCAATTTTCTTTATCACACAGGATTTTTCTCCCTGTCTCTTCAGCAACATAACTTTCGCCATTTCTTTCAACTTTGTTAACTATTTCAACATCTTCTTCTCACTTTCATTACAATATCACTTTCTGTTTCTCGGCTAACGGCTTGAGAGGGGAATACATACAACCAAGGAGTTAATATTTTTCTCAGCGTTCTTATCAGCAAATTCTTTCGGTGGGGGCTTATACTGCGCTCCAAGTTGCTACTGTTTGCTATAACCCTGTAATGTACGGTTAATCTCAGAACAAGAACAAACACGTCAGGGGTAGTGAGGAGCAATGGCCCACGACCCAACAGATCTTTCGGGTAGCCTCGTTCTCTGACTTTCACCAGTCCCCACCCCCTCTCATGTATAGCAAACAATAAACCACAAATACAATCACGACAGGACATTACACCTGCCACTCTTCGAACTGCAAAATTTCAGCAGGCTAAAATAACCGCAAAGGCATACCACCCTGCAAAATAAACCCGTTTATAGACGTTTGCCACAAGGGAAACAATCTCATGCCAGAGGCCAAAAGCTCATCTGGAGATGAGACTACCCATTCACACATGTAGCACTTCAGGCTGCAAAGCCAGCAGCTGAAATTCCCCTCAAAGGTTCGTCGAACCTAGAGTAACAAGTCTACAACGTTTGCTACACGGGAAACAATCTCATGCCAGAGGCCAAAAGCTCATCTGGAGATGAGACTACCCATTCACACATGTAGCACCCTTAGACTGCTGAGTTTCGTAGCCCAAAGAATGGCAGACAGTGAACAAAGAATACAGTCAGCAGAAACCCATCAGCAGGTTCGTTAAAACAACCTCAGGCGAGGAAATACCTGCCTCTAAGACAGTCTCAGCATACCGACAGAATCCAGCCGTCAACCGAAAGATAAGAGAGTCGTACAGTGGTAAGAATATAAATCAACTCACCGGTACTGTTAGGGCTGCGCAAACCCCCTCTCATCAATCAGTTAACGCCCGAATGCTTGTCGCGGTATAACTTCGACCGTAGCCTGAGGTCCCGGGTTTCGGCACCATCTGTTATGGAAATGATTTAAGAGCTACAATCGAGCTCAAGGTTATCTGCTGCTGTCTCTAATTTGAAAAGTGTTGATATGCATGCATATAAAAGTAAACACTCTGAGACACGCTCAGAACTGCTAACTCATTACACTTGTGATTTATTCAAGGCGGTGTTAATGTTTTATACACACAAATACGTCATTGTTATGTTAGTCTAATAGGTACATCTCATTGGTTAAGATAGAAAAAGAAGATGGATAATTTTCATAACGAGGTTTGGCTCTCTTTGTTCTTATCTTCAGTTCCGCGTTCCTCTGATGTGTGGGAGGTAGGGGGTACACGCCATCTTGAGAAAATATAGGAACAGAGCAAACCTGTATACTTATATAATGAGTAAGGAGAAAAGTATGTATGCACATAAGAAAATAGACATTTTCAGATTACTATTATTATCTACATCACATTCCTTCACAGTATTACAGCGTTTGCAACTGTAACAGACTGCTGCTAATAAGGCTGTCCGATTTATTAATGGTGCCAGCAGAACTCTTGTGACTCACTGGATCCCTCCTGGCCACCCCTGTATAATAGCTGGTGCAGATAAGTAAAACTTTTGTGAAAACCCCTGCAATACTGCTCTATGAAATAGTTTTGTGCGGGGGGTGTGAGAGGAAGGGAGAAATTGGAGTCTAAGTGAAGAGCTCTTACCCCCTGACCCCTACTTTTTGTAGATGAGCTGGTAATGATGACAAGAAAAAAGGGTGATACATCAGCGACACAGGATGTCGCAAGCTCACAATCGCAGCGGGCGGTTAAGATAAAAGTAAGGAAATGGCAGCTAAACTGGAGAAATTCGCCCATAACCCATCCCAAAACCCAAAAACAACAAAAATGATCCTTACCACCCTCCATAGCACCTATGAAGCAGGAGATTGAACTTTTAAAGGGAACGGTCGAAAGGCAGAACGATAGACTGGAAGATTGTGAAAATCGGCTAAGGAGAAATAACGTTTGAATAGTGAGTCGAGTGGAGTAAGGGAAATAACATGAAGGACTTCCTGGAAAAATGAATATAAGAGGTCTTTGGGGAAGAAGCACCATCTCCTCTGTTTGCAATTGAAAGTGCTCCCGTTGAGAATGCCTCTGGGTGGGATACTAAGGCATGTGGTTATGATATTTCTTTTTTAAGGACAGAGAAACAATACTGCGAAAAGCAAAATAAATGATAAAAGATGTAAGACTTAATGGGTTAAAAATTTGTAAGACTTAATGGGTTAAAAATTTAATTCTTCAGACTTGTCTGCAGAAGTACAGAAAAGGAGGGTGAACTTTTTAGATATCAAGAGATGTCTGCGGCAGTTAAATTTGCATTGCGCAACCCAACTAACCATATCTAATTTGGTGGCCTGTCCATGCCTACAGTTTGAACCCATTAGGGGTAGACTGGTACAGGTTATCAAGTATTTTATACTTGCGCCAAACCTTTTTAAGTCAATGTAACCATGTTGGATACATATGACTAAAGTAAATGACAATTTGTAATGTTAATAACTTTCAAGAAAAATGTATTGTTGCATTATGCTATGCTATATCCAGTACGACAGAGTCGTGGCAAATGGTAGAAACCATTTTTTTGATGCAGCTGCCTCTAGGTTAGAAAGAAATGAGCAGGCTATACAACATTAGAGGTTGGATATAAATTTTATTATAGGGGGACACAGATTTTATTTTTTTCATATAGGAGCATCGAATGGATTTACAGGTAGATGGTGTGATTGTTTTGAGAGTCACAAGTGTTAAGACACAGACAAATGGTATTTTTAGTAGGAAGAAACCCTGATATTCACACAGGTAGATTATGGGGTCACAATCGATGCCCCTTGTCAGAGGGCTTTTTTTTGCGGGGTGGGGAAGGAGGAGGGGTCAAAACAGGAAAAGGAAGGGGAAAAACGGACTGTTATTTGTCCCCAGGAAAGTAATGGAGGGGAAATCTGCCATTGGGGACACTAGTTCTGGAGACCTGGGGGGGGGGGGGGGGTCCCCAAGAGATTTTGTTTACAGCAATTTCCTTTAACTTCCTACTTTTTTAGTGGGACAGGAATTTAAGGTAAATCTCCCCAATGGGACAAGGACGGCAAAAATAAATCTTAATCCAAAAATGATGTAAAAAAAAGTTTATATTTCTACTTTAACTGTCTTGCTACCTTTTAATTGAAGTCTATCCAAGTATCAACTACTCTGGATAAAATACTTTCTAAGATTGGTTTTAAAATGTCCTAGTTTGAGGTCATATCCCCGTGTTCTTGATCTCCGCTTTGTGCGGTAGCCTGGATCCGATTTGTGGATGGTACCATGGGTTCTCGGTCTTGCCAATCCTGATCCCGTAAAAATAATCCCGGGAAACCAGTTCTTCCCAACTGGTAAGTTCAGGGTATGTGTGTTTTCAACGATCAAGTTGCATCTCAGACCTTGCATTGCTGGTGAAGGATGTCAGAGGAGGGCTACATGTCTCCCTGAGCTGTCTCGGGATTGATCGGCTTAGACAAATTCTGCTACGGGCATCTTCTGTCATGAAAGAAGAATGCCTTAAAGGCTCAGTGGGACCTATTCATTCACTGATTTTAAACAGTATAGGCACTTTTTAATGTTTTACATGGCTATTCCTGCAAAAGGGGACAGCCTGAAGTGATCTAGCAGGACTGCAATTTTCTGACTAAGGCTGATTCAAACTGTGTGGGCAGGCTGAAAGTATGAAGTCGATCTTCAACTTGGGTACAACCAGCCTGCTGGGTTCACTTTAGAGTATTGCTAGGGTCTCCTATAGCTGTTAGCAATAATCACAGATCTTCTCCCGCTGGGGGCGACTTCTTGGTGGGAATGGACAATTGCTCGGTAGGAAGGATTCCCCTGTCAGCACTTTGTCTTGATAGGGGAATCGTACACATTTGCACCATCCATACAAAGTTCCAATCTCGGCCAAATCAGCAGGCTCCCTCCCCTCCCTGACCCTTGCTCGGAGAAGACAATGGCCCGGCAAAAGGGATTCCTGTATCAACACTGTGTAGATAGGTGAATCGAGCAAATTTCACTCCGCGTATGGCCTGCTTTGTCTAATCGCCATATCATGGCTCAACCTGAGGTTACTCTCAAACAGTTTGTCTAAAGGATGATTACTGTCTCTTTAGATTGCTGATAATGCTTTAGTAATCATATGCCTTGGGTTAAATGCTTATGTGTAAACTGTATGCAGGTGACAACAAATCAGATTGCATAAGTTTAACCACATGCCGACCGGGCCATGGCCGAAAGACGGCCACAGCGCGGTCGGCTTATCCTGGGAGGGCGTCCATGGACGTCCTCCCAGAAAACTGCTCTCGCGCGCCCCCTGGGGCGCGCACCCGAGAACTTCCGTGACCGCCGGAGCGATCACATGTAAACAAACCGGCGTCATGTCATGACGCCGGTTCCTCCCTCCCCTCTGTGTGCCGATCGGTACAGAGAGGGAGGGGCGGGGGAGGGATCGGATGGTAGCAGCGTTGTGGGCTGCATCTGTAGTGCTCACAACGCTGCTCTGTGACAAATACAGTCACATCCATCCATCCCACCATGATCAGCCATCCCTCTATACTATAATACCCCACAATACTCTGCACTACTCTGCAACACCCCACAATACTCTGCAATACCCCACAATGCTCTGCAATACTCTGCAATACCCCACAATGCTCTGCAATACTCTGCACTACTCCGCAATACCCCACAATACTCTGCAATACCCCACAATACTCTGCAATACCCCACAATGCTCTGCAATACCCCACAATGCTCTGCAATACCCCACAATGCTCTGCAATACCCCACAATGCTCTGCAATACTCTGCACTACTCTGCAATACCCCACAATGCTCTGCAATACCCCACAATGCTCTGCAATACCCCACAATGCTCTGCAATACTCTGCACTACTCCGCAATACTCTGCACTACCCCACAATACTCTGCAATACCCCACAATACTCTGCAATACCCCACAATGCTCTGCAATACCCCACAATGCTCTGCAATACCCCACAATGCTCTGCAATACCCCACAATGCTCTGCACTACTCTGCAATACCCCACAATACTCTGCAATACCCCACAATACTCTGCAATACCCCACAATACTCTGCAATACCCCACAATACTCTGCAATACCCCACAATACTCTGCAATACCCCACAATACTCTGCAATACCCCACAATACTCTGCAATACCCCACAATACTCTGCAATACCCCACAATGCTCTGCAATACTCAGCACTACTCCGCAACACCCCACAATACTCTGCAATACCCCACAATACTCTGCAATACCCCACAATGCTCTGCAATACCCCACAATGCTCTGCAATACTCTGCAATACCCCACAATGCTCTGCAATATTCTGCACTACTCCGCAACACCCCACAATACTCTGCAATACCCCACAATACCCCGCAATACCCCACAATACTCTGCAATACTCTGCAATACCCCACAATACTCTGCACTACTCCGCAACACCCCGCAATACTTTGCACTACTCTGTACTACTCCACAACACCCTGCAATACTCTGCAACACCCCGCAATAACTGTTTTTTTTCCCAAAAAAAAAGCGTTCAAAAAATTGCTGCGCAAATACCGTGCAAGATAAAAAGTTGCAACGACTGCCATTGTATTCTCTAGGATCTTTGCAAAAAAAAAAACATATATAATGTTTTGGGGTTCTATGTAATTTTCTAGCAAATAAATTATGATTTTTACATGTAGGAGAGAAATGTCAGAATTGGCCTGGGTGCTCCAGAACGCCTGGAGGTGCTCCGTGCATGTTGGGCCTCTGTATGTGGCCACGCTGTGTAAAAGTCTCACACATGTGGTATCGACGTACTCGGGAGTAATAGCAGAATGTGTTTTGGGGTGTAATTTGTGGTATGCATATGTGGTGTGTGAGAAATAACCTGCTAATATGACATTTTTGTGGAAAAAATAAAAAAATAAAAAAATAAATCTTGATTTTGCAAAGAATCGTGGGAAAAAATGACAACTTCAAAAAACTCACCATGCCCCTTACTAAATACCTTGGAATGTCTTCTTTCCAAAAAGGGGTCATTTGGGGGGTATTTGTTCTTTTCTGGAATGTTAGGGTCTCAAGAATATAGATAGGCCGTCAGTAATTCAGGTATGATCAATTTTCAGATATTGGCACCATAGCTTTTGGACTCTATAACTTTCACAAAGACCAAATAATTTACACCGATTTGTACTTATTTTTACCAAAGATATGTAGCAGTATAAATTGTGGCCAAAATTTACAAAGAAAAATTACTAAATTTGCTAAATTTTATAACAGAAACAAAGAAAATTTCATTTTTTTACCGAATTTTCAGTCTTTTTTCTTTTATAGCGCAAAAAATAAAAAACCCAACGGTGATTAAATACCACCAAAAGAAAGCTCTATTTGTGTGAAAAAAAGGACAAAAATTTCATATGGGTACAGTGTTGCATGACTGAGTAATTGTCATTCAAAATGTGAGAGCACCAAAAGCTGAAAATTGGTCTGGTTAGGAAGGGGGTTTAAGTGCCCAGTTGTCAAGTGGTTAAACTTATAACTGAGAAAATTAACCCAAACCTCTTTTTGAAGGGGTGGTTAATCTTTCCACTGCAGCTTTCTAGTATTCTCTATACAAAAATAGTGATGCGCTAAACAAAATTGCTTATGTCTGTTTCCTGCTATCGGGTTCCTATACACATTGCTGTTCTATATGGCGGTCACCTATTTGTATACAACGCTAGTTTTTATCTGAATTCATGGAAGTGCAATACCTTTTATTAAATTAGCTTTTTGTGATTTTACATTTATGATTGATCTGATCACGGGGTGGATGGAGTCTGGTTTGAATATCCAGCTAATCCCCTTTTTTGATCTGAGGACACATCTCCAGCTGAGGACCCCTGCAAAGATTATTGCACCAAGCCTGTTTGACCCTTCATAATGAAGGGTCCAGGCTCTCTGGTAAGTCAATTTTGCCTGTAGTGATGGTACACGCACAAGGTGGAGGGTTTTTTGGATTTATCAGCATTATCACGGATTTGTGATTTCTACAGTTGGACTTTTTATATCACATTATAAGCAATTTTGTTTAGCGCATCACATTTTTTTTATATGCGTAATTGTGATTATATCTCACTTTAGTGGTTCTGCTGGACAATACACAGTAATGGTTTGAATTTATTTATTTTTTTGCACATACGTAGTATTTCTTTTTGTATATTTCTATTATTCTCTGCATATATTCGTCTCTTCGGGTAAGGTCTGTGACAAACGCGGGTGTCAGATCCCTGCCCTCCTCGCTAACTTGCGACGAAGTACCGGCCAACTTCACACCACGCTGTCACGTAACAATGCCACTCTCAGCTGTGCCCAGCACAAAGATTTTCCAGCTTGCGGACCACAGTCTAGGTGCGAGCAGCTTGAGAGCGATTGTCACTGGGCTAATTACGCAATTAACCCTTTAACTGCCACCACTAGCGTTTGTTTTAGGAAGGGTCAGGACTTCCATCAATTTAGCAAAACCAATTCTGATTTCAGAATACGTGTCTGCAACACACACTGCCACCACAGACAGGTCTGCTCAGAGGCCTTACACTAAGGGCTCCTTCACACGGACGTGTACGGAGCCCGCTCTGCTCAGCGGGGGATCGCTCCGTCGATCCCCACTGAGCAGACAGGTGTGCAGCGACGGACCTGTCAGAGCGCCGCTCTCTCCTATGGGGGATCGGATGACCCCCATGATGATCCGATCCGCAGATGGATGGAAAAGTAGGTTTTTCCTCCGTCACACATTTTCGGATTGGAGCAGGTCGGATGTCAGCGGACATGTCACTGCTGACATCCGACCCTCCATAGAGGTCTATGGAGCGTCCGTTCACGTCCGCCTTGAACGGATCGGCCGTGTGAAAGAGGCCTAAAACAGTAGAGCTCTTTTAAGAGGCAGGTTTGTTTTATAGCTTGCATTAAGAGCTTTAGAGACAAGGATAACACTTTTCAACATAAGGGTTTATTCTGAAAATGTCAATTTGGTACAAATAAAACATTTACAGAAAAAAGGCGTTTTAAAAGATAGACAATATACAGCCACAAAGAAATAAGGTAGAATTGCGGAGGAAGAATACTTGCAAATAATGTCCGAGGGTCGATCAGAGTTCGATCGATGAGCTGGATAAATCAGTTCTCAAACTTGGCAGATGACCATTGTCTTGGCATCTCCTCTTTTCTGTCAAATCAAAGGGGGGTGTTGACAGCGACCAGTGACCAATCCTCTGGTCATCTTGTTTAGGGCTTGGTTGCTGGGAGGTGTGTACACTTTGTGATACATATTCATATCTCTGCGTCTCTACTGTTTATATCCATATTGTTCAGCGTGAGATTTGCTTCAAAACAAATATAAACATGCCATGTCTCTACTGTCTAGTCTACTTAGGAGGAATAAGGAGTACCAGTGGTTTCCCATAGAACAAGAGGATACCCCCTGAATGGGACTTTGACAGACCACCAACTCAATGATAAAAAAATATATCTTTAATGATAAGAATAAAAAGACAAGTGTCATCTACACATTGCATAAATGTATAAAATACATCACATAGAAACCAAAACCAAAAAATAGATACAGATACAAATCAACATATGTACTCCTAGGGGTAGTGTACCCTGATGCTCTATGCGTTTCCAGTATTCTGATACCTTCATCAGGGTCTGAGAGTCGATAAATTAACATATGTATTTAGTTCTAGTAGAATGATTCCATATTTGAGAAGCACCAAGAGCAAATAAGTCCCAATAAACCTGTAAGGTGGACGCCAGACCACAATGACCGAATCACAATTGCAATATATCTGCAACATCAATAAAGATAAATGGAGAGAGCATAGGACAAGCTGTTGTACAGGCCTGAAGTATGGGCTGAGTGATAAGCGGATAATATCCGAGCGTTCCTGGATAGGAGTGCCCTGTAGCTATCAGATTTCGGTGTGTGATGTGCTCCCTGCGTGTCAGTGCCTGCTTGGATAACCTTACACGGTTAGCCAAGCTGTCATGGCTGCCCTAAGGCAGCCCCAAGCATATACAATATCTAAGTTAAAGCGATATTAAAGCCTTGTTTCTGTTTTAATAAAAAAATAATCTTATACCTGTTCTGTGCAGTGGTTTTTCACTAAGCAGCCCAGATCCTCTTCTTGGGTCTCACACCGGCGCTCATGGCTACTCCCTCCTGCCAGGTACCACCACAGTAAGCATCTTGCTCTGGGGGCACCCAAGCAGGCGACCATCTGAGCCGCGCCTCTGTGTGGCCATTCACACATGGAGCTGCCCTTTCAGTCTCCTGATTGGCTCACTGGCTGTGATTGACAGTAGCTGGAGTCAATGGCTCCCACTGCTGGCAAAAGCCAGTCAGTAGTGCGAATCCCTGGAGAGGCAAAGCTCTTGTTGACATCGCTGGATAGAGAGGGGGCTCAGGTAAGTATTTAGGGGGTGGGGAGTGGCTCACTGCTGCCCACATTTTTTTTTTACCTTCATGCATAGAATGAAGGTAAAAGGTAAAAAAAAAGGTGAACACACCACACCCTCCAGTCCCCTTCACTCCCGTGGATGACTTTCACTGCCCGTGCAGCGGATGCCACAGCCCTTTTTCTATTAGCTTGGGGACATTGGGATGGATCGGAGTGATATTGGTTGGCCGAATCGGTCACGAGACGGCACTGACCAATCAGAATCGCTTATTCTCCCGGCATCCCTAAAAGGGTAGAAGACTGCTGCTTTTAAATACCCAGACAACTGCCCCGGCTGTGTGGGCTGTGAAAGCTAATCCACAGAGGTAAATGCTGTGGGGACCCGGGATGAGGAGGGTGTAGTCTGTGTGATCACTTTTTCATTTTGTTTGTAAATGTAAACTTGCACTTAAAGCATTTGTCTGCCCTTGCTTTATGTAACCATTAGGGAGGAATTGTCAAATGGGAGTTGGAATTTTACCTGTTAAGTTTTTTCCCCTCCCATTGTTATTGGAGACTGAGAGCTTAGTGTGTCATTGCTATACACTCTTTAATACTCACAGGGTTATGCATGCCAAGGCCCTTATTTTGAATTTAGTAGAGCCAGTCATGGCTTTAAAAGAGAGATATGGCTTTTCGTGCCAGTTCACACCAGACGCAGTACTGTGTGCTTTTTTTTCTGCACAAAATGCATGCCTAGTGTTTTCAATGTATTCCAATGGCTCTAGTTCACACCATGCAGTCAGTTTTTGCACCGGAAACTGACTGCATGGTGTGAACTAGAGCCATTGGAATACATTGAAAACACTGTACATGCATTTTTAGTGTAGGAAAAAAGCACACGGAACTGCGTCTGGTGTGAACTGGCCCTTAAAAAATCATATTCCCCTAGTTGGCTGCAGAACTGGTCCCAGCTGCATCTGTCCCCTGCTGACTCTAAGGCCAAAAACAGCGATCCATGACCACTGATTGCTCTGCTCTGTCTTCAGCCTGCAGAGAGCCGGGACTGTCAGTCACCGACTATCTGCCCTGCCCCCCCTCCCCCCAGCGCTGGGCTGTTGAATGGGTGGGAGTGGCTGGCTTAGTGGCTCGTTGACAGCCTGGCCAGGTGCCAGTCAAGGTGTTTGGGTGGATCACGACTGTAAAGTTGACTTTTTTCCTGAGCCTGGATCGGCTGAGTGTCGGTCAGCACTTAATGGGGTCATAGGAGAAGCATAGCCAAAATAGCTTTTGGCTGTACTTTTTACTTTACCAGGTCACATGACCTTGGACCCTCCCAACTCCTCCCTAATTCTTGTTTCATATTTTGACACCTTAAACCTGCAGGGTGCAGTTAAATTTGTAAAACACTGCTGTGCTTAATAAATGTTTGTTGCTTTATTTGTTGTTTTAAAGAACACTAATGTGCTGTCTAAAGATCATGGTAGAAATGTATTTTTTTTGTTTTGTTTTTTGCATTGCTGTTTGAAATCAGCAGTTTAAAAAAAAAAAAAAAAAAAATCTCAGACCTGCTTCTGGTTAAAAAATAAAATTGTCTATGCAAGTCCATTAAAGTGGACGTAAACAGCCTCAGATGATACAGAGATGAAACAAATCTCCCTATATAAGTTTGACATGCATCTCTATTGTCTTCATCTGTATATATCCTTTAGAAAGTGCATATCCTGTTAAAGTTTTTCTCTTCCTGGTTATCACTGGGAGTGGATTATTGGCATACAGCCAAGACAGCTGATTGGAGGAAAGGCGCACATACCCCTCTCTCCTCATAGGCATAGGATGAAAGGATTATGCACAGCTCTGCTCTTAGACAGCAAGCTGACTGCTGTTCTATTTATAGCAACCTCCCCTGATGCACACTACTTCTATTTCCTGTCTAGGATGACCACTATGGGACATAGTGCTTTGGAGAGAGATTACAAAACACTGCAGATAGATGTGCCCAGCTCAAATTTCATGAATCTGGTTTACATCAGCTTTTAGGATATTTAACAATCTTGGATGTGTAATTTTTGTATAGTTTTTTTTTTAAATCTGAAGCATTAAAGATCTACATCAGGGATCCTCAAACTACGGCCCTCCAGTTGTTGCAGAACTACACACCCCATGAGGCATTGTAAAACTGACATTCAGACATGACTAGGCATGATGGGAATTGTAGTTCCTGAACACCTGGAGGGCCGCAGTTTGAAGACCCCTGATCTACATAATCCTTACCAGGTATTGTTCCTTCACTTCCTGTACTAGGCTAGGCTAGTGAATCACAAATAAGATTTTGCATTGTCCCCCTGCCATGGGTTTTTGAAATTTGACAGTGGCTTTTTTAACCCATATAAAGTAGACATATGACGTATTGTTGCCAGGAATGACACCCTTAGAAATGCCATGCAGCCTTTGGAGTGCACATAGATCAGAAATGGATACAAGGCTGCTTCAGGGAGAGAATAATCACTAAAATGCAATGAAGTTTGAAAAAAAAAAAAGAAACCAACAATTTTAAAGAAAATAAAATCCGTTTACATTCAGTTATGGTTTGCATCTACTAAGAATATTCTAGTCATATTCGTAATATTAAGGCGGGGTGCCCAACTTTTTTCAAAGAGGGCCAGATTTGATGAAGTGAACATGCGTGTGGGCCGACAATTTAGCCTGACATTCTTTGAACCATTAAAATTCGGTCTAAATGTGTTTATCCGAGCCCTAATACACTGCCCAACAAGAGTTCTCCTGCCTTTGTGGCTGTGTGGGGTGAAGAGATGAGCTTGGACTTGTTATTTGGATATACCGTATTTATCGGCTTATAACACACCTTCACTTTAAGAGGGAAGTTTAAAAAAAAAACAAATCTTACATTTTTAAATAAAGAACTGTGAAGCAAAATAAGGGTCAGTGCCCATGAATGCAGCCCCGCCTTTGCCATGAATGCAGCCCCGCCTTTGCCATGAATGCAGCCCCGCCTTTGCCATGAATGCAGCCCCGCCTTTGCCATGAATGCAGCCCCGCCGTTGCCATGAATGCAGCCCCGCCGTTGCCATGAATGCAGCCCCGCCGTTGCCATCACTGCAGCCTGATTAATGCCAATCTGCAGCCTCAGAGGGGACAGGGAGGGAGGCGGGACGCGCGCCAATAGACATACAGGAAAAACTCCTGTTTTCTTGGCGGCCTCTTTTAATAGAAAGTCCCGCCTCCTATGATGGACAGAACAGTCGTCCAATGGTAGCGCAAAAGACCGGACTTCTTTTATAGAGGCCGCTGTGTAAACAGGAGTTTCACCTGTATGTACGGCACTTGTCCTGTCCCCTCAAGGCAAGCCAGCATGTATATCTTGTGGACCCGGCGCTCGGGGATTTGTTGGGGGCCACAAAAGATATACGTGTCCAGGCGGGCTGTCCGAAACCGGGCCCCGATTAGCCCGCGTGCTGGACTTTGGACATGCCTGTATTAAAGCGGAGTTCCACCCTAAAGTGGAACTTCCGCTCATCGGATTCCTCCCCCCCTCCGGTGTCACAATTGACACCTTTCAGGGGGGAGGGGGGTGCAGATACCTGTATAATACAGGTATCTGCACCCACTTCCGGGTACAGCTAGCCGCAGACTCCCCGCCCACCCCCGTTGTGTTGTGGGAAATACACAGTTCCCACAACACAACGGGGACCAGTGAAGATGCGCAGCGCGACTCGCGCATGCGCAGTAGGGAACCGGGCAGTGAAGCGGCAACGCTTCACTTCCTGATTCCCTCAGTGTGAATGGCGGCGGCAGCACCCGAGGATCGAGGGACGGCTCGGTCTCGGGTGCCGACATCGCTGGACCCCGGGACAGGTAAGTGTCCTTATTTTAAAAGTCAGCAGCTGCAGTATTTGCAGCTGCTGACATCTATTTTTTTTTTTTTTGGTGAAACACCACTTTAAGGTATCAGAATTTTGCTGGTGGTTCACCAGTGACTATAAAGATATGTTTAAGTTATTCTTAAGTTATTTACTGGCATCTTTTATCTAATTTTTTTGGGAAGTGGCAAGATCTGTTGAAATGGCACAAACAACTTTTCATTCTAGTTCTTCAATGTGTATAAAACATGATTTTTTTGTAACACTGGCATTATCTGTTTTTACAAAGAAGCCTTTGCCAATTCGTAAGCAGGTTCTGGAGTCATTTCTTGATGATGACATTTAGAAATCTTAATTGTAAATGGTTGACCATAAAATGTTTAAAACTGTACTAATAAAATATCTTTTCCCCTCCAATAGGCAGAGGTCGAGGTGGATTTGGTACATTCGGCAGAGGTATATTTCTGAGCCTTTAGCATTTTCAAATAAGGGCTTCTCTTGCTTTATTAGCATCTGGGACTTCACTTTTGAAGTTGACCCTCTGGAATTCACCCCTTAAGAAAAACATGACTAAGATGGGGTCTGGTATGCTAGTTTAACCACTTAAGCCCCGGACTATTTGGCTGCCCAAAGACCAGATCACTTTTTGCGATTTTGCACTGCGTCGCTTTAACTGACAACTGCGCGGTCGTGCGACGTGGCTCCCAAACAAAATTAATAATACAAGAAATCAATAAAAGTCCATATATAAATGGTGAAAAGCAGACAAAATCCAGCAATTCCTCCGGTGACACAGGTGACATGAAAAAGCTTGCAGAGTGACTGTAGTGAAAAATGGACCTCCACCTTCAGTGACACAAGCCGCTCACCTCTATAGATGGACCCCTGAGTCAGTCAGGTCAAAACAGCAATTCCCTCACAGGGATAATGGCAGGAGGAGATGCATACAGGATTTGATCAGACATCAACAGCGGGTACGTAGGCAGTAGTTACATGAGAGATATGAAGAAATCTAGTGCTCTCTGAATACTGCTAAAACCTTTATTAAAAAGTAGCGGAAACACTTACAATATGTTGCACTGTGCGAAGGAACGTGACTGGATCGTGACGTCACCCGCGCTCCGCTTGTCTATCCTATGTGGATCATCCACCCACACTCACGCTCGCATCCTTCGCACTGGGGCACAGTGCAACATATTGTAAGTGTTTCCGCTACTTTTTAATAAAGGTTTTAGCAGTATTCAGAGAGCACTAGATTTCTTCATATCTCTTTCATGTGACTACTGCCTATGTACCCGCTGTTGATGTCTGATCAAATCCTGTATGCATCTCCTCCTGCCATTATCCCTGTGAGGGAATTGCTGTTTTGACCTGACTGATTGACTCAGGGGTCCATCTATAGAGGTGAGCGGCTTGTGTCACTGAAGGTGGAGGTCCATTTTTCACTACAGTCACTCTGCAAGCTTTTTCATGTCACCGGAGGAATTGCTGGATTTTGTCTGCTTTTCACCATTTATATATGGACTTTTATTGATTTCTTGTATTTATTTTATATGCGCTGTACTGCTTTTTTTGTGTATCTTCTTGGGATTTGATAAATTTACTCTCAGTACCACAGCTGCTTTCAGTCAGGGTTTATGGTCCGCGCTGGTTGATTCTGTTTACATTTCCCAAACAAAATTGACATCCTTTTTTTTTCCCCCCACAAATAGAGCTTTCTTTTGGTGGTGTTTGATCACCTTTTTTATTTTTTGCGCTATAAACAAAAAAAATAATGTGTTTTTTTCCAAAATAGTCGCTATTTTTTACTTTTTGCTATAATAAATATCCCCAAAAAATATATAATTTTTTTTTTCCCCTCAGTTTAGGCCGATACCTATTCTTCTACATATTTTTGGTAAAAAAAAAATCGCAATAAGCGTTTGGTTTGCGCAAAAGTTATAGCGTCTTCAAAATAGGGGATAGTTTTTATGGCATTTTCCTTAATTTTATTTTTTCTTACTAGTAATGGCGGCGATCAGCGATTTTATTTGTTTTTTTAATTTTTTTTTTATCGTGACTGTGACATTATGGCGGACAGATTAGACACTTTTGGCGCTATTTTGGGACCATTCACATTTATACTGCGATCAGTGCGATTAAAAATGCATTGATTATTGTGTAAACGTGACTGGCAGTGAAGGGGTTGAGTGTGTCCTAGGGAGTGATTCTAACTGTGGTGGGTGACTATGTGTGACACGACACTGATCACCGCTCCCGATTACAGCGAGCTATGATCAGTGTCCTGTCACTAGGCAGAACGGGGAAATGCTTGTTTACATAAGCATTTCCCCGTTCTTCCTCTCCATAAGACGATCGCGGGTATTGCGTTCCCACAAACCGTCAATCTGCCTGTACGTGCCCTTCTGCCGACGTATATCGACGGGAGCCGGTCGGCAAGCTGTTAAAAACGCACAAGAGAAACGAAAGAAAAAATCACCATTTACTTTGTAGGAGAAATGTACTAAGCTAAGACCATGTGACTACCTAAATGCTGTAACGTTACACACCCCATGGATACGCTTGCTTTCCTCTATTGTACATCACAGGATACAAAGCAACTTTTTTAATCCTTACTAAGCGGGTTATGCACCACCTACAGGTTATTGAACACTGGCAAGAAAAGACAGCAAGTCCTCCTCCAAGGAATAACACTTTTTTTTTTTTTTTTTGCCAGTATCTGACTGTGATGGCCACTGTTTTACACCCCTGCAATGGTTTCACCTTTACCAAGAGACCATCCAAATCCATTCTTACAGCTATCCTGCTCAGAAGAATGGTACCCAGACCCTGAGCTGGATGAAGATGTGGGAATAGCCTGTATTATCGCAGGTTGGCATTGGACCTGGCATTTATGGAACCCTGTGCATTGTTTGGTTTCCAGGTGTATTCTGGTTTGTTGCTTTACAGGTTCAGGGCAGTATAGACCCTGGCATGGGAGATGGAGATCTTTAAGACCCTCTGGATGCAGTCTGCCGTGATGGGTGAAGATTCCGGTCTCTTTAGCAGTGTCCAATCACCTGTAGATGGTGCATAACCCTGTTTAGCAAAGATTTTTAAAACTGATCTGTGTTCTATGCTCCCGAGAAATGGATTTTACAGGTAAGTCAAAAATTCAATTTTTCCTGCAAGAGATTTTGCAATGGAAAAACTTTTTTATATATAATATTATATATATATTTGGTAATATTTTGTATACATTTTTGCAAATGTTACCTGTTAAAACTCCCAGTTTTTTCCTACACTGAAATATTCATGAAGTCTGACACTGCTAGTTTTAAGGACTTACTAATTATACTATCTATTATGCTTTTACAGATTCGAATGGTAACCAAGAAAGTGGAGAATTAACTAATGACGGTAATTCTGTGTTTGCTTATACTTTGCTCTTTTAAAACAGTTTTTATCTTTCATGTTTGAAATTTTTGGGAACATGGGATTTTTGGGAACAATGTTGCATGTAAAGTTTTAAGCCTTTAAGTTGTGATCGACATGCTGATAAATAATAACTTATTCCACCACTAGTGGGCAGTGATAAAAACAAATACAGGATTTTTCATTAGTCTGGCAAAAAAAAAATTACCGCAGATGCTTTTGTTGCTGGTGGAGGAAAAATGATATTCTGTCTGTAGTAATCCGATTTGATTGTTGGAGGAAATATTTAAGTGATATATCTGGTAATCAGATTCTTAAACTATAAATACTTGTAATATCCAGTTTATGGTTAAGTACAGCTTTGCAAAAAACACAATGCTGTCTCAGATAGCAATATAGTGTCTTTAACCGGTTCCCAACCGGCTCACATCTTTTTACGGGGGAAGAATGGCACCCCTGCACATCCCTTTAAGAGCCACCAGAGGCCGCGCGCCGCTGGAGGCACGTGAGCGTGGCCAGCGATCGCATGCACAAGAGCCAACACGGGGATTTGTGTGTGTGAGCACACAAATCCCTGTCCTGTCAGGGGAGAGGAGACGCGTCGTTTCTTCCTCCTAATTAGGAACGACGATATGTCTCCTCCCCAATCAGTCCTATCCGCATAGAGTTAGAACACACTAAGGGAACAATCACCCCTTGATCGCCCCTAGCGTTAACCCCTTCCCCAACCAGTGACATTTACACAGTAATCAGTGCATATTTCGGCAGCGCTGTATAAATGTCAATGGTCCCAAAAATGTGTTGAGTCCGATCTGACCGTTACAAATCGCAGATCACTGCCATAAGGAGTAAGAAAAAAATAATAAAAATGCCATAAATCTTTCCCATTGTTTGTAGATGCTATAACTTTTGCGCAAACCAATCGATATACGCTTTTTGCCATAAATTATTTTTTTTTTTTCACCAAAAATAATTAAAATATCGGCCTAAACTTATGGTGTGTTTTTTTTTTTTTTTTTTTTTTTTTTTTTTTATATATAGAGGTTGTTAAAGCAATGTTTTTTTTCAAAATTTTTCTTATAGCGCAAAAAATAAACCACAGAGGTGATCAAATACCACCAAAAGAAAGCTCTATTTGGGGAAAAAAAGGATGCAATTTTCGTTTGGGTACAGCGTCACATAACCGCGCAATTGTCAGTTAAAGGGACAAAGTGCTCTGGTCAGGAAGGGGGTAAAATCTTCTGGGGCTGAAGTGGTTGATCCCAACCTGGTTAAAGAAAACTGGAAATGAGTGCTCCACAATCATCTGGACCTATCACGACTATTTGCTTTTTTTGGAAGTATGAAAAAAAGTGGATCAGCCGCACCCCACTCTTAGCTCCTATTGCCATTTTTGTGAACCAAGCGACTGCATACAACTGTGTTGTATGCAGGCACTTTGACAACTAATAAATACAGCAGGAGGAGCTAAGAGTGGAAGTGTGATTGATGCATTTTTTTTTTGTATTTCTGATGGACATAATCATTTTTTTATTTTAAAAAAATTGCTATAATAACCTCAAATGGAAAAAAAAAATCTTCAGTTTAGGCCGATATGTATTCTACATATTTTTGGTAAATAAAATAAATAAAAAAAATATTTTACTTTTTTTTTTTTTTTTTACATTTTTTAGATCACTTTTATTCCTATTACTAGGAATGTAAACATCCCTTGTAATAGGAATCTATTTGACAGGTCCTCTTTATGGTGAGATGCGGGGTCAATAAGACCCCGCATCTCTCCTCCAGGCTGGAAAGCAGTGAATTTTTTTTCACGATCTCATGATCTTTATGCTGACATCCGCGATCGCGTCTTTGTTGACATCTGGGATATCCGGGACAGCCTCCAACGGTCATAGAGATGACTGGTGACCAACTGGTCATCGGAAATCTCTATCGTCGTCATCCGGCGCCAGCCGATTCTTTCTCCGGGCCCCTGATGGCACGGGAGAGCCCGGAGAAGCACAGGTGGGCTGGGTGGTTTCCCCTTCCGTCGCCTATAAGAATGATCAAGCGGCGAAACTGCCGCTATGAACGTTCTTATCGTGCACAGAATCGCCTGCTGGAAAGAATTATATCTGAATGATGCCTGTATCTACAGGCATCATTCAGATATCCACACTCAAATCAAGGACTTTTTTTTTTACTATGGCCCGGTTTTGAAGTGGTTAAGTAAACCTGTTGTGCCTACAATGTACACCTGAGCAGCAAAATTGGACCACAGAGCAATGGAAGAAGGTGGCCTAGTTTGATTGCGTTTTCTTTTACATCACATGGATGGCCTGGTGTGTGTTTGTGCGTCGCTTACCTGGGCAAGAGATGGCACCAGGATGCACTATGGGAAGAAGGCAAGCTGGAAAAGGCCGTGTAATGCTTTGGGCAATGTTCTGTTGAGAAACCTTGGGTTCTGCCATTCATGTGGATGATACTGGACACTTGCCACCTACCTAAACATTGTTGCTGGCCAGGTACATCTCTTCATGAAAACAATTCCCTGATGGCAGTGACCTATTTCAGACAGATAATGAACCCTGCCACACTGCAAAATCGTTTCAAGGATAGTTTAAGGAACCAACATGGAGTTTGAGGTAGGGCTGGGAAAAAAATCGATTTAAATCTTGAATCGAGTTGAGAGGTCAAATCGATTCAAAATTGAAGCAAATCGATTTTTTTTAGATTTTTTATTTTTTTTTCACCGCGCCGGTCCCGAGGCGCTGTGGGCATGCATTTTTTAGGCGGGCCTGCGGCTTCGGCCTAGTCCGCTAGGCCGGACGCCGCGGACTAGGCCGAAGCCGCGGCCTTGCCTAAAAGCTCATGCCCGCAGCGCCTCGGGACCGGCGCGGTTTCCAAGAAAAAAAAAAACTCGATTCGAATCGTGAATCGAGTTTTTTTTTTTTTTAAGAAAATCTCCCAGCCCTAGTTTGAGTTGTTGACTTTGCCTCTGAATTCTCCAGATCTCAGTCCAAACGTGCATCTGTGAGATGTACTTGAAAAACAAGTCTGATCAATGGAGGCCCCACCTCTCAACTAACGGGACCTAAAGAGTCACTAAAGGTTTAATTTTTTTAAAATTAATAAACCTGCTTTACTCACCTGCTCTATGCAATGATTTTGCACAGAGTGGTCCCGAACCACCTCTTGTAGGGTCTCAAACCGGCAAACTTGGATCCTCTTCATGTGCTATGGGGGCACACAGTGCATGCTCGCTCCCAGGCTGTGTGTGTCTATAGAGTTGTGCTTCAAAGTCACACAGTGAGGTTTAGCTCTGCTTCAAGTCTAAGCTTGTAATCTTAGAATATTATACAGGATTTATATAGCGCCAACAGTTTGTGCATCATGTTACAATGTAGAGGGGGGATAGCACAATTACAATACAGTTCAAAACAGGAGGGTCCTCGTGGAGCTTAAACTCTAGGGGGGAGGGGAGGTACAAAAGGTAATAGCGGTAGGATGGTCTGGTGGGTACAGTTCTTAAATGGGTGTGGGATAGGCTTCCCTGAATAAATGCGTTTTCAGGGATCTCCCAAAGGTGAACATGGTAGGGGCTGTCTGGACATACCGGCGAATGGAGTTTGAGGATGGGAGAAGCTCTAGAGAAGTCCTGGGGGTGAGCTTGGGAGGAAGTAACAAGGGAGCTAGAGAGCAGGAGGTCTTGGGAGGAGCGAAGAGTATGATTTGAGTGATATCTGTAGAATGAGGTTGGTGATGTAGCTGTGTGCAATGTTGTGGATGGCCTTGTATGTTGTGGTTAGTATTTTGAATTTTATACAGTGGGGTAGTGGAAGCTAGTGAAGGGAATGGCAGAAAGGAGCAGCAGTCACGGATCGGTTAGTGTGGTTATGAGTATAGCAGCAGCGTTCATAATTGCCTATGTAAGGGTAGGCCAGTGAGGATTGAGTTTCAGTAGTCAAGGCAGGAAATAGCCGAGGAGTAAATACGTTTTGTGGTGTCTTTAAGGAAGGGGCGATTTCTGGAAATGTTGTGGAGGTTAAGGTGGAAAGATGTAGCCAGCGCTTGGATGTTGGGGGATGACGGAGAGGTCGTAGTCTAGGATTACACCCAGCACCCTGGCATGTGTGGAGGGACCAATGGTTGTGCCGTTGATCTTAAAGTGGTGTTCCCATTATTAAAAAAAAATTTAAAAGTCGCAGCTACAAATACTGCAGCTGCTGACTTTTAATAATTGAACACTTACCTGTCTCAGGGTCCAGCGATGCGGGGGATCGAAGCCCTGCTAGTCTCCCCCTCCGTTCTGCAGCGCCGGCAATGTAACTGGGCTCCTTGCTGTGGCTTCACAACCGGGCACCCACTGCGCGTGCGGCGCCGTGATTGGCTGTGCAATGATCTGTGACCTGTCACGTGTCCAAGATGATTGACAAGAGGGAGGGGGCAGAGCTGAGCCCTTCCTGCGCCAAAGGGAAGTGATGTCAAGAGCCCAGGCACTGAAGCAGGCAGACTACAAGGGACCCCCCTAGCAACAGCCATTTAGAGGTGAGTAAAAAAAAAAAAATTTATTTTTTTTTCAGGCACATTCATGAATTTTTTTTTTGTTTGTTTGGTTTTTTTTGGGTGGAACACCACTTTAATGGTAAAGTCACGGAGAGGGGATTCAAACACAAATTTGAAGTGCTTGGGTTTATTCTTAATTCTTTTTTTACACTTTGTAAACTTTTTTTAAACTAAACTTTCCCAAGGCGTCTTTCAGGACCTGAAGGCGTCTTTCAGGACCTGAAGGATAGTGTCTCCTCCCACCGGACCATAGGAAACGCCTTCTTCCTCCAGAACTTTAAAGGGAGGCCCCTCCCTACCATACCTCAGTTTTTGTGTTTCCTCCGGCCCGGAGGGAACATCTTATGGGAGGGGAGTCAAGATCTCTTGGACGCTCCTGAGAGAAGCGTCTTCCTTCTCTCCTTTTTTTTTTTTTTTTTTTTTTTTTCCTTCAAGAGACCTGCTGTCCTCCCAGTCTACCCAGGCATCTGGCTCCTCTTCCCCTCCTGGTGTTCGGTGAGAGCCGAAAATTCGGTGGCCCGCACGGTCCCAGGAAGCTGCAGCACGCGTGCACCACCGCCATATTTACTGGCGGGTCAGCGGAAATGTCATTTCCGGCATGGACGCAGGAGGGAGGACAGGAGCTGGCGCCTATTTCCACTTCCAGTCCGGTGCAGAGGCACTATGGGAGTCCGGAAGCGGCTGCACACCTGCCATGGAAGTGTCAGCGTCTGCAGCGGTGGGGACAGGCACAGGCGCCAGCAAAGCTCAGGTAGGAGGCAGCAGTTAAAGTTTGCCTTTTTTCCTTTACCTGGGTTTCGGTTTCTTTTTTTTTTTTTTGCAAGGGGCCTGTCTGGGCACCAGAGGCTGACTGGTTTCTTTTTAGTGCACCTATGTGGTGTTCCTTGTAACAGCAGAGACTGGGTCTCACTAAAAGGTCCCCTGGCTTTTTTCCCTTTTTGTCTTTTCTCACAGGCTAAAAGCTCTGACCCAAAAAAGAGATTTCTTGCAGGGCCAAAATGGGAGAAAATTGGAGAAAAGCCCTATGCAATGCTTGCATCACTTCTTTAGTTAAGGAGGAATCAGCTTCTGTTTGAGATGATCTGGTTACCTCTGTAAAGAAAGAACTATATGCCATGATTCAAACCTTTCGTGACTCATTGGTTAATCCAGCTGCTAGTCAGCCTTCCACTTCAGAGTACTCTTTCTATCTCGGTGTTGGAAGCTCTACCTGAAGACCCTTCAAACAGGGAAGAGCTGTCCCCTGCTCCTTCCGTTAAAGACTCGGATGAGGAGGCTGAAGCAGCCCCCTCTAAATTTAAGCTATCCCTAGAGTAGGTAGATGGGCTCATTTAAAGCTATTCATGGTATGCTTGGCTTGAAGAGGAGTTCCACCCGAGGTCCAGTCAAAAAAAAAAAAAAATTAAAAGTCAGCAGCTACAAATACTGCAGCTGCTGACTTTTAAGTGGACACTTACCTGTCCCAGGGTTCAGCGATGCGGAGGATCGAAGCCCCGCTAGTCTCCCCCTCCGTTCAGCGGCGCTGGCATTGCAACTGTGGGCGCCGGGCTGTGGCTTCACAGCCTGGCACCCACTGTGCATGCACGATCGGCGCCACGCGCTGTGATTGGCCGCTCAGTCACCTGGGACCTGTAATGGGTCCCAGATTGTTGACAGGAGGGAGGGAGCAGAGCAGAGCCCTTCCTGTGCCGAGGGGGAAGTGATGTCACCAGCCCAGGCACTGGAAGAGGCACCACCTAGCAACAGGCATTTAGAGGTAAGTTAAAAAAAAAAATATCCAAATGTTTTTTTTTTTTAAGGATTTTTCATGTATTTTTTATTTTTTTTAGGTGGAACCCCACTTTAAGTGAAGGGAAGGAATTATATCTTCGTGACCGCATGTATGCAGGGTTAAATGAACCTAAGGGGCGGACATTCCTGGTTCACCCGGTTATCTGACGCCATTAAAAAAGAATGGCAGGATCCAGAGAGAAAACACTTTTTTTTCCAAAGCCCAAAAAAGGAGTTTTCCTTTTGAGGACGACCCTTCTGCGGTGTGGAAAAAAGTGCCCAGGTTGGATGCTGCCTTCTTCCAGGTCTAAAGATCCACAGACCTGTCTTTTGAAGAAATGGGGGTTCTGAAGCATCCAATGGACAAACACATGGATCTTTTGCTCAAGAGAAAGTGGCAATCAGTCATGAGCAATTTAAAGCCAGCAATGGCCACAACATGTGTAGCCAGGAATCTGGAATACTGGGTGAACCAACTAAGATTGCATATAGTGGCAGATTCCCCTAAGCAAGAGATTTTAGATTCTTTTCCTACCCTGATCTCTGCAGTTGCTTATATTGCAGATGCCTCAGCTGAAGCAATTAAAATGTCAGCTAGATCAGCAGCTCTGACAAATGCTGCAAAACGAGCTTTATGGCTAAAAACCTGGCCAGGTGATGCAGCATCAAAAAGCAAGCTTTGTGGAATTCCCTTTTCAGGTGACCTTCTTTTTGGCCCTGATCTAGATTCTAGATAGTATTCTAGACAGAACTGCCGATTAAAAAAAAGTCCTTCCCGGTCATAAAGAAAAAGCAGGTCCCAAAATGTATTTTTCTACCTCAAAAAGTTCAGGAGAAAGACGACAAGTTTCAGGGGAGAAGGAAAAATTGGTCTGCACAAAAAACTAAAGGTAAATGCGGAATTCTCTTCTGTCGTCCTACACAGGCCGAGAAATCGCAATGACTCGTCCGTGCGGGTGGGCGGAAGATTTCGAGCGTTTGTTCCGCAGTGGTCAGGGATAACTTCAAATCAGTTTATTCTGACTACTTTCTCGCAGGGCTACACTCTCGAGTTTACCAAAAGCCCCCCCCAAAAGGTTTCTGATAACAAATACCCCACGAGATCAAGTAAGGGCCCTGGCCATGAAGTCCTCTCTCTAGAGGAACTGATCCAGCAGGGTGTAGTAATCCAAGTGCCACTAAAAACAGCGGGAGGGGTTCTATTCTCGTATCTTCCTGGTAAAAAAACAGGAAGATTTCGATTTGATTCTCAATCTAAAACCTCGAAACGAATCCATCAAATACAGAAAGTTCAAAATGGACTCAATTTTTTTGGTCAAAAATCTGACGCTAGGTTGCTTCATGGCATCAATAGATTTAAAGGATGCATACCTGCATATTCCAATCTCACCCCAGTCCCAGAGGTATCTCAGGTTGGAGGTAAGGATGGAAGGCATGATTCATCATCTACAATTCAGGGCCTTACCCTTCAGTCTATCATCCTCACTCCGAATTTTTACCAAGGTGATGGCCGAAGCATCAGCTCCGCTTCGTCTTCAGGGAATCGCAGTAATACCTTATTTAGACGATCTGCTATTTTTCACCCCCTCAAAGGAAGAATTGCAGAGCAATTTAGGCAGAGCACGCAGCCATTTGGAGTCTCTGGGATGGATTCTAAACCTCCAAAAATCTTCCCTAGACCCATCTCAGTAGATTTGGTTTCTAGGGTCTTTAATCAATTCTGTGGTTTAAAAGATCTTTCTTCCTTTAGAGAAGGACAAAATTCACGATACAGTGTCAATACTGCAGACCAACCAGCGTCTGACGGTAAGACAAGTCATGTCAGCATTAAGTCTTCTGACTTAATCAATGCCGGCCATTTAGTGGGCAAGGCTACACTTCGGGTGTCTGCAGGCTTTTCTTCTGAGATTATGGGATCACAAATTGGAATCCCTAGAAACAGAGGTAAAAATTCCAACTCAGATGAAGAGGTCACTATGGTGGTGGAAGAGGCAAGATATCCTATCGGAGGGGTTAGTCTGGGCCTTTCCGGTCGAGAAAAGACTGACAACCGATGCCAGTTCCTGGGGTTGGGGGCCCACTCAGGGAAACTGGTCCAAGAAAGAGGCAACAAGGCCTTCAAACTAGAGAGAGCTCAAGGCGATCGACTTGTCTCTGAAGTCCTTCGCTCTTAGCATGTTCAGATTCTAACCGACAATGCCACGGCTGTGGCATATATAAACAGGCAAGGGGGTACAAGGAGCAAGTTGCTGCAAGTACTAGCCATGGATATTTTTCGGTGGGCAGAGGGACACTTATTGTCTCTTATCAGCAGTCCCCCTAAAGGGGACTCTGAACAGGGTGGCGGATTTCCTGAGCAGGAACCCCATTCAGGAAGCAGAATGGCACTGTACCCAGAAGTTTTCGCTATGATTGCCGAAAAATGGAAGCTGCCAGAGGTGGACCTGTTCGCCTCAAAAGAGAATGCCCTGGTTCCTCAATTCTTTTCCCTGAAAAATCAAGATGGGTCACCAAAGACAGATGCTTTGGGGTATCCATGGAAATTCCACCTTTGCTACGCCCTCCCCCCTCCCCCCATTCCAGTTAATTCCGTTAATCTTAAGAAAAATTCAGAAGGAAATGGTACCAACCATCCTAATCACATGCCCTTTTGGCCAAAAAGGGCCTGGTTTTCAACCGTTCTGAGAATGGCGGTCAAACCTTGTTTGCATCTGCCCCCCAGGCACGATTTACTGTTACAAGGCCCGGTAAATCATCCAGAGGTGGCCAGTCTGGCGCTCACAGCCTGGTATCAGGAGCAGCTCCTAAAAAGCAAGGGCTTCTCCAACCGGTTGATTGCAACTCTAATGTCAAGTAGGAAAAAGGTGACAAGGGACATTTATTCTAAGGTCTGGAAGGTTTACAATATTTGGTGTAATTCATCTGCCCAGGACCCAGGGAGCTTTGTTTCCATTCTAGAATTCTTACAAAATGAAGCAGACAATGGGCTAGCGGTTAGTACCAATAAAGGGCAGGTTGCAGTTTTCTTTGAAAAATCTGTGGCCTCCAATCCGCTGGTAATCAGATTTTTTTTTAAAGCTCTTACGAGATCTAGACCAGTGCCACTTAAAGCTTTCCCTAAATGGGATCTGTCGGTAGTCCTGCAATCTCTAACAAAGAGCCCTTTTGAGCCTTTGGAAGAAGCGTCTCTCAGATCTCTCACTTTTAAGACTGTGTTTCTGATTGCCATTGTCTCTGCACGCAGGATCATTGAGCTAAATGCTATTTCAATTACGGAACCTTTATTTGTCTATTTTTGCAGATAGTTATACTAAGGACAGACCCAAAATTCTTACCAAAGGTAGTTTCAGTGCAGAATCGTGCTCAAGATATTGTATTAACAACCTTTTGCGCTAACCCAGCAGGGGAGAAGGAGACTTTTTTTTTTTCCACATGTTGGGTGTCAGGAGGGACTCTGTTATGTTACTTGGAAAGAACAAGGCCCTTTAGACATTCAGATTTGCAATTTGTGCTTTTTTCGGGCAACAAAAAAAGGTTGCCAGGCTTCTTAAGTTTCTTTAGCGAGATGGCTGAAATTATCCATTTCAGAGGCTTATTTGCATGCAGGCTTGTCTCCACCAGCAGGAATTTGTGCACACTCAACCAGAGCACTGGCGGCCACTTGAGCAGAAAGAGCTGGTGCCACCCCTGAAGGGATTTGTAAGGCGACAACATGGTCGAGTTTCCACACATTCGTTAAACATTACAGGCTGGACTTCACATCTGGCAGCGATCAGGCGTTTGGCAGAAAGGTCCTGCAAGCTGTTGTCCCACCCTAAGGGGATAAGTCTCTGTTATCCTCTCAGGTGCTGTCCTGAAAGGCGCCTTGGGAAAAACCAAGTTAGACTTACCGGTAACTTGTTTTCCAGAAGTCTTTCAGGACAGCAGCATCCCGCCCTATTGTATTTTGATATACTATTCTGTGACTACCATATGCGTTTGTGTTCCAGCCGGGGCCGGAGGTTCTCTTCTACAACTGAGGTGTGGTAGGGAGGTGCCTCCCCTTAAAGTTCTAGGGGAAGAAGGTGTTTCCTATGGCCCGGTGGGAGGAGTCACTATCTCTCAGGTGCTGTCCTGAAAGACTTCTGGAAAACAAGTTACCAGTAAGTCTAACTTGTTTTTTTGTCCCATCAGGGGATGAAAGTTCCCTATGTAATGGAGGTTTTTGGTGACTGGTTCTCTTTTATGAGACATCGGTCTAATGAACCACCAGTAACCAGGGTGTGTGGAGGCAATTCCGATGGCTGCATAGCCAGAAGTGTGCATTAAAACCCCCTGAAGTCACAGACATGCTATATATGTAAGTGGCAGTAAATGGGTTAAACGCTTATGTCCTGCATACTTTATATTTTTTGGGACAGTAAGATTGTTTACACGTGTGGTGTTTAAAGAATGAAGCAATGCTCATTAACATGCTTATAACATATATGATGATTTTATGGTGTGTAGCTAAAAAGCATGGAGCTGTGGCTAGGTAAGTTGAATTAACCACTTCAGCCCCGGAAGGATTTACCCCCTTAATGACCAGGCCATTTATTGCAATACGGCACCGCGCTGCTTTAACTGACAATTGTGCGGTCATGCAGTGTTAAACACAATTGATGTCCTTTTTTCTCACAAGTAGAGCTTTCTTTTGGTGGTATTTGATCACCTCTGTGGTTTTTATTTTTTGCGCTATAAACAAAAAAGGACTGACAATTTTAAATAAAAACAATTTTTTACTTTCTGCTATTATACATATCCAAAAAAATATAAATAAACAATTTTTTTTCATCAATTTAGGCCAATATGTATTCTACATTTTTTTGGTAAAGTCTCAATAAGCGTATATTGATTGGTTTGCGCAGAAGTTATAGTGTCTACAAATAGGGAATAGGTTTTTGAACTTTTATTTTTTGTTTTTACTGGTAATGGCTGCACTCTGATTTATTTATTTATTTTTTTTTTTTTTTTCGGGACTGCGGCGTACAAATCTGACCCCAAGTGACCCTTTTTGGGGACCAGTGACATTCTTAGTGATCGGAGCTAAATAAAGCAATGATCGTTGTATAAATGACACTGGCAGAGTGGTTTACACTAGGGGGCGCTTAAGGGGTTAACTGTGTTCCCTGGGTGTGTTCTAACTGTGTGGCGGATGGGCTCAGTGGGACAACAGAGATCGCTGTTCCTGATCACTAGGAACAGCATATCCATGTTGTCCCGTCAGAAGAGGGATCCGCCTTGTTTACATAAGCAGATACCCATTCTGATTCTGTATCGTGGGTGGCGGTGGACACTGAATCCGCTTGACCCACGGTGCACATCTGGCGCACCCCCACAGTATCTGTTGTATGAAACGACGTACAGGTACATGAATTTGCTCAATAGAGCCGACCTTCCGCTGTATATGTACTGTGGCTGGTCGGCAAGTGGTTTAAAGTGTTTTTGATTTGTGGTCCTCAGTTACAGTTTAGTCCTGCTGTTCTGCTTCTACTTCTGTTCTTAAAATCCCTGTTAAATGTAAAGTTTTTTTTTTTTTTTTTTTTTTTTTAAGAAAATGGGACAAGTGACGATAATCGTAGGCGTGGTGGTTTTCAGCGAAGAGGTGGTAAGCAGAATTTGTATTTCAAAATTTTTCATATTTCTTTAGTCATGATTTGAATGAGATTAACCTCTTAATTTGTGATATCTGGTGTATATATTTCTAGTCCCTTCCTTTCTGCCCTCTGCATAAAATGAATAATTTTAAGTAGTTTTGGGTATGAAAGAGAACATCCAGCGTTAGGGCTCAGTTCACTCCACCGTGACTTGGGATCTGACTTGGGGGACCGTATGACATGTGAAATCACATGTTGGTCAATGAGAGCTATCTTAACCACTTCACACTAAAGCACGTAACCTGTGTGTCATTTGGTTGAAGTGGTTATACAGGGGTGATGACTGCAGCCGCGGGCATTACCCGGTACCTTTTTATATATATATATATATATATATATATATATATATATATATATATATATATATATATATATATATATATATATAATAATTTTTTTTTTTTTAGAGCTAGTGGTCAACTTTCTCACAATAACTGATACAGCTAATGAGCCACTCGGCTGGGGAGAGGACGCCCGCCACTCTGGCCGGGTCTCCTGTCACATCGGGAATTAAAAAAAAAAGAAAAAAAAAGTTAAAGCACCCCGTCCTTCTATGTGCTTGTGCACCAAAACACATATGTAAGTGGCACCCACAAATGTAAACAGTGTTCAAATCGCACATGAGAGGTATTGCTGCGATCTTTGAAGCAAGGGCAATAATTCTAGCAAAATAACTCTAAAAAGGTTAACATAAAAAATCTCTACAGATGATGTTTAAATATTTTTAAAGTACCGTAGTTGGTCGCTATTCCACAAGTGCGTGCCATTTTAAAGCGTAACATATATAGTATTGTTTTGCCAAAAGATTGTGTTTGAAAGACCTACTGCGTAAATACAGTGTGACATAAAATATTGCAACGACCGCCATGTTGTTCTCTAGGGTCTTTGCTAAAAAATATATATATAATGTTTGGGGGTTCTAAGTAATTTTCTAGCAATAAATACTGATTTATAACGTGTAACCAACAGGTGTAAAAAAATAGGCTCCAGAAGTATTTAATTGGCAATACTGAAGTTGATCCGACTTTAGAAAAGGTTGCTGGACTGCTTCAAGACGGTTTCTATCTGTCTTATGCCCATAGACTTTAAAGTGGTTGTTAAGCCACTTTATTGCCTCCTTCCATCCCCTGTGGTTAATAATGTAAGGAGCCCCTGTGTCTGTGCTTTATAAAAAAAAAAATGCCGCTATATACCTGATTTTAGAACACTGCTCAGCGCTCACATGACTGGCCACCTCTCTCAATCTGACAGCTGCAGCGTGAGGGGCCGAGAATCCTCCCACCGACATCAGAGGAGGAGAGAGGCGGCTGGTCACGCGAGTGCAGAGCGGTGCTCTGAAATCGGGTATATAGCTTGCACAGGGGCTCCTTACATTATTAAATGCAGAGGATTGTATGAGACATTAAATGTAATTTCAGCAGAGGGGCGGGCACTATCACTAGCTGACAGGCAGGGAGGGGGGAAAAGGACAGGAGAGAGCAGGGCTGCGGATGACATACTGATCACGGTGTCCGGGCTCAGCAGCCATGATAAACGTCAGTTTACGGGGGGGAGGGCAGGATCAGCCAGGTATTTCATGCGATACGGGGGACCAAATTACACATTCTTTAAAGGAATAGGATCAATTTATTATTTTAAGTAACAAACGCTTTAACCACTTCAGGACCGGCTCACACCGATGTACGTCGGCACTTTGAAGAGGGATATCGTTATGGCAGCAATTGGCTGCCACGACCCCGGTATCCTCTTCAGTGAGCGGTCTGATTTCAGATAAAAGATAAAAACATTTTTTTCCCCTCAGTTTAGGCCGATTATGTATTCTACTACATATTTTTGGTAAAAAAAAAAATCGCAATAAGCGTATATTGATTGGTTTGCACAAAAGTTAGAGTCTACAAAATAGGATGCATTAAGGTGAAAAAACACATCGTTTACATCCCCTTTAAGGACCAGGCCATTTTTTGCGACACGGCACAGCGTTGCTTTAACTGACAATTGCGTTGTCGTGCGACGCTGTACCCAAACAAAATCGACATCCTTTTCCCCCCACAAATAAAACGTTCTTTTGGGTGGTATTTGATCACTTCGGCGGTTTTTATTTTTTGTGCTATAAACAGAGTAACCCTTTAAAACAAAGCAATTTAACTTTTTGCTATAATATCCAAAAAAAAATATAGAAAAACATTTTATTCATCAGTTCAGGCAGATATACTCATATATTGATTAGTTTGCACAAAAGTTATCGTGTCTACAAAATATTTGATAGATTCAGAGACTTATTTTTTTTGCTTTTACCAGTAATGGCGGCCATCTGTGATTTTTAGCGGGACTGAGACATTGTGGCACACAAAACTGACCCCCAAATGACACTTTTTGGGGACCAGTGACATTACATTAATCAGTGCAATAAAAATGCACTGATCAATGTAAAAATGACACCGTAAGGGAATGGGTTAATGGGGCGATCAAGTCATTAAGTGTGTTCCCTAGGTATGTTCTAACTGTAGGGAGGATGGGCTCACTGGGACATGACAGATAACTGTTCCTAATCACTGGGAAGAGAAGATCTGACATGTCGTTTGTCAGAACGGGGATCTGCAAATGCGCGAGCCGCCGTATAGTTACGGCGATTCGCGCAGGGGAGCTGGTCGGCAAGTGGTTAAAGTACAAAAAAATGTCCAGCCTTTACAGGTAAATTATTGCCTCTTTATATCATCCAATGCTGATAGAACATACTTTACTGTGTGTGTTCAGTACATCATATGTAGTTATATTTTGGACTCACACTTAATTTATATATAAATAATGTATTGCTGTTTTAGGATTTGATGATGGTGATAAACGAAGTGGGTTTCCGAGAAGTGGTGGTAAGTATTTGGAGACCCTTTGCCTCTTATGTAATAGCGTGTGATTTCCAGAAAATTTTTGCATGGTGCCTTGCAGTATTAACACAGTATATCTTGGGGAGGACTAGTGATAATGGAGTTTGTAGTAGAGGTGCACCGAAAGGGAATTTTGGTACCGAAAATGCGGGATGCACGTGGTCGAAAACCGAAGATTACAGTTTTTAAAAACAAATATTTATTTTTCATACATCATGGGACACAGGCTAATATACATTACTTGCTGGGTTATACTTCATCTCCAGGTGAATGAACACTGGTAGACCAAAGGTCTTTAGACCAGAAGTGATCCTCTATATAACCCCACCCATACAGGAAGTACTTAAGTTTTTTTTACCAGTGTCTGCAAGGTGGATGGTACGGTTGTCTGAGCTCCAGGTCTCTAGTCTCACATACGGTTCTTAAATGAATCAAGGGATTAACCGATCGGATCCATTTGACACAGGCTTTATATGCTTAGATAAATGGTACCTGAGCCTCGCAAAGAAGACTCAAGATCCTGTGAGGTTTTGCCTGTAATGCGGCCTCCGGGCGAAGGACCCGGACCCTGCAAAGTGGAATCCTGGACACCACAGCGCTAAGGCATTCCTACAGGGTACTGTACAGGTCCAAGGGAGTGGACCCTAAACATGAAAAGTGTACCCAGTCCTTGAAGGTGCTCAAGTGACAGCAACCTGCCGTGAAGGGTAAAGATTGGGCTCTTTTTAAGCTGCCCTGCGCCTGGACAGGTAAGTGAAACCCCTTCATTTAATATTGTGGGGTGTCCCAGTGATTGTAACAATCAGTCAAGCTAGCTACAGGCTGGACACCTGTGCGGTGACCATACGGGGGCGTTTTGGGCTAGCTGTGGGTGTTTGCAAAGTGTACCTTTTTTTGCTTGTGTCTGGCTGTTTTTTACCTGTATGATGGCGCACAACGGTGCACCATTTCGCCTTGGTTCGCCATGGCGCACGTGCGTTAAAGAACGCCGCTGGGCTCAGCAGTTCTTTTGGGTGGCCAGGGCGCATGTGGCTTCGCCACACATGCGCCGTAGCCTTTATCTGGGTGCACAAAGATTTGCGTCATATGCGAATACAGCCACGCCCGTTCGGGACCACATGCGTACGCACGCACTGAACATTTCGGTGCACATCCATCTTATTTAAGCTGTGTATGCAAAGAATGCGGTGCTTTAGAAGGCAGCTGTGGGACACAGAGTAGGCTCTGAACCAGGGACTAGCAGCGGTTCATTTTCTCCTTACCCGAGTCACGTGAGTCATCAGGTGTTGCTTGGTGGGCTTAAGGTGCTTAGCAGGATTGTTGCATAGGGGCTTGGTGAGCCCTAGTAAAGGGTTTCCCTTCGGTGGTGTTAATACTACACCCAGGTACTCCCTTTTTGTGGCTAGAAAATGTCTTAAAAAAAAAAAAAAGTAGCAGGATTAACTACAGGGAAGGGCACACCTATGTCATCAGTAGTCCATGATGAACCTAGTTGTATCCCTAGTGTTGTATCCCCTGAAGGACCAGAGGCTTCCAGGCAATCTGAGCTGCTGTGCCTATCTGGGATTGTGCCTACAGTCAAAGCTGCCACTTCACCCTTTATCACTAAGGATGAACTGTCCTCAGCCCTAGCCGGGTTAGAGCACAGGATTTATTTTCTGGCATGATTGCCTCCATCCTGCAGGGTGGTAAGATGCGTGACAGATCCCCCCTCCCCGGAGCCTCCTAGTCTAAGCAGGAATGAGTTTGAGGATGAGGAAGAGCTTAAAGCTCAGGATTCTGTGGATGGCCTGGCGGATGAGTCTGCTTCTATGCAATCTGGACAAGATATCCAGTTGGAGTCTGCCTCTCAATCAGAGGCTTTTGATCCTGACTCTTACCAAAAGGGTTTGTTCTGCCTTCAAGTTGCCTCTTGCAGAGGTTCCTGAGCCTCCCTGGTCCTCTTTGGTATCCCTGAGGCCTCTTCAGGTCACACAGGCTTTGCCCTTATACCCTCTGTTGGAATGGGCGGTCTATGCTGATTGGGAACATCCTGACAGGATTTTTGTTCCTTCCTTCTAAGAGGTTTTCCCTTTTATATCCCATGGATGAAAAGTTAAGAAATGGAGCATGCCAGTCGTAGATGCAGTAGTCTCTTCCTTAACCGGTTCAATACAGGGCATTTTCACCCCCTTCCTTCCCAGACCAATTTTTAGTTTTCATCGCTGTCGCATTTTAAACGACAATTGCGCGGTCGTGCGACGTTGTACCCAAACAAAATTGACGTCCTTTTTTCCCCCACAAATACAGCTTTCTTTTGGTGGTATTTGATCACCTCTGCAGTTTTTATTTTTTGCGCTATAAACAAAAGAAGAGCGACAATTTTGAAAACACAATATTTTTTACTTTTGCTATAATAAATATCCCAATTTTTTTTTTTTAAAAACCAACAAATTTTTTCCTCAGTTTCAGCCGATACGTATTCTTCTACATATTTTTGGTAAAAAAAAAATCGCAATAAGCGTATATTGATTGGTTTGCGCAAAAGTTATAGCGTCTATAAAATACGGGATAGATTTATGGCATTTTTAAAAAAAATTATTTATTTTTTTTTTTTTTAACTAGTAATAGCGGCGATCGCAATTTTTTTTTCTTGACTGCGACATTATGGCGGACACATCGGACACTTTTGACACATTGTTGTGACCATTCACATTTATACAGCGATCAATGCTATAAAATTGCATTAATTACTGTGTAAATGTGACAGGCAGTGAAGGGGTTAACCACTAGGGGGCGGGGAGGGGTTAAATGTGTTTTCCTAGGGAATGCTTCTAACTGTAGGGGGAGGGGACGCACAAGGGGAGGAGACCGATCAGTGTTCCTCCGTTCTGGGAACACAGATCGCTCTCCTCTGAGCTGACAGGACGTGGATCTCTGTGTTTACACACAGAGATCCACGGTCCGGCCCGGTTAACGGGCAATCGCGGGTGTCCGGCGGTTCACACACCGGGCCCCGAGCAACGCGGCGCGCACGCACCCCCTAGGCAGCCTGGGAACCCGAGGGAGATCCCATCTGTGGACGTCATATTACTATGGCTGGGTAGGGAAGTGGTTAAACAAGAACTTGACTTGTCCAGTAGATAACGCACATGGCTTGAAAGACCATGTTGACATCAAATTGGAGTCATTATTAAAGGCTAGGGATGAGCCGAATACCCCCCCCCCCCCCCCCGGTTCGGTTCGCAGCAGAACATGCAAAAAATTTGTTCAAACACACCAACACCATTAAAGTCTATGGGACACGAACATGAATAATCAAAAGTGCTCATTTTAAAGGTAAGAAAAACAAAGGAAAAAAACTGCGCTAAATAATAAATTCATGAAATTCCTAAATAATGTGATATAAATCAATTGCATATCATATTTTTTAGAGTCTGGCTGAGCAACCCTTGGTGTAATACGACACCTCATCCCAATAGTTTGAGAATCAGATTAGAGGGGGAAGAAGTATAGGGATTATGGCGGTGCCAAGAGAAACAGGATATAATACTTGAGAATAAAAAATTATATTTATTTAACAAAATTCAATAAAATTAGACATCACATAGACAAGGTGTGCGGAAAATTCTAAAATCAATTCTGTAGCAAAATATATTTCACATCACTTGGCCTGATGATTGTGACAAAATCATGCATATCATAGTGAAAAAGCAGCGATTCTGACAATGACTCCCATTATAGTACTAAGAAATAAATAGAATCGCGCTAATAATTTAGAAAAAAGTGCATAGAGACTGTGAAAACAGTGTCAAATCAAAATAAATTGAAATATAAATAAAGTAAAAAATATGGTGGCATCAGGGGTTAACCACCCATGCAACCTAAAGTCCAAAACCAAGTGAACGAAATAATAGTCTCTTAAATGGTGGCAACTAAAAACCACCTATATGAAGAAAACATCCAAGTAAAAATGAAATGTTCCTCCGTGAAAAGCAGTCCACCACCAAGAATGGAAGGGGTCACTCCTTACCGGAAAGCCATGATCCCCCACTACAGAGGATCATAACTCGCAAAAAAGCTGAAACTTGCAACTGGGGCTTGCATCGGTATCCACTTACGAGGTCATCAAATCGAGAGTTATGGACCAGCTCGTAGAAGATGCGTACCATGAATGAAGATGGAACTCACATAGTGTAAAACCTTTAAGGACCTTATTAAAACTCAAAAAACACACAATGTCATCCATAAAGAAAAGCCTTAAGTCCGGTCCGTTGGCCGTGTGGACTCGGACAAACCCGTCCTACTGGAGATCGAGCACAGATTGGAGGTGACGTCAGCGCGTCATCCTGCTCCGCCCTACGTGCTTCGTGACAACATCACGTCTTCCAGGGGTGCTGTGCTATGAAAATAAGGCAGATATTGCTGTTGCCGCTTTAAAGGATTCAATACAGCAGGTTTCTCGTTTTGGCTCTCTTGTCTGTACATATGCGCAGACTTTTGTGGCCCAAGAACTGGTCAGCCGAGCAGCTTCCTTGTAAAAAGTTATTGGCAGGTTTTCCCCTTCATGGGGAACGTTTTATTTGGTGATCACTTGCACAAATATATCCAAATGATTTCTGGAGGGAAGAGTTTCCCTACTTCCTGTGAAGAAAAGCACCAGGCGTCCCTCGTTTAAAACCTCAGGGACTGCTTCCTCAAATGTCTCAGCGCCAAGGCAGTTCCACTGCCAACAGGGCATTAAGGCCAGGGGCAAGCCACAAGACCAGGGCCAGAAAAAGCCCTGGGTCCAAAATTATTCTAAACCCAGCACCAAGCCCTCCTTTTAAGGGGACGCCCCCACTCCATCGGGTGGGGGGAAGTCTGCTGCACTTTGCGGACATTTGGAGAAGGATGGTTCAGGATGAGTGGGTAACTTGGAGAGTACTGACTACAGATGCCAGTCTCTCAGGCTGGGGAGCAACCCTAGAGGGGCTCACAGCTCAAGGGAAATGGTCAAGAACAGAACAGATCCTGCCCATCAACGTCCTAGAATTACGGGCAGTACGACTGGCCCTACGGTCATGGACGGCGCTATCCTATCGGGGTTCATTCTGAGAATGCCACTGCAGTGAAAATAACAATAAAAACAGTCTAAAGAGCTACACCATAATAGTGTGAAAAAGCTGAAGAGGAATATTCAACTGTAATTCCTCAATTCCGCAGCAAAACACCATCACCTCATTAGTGAATAGCCATGAGGTGTGGCTCTCTAGATCAAAAAGCAACATATATAGAACATGGATAAGAATCCAAAGTGAATCTTAAAAGAGAAACAGCCGGCGATAGAAAAAACACTTTATTGAAAAAATCTAATTCAACAATTAGATAAAATTGCACCTCCACCACATTCGTTTAAAATTTGACAACGTTGTCAAGATACAGGTAGCTACCACATTCATTCAAACTTCACACACACATCCTAAACTAGATAGAAATAGACTTATTTGGTAAAGTTGATATCTGTTATGTTGCAGGAGCGACTGTTCAAATAGACAGGGCGCAGCCCATTATGTTATAAGACACAGTCCATCTTAAGTCTTCAGTGTAGGATAGAGAAGTATGATCCAGTAATGGACATTTGATCAATCTGAGGTTAGGTTGTTCCTCAGAGCAAAGTCTCTGTGCTGAGGTAATATGGGATCCTTCTAATGTGTATCGAGTGCGGTAGTAATTGCAGCTAGTGCAGGTTCCTACTCCCTTTGAGAAACAGATGCTCTGAAGAAACTCAGGATCTGAGTGAAACCTGTCAGCATGACGCCACCACCCCCTGTGTAGTAGGGATACGGACTGACTACCACAGACATTCCTTTACTTTAATATCCCTGGATGCTTATCGAGGCTTAGCGACGATCCTTTGAGAGCAGTAATCGCCGTGTGATACACCAGCAGTACAAGCCTGGCAGTGAGACACTTCCCTCCCCTCCCTTTTTCATTCAGTGAGGACATCGTTTCCATCCCGGCATGACAAATTGGACGTCTGCAGAGTGGTGAGCTTTTCTCTTTTCTTGTTCCTGCAATTTATTGGAACCTGATCACTCACTACAAATACTATCCAGACATATACCCATTTACTACCCGCTGACTGCAGTAAATGCCGCAGACTCTGTTTCTCAAAAGGAGTAGGAACCTGCACTAGCTGCAATTACTACAGTGCTCGATACACATTAGGAGGGTCCCATATTACCTCAGTACAAAATATTTTACAGTGCACACATACAAGAATGACATTTCCTGCAGGGCTAGTTAAAAACACCTGAACATATTCAAAAAATACGGGGGTTTGGTCACACTATATGGTCATATAGTGCTAATCCCACTTACTGCGACAAAGTACCCCGAATTAGTGGGTCCTACACTAGTAATAGAATGGAAGATCCTTTGTCTCAACCATGGGAGCTGAATTCCTCTATGTCGGAGAACTGAAAGGGATACATCCTATGCACTGGTGGCCACTAAATAGGAGGTAATATTACCTCAGCACACAGACTTTGCTTTGAGGAACAACCTAACCTCAGATTGATCAAATGTCCATTACTGGATCACACTTCTCTATCCTACACTGAAGACTTAAGATGGATTGTGTCTTATAACCTACTGGGCTGCGCCCTGTCTATTTGAGCGGTCGCTCCTGCAACATAACAGATATCAACTTTACCATATACGTCTATTTCTATCTAGTTTAGGATGAGTGTGGGAAGTTTGAATGTGGTAGCTAGCTGTATCTTGACAACGTTGTCAAATTTTAAACGAATGTGGTGGAGGTGCAATTTTATCTAATTGCTGAATTTGAATTACCGTATTTATCACCCCAAGTTTAGGAGGGAATTTTAAGGAAAAAAAACTAACATTAAAATGCCCAGAAAATGCAATGTTATCAGTGTCCATCTGCAGCCTTTTCAGTGTCAGTGCAGCTTGCCCCCGTGTCCATTGCAGCCTTGTCAGTGCAGCTTTGCCCCAGTGCAGCCTTGTCAGTGCAGCTTTGCCCCAGTGCAGCCTTGTCAGTGCAGCTTTGCCCCAGTGCAGCCTTGTCAGTGCAGCTTTGCCCCAGTGCAGCCTTGTCAGTGCAGCTTTGCCCCAGTGCAGCCTTGTCAGTGCAGCTTTGCCCCAGTGCAGCCTTGTCAGTGCAGCTTTGCCCCAGTGCAGCCTTGTCAGTGCAGCTTTGCCCCAGTGCAGCCTTGTCAGTGCAGCTTTGCTCCAGTGCAGCCTTGTCAGTGCAGCTTTGTGTACACGCCGCGATCGCCGCCGACATACACAGCCGTGTGTAGATTTAAATATGGCGCCAAACTGCAGGGACTCGGCGCAGCCGAGCTGCACATAGTCGAGTGTTCTCGGCGCTGCTCACAGTCACGCCCAGTCCCGCCCTATGATGGACATAACACAGGTCCAATGGCGGGACTGGGCGGGACTGTGAGCGGCGCCGAGAACACTCGGTTATGTGTATCTCCGATCCGCCGAGTCCCTGCAGTCTCGGCACCATATTTGAATCTACACATGGCTGTGTATGTCGGCATCGATTGCGGTGATTGCCGTGATCGCTCCGATCAAACGGGGGATCGGCGTATAACACGCACCCACGATTTTCCGGTGATTTTAAGGGGGGAAAAAGTGCGTGTTATACGCCGATAAATACAGTAGTTTTTTTTTCAATAAACTGTTTTTTTTTTTTTCTATCACCGGCTGTTTCTCTTTAAAGATTTACTTTGGATTCTTATCCACGTTCTATAAATGCCACTGCAGTGGCCTATATAAACCACCAAGGCAGTACCAGGAGTCATTCAGCTCTGAAAGAGGTTAACCACATACTAACCTGGGCAGAGGGACATGCGCCGATTCTATTGGCAGTCAATAACCTGGGAGTAGAGAACTGGAAGGCAGATTATCTCAGCCGCCAGCAAATCTGCCCGGTGGAATGGTCCCTGCACCAAGGAGTGTTCCAGGAAATTTGCCAATGTTGGGGATGGCCAGAGGTTGACCTACTGGCATCCAGGTTCAACAAGCTACAGCAGTTTGTGTCCCAAACAAGAGATTCTCTGGCAATCTGAGCAGATCCTCTGGTAGTTCCATGGAGCCAGTACTCCCTGGTTTATGCTATCCCTCGCCTTCCACATTTGCTGTGCAGGATTTGGAAAGAGGGAGTTCCAGTCATTCTGGTGGCACCAGCCTGGCCCAGAAGGCCCTGATTCCCTGAGATTGTGAGACTAACAATAGACGGGCCATGGACGCTTCCACGGCTCCCTGATCTACTGTCTCAAGGTCCTATATTCCACCCCAATTTACATCTCTAAATTTGACGATATGGCTATTGAAGCCAGGGTGTTGAAGGAGACTGTGGCATCTCGGGACCAGTGGTGTCTACCCTAGTGAATGCTAGAAAAGCTGTCGCTAGGAAGATCTATCATAAGGTCAGGAAGACTTATATTGCTTGGTGTGAAGCCAGAAAATGGCATCCTTGGAAATATGTGATTGGGACAATTCACTCTTTTCTACAGTCAGCTGTGGAAATCAAATTGGCTTTGAGTACAATCAGAGGTCAAGTTTCGGCCCTATTGGTATTCTTCCAAAGGCCTTTAGCCTCCCATTCACTGATCCGAACCTTTATGCAGGGTGCTGTCTATTACAGAAACAACCATTTGAACCTATCAAGAAAATTCCATTAGACTTGCTGTCACACAAGCTAGCCTTCCTGATGGCTATCACCTTGGCTAGAAGGGTGTTGGAGTTGGCGGCCCTTTCATGCAGTGAACCGTACTTGATCCTCCACCACGACAGGGTTGTGTTACGACCTGTTCCATCCTTTTTTGCCAAAAGTGGTGTCGGCCTTTTATTTTCAATCAGGACATTATTTTGCCCTCCTTTTTCTCTCCGCCTCGTTCGGCGGAAGAGAGACGACTTCATTCTTTGGACGTTATCTGGGCAGTCGAGGTTTATTTGACTAGATCTGGGGAGATCCGAGGATCAGACTTTCTTTTTTTTTTTTTTTTTTTGTACCAAAGGGACATAAGAATTGGCAGGCATCTTCCTTTGCCAATTGGGTCCGTCAATTGGTCATTGAGGCTTATGGTCTGAAATGTAAAGCTCCTCCCTTTAGGGTGAGGGCTCATTCTACCAGGGGTGTAGAAACATCCTGGGCTTCAGTTATCTGTGGCTCAGATTTGTAAGGCTGCTACCTGGTCTTCAGTGCTCACATACGTTCACAAAATTTTATCAAGTGGGTGTTCGAGCAGCCGAGGATTCGGCTTTCGGCCGCAGTGTACTGCGGGCTGCCGTATAAGGTCTGATGGCTATTGTTTGGCAGGGTGTCTTCCTCCCCTCAAGGCTATTGCTCTGGGACGTCGCAGCAGGTAATGAATATTATCCTAACTCTGTGTCCCATGATGTATGAAAAAGAAAATAGGATTTTTTTTGCCATACTTGCCTGTAAAATCCTTCTCTTTGAGTACATCATGGGAAACAGAGATGGGTCCCACTCCTCTTTTTGGGGATTCAGTGCTTGCTACAAAACTGAAGTACTTCCTGTATGGGAGGGGGTTATATAGGGGATCACTTCCTGTCTAAAGACCTTTGGTCTACCAGTGTCCATTCACCTGGAGATGAAGTATAACCCAGCAGGTAATGAATATTAGCCTAACTCTGTGTCCCATGATGTATTCAAAGAAAATGATTTTGCAGGTAAATATAATGAAAAAAATCCTATTTTTATATATAATTGTATTCGACTTTTTATTAATTTAAATAATTATGAATTTATGGTTGGTTATTATTGGCACCGTTGGCGCAAGAAAAGCTTGAGAAAAATGTATCCCTTTTAAATTCTATGTATCTCCTTGCACTGGTTTGTTGTGCTTCCATTGTGGTGTTAAAAATCCTGCTTGGTGCATTTTTGGTCAGTTAAAAAAAACGCACCTCCCAGTTCAAATGCATTGAAAATGCCGGAAGAATGCATCAGTAACGCACCCTTTTGTGTTTGATGCTCTTTGAGTCACATGACTTATTAAAAGCACACCATAAGCACAGTAGATCATGGTAAAATTGGGTCAAACACTGCAAAATCGCCTGCGTAGCCCATTATGAATTACCCGAGAATGAAGCCCCCGCAGCTGTCCTGGTCTGCCCCTCCGGCCGACAACATCTGTCCCGGGGGTTACTTCCGGGTATCGCGGGCTCTGGCGCTGTGATTGGCCGAAACCGCATGCGCGCGGTATCTGCCGGAAACGGCACACAAGACTGAAGCAACGGCACATACGTGCCATTGCTTCAGTTTACACCAGTGCGCATGTGCCGATGTCATCGGCACATGCAGGGGTAATCTCCTAAACCGTGCAGGTTTAGGAGATATCCTGGGTAGCCACAGGTAAGCCTTATTATAGGCTTACCTGTAGCATAAAGCTGTTGTAAAGCGTTTACAACCATTTTAATCCAAAAGTTCTATATACTTTTAAAATATAATTTGATAACGAAAAGACAAGTTTAACAGACTAGAATAGTAAGTGTATGGATGTTTCTATATTTTGTATAGTACTATTAAAAAAGCTTAATATTTTATCTCTGAGGTCTGATGATCCAATCTTTTTAAAGTAGAATTGAAGTGAAAAATTGGAAGCAGGCATGTTTTTAATTGCAGAAGAGACCAACAATATCTCCTGCAATAAAATAAACATGCCTGCTCCCGTTATTCTCTAGAGTACACTGAGCTGCGCATCCCTGCCTCCTTTTTAATATATATTTTTTTTCATAGGTTTTAATGATGAAACCTCTGGAAGAGGACGAAGGGGTGGAAGAGGAGGGACTTCATTTTCTGGTGTGTTTTAATTGACCTAGCAAATCTTTAAGATCTAGTTTTGGGTTTTAAAATAAACTGCTGTAATAGTTTTTATTCTATAAGCTAACACAGGTAGGATGAACAGACTAGCACTGTCCCTTATTAACAGTTTCAGCTGTCACCACTATTGTACATTGTGTTGAATGACGACATTGGGGGGGCTGGTTAGCAGATTCCGGGATCTATTGACTGTTTTTATCTCTGTATTTCTCCCGTTCTGCATGTTCCCTTACAAGGGATTACATTCGGTTGAAAGCAATATTTAGTATTTACACTACGTTTTTAAAATGTTTACATATGTATTGTGTATAAATGTATAAGGCCCCTTTCACATGGGCAATCCAATCGGGTCCACCTGTTGGTTTTTCAGGGGGATCTGATCAGACCTTCCAGTCTCTTCTATAGAGCTCTGTCAGCTGACACCCGCCGCTGTCCGATCCTGTCTGCCAAAAACAGACAGATGATCTATTGCATGGCATCAAAAAGGTGGTCCATTTCTATCCAATTGCACCTTAGAGGAGAGCGGACTGTGTCCACTCTGCATAGCGGAGTGTACTAGGGGTGCGCATATTCACTGGTCTCGCAATTCGATTGCGATTATCCTGTCCATGATTCGATTCTGCGATGCATCACGATTACTGCACAAGTGTGCATGGTTAAAATTTTTATCCAAAAATTCAAGCAGTCAGAAAAACTCAATTATTCTCTAGTGGCAGAGGGATGGCTGGGATTGGTGGCAGAGGGATGGCTTGGATCAGTGGCAGAGGGATAGTGGGATCAGGCAGTGTCAGTCAATTCCCCCTTTTCCATGTTGCTCGGTGTGTTTTCTCCCTTGCAGCACCTCCAGTTAAGCCTCTCCTGATTTATACCCCCACAAAGCCCAGAACTTCATATGAAGTGGTTAAAAGAGTTTTGGAACTCTGCTGGAATTTTAACCAATCTGTAAATTCTGTATCTTGGGAGTGCAGCACAGGCCGTCCTCCCTTCTATTCCTGGTTTTTTGCAGTGATTGGTAGAAAACTGGGGACTCCTGGATTGAGTTAGGGCACACTTGGATGGAGGGAAGCCATGCCTCCTGACCTTCACCTTTTAAAGGGGTTGCAAACCCTTGTGGTTTTTTTTTTAACTTAAAGCGGAGCGCCGCCGAAAAAATTTTTTTGAAAAAAGTCAGCAGCTACAAATACTGCAACTGCTGACTTTTAAAACATGGACACTTACCTGTCCAGGGCGCCCGCGATGTCGGCACCCGAGGCCGAACCGTCTCTCCGTCCTCGGGTGCTGCTGCCTCCATCTTCGGTAAGGGAATCAGGAAGTGAAGCCATGCGGCTTCACTTCCCGGTTCCCTACTGCGCATGCGCGAGTCGCGCAGCGCAATACGGATGGTCCCTGCTGCCTCTGGGACCCGTGTGTTTCCCAGCAGGCAGCGGGGAGGGAGTAGGAAGTGGCGTAAATAACCGCAGATTCTGCGGCTATCTATGCCAGAAGTGGGTACAGATACCTGTAATATACAGGTATCTGTACCCCCCCCCCCCCCCCCTGAAAGGTGCCAACTGTGTCACCGGAGGGGGGGAGGAATCTGATGAGTGGAAGTTCCACTTTTGGGTGGAACTCCACTTTAATGCATTCTATGCATTAAAGCAGAGTTCCACCCAAAAATGGAACTTCCGCTTTAAGTGCTGGTGACCCCCCTGACATGCCACATTTGGCATGTCATTTTTTTGGGGTAGAAGCGGGTACCCTGTTTTTACAGCCACCCAGCTCCCCTTCCTCCCCTGGCGCCGAAAGGAAGATCATCTCTCCCTGCAATCTTCTGGAACACGTCACAGGTCCCAGGAGATTGCCCGGCCATTCACAGCGCACGCAGTTAGGATGCCAGCGCCGCATAGAGGGGAAGATGAGCAAGGCTTCCTGTACTTGCATCGCTGGGACAGGTGAGTGTCTGATTATCAAAAGTCAGCAGCGCTACACTTTTTGTAACTGCTGACTTTTAACCACTTCAATACAGGGCATTTTCACCCCCTTTTTGCCCAGGCCAATTTTCAGTTTTCATCTTATTTTTTTTCCCACAAATAGAGCTTTCTTCTGGTGGTATTTGATCACCTCTGTGGTTTTTATTTCTTGCGCTATAAACAAGAGTGACAAGTTTGAAAAAAAAAAACATTATTACTTTTTGCTATAATAAATATCCCAATTTTTGTTAAGAATAAAAACTAATTTTTTGCTCAGTTTAGGCCGATATGTATTCTACATAAATTTGGTAAAAATCGCAGTAAGCGTATATTGATTGGTTTGTGCAAAAGTTATAGCGTCTACAAAATAGGGGATAGATTTATGGCATTTTTTTTTTTTTTAATCTTTTACTAGTAATGGTGGCGATCTGCGATTATTTATTTATTTTTTATCGTAACTGACATTGCGGCCGACACATTGGACACTTTTGACACTGTTTTGGGACCATTCACATTTTTACAGCGATCAGTGCTATAAAAATGCACTAATTACTATATAAATGTCACTGGCAGGGAAGGGGTTAACACTAGGGGGCAATCAAGGGGATTAACTGTTAGCTAGGGAGTGATTCTAACTGTAGGGAGTGGGGACTCACAAGGGGAGGAGACCGATCAGTGTTTCTCTGTACTGGGAACACATGATTGGTCTCCTCTCCTCTGACAGGACGTGGATCCACATCCCGGTTCTGTTACCGGCAATCGCGGGTGCCCCGTGGACATAGCGGCTGCACGCGCCCCCTAGATGGCTCGGAAGTCCAGGCCATCATATGATGCCCGCCCAGAATGGGAGATCCCTCCTGCGGACGTCATTTGACAATAGCCGGGATGTGAAGTGGTTAAATGGGTGTAACTCCGCTTTAAGGTGGAAAACCTTCTATAGTGCAGCACCCCCCCCCAGAGCCCCCCTTTTACTCACCTGAGCCCAGTCTTTTCAGCGCCGAGAACGAGCACACCAGCTCCAGCCGGTGTCTTGGGTCCTGATTGGATAGATCCAGGGGTAGGCAACCTTTTGAGCACAGTGTGTCAAAAAATGTTTCAAAAGAAATTGAGCGTGCTGATTTTATAACAAAAAAATTTTGAACTTCACACTCTCAATCACGAAAAGGATTTTATTTATAAAGTAAATGCTGTAAACTACTTTAGGAGTGAGAAATTAACATCCTGGACTCTCACGCCTCAGATCAGCCCTAATTCCTGCAACTCCACACCTCAGATCACTTTCCCCCCCCTTTTGTCTCTCCTCCCTACTGTTTTCTCTCTCCCACCCCTACAATTCTCTAGTACTTATCTTTCCTTTTCATTTGATTTAATGTAACACTGCTTTTTCCCTGCATTCATGGTGTCGGAGGCAACCTCGCTTATACTATTTTAAGCTCTGTAGATTTTGTTATTGCTGGGTGTTCCGGCGCAAGGTCGCCCATGCACTTAATGCTAATTATAACTGGTGATGTTCTTCCGGTTAGTACTAGATCTCTTTAGGGTCACCTTATGTGATTTACTGCTCTGTGTATGCTGGATATTTTAAATAATTTGAAAAAAATAAAATAAAAATTCCTTCATAAACCATATATCTAATATTGTAAAGCTTAAATAAAAATATATGGAAAGTGAAAAATTTGACTTTTTGGTTTTTCAATTTATATAGGATTTGGTAGCGAAGATGGAAATGAACAGAGAGGTTTTAGTAGTAATGATGGTAAGTGCACCTTCCTTCCTTTTTTTATTTTTTTTATTTTTAAAGCTGCATTAATTCTGCTGACCTCTCCTGGAAATGCTACCTTTTGTGGCTTGCTTGGCTACATGCCATTGCTGCTCAATAACCCCATTACTGTGCAATCTGATCCTTGCAGGGCGTGTTAATGGTGTAGGACTTGCCTAAAACTTTGTCTTCGATAAACTCCCAGTGGTCTCCCTTAACCACCCCTAGGATTACTTTGTTATACTCTATATGGAATGTAGATCTATCATCCTTGACTGGGGAGAATTGTTTGATAGTCCCCACAATGATCTCTGCTAGGGATTGATTCCTCCAAAAATCTTCCGGTGGTCAAGTGGTTACCTTATGAAACTGCATCAAGAAATTTGCTGGTGTGAAATAGCTGGCTAGATGCCCCGCGTCTGGCAATTTTGTTCCTCTTCACTCCCAGCATACTTTCTGTACCTTGTTTATTTTAGGAGCCTACTGGTGACCAGACCCTATACCTCTCCCTCCCCTTCCTCTGTCCTCCATTTCCTTCCATAATTCCCCAGCCTGCCTCACTACCCCCCCTCCCCCCCCTCTATTTTTTTTTTCTCGTCTTTGTTCCCCTTAGCTTTTTCCCATATTAATATTTCATGCCTGGTATGAAATCTGTCAATATAGTATGTTGTGAGCTGTTGATTGATATATATATATATAGATATAGATATAGATATATATTAATGCAGCTGGACAAGATGCTTCTGTATGACGTTCTTTAAAACTAAATGCACTGAGCTGCACTGTTTTCTTCTTCGTTCATTGACGGAGACAGCACTTTAATCTTGACCTTAGGGTTATATCGCCACCTTTAGGAGAAAACTAGGCAGAACACATAAAAAAACAAGCACAGTTACCGCCCAGGGGGCGGTTCTACTGGCTATAACCCCCCACTCTGCTTTCAGCAGCTCAGTTTTTTTTCTGCCTAGTCTAGAAGGACCTGGCTCCCTGTGGGGACCAGTGGTCTTTAAAATTATTTTCTTTTTTGCAGTTTTTGCTTCTTGTGATCTACAATCAACAGCCGGGCTGGGTGACAGGCTGGATAATCTAGATCTTGGTAGTCTCCCCAGCCTGGCCATCGAGCACGTGCAGACCTTAGCTCCACGCTGGGTCGGCTGCGACAGGGCCCATTCTGGTCCAGGGGCAGCCGGTGAGCTATATGCTCCGGGGCACACATATGATTGGGCTAATGCTGTCTGAGTCAGTGTGCCGTGACAGCCACCCCGTACTGCTTGGGTAATGGGTCTGTCTGTGGAGTGCGTCCAGCAGTCCCTGCAGGAGGGGTAGGCAGGTTGGTGCAGCTGGGCACTCCCTGGGAGGTCGATTAGGGGGGTCTCTCTCCCTTTCTTCTCTCCCTGCCTCTTTCCCCCCCCCCCATTCTAAGGGGGTGCTGTGCGGCTGGGCATAGGGGGTGCGGTGCACGTACCTGGCCAGGGGGTCCTCCGGGTGGTCTCTGGGTCCTGGCAGGGGGTTGTGCTGTGCGTTCGTTTGTTCCGCTCGTTTATCCCTTCGTTTTAACTTCGGTTGTTCTGCTCGTTTATCCTTTCGTTTGAATGTTGTTTGGTCAGCTCGGTTATCCCTTCATTTGCCACCATGCGGGGCGACCGTTCAGCGCAATAACCGCGGCTGCGTGCAGGGGGGAATGTTCACCACGGGAACCGCGGCCATTTTCCTGTAGCCGCGGCCATGTTCTTGTGGCCACGAGGGATGTCTGTCTGTTAGTTCTCTAGTGCTGGGCGGCTGTTTAAGCCAGGAACAGCACGAAACTGATACAGAACACCCCATGTGTTGGAAGGGAGAGCAGACAGCGGCACAGCGCAACGCCTTGTTCAGGGTGGCGAGTCCTGCGGGGGGGCCCCTCAGTCTGTGGCAGCTAGGAGGGTAGGCATTTTTTGTCTCTTGCCTTTGGCCCCGGGTGACAGGTGAGAGTGGGTCAGACATGGCGTCGGATGCTGGCGCTTCTTCCCCATACACTCCTATGATAGCAACTGGTTCCACTGCACCTGCGGTACCCATGGACGCTTTGTTCATTTGAGGTTCCCCTATAGGAAAATTGGGACTTTAAAGGCAACCAAACCTGTCCTTGCATTGTCCAACCCTGTTGATTTGTTTTTCTTATAGATACACACCTGCCTTTTTTTATTGCAAGCCCCTGAAGAAAGGACAAACTCCTGAAACGCGTCCGATTTCTCTTCTCTTTTCAAGAGGAGATCAAAATTTGTTTGTACACTTTTATATTTGTATCTTCCTTGTAGTTTTTCTCCAGGAGATCATATTTATTGTTATTTTGTATTCTGATATTTCATGGTCTATGATACTGTTATTACGAGTTGGTTGAAACAATCCCATGCACCGACTACTGGTTCTTTTAAAACATTGACTAAATAAAAATACATTTAATTTTAAATTTATTGTTTTTCTATAATGTTTGGTTACATTTTAAAGCAACCTCAAATGAACAAATTTACATTAGGGATGATGGCAACATTCTTATTCATTCATTTTGGTGAAATATTTTATCTAGAATGGAAGCTTTGTTGGTGGTCCTGGAATCATTTGTTGCCAGGGTGGAAGCGGCGTGCGGGCACAAGGTGGGTAAATCTTCAGATGTGTTGGTCCCTTTTGGGTCCCGATCCGCACCGCTGAGGTGTTTCCCTACCTAACTTATTTTGATAAGTTTATTGACAAGGAGTTGTAACGCCCGCAGTGTGCCTTTTCAGGGCACTTCTTCCTCAGACAGCCCTATGATAGCAACCGGTTCCCCTGCACCTGCGGTGCCCATGGACGTTCTGTCGGCGGTCCTGGAATCATTTTGTTGCCAGGGTGGAAGCGAGGTGAATAGCTGTGCGTTACTCCTGTGAGGGATTCCGGAAATATTGGAAGTTTCCGGTCGCTGACCTCCCCGGTATCTAGGACAAATAAGGTGACCACGATTCCGGTGGAAGGGTTCCCCCATTTTCAAGGACCCTGCCGACAGAAAGGCCGAGGCGGTTGCCCGGGCCATGTTTACGGTTGTGGGGTCAGCGCTTCGGCTGTGTTGGACATGGCTCTGGTGTCACAAACACTTACTGAATGGGCTAAGTTGTTGCACTGCGAGTGGGGAAGAAACATGTTTCCCCAGTCTGTGTGGAACTGGAAGACCAGTTGGTGCATGACCTTAAGTATATCTGTGATGCGGCCCGGGATACGGTCCCTTTGCTTTCTAGAGCCTCGGTATCAGCAGTAGTGCTGCGTCACCTGGTTTGGCTCAAGTGTTGGTCTGCGGACCAGACATTTAAGAAAGTGCTGGCGGAGTTGCCCTTTCATGGTTGGAAGCTTGTTTGGCGCCTCGCTGGATGACATTATTAAAAATGTTACTGCGAACAAATCCGCTTCCGCATGAAGGTTCGCCCGGCTCTCAGGTGGGGGGTCGCCTTCGAGATTCTGCACACCGGGGGACTTCTCTCCTTTCCGACCAGTGGGTCTGCAAGCTGGTTTCGTCAGGCTACAAGATAGTTTCTTTCTTGGCCACCAGACAGGTTTTTTCCCTCCAACCTTAGTCTCCTTCCGGCTCGTCGGGAGGCCCTGTTTAGGGGAGAACAGGACTTACTGCTGCATGGGGTTGATAGTACCTGTACTGACGTCGGAAAGGTTTCAGGGATTCTACTCCAATCGGGTTGTAATCCCAAAAGAAGGAAAGGGTCCGTCCGGTCCTGGATTGCAAGACCCTCAATTCTTTTGTGAAGGTTCGGAGGTTCAGGATGAAATCCGTTGTGGTCGCTGCACACCAGAGGTTCCTGCGATTTGCGGTCGGGGACGAGCACTATTAATTGGTACTTCTTCCCTTTTGGCCTAGCGTCGGCACCAAGGGTCTTCACCAGGTGCTGGCTCCGATGCTTGCATTGCTTTGGTAACTAGGGATCACGATCGTGTGTTATCGGGACGATCTCCTCCTGAGGGCGGCTTCTGCCTCAGAACTAAGGGAGGATACGGCAATCATCATGCAGACTCTTCAGGAGTTTGGCTGGGTGTTTAATCTCCTGAAGTCAGTGTTGCTGCCGACCCAGTTCCTGCAGTGCCTGGGGTTGATTCTGGACTCCCCAAAAGGCAAGAGTCTTTCTTCCTTCAAGCAAGCTGAAGCTCTCCAATCTGCGGTGCGGTTACTAATGTCCCACAGGTGGTCGTCGCTGCATTTCTGCATGCGAGGTCTGGGCCTCATGGTAGCCATTTTCGAGGCGGTACCGTATGCTTAATTCCACACTCGAGTCTTGTAGAAAGAGATCTTGTCTAAATGGGACAAGTCTCCGACATCCCTGGATTAACAAATCCAGGTGAGCCAGCTAGTCAGGGCTTCGTTTCTCTGGCTGAGGTCCCCGGCCCTTTGGTCCGGGAAATCATTCCTTCCTCTTCATTGGACGGTGATCGCGACGAACGCCAGCCTGACTGACTGGGGGGGAATTTTTGGCATCCAGTCCGTCTAGGGTTGCTGGGAGCAGGAAGAATTCCGTCTGTCGATCAATGTGCTGGAGCTGTGGGCGACCAGGCGGTGCCTCTCCACATGGTTGCAGAGGCTGCAGGGTCGTCTGGTCAGGATCCAGTCGGACAACTCCACGGCGGTGGCGTATGTCAATCATAGAGGGACAAGGAGCTCGGCAGCAGTGCTGGAGGTCTCCCTCATCCTACAGTGGGCAGAGCGGCGCGTGCCGGCCCTGTCAGCCGGGTACATCCTGGGCGTAGACAACTGGCAAGTGAACTACTTAGTCGTCAGTTGCTGGACCAGGGGGAATGGTCACTGCATCCGCAAGTGTTTCGGCTCATTTGCCTAAGGAGGGGGGGGGGGGGGCATGCCGGATGTGGATCTCCTGGCTTCTCGGCTCAACCGGAAGGTGCAGAGGTTTGTGGCCAGGTCAAGGGATCCCTGGGCAGACGCGTTAGACATGGTGGCCCCATGGGGGCATTATCAGCTAATTAATGCCTTTCCCCCTCTCAGGAGCCTCCCTCGCCTGCTGTGCAGAATGGAGGCCGAGGTGATTCTGATGGCCCCAGACTGGCCTCGCCTATCCTTGGTAGGCCGACATTATGTGGATGTTCCTGGGCGGCTGCCGATGCAGGAGGACCTTCTGTCTCAAGGTCCGATACTCCACCCTGCCTTACCGTCGTTGGCTTTAACGGCATGGCTGTTGAAAGCCAGGTGCTGAGGGACCGAGGGCTGTCGGCTTCGGTGAATACCACTATGCTAAGGGCGCGAAAGTCTTCTTCCTGGAAGATTTATCATACTTGGAAGGCCTACATCTCCTGGTGTGAGGAGATGGAGTGGCATCCGCGTTCTTATTTGGTTTCCAAGATCCTGCATTTTTCTGCAGCAAGGAATGGATCAGAAGCTTGCATTGAGTACCATTAAGGGGCAGATATCAGCTTTGGCTGTCTTTTTTTTTTTTTTTTTTCAGCGGCCATTGGTGCATAAGTTTGTTCAGGTGGTTCGGCATGTAGGCCCTCCGTTACGCCCGCTGCTGCCCCTTTGGAATCTGAATCTGGTGCTTTCGGTGCTTCAGAAACCACCGTTTGAAAACATTAGTGAGATCCCTTTATGGACACTCTCTCAGAAAGTAGTCTTTCTAGTGGCTATTACATCTGCAGGGTGGGTTTCTGAGTTGGCGGCCTTGGCATGCAAGTTTCTTTATCTACATGAGGATAAGGCGGTGCTGCATCCTCAGCTCTCTTCTCTTCTAAAGGTTGTTTCAGAGGTGAAGTTGTGTGAATCGAAATGTGTGCAAAGCATTGAGCGGCCTCATCTGATTGAGACAGAACCTTTAGTAGATAAAGCACGGTATGTATTTAGACCATAAAATGCAAAACCCAAAGATTGGCATTTAGATGATATGGTTTACACCCCAAAACGGGCAAGCCGCATGCATTTACTAGCTACAAACTGGCATACGCATGCAGTCAGTAGCCCAAAAAAAGTGTGCTTAGCCATAGATGCTAATAACTAGAGTAATTTTGGTGAAATGTATTAACTAGTTTAGCAGAGAGGAGGTATGCTGGCAATGTTGAATCACTGATAAGAATTGAGATCTTTAAATTGTCGCAGACATTGATTTTCTGCTGAAAGCTTACCCTTTTAAATTTAATTTTTTTGGTAGGTTTTAACAATGAAAATTCTGGTTTTGGAAGTGGAAGGAGGGGCAGTAGAGGTGGCAGCAGAGGTGGTTCATTTTCTGGTAAGTGTATATGTTTCCAAGATATAGAGTTATAATTTTTTAAGAACTAGACATAGTTTAATTGCAAAGTGATTTTTGTGCATGAACTACTTTTAGACCAGGCCTATACTGGAACTTTCTTATTACAAGTTTAAATTATATTGCCAATTTACTTAGAACCCCACACATATATATAGATATAGATATATTTATAGATATATATCTATAGAGATTCCTCCTACATTCCCTTGCTTTAGAAATAAGCATGATGGGACCGCTTTAATGCGATATCTGGTGTCAAAACTACCTTGGAGCTCACATTTACCTTTTTTAAAAGCGCAAAAAAGTAATTTGCCATTTTAAGGGATGAAAGAATCATTCCTTTTTAAGGCCGGAAGGCGGAAGTCACATTGGACATCGCTTCAGTCCAAGGGCATAGAGCTGAGGGCTATCTTGCCCTCACTCTGCTTCTTGCCCAGCCACGTATCGGCTCCAGGCTGACTGGTCCGGGAGGCTGTGTGGGGGGGGGGGGCGCACCTCTTCCGTGGCCTATAAGAGATCCTGTGGCGAATCGCTGCCGGGACTACTTTTGTTAGACACAGAATCGCCCACAGTACAAAAAAATTCTGGGGATATGGCAGCTAGCTGCTGCCATAACTGTATTTAACATCAAATTAATGATGTAAATGTACTGTGGGTGGTCTTGAAGTGGGTAAGGGTCACAAGAACTCAATCACCTACAGTCTTCCTGTCGCCTACAAGAGGATTGAAAAGCTGACTTGAAAAAAAAAAAAAAAAAGTTTGCCAGCCAAACTATAACCCATACTATTGTAATCATGCCTTAGTTTTTTGGTAGTGCCCTGGGAGGATAGACCTAATTTCTTCAGAAATACTGTCTAAAAAGAATAAACTTATCTTTGTCATACAATACAGGGCACAGGCAACTTTTATACATAAACCATAGGGCAGCGGTTCTCAACTCCAGTCCTTAGGACCCACCAACAGACCAGATTTTAGGTATTACCTTGGGGAGAAGCACACTAGAATACTGCAATCACCGAGCAGCAAATGATGTCACCTGTGATGTATTTCAGTTATCTTGCAAACCTGGCCTGTTAGTGGGCCCTGAGGACCGGAGTTGAGAACCACTGCCATAGGGTATAGCTACATACGTTGAGGTGATTGGACACTGGCAAGCTTTTGAGAATGACTGTTGCTCTGTGAAACAGGGCTGTGTTTGGAATTTCTTTACATCCTAGTTGTAAACTTTTTAAACTGGTGCTAATTTCATCCACTCAGAAGTCAGTCTCTGATGGCTGACCAGGTGTTAAACTCCTGATTATGCACCTTGACGCCACTTCCTCCTGGTTGCACACTTTAAACACCACTTTCTCCCTAGAGATTTTATAAGGTACTCGGGCACTTCCTGCTGCCCGGGTTATCCTAAGGATTCATTGCAAGGCAGTCTGCGCCTGGGTTACCGTGTACTCATTCTCGACACTCTTATTCTATCTCCTACACCCAACTTCGTGAGTACCCCACAGGTGAACACCCTAACTTGTAGCTATGGTGGATACCAAGCGACAGGGTGCCAACTCTAAACAGCTGTTGAAACAGTCGCACTGCAGTATTGCTCTGCCTCAGAGTGCCAGTGCCTCTTTTTTACTGGAGCAGGAGCCAGTCTTAACACCAGCTACAGCATCCAATTATAGCTCTGTTTTAGGCAATCGCATCCGGCCTATTTGACTAAAGCAGAATTTTCTGCATCTGTGTCACAATTTCTTGGACAGATTATGGCCTTAATTCAGCCATCCTTTTCCAGAGAGCAAATACTCTCTGCTCTTTTATCCTTCCATTTCTCAACGTGCCCTGATATGCTGCTCGAAGTAGACTGAGAATGAGATTGTTGAGACAGTGTTGGAGGAAGCTGTCGACGTTTTTTCCCCCCAACACTTAACCACTTCCTGCCCGCCATATAGCAAAATTACGGCCGGAAAGTGGTTGTATGATGCATGATGTTCAGCAGGATAAGCCACTAACGTGTGCCCGCGGTGGTTTGCGGCGATTAGTATGGTGTGTCAGTCTGACGCACCACATCTCCGATCTAGGTATAGAGCCTCTGACGTAGGCTATTTACCATGAGATCAGCTGTGTCCAATCACATGGTAACCGGGAAGTGCTGTTTATTGGCTTTTTCTTTATGCATGCTGACAGGCGGGAGTAGAGGAGAGCTGATCGGCTGGTCTCCTAACGGGGGGGGGGGGTTGCACTGATAATCAGTGCAGACCCATCGAGGATGCCCACTGGACACCACCAGGTGAGCCCACTAGGGATGGCAATCAGTGCCCATTAGGGATGATACTCTGTGCACATCAATGCTGCATATAATTGCCTCATTAGTGCCGCCTCATCGGTGAAGGAGAAAACGTTTTTACGTTTTTTATTTTTTTTATAACCAAAACTAAAATGTGTTTTTTTTTTTTCTTCAAAATTTTCAGTCTTTTTTTATTTGTAAAACAAAAAATAACCCCAGTGATGATCAAATGCCACCAAAAGAAAGCTCTATTTGTGATAAATTATAAAATTTCACATGGGTAGTGTTGAATGACTGTGCAATTGTCATTCAAAATGCAACAGCGCTGAAAGCTGAAAATTTGCCTGGGCAGGAAGGGGGTGAAGGTGTCCTGTATTGAAATGGTTAAAGTGGATGTAAACCCTTACAATATACTCAGTGAAGTGAACAGCCTCAGATGATGCCCAGACTGCCCCCCCACCCCCCATGGATGAAACAAAACTCCCTACATAAGTTTTACGTGTATATCTGCTGCCTTCATCTTTCTATTACTTTTAGAAAGTTCACATCGTGTTAGAAAGATTTCTTCCTTTTTGAGCAGCGGAAGGGCAGTCTGGGCATACACTGTGTGAGAGCTGAATGAAGGCAAGGCATCCCCCCACATAGGCAGAGGAACAAAGAAACTTGCAGAGCTGTGCTGTGAATAGACCCAGCTCTCTGCTAATCAAATTTTCAGCTGATTTTATCTCCTGTGTCTGAGAACTTGTCAGAAAAGCGGAAAGACACACGACTTAGGACTTTGGAGAGAGATAAGTAAACACTAGATATGTGCCCAGGTCAGATTTCATGAACGGGATTTACATCCACTTTAACTATATTGAAGTGGAAGAATTTCCCCAATATGCTTGCTGCTTCTGTATGCAAAGCCATAGCATTGTACACATAGACTCCCTATTTATTTTGGCATTCTTCTATGGGCACAGAGACCTACTAAGCCTTGCAAAATATTCGCTGTTCACAAACTGATAGGAAACACTCTACGATGATTGGGGAAATGCAGAAGGGCTGTCCCTGGAGCCTGTGGCTGCCCAGCTGGGCTGTTCCTGGAGCCCACGCCCGCCCACTCAGCCTCTTCACAGCCGCCCATTCAGTTCACGGCATGGCTAGGGGGCAGAGACTAGAGGTCAGCTGACTGGTGGGGAATTCGGAGTGGGAGGGGCTGGAGGTGACCCCATCTCCTGATTTTGGCATAGGTGTCACTGCTACGAGACTCCACAAAGTCTGAGACAGTGAAGCCAGGGACACAGTGAGTAACACTACCTGTGATTTATAGTTGCCATTAAAAGTCCCCGCTACAGTTCTCAGATCAGCAGATCATCCCTATTCCCCACCAGCACTGCCACTCATCCCGACTCCCCACCAGCACTGCCACTCATCCCGACTCCCCACCAGCACTGCCACTCATCCCGACTCCCCACCAGCACTGCCACTCATCCCGACTCCCCACCAGCACTGCCACTCATCCCGACTCCCCACCAGCACTGCCACTCATCCCGACTCCCCACCAGCACTGCCACTCATCCCGACTCCCCACCAGCACTGCCACTCATCCCGACTCCCCACCAGCACTGCCACTCATCCCGACTCCCCACCAGCACTGCCACTCATCCCGACTCCCCACCAGCACTGCCACTCATCCCATTCCCCCCACCAAGGAGTAAGAGAAAGGAAAGAAAAAATGAATACATGGAAGGGAAAAGGGGGGGGGGGGACAAAGAAAAAGGGAGAGAAAGAATAAGAGAACAAGAAAAAAGGCTAGAGAGAGGGATGGGGGGGACAAGAAATTAGCAGGGAGAGAGATAAAATGTAAAGAAAGGAGAACAAGGAAAGAGTAGTACATCCTAAAATGTACCATAAGGGGTTTTAATACTGTACGAGTGGAAGGTACTCGGGGAGCGATAAATGCCCTTGGGTTAGGGGTGCAAATTACTTGTCTTGCCTTGGGTGCTGACAACCCACGCTACGAAAATAATTTTACTGTTAGGGGTCCCTACAAATTTTATCAAGGGGTCACGGCACTAGAAGGGTTGAGAACAGAACCACTGCTCTAGCTTAATGTTAAAGCGGAGTTCCACACAAAAAATGGAACTTCCGCTTTTCAGAACCCTCCCCCCCTCCGGTGTCACATATGGCACCTTTCAGGGGGGAGGGGGGTGCAGATACCTGTCTAAGACAGGTATTTGCACCCACTTCCGGCATAGACTCCCATGGGAGTCTATGCCTCTTCCCGTCCCCACCGCGCTGTCTGCTGGGAACACACAGCTCCCAGGAGAGAACGGGGACCACTTGGGACGTGCAGCGCGACTCGCGCATGCGCAGTAGGGAACCGGGAAGTGAAGCCGCAACGCTTCACTTCCTGATTCCCTCACCTAGGATGGCGGCGGCAGCTGCCGAGAACCGAGTGGGTCCTCGGCATCCCCTGCCAACATCGCTGGAGCCCGGGACAGGTAAGTGGCCATTTATTAAAAGTCAGCAGCTGCAGTATTTGTAGCTGCTGGCTTTTAATATTTTTTTTTTTTTTTTTGGGCGGTGTGGGTGAGCCCCCGCTTTAAGGCTGCCTTTTTTTTTCTTTTCAAAAATAGCAACAACCGGTTTGATTAGTCTGACCGCAGAACGATTTTCCACTTTGCAACAGACCATTTTAACCACTTGCCGCCCGCCCAGCATCAAATGACTGCGCAGTGGTGCTGCTCTCGTTCTGGGGCACATCATATGACTGTGCCCCAGAACGGCCGCTGCTTCCTAGGACATGACACGACCCCGATTTTGGTAAAGAGCTGATGATGCGGCTCTTTAACCATGTGATCATTTGTGTCCAATCGCAGCCGGTCACATGTAAATGCGGAAGTCCTGTCTATCGGCTTTCCTTGCCTCATGCTGGCAGTGTGTGGTGGGGAGAGCCGATTAGCGCCATCTTGCAGGGGAGACCAGGACAGGTTATCAGGGCACTGATCATCAGTGACACCTATCGGTGCTGCTTCTTCAGCGCACATCAGTGAAGGAGAATAATTACTTCTTTACAAAATTTACTGAGAAATGGAGAAAAACATTTTTTTTTTTTTCAAAATATTCGTTCTTTTTTTAGTTAAAAAAAAAAAACGGTGATTAAATATCACCAAAAGAAAGCTCTATGTTAAAAAAAAAGTAATTTGGGTAGTGTTGCATGACCGCGCAATTGTGAAGCAAAGGCCTCTAAACAAATTTTTTTGACACCTTGAAACCGGTGTTTAAACCGCCCGTTTAACCGCGTTTGTGTCTAGAAGCGTTTATTAATATTACCTCATTTAAGACCCTCCCCAAGCTCAAAAAACATTGTTAACTATTTCAAACATTTTGACCAGAGTGAGTAGCAGCAGCAAAGAGAGCAGTTGTCTACTTGTAATTTGCCTCTATTTCAGTGCTTTTTTTTTTTTTTTGCAATGGATCCAATAATGAGCATATGTGAGGAAATGCTCCTGACATTGCTCTTGATGAGGCTAGAACGATGTAGAAAATTGCGTGGGAGGTCCAGAGTCAGTTTGTCGCTATTGGACCCATCCTTTGATTGCACAGCGAATGTCGGCAGGATATTTTGTATACATGTACGTACAGGTGCATACCTACCCTGATAAATTTTTTAATTTCACACGCATGTCCACTTGCCAGGTCACCTGCCACAAGTTGTGGATTGTCCACTTGCCAGGTCACCTGCCACAAGTTGTGGATTGTCCACTTGCCAGGTCACCTGCCACAAGTTGTGGATTGTCCACTTGCCTGGTCACTTGCCACAAGTTGTGGATTGTCCACTTGCCAGGTCACCTGCCACAAGTTGTGGATTGTCCACTTGCCACCCACAAGTTGTGGATTGTCCACTTGCCACCCACAAGTTGTGGATTGTCCACTTGCCACCCACAAGTTGTGGATTGTCCACTTGCCACCCACAAGTTGTGGATTGTCCACTTGCCACCCACAAGTTGTGGATTGTCCACTTGCCACCCACAAGTTGTGGATTGTCCACTTGCCACCCACAAGTTGTGGATTGTCCACTTGCCACCCACAAGTTGTGGATTGTCCACTTGCCACCCACAAGTTGTGGATTGTCCACTTGCCACCCACAATTAGTGGATTGTCCACTTGCCACGTCACCTGCCACAATTAGTGGATTGTCCACTTGCCACGTCACCTGCCACAATTAGTGGATTGTCCACTTGCCACGTCACCTGCCACAATTAGTGGATTGTCCACTTGCCACGTCACCTGCCACAATTAGTGGATTATGTGAAAGAAGCAGCGCTAGCGACAAACCAAATAGATATTATCGCTGCTGTAAAAAAGTACTGATACTTGAAAAATAAAAGGCATACAAATACAGCGCTGATAAATAAGCTACACCATGAAAAACTAAAAGTGCTACGTGCTGACAATAAATGTGAATGATGATGATAATAAGTATACAAATCAACTAATAATTGCCAATGTACTACATATCTAATGCAGTTGGAAGAATATTAATATACGCAATTGTTGTCAATTGCTGAAACACAAATAACATGAATGGTGAATAATGGTGTATAATGGGTGCAGTGCACAAATCAGCTGCTAATTGCCAAAATGTCATATAAGTGAAATAAAAATTGCGAGAAAATATATATAAGCCGTTGGTGCTACCCAATTGCTGGAAAGGTGAAAAATAAATATACTACCACAATAGAAATAATAAATACTTTCAAATAATCCCCAAGAAATACCACCAACTGGGCTAGCAAAGTTGAAATAACTGCTTGCAAATAGTCCCAAAATAAATACCACCAGCTGGGCTGGTCCCAAAGCTCTTTGGCAGACAACTTTACCGGAACACAGACAATGACTCTTCAACCTGTGCTGTCAGTCAATCCCCATAGGTGTTTACAGAGCGGTACCTCTAGCGTGGATAAGTAGGTGAAATGGCTGATGTTCAAATTAGAAAGGCCACAGGCCTTCGCACGTCCACCCAAAAACAAAGAAAAAAGTGATATGGTGAAGTATTGCGGAGCTATAGGATCACTTGCGCTGCAAGGCGCTACTCACAAAATCCTCGGTTGCAATCAGGCATGTCAGAGAGCTACCGCGATTGCTGCTATTAGCTTGTGTTCTACGGCGCCAGGAAGAAAACGTCACTTGGTTAGGCGTCAGCCGGATGTTACGTCGACGCGTTTCGCCCCTCCCCCAGGGCGTCAGTCCTTTGACACTCTGGGGGGGGGGCGGAACGCGTCGACGTAACATCTGGCTGACTCCTAACCAAGTGACGTTTTTTTCCTGGCTCCGTGGAACCCTTGCTATTAGCGGCAATCGCGGTAGCTCTCTGACATGCCTGATTGCAACCGAGGATTTTGTGAGTAGCGCCTTGCAGCGCAAGTGATCCTATAGCTCCGCAATACTTCACCATATCACTTTTTTCTTTGTTTTTGGGTGGAGGTGTGAAGGCCTGTGGCCTTTCTAATTTGAACATCAGCCATTTCACCTACTTATCCACGCTAGAGGTACTGCTCTGTAAACACCTATGGGGATTGACTGACAGCACAGGTTGAAGAGTCATTGTCTGTGTTCCGGTAAAGTTGTCTGTCAAAGAGCTTTGGGACCAGCCCAGCTGGTGGTATTTATTTTGGGACTATTTGCAAGCAGTTATTTCAACTTTGCTAGCCCAGTTGGTGGTATTTCTTGGGGATTATTTGAAAGTATATATTATTTCTATTGTGGTAGTATATTTATTTTTCACTTTTCCAGCAATTGGGTAGCACCAACGGCTTATATATATATTTTCTCGCAATTTGTATTTCACTTATATGACATTTTGGCAATTAGCTGATTTGTGTACTGCACCCATTATACACCATTATTCACCATTCATGTTATTTGTGTTTCAGCAATTGACAACAATTGCGTATATTAATATTCTTCCAACTGCATTAGATATGTAGTACATTGGCAATTTATTAGTTGATTTGTATATTATACTTATTATCATCATCATTCACATTTATTGTCAGCACGTAGCACTTTTAGTTTTTCATGGTGTAGCTTATTTATCAGTGCTGTATTTGTATGCCTTTTACAATTAGGGGATTGTCCACTTTCTACGTCACAATTAGTGGTTGTCCACTTGCCACGTCACAATTAGTGGATTGTCCACTTGCCACGTCACAATTAGTGGATTGTCCACTTGCCACGTCACAATTAGTGGATTGTCCACTTGCCACGTCACAATTAGTGGATTGTCCACTTGCCACGTCACAATTAGTGGATTGTCCACTTGCCACGTCACAATTAGTGGATTGTCCACTTGCCACGTCACAATTAGTGGATTGTCCACTTGCCACGTCACAATTAGTGGATTGTCCACTTGCCACGTCACAATTAGTGAATTGTCCACTTGCCACGTCACAATTAGTGGATTGTCCACTTGCCACGTCACAATTAGTGGATTGTCCACTTGCCACGTCACAAGTTGTGGATTGTCCACTTGCCACGTCACAATTAGTGGATTGTCCACTTGCCACGTCACAATTAGTGGATTGTCCACTTGCCACGTCACAAGTTGTGGATTGTCCACTTGCCACGTCACCTGCCACAAGTTGCTTGTTCTAATCTAACGTATGGGTCAAATTACAAGATTACAGCAATGCTAGTGGTGTATTGGATTGGATTAAGAGATCATTAGGGTATCTAAATGGTCTATGAATCATTGCAAGCAATTACAATTTTTAAAAATATTTTTTTCATTATTTGCCATCATTTTTGATATTTTTAATATAAAATAAATAGGGCACCTTTAGAAACGCTTATAAACAAAAACACAGCTAAATGCCGGTGCCGCGTTTTGACGTCTGAAACGTGGAAATCTTCTGCGTCTGAACCCATTTTTTTGCTTACAAAGAAACGCTGCTAAACACAACTGCAAAAAAAAGGCAATAAACGAGACTGTGTACATGGTCACATAAGATAACATTGAATGAGTTCAGGGACAGTTAAAAAAAAAAAAACGCCCAACTGCCTCTGAGAGTGTGTTTAGCAGCGTCCCGTGTACATGGGGCCTAAAGTGTGAGAGCGCTGAAAGCTAAAAATTGGCCTGGGCAGGAAAGGGGGTGAAAGTGCACAGTAGGCAAGTGGTTACATGAGCTTTGGCCTCGAGAAAATGGCAGCATTTCTGGATCATGTTCAGATATGGCAGCTTTTGCATGATGGAGCTTTACCTTGTATTTTTGGATGATTGGGCAAACGCTGTTCAGACGGTGATTTTTTAAAGTATTCCAGAGCCCATGCTGTGTTGCCTATCACAGAATCCTGCCTGTTTTTAGTGCAGTGCTGTCTGAGGGTCAAAGATCACAGGCATACAATATTGTGTTTCAGCCTCGTCTCTTGGGCACAAAGATTTTTTCAGATTCTTTTAATCTTTTGATATTATGTACTTCTGTAATTATCTCCATTGCGGCAGCTTTGCTTTCCTGCATCAGGGTGGCTGATTTTCCTTGTAGGTTTGCTATAGCGCCACTGACTGTGTTGACGATACCTGCACCAATGTAAGCAGTCAGTTTTAGAGAACACAAGCCAGACAGTCCTGTATAGTCTTCAAGAGAAGTGATGGTGTATAGCAGGGATCTTCAAACTACGGCCCTCAAGCTGTTGTGGAACTATACATCCCATGAGGCATTGTAAAACTCTGACATTCACAGACATGATTAGGCTTGATGGGAATTGTAGTTCCTGAATAACTGGAGGGCCATAGTTTGGAGACCCCTGGTGTACGGTATGGGCTACCTGTGCGTGGAGACACAGGCAGGATCCAGACATCACACAAATTTTTATTAGATGCTAAAGAACACATGCAGACCAGCACATGGCATCATGGGAAATGGTAGTCTTGAAAGTACCGTATTTATCGACGTATAACACACACTCCCCCCCCCCCCCCCCCCCCCGAAAATCAGGGGGAAATCGTGTGTGCGTGTTATACGCCAATCCCTGCTACTTGGAGGGGACAAGCGCTGCTGGAGGACACAGAGCTGCGATCTCCTGTGTATTCGGCGCTGTCGCACAGAGTCCTGCACCCCTGGCCCGGCATTGGACCACTGCTGTGTCCATCATATGAGCAGGGCAGGACTGTGAGTGACTGAGCACCGGATACACAGGAGATCGCGGATCTTTGTCATCCAGTGGCGCTTGTCCCCTCCAAGTAGCAGGGGTTGCTGCAACTGGGTGGTTCTGTCATGCAAGGAGAATGTACCTGAATGTATGCTATATCATCTGGTGGACATCGACCGTTAAAGAGGAACTGAACTGTGGTAACTAAAGAAGGCGAATGACACAAAGGTCAAAGAAGCGGTCACCAGAAATTCCCATGGTCTCCATGCAGCTTTCTTTCCCCCATTACTGACTGATTCTGCCAAACAAGCTGCTAAGACCTGTGCTCGTCCCCTCCAGCGCTGGCGCGGCTGCAATCATTTGCAAAAGCAAGTCTGCAGATGTATACCATAGAGGCTGCAATCATGGGCATGTTAGAGGCTGCAATCATGTCCATGTTAGAGGCTGCAGATGGGCACTAAAAAGGCTGCAATAATGAGCATAGATCAGGCTGCATTGATGGGCACTGGTGAGGCTGCAGAGCACTGACCCTTATTTTAAAATTTTAAGTTTTTTTTCTGAAACTTCCCTCTTAAAATGAATGTGTGTGTTATACGCCGATAAATACGGTATTTAAAAATTGGCCTAGGTGAGCTTTCCCTCCCAGAAGCTCGGGGAAGCAGTGCAGCAGATTGGGAGGTGTATATGCATTCTGAACTTGAGCTATTCTGAACCTTTATTGTTGATAACCTAATGACAAACCACGGTGCTTGGAGACCATGATGCATGAAAAATTGACCTCCTATATTTACCGACAACCATACAAAGTATCTCAGGTTCTGGTGCCTGTGGCTAGATTACATTGAGCACTTGAACACCGACCACTTTCTTTTTTGATCGCTGGCCACGAACCAGTAGAAAGGCGCCACTGTTTGGACCTCATGGGACATCCCTCTCCCCCACCTCCCTCCCTCTCTCTTCTCTTCGCTCTTTTCACCTTTTTTTCTTTCCATTGCGCTTTTTGTCAACCTACTTATGAAACCTCACCCACGAAATACATTGTGAGCTCCTTTTCCCTGTTTTGGGGTGGTGTCTATTAGCTGGCTGTCAGGACTTCTCATGGGTCTGCAAGCCTTATACTATAGTATTAAACCATGCATTGTGTGCCCACCTATGGGAATCCCTGTCAACATTGTAATTACGCTTTTCTGCTTCCAATCTCTGCTCCCTCTGGTGTACTACCTTTTTTGTTACTGTAGTTGCATTGCTTGTTTTATAACGCTTTATTCCTTTGTACAATAAAGTCCTTGATAAATCTGGCAAAACCTGATCCTCTATGCTCTGGCAGTGAACATGTGAATTATAAACTAAAAGTTACATTTACATAGTCGGATAGCATCCAACACTACATAAGAAGCCCAAGCCTGACATCTGTGATGCACGTAACTGTAAAACACTGTACTCTTAATGGTTTTTAAGGTGGTATTACACTTGTAAAATGTTTAAAACTTGCTGATATTTGCCTAGCGTTGAAGCAGATGTGTATTCCTAAATTTACAAACTGCAAATCTTTTTTTCAGGTGATGATTCTGGAGAGTTTGGGGGAAGGGGTAAGTCTCTAGTTCTTTTCTCTTAGGCCTGATTCTCACCAATGCATTTTGCAGATTTGCACTACAGTCCATTTAACATGGTTCCCTATGGAATACGTTCTGTAGTGCAAATCTGCAAAAAGCACTAAGAATGCATAGGTGTGAATCAGGCCTTACACTGCTCAAGTACATGATTTAATTTGTTTCAGTTTTTGAAGATGTGATAACAAAAGTTTCAATTTAATTTTAGGTGATCGAGAGTCAGACAGGGGAAGAGGTTTTGGAAGAGGTGAGTACATTGCAAAATATGCTTTGTATTTTGAGATGGCAGCATTGCCATTGCATTAAGTCAGGGCTCGACAAACCCCGGGCGCCAGGTCGCATTTGCGACTAGAATTAGTGACCTGGTGCCTGGGGCGGCACAGCTGGGGTATCCTGTGTTCGTTCGACACCCCCCCTCCCTGCGCGATCGCGTTGGGCCGCGCCCGTAATTTAGGCCGCGGCTTTGCGGCCTACTGCAGTCCTATGGTTCCTTCTGCAATCAGGCGCCCTCTGGTGGTGACCGTTGATATGACAAGACATCCACCAATGCTAATGGAGCTTCCCCTACCTGTTTTCACTGCCCACTCATCTCCTTCCCTTTACTTAGAACCCCCAAACATTATATATATTTTTTATTCTAACACCCTAGAGAATAAAATGGCGGTCATTGCAATACTTTCTGTTACACCGTATTTGCGCAGCAAACTTACAAGCGCACTTTTTTGGGAAAAAATACTTTTTTTAATTAAAAAATAAGAAAACAGTAAAGTTAGCCCAATTTTTTTTATAATGTGAAAGATAATGTTACGCCGAGTAAATTGATTCCCAACATGTCACGCTTCAAAATTTCGTCCGCTCGTGGAATGGCGACAACTTTTACCCTTTAATATCTCTATAGGCGACGTTCAAAAAAATTCTACAGGTTGCATGTTTTGAGTTACAGAGGAGGTCTAGGGCTAGAATTATTGCTCTCGCTGTACCGATCGTGGCGACACCTCACATGTGGTTTGAACACCGCTTTGATATGTGGGCGCTACTCACATATGCGTTCGCTTCTGCAAGCGAGCTCGGCGGGATGGGGCGCGTTTAAAAAAAATATTTTTTTTCTTATATATTTTACTTGTTATTTTTTATTTTTACACTGTTTTAAAAAAAAATGGTGTCACTTTTATTTCTATTACAAAGGATGGGGCACATTTAAATTTTTTTTTTTTCTTATTTATTTTAACTTTTAATTTTTTCACTGTTCTTTAAAAAAAAAAAAGTCACTTTTATTCCTATTACAAGGAATGTAAAAATCCCTTGTAATAGAAAAAAAGCATGACAGGACCTCTTAAATATGAGATCTGTGGTCAAAAAGACCTCAGATCTCATATTTACACTAAAATGCATTAAAAAAAAATAAAATTGTCATTTGAAAAAAATTAAAAAAAATTTCCCTTTTAAGAGCTATGGGTGGAAGTGACGATTTGACGTCGCTTCCGCCCTGCAATGACTTGGAGATGGGCGGGGGGGGGCCATCTTCCTCTCACTCGTCTCCATGTGAGGCCAGAGACAGATCCGGATCGCCTCCGCCATTACCGACGGCCACGGTAAGCGGTGAAGGTCACCGGAGCGCGGCGGTAGGGGGGGCCCTCTCCTGCCGCCGATAAAAGTGATCTCGCTGCGAATCTGCTGCAGAGACCACTTTTATCTGAAAGAGAACCACCAGCTCTTGAAGATACCGGGGTTATGGTAGCTAGCTGCTACCATAACAACGGTATTTCTCTTCAAAGACAGGACGTATATAGTCGTCCTGCGGGAAGGAAGTGGTTAATTAAAATGAATTTATTATTTGTCATCTCCCTGCTTGGCCCCTTTCACACGGGCTGTCTGATCAGGTTTGCCTGTCAGTTTTTCAGGCGGACCTGATTGGATCCTTAGCGGAAATATGGTGGTCTTGTGTCCCTGCATGGCAGGAAATAAAAGCAGTCGCATTCGTTCTAGTCGTCTCTGTGTAAATTTAAGATTGGTTAATTTTTATATTGAAAATAAAGCTTTGTCGGTCGTTTAAAAAAAAAAAAAAAAAACCTGGCTCCTAACTTTTTTAGCTGGCTCCTAGATTCCAAGCAAATTTGTCAAGCCCTGCATTAAGTAATATGTTAAGTGAGGGAGCTGCATTAATTTACTAGAATTTTGCCTAGGTATGTAGCCTTCTGAGTCGCTTCCCCCTTAAGAGGAAAGACAACTGATTTATTTTGGAAAATGGGTTGCTATGTCGATAGCCAGAGGGTTTAAAAAAAACCCACTGCTGACCCCTACAAAGTGCATGCTCTCTTGTCTGTTAACAACAATTTATTTTTTCCCACGTTTGTCAGGCTGTTATCACCACAGCCAGCCTCCTTATTAGCATTCATAGTAATAGGGCTGTAGTGGTTGCACAAGCTTTAGCACTGCCAGAAAGTATACATTTTTGCCCTGTCAGCAACATAGTGACTGAAAACAGCTTCTTGTATGTTTAGCCACTTCCAGGTACCTCCATCTTTTTGTTTGAAGCGAGTCAATCTCGGGTTGCATTCGCAGTTGGAGAGTTTAAATCGCAGGCAAAATCTCAGCGATTCTGCCCACGATTCCAAATCGCATTACAATCGTGGCAAGTGTGAATGCCACCCAAGTGAATTTGTGGTCTTGCCCTCTGTGAGGTAAGCACAGGTTCACTGTAAACTTTTTTTTAATATGGGGAGGAAATCTCTGAGGGGAAAAGTTGATTTTTCTTGTCTTATAGTAAGCAGAGCCCATGCTTTGTCCCTCAGTGGACTGTTAGGCTGGCCATGCACTGTGCATTACTTACAATCTCTGTACAGTCTTTTGGATATTTCAAAGCTAATATGAGGAAAACCTTAATTCTTCCCATTGAGCATGTACCCGGCCAAATTCGTATTTCCAGCCACATATGGGCACACTGGTTGTACAGCAGTCGATCTGATCAACTTCTGTACAATCAGCCTGCTGTGGTTTTGTGGAATAGTCTGTGCCACCAGCTAAAGCCAGTAGCACTGATCATAGTATCCTGACTGCAGGGAAGTTCCTCTGCTGTCCGAGCAAAATAAAATACAGCGGGATTGGTTCCCCCATCCACCTTAACCACGTCCCACCCATAGGACGTCATAGGATGTCCTGGACTTTGGAGATATCTGAATGATGCCTGCAATTACAGGCATGATTCAGATATCATTTTTCTAGCATAGTGGAGAGATGTGAGGACTTAGACCCCAGATCTCTCCCTAATGAGGATCTGTCATTCCTTATTCCTATTACACACTACGGGATGTTACCAGGCTGAACAGCTACTTGATCCGATTCACTCTCATGTCATCTATCAATATATACACCTATGAACATCAACTTTTGAGCCACCTTCAGGATTTGCCTCTCGGCCTCAGTGGAGCCCCAAGCATTTAGTTTACGCCCACACTTTATGGGCTTTTCTTTTCTTTTTGAAGAGAACAACATATATATATATATACTCTTGGTGGAGTACAAAAACCCACTTCTACCTGTTTACATCATCTCCAACACATAGATGTTTGTTCAATTTGGAATCAAGAGCATACTGGGCAGACAGACTTTGTCATTGTCGCTGTTTTTAATCACAACTTTTATGGAATGTCAAGTCAGCCAATGCAGTGTTTTAATAACTATTTAAAGCATACACTACCCCTGAGGAAGGAGTTTAATTGACTCCGAAAAGCGTCGGGTGAAAAAGTACTGCTTCAAAACTCTGTATATACACAATTGTAATACTGATGGATTTACATTCCTAAACAATAGATGTTATAGTTGCTGTTATATTTTATTATGTTAATTCAATAAATTATATTTGTACCAAGTATACCTCTTTTATGATTCCTACATGTGCCTGAAAAGTCCACCACTAGGGGACCCCTTTTGCTGTTACTTATTCCTATTACAAGGGATGTTTATGGTTCTTGTAACAGTAATAAAAGTGATCAATAAGTAAAAAATTGAAGGGACATGTAAACGGTATTCAGATCACACATGTGAGGTATCGCTGCGAGTATATTGCTCTCTCTCTCTGATTAGAGAGAGAGCAATATTTGTAACAAACTATTAACCTGTAAAAAAAATTAAACCGTCGCCTGTGGAGGTTAAGTACTGTAGTTTGGCGCCATTCCGCGACTTTGCACAATTTTTAAGCGTGACATGTTTAGTATCTATTTACTTAGCTTAACACCTTTTTATATTTTATCAAACGCAAATCCCTAAAATGGTACGTCGGCTTGTTTAAGAGCCATAGCAGCAAAGCGCACGCCTGCTGCACAGTGGGGGACCCAAATCACTGCCGGCCACCCGCGATCGTGGGCATGAGAGCCAAAACGGGGATTTGTGTGTGTATACACACAAATCCCCATTCTGACAGGTTAGGAGACACAGATAATTTGTTCCTAGTAATTTGGAACAGCGATCTGTCTCCTCCAGTCGATCCCATCCTCTCAGCAACACACATGAGGGAACTCATTTAACCCCTTGATTGCCCCCTAGTGTTAACCCCTTCCCTGCCAAAGACATTTACGCAGTAATCAATAAGTTTTTATAGCACTGATCACTATATAAGTGTCAATGGTCCCAAAAATGTGTCAAGTGTCTAATCTGTCTGCCGCAGTCCCGCTAAAAATCGCAGATCACTGCCATCAGTAGTAAAAAAAAAAAGCCGCAAATCTATCCCCCTATATTTGTTGTGGCTAAAGTCTGCGCCAATTACTAAAAATAAAATACCTGGGTTTTTATTATATAATGTGCTGCTCCAATTGACATGGAAAGTGAAATAGGGGGCTCTAATGTAACTGGTCAGATGACCATAAATGATCCTACACCAATCGCAAAATATAAATTAACATAAAGACAGTAATGTCCATCTTTTCAGCAATATAAAGAAAACTATGATAGCTGAATCAGGTGATCATAAATATGCATGCATCAATAGAATTCCTATTCAAATGTCCATCTGTGTATAGGGCTGAAACAACTAATCGATTAATCGACAACGAATCGATTATGAAATTAATCGATTACTATTTTCATAATCGATTAATCGGCCAGTAACATAATGGGGTTAAAAAAAAACTAAAATGAGCCCTTTATAGTACAAAAAGAGCAAATAATCGCTACTGTAAGTATTACTTTCACAGTTCTACAGTAAAAAAAAAATTACAGTAGTGATTATCTGCTGTTTTTGTACTATAAAGGGCCTATTTTCGTTTTTTTTACCCCATTATGTTACTAAATGTCTTAGACCTGGTTCACATCTATGTTTTTTTGCAGAAATGCACTACAGTTCATCTACATTTCCTATGGGACACGTTCACGCAAAACTTTTTTGGTTCAATAGACTTCAATAGAGAAGCTGCAGAAAAGCATGTAATGCGTTTTTGCAGCAATTTGTGCTTTTTAATCTGCCCAACAACAAATTGGCCAAAAAAAAGCAAAATGCAAATCGCAGCAAAAACACGTGCACAAAAAATCAAAACGCACTGCAGAAACAGATCAAAAGCAAACTGCATAGGCGTGTACCGAGCCTTATGCTGGCCACAGGGATCAATTTTAAGAAAAATCTTTGTACTTTCGCTGAATGGATCAATTTTCAGAAAAATCTTTGTACATTTTCTATTATTTCCAAATTTTCCCATCACTGTGGTTGAAAATGATCATCGATTTGACCCCACTAACGATTAGAAAATCGAATGAACGTTCTTAAAATGATATTTATTTGTTTTTATTTTTAATTTAAAAAAATTGATCTCTGATGATTATTTACCAGATTCACCCTTTAATAGTATATACAGTATATCTCCTCTAATAGTATATACAGTATATCTCCTCTGTCTGTTATTCTCAGAGTGGATTAGATATTTTGATCCCTAACCATATAGTTGGTTATTTATATTTACCACTGCATAGAGATATTTAAGAATAAATTGCCTTTTTTTAAAACTTTACATATTAACTAAAATTATACACCACACTTTATTTTTAAGGTTAACCGATTAATCGAAACAATAATCGGCCAACTAATCGATTATGAAAATAATCGTTAGTTGCAATCCTATCTGTGTAACAATGTGTAGAAAGACGTGATATAAGGGTCCCAACAAATTAAATATAATAAGAAAATACATATAAATTCAACACCCAAATCTTGCATTTGTGATGTTATCTTCCAATAAATTTGATAGTGTTCCTTCACCAAAGTTTGAAAATCGACACCCAAAGTGAACGGATAAGTAATCTGCTTACCAGAAAAACATGACTTCTTTAATTAAAAAGAAAGTCAAACACGCTTATGCAGGATAGTGCCTGCTCACATGGACTTAGTCTGGAGATATATAGGAACCATTCTCATGGATATATGCAGGATATACAAAAATGAATGGAGGACATCCATAGCATAATACCGTTAATTTAAAAATAGAATGTGTAAAAATACAGCCAAATGGCTCCTTACATCTAAAAGTGCCTCTCCCGGCACTGGGGCTGCTAGCTTATCGTCACAGGCGGTGTGTGTATGTCAGCCTCGCGTCCACCTCCGTGGATATCATGCGTTCCACCCGCTACTATTGACAACCAGGAGGTCCGGAAGTGGCGTAGAATAGTGTGACCAGGTACCGCCTTGACATATGTTTCGTGATTACGTTTTCAGGAAGCGCTTCCTGAAGATGGACATTTTGAATATTCTATTGATGCATAAGTATTTATGATCACCTGATTAAGCTATCATAGTTTTCTTAATATTGCTGCACAGATGGACATTACTGTCTTTCTTATGTTAATTTTTATTTTGTTTTTGGTGTAGGATCATTTATGGTCATCTGATCAGTTACATTAGCGCCCCCTATTTCACTTCCTATATCCCCCTATATTGTAGACGCTATAACTTTTGCACAAACAAATCAATATACCCTTATTGCTAATTGTTTTGACCAAAAATATGTAGAAGAATACATATTGGCCTAAACTGATGGAAGACTTTTTTTTAAATTTATCGTACATCATGGAACACAGAGCCTTAAGTAATTAATGGGTTATGGGCCACCTTTAGGTGATGGACACTGGTATACCCAATACAGGAAGTTCACTCCCTATATAACCCCTCCTCCTTCCAGGAGCACATGAGTCTGTGAGGAGCTCCAGGAGGGAACTATGCTGGATTTAAATAACCTCCACACACCGGATCCATCCCAGCCACTGAGGCCTAAGGATGGTACCAGGGCCTCGCATAGAAGAACGAGGCTTTGCCTGTAAGCCTCTTTTTTGAGGGCTTGACCCCAGGAACCAGGACTCTTTTTGGTCTTGCTACATTACCTAAAGTTGCTCCTGAGGGGTGCTATACAGGTCCAAAGGAGTGGAACCCCTATTAAGGGACCCGGTCTTTGAAGGTTTACTAACGCTGCCCGCCATGATGGGTGAAGTTTTTGGATCTGTCTGTTTTCAGCAGTACCCTGCAGCGAGGAAAAGGTAAGGGAAAAAGCTTGGGAACTGAAAGAAGTCCACCTATGCCTTTTTCCTCCATATGAAAAACCTTGTAATGCCTTGAAATCTCAGCAGCTGTGTCCAGCTTTAAACAGCATGTGTGTGTCCCAGCAGCAGGAGGGGGTTCTTAATTGAACAGAGGTGTTCCTCTCCCCCTAGAGGAATTAAGGGGCTGGGGGTACAGCAGATTCTCTATAATGGCTCCTGTGTAAAACATTATTTGCCTCATACTTCTGAGAATACACCCCCCCCTCAGAGGGGTGCGGTGACGGCTTCCTATGGATCTTTAAACACTCACATTTTGTTGTCAGACTGCCGTTTTAATACGCCTTGTTTTGCCCCAGCCTGTATATTTCAAAGACCACTTGCATATAGAAAGCATAGAGATTCTGAAGCACCAGCGGCGATCACAGACCCTCCTCTTCATCGGGTCTGCATTGCAGACCCGAATGCCGTGCCGCCTGTGCGCGCGGACTAAGGTTCATTTAAAAAGGAGGGCGGGTACTGGAAGGGGCCTGGCTTAAGGCAGGCGGCACCATGTGCAGGAATCGGCTTCCACGTGGCGCTCAGCTGAGGACGCCTATCAGGTTTACACCTGCAGTGTGTTAAAAAAGACGTTCTCATTGTCAGAAAATCTCTTTAGAGCAACTGAAGAGAAGTCGTCTGTCACACAGGAGCGCTGGGGCACGTAAGGGATGTATACAGGCATTTCCAGTACAGGAAATGCATTGTTACTCAGCATCAAGCTTATCTTTGTGGTGAAATTGTTTTGCTAGACTATTGCTCAGCAAGTAGTACATTTTTACTGGAGTGCCACTGCTTTTGTGCTTAGCACTATGGCTTCCAGAGTCACCACAAAGGTACCAAGAATTCCACCCCCAGGCGCTGAGAACTCCAGTCATGCCTCCACACTGTCATCCTCTCTGGAGATACCAGTTATGGAAAGCCAGGGTGAGTCATTGGAACCAATTGGTGCAACTGCTTCTTACACTTCAGCCCCTGTATAAGTGACTGAAGATTCATTTTTCTCTGCCCTGCAGGGCTTAGAACAGTGATGGCGAACCTTGACACCCCAGATGTTTTGGAACTACATTTCCCATGATGCTCATGCACTCTGCAGTGTAGTTGAGCATCATGGGAAATGTAGTTCCAAAATATCTGGGGTGCCAAGGTTCGCCATCACTGGCCTTGAAGGAAGATTAGCGGCTTTAATTGCATCCTCCGTCCAACCGGATAGGAAGCGTGCCAGATCCCCCTTTCCCATCTCAAACCCTTTACCAAGGGAACAGTGGGCACAGGATGAGTTATTACCCTCAGGCGATCACTGGGAAAAACAAGCCGATTATTCCTCTGCGGAGGAAACAACAGTTGATTAACCTTTTTCAGCCTCGCAATCTGAGAGATTGCTGGTACAAACTCTTACGGAGATGGTTCGTTCCACTTTCATGCTACCCCTAACCGAGTCAGCTGAAAGTTCGGTTTCTTCCTTGGGTTCTTTAAAACCCTTACAGCCTTTTCATGCGTTTCCGGTCAATGCATTACTAGAAAAGCTTATTTAGGCTGAATGGGAATACCCGGATAAGCATTTTCTCCCTCCAAAGAGGTTCTCTATCCCATGGAGGAGAAATTCACCAAAGAATGGAAATTACCAGCAGTTGATGCTGCGATTTCCAGTGTGAACAAAAGTTTAACTTGTCCAGTAAACAATGCACAAATGCTTAAAGATCCAACAGATAAAAAAATTGGAATTCCTGTTAAAATCCTCTTTTTCCTTCGCAGGTGCGGTTACTCAGCCTGCAGTTGCAGTAACCGGGATCTGTCAGTCCCCAAGGGACCAGTTTAGACAGGCCCTTAAAGAGGTCCCTGCATACAGGTCACGATTTGTAGGACCCTGTGGTAAAAAAAAAATATATATATTTTTTTTTGTCAGCCGAAGCAGGGCCTAAAAGGAAAATTAGCAACTTTAATCGCATCTGCCATCCATAAGGATAGGAAGTGTTGGATCCCCCTTCCCCACCTTAGACCCCTTATCAAGGGAACAGTGGGTAGAGGGTGAGGGGTTACCATCAGGTAATCAGGACGAAAGGTATACCGATTACTCCTCTGCGGAGGAAACAACGGTAGATCCTTTTTCAGCCTTGCAATCTGAGAGATTGCTGGTACAATCTCTTACAGAGATGGTTCGTGCCTTTCAAGCTACCTCTAGCAGAGTCAGCTGATAGTTCTGTTTCTTCTTTAGGTTTTTTAAAACCTTCACAGCCTTTTTAGGCGTTTCCTGTACATGCACAGAAGAGCAAGCTTTGGGGTTTTATTCAACAGATCCATTCTAGATCTAAAGAATCTAAATCAGTTCCTGAAGATCTGCTCCTTTAAGTGGAGTCTAACAGGTCAGTAGTTTCTATCCTACAAGGAGGAGATCTTCTGGCGACTATCGACATCAGGGATGCATATCTGCATGTCCCTACTTTTTGCGCTCACCAAAGGTCTTTGCAGTCCGAAGTAGAACAGCATTTCGGTTTGTAGCCTTGCCCTTCGGGCCAGCTACAGCACCCTGAGTGTTCACAAAAGTGCTGGCCCCACCTCTAGCCAGGTTAAGGGCACAGGGCATAACAGTCTTGGCGTATTTAAATGATCTATTGCTTATAGACCAGACGATGGCTCGTTTGGAGCAAAGTGTATGCATTTCAACCAATTACCTGAAAATCTGGGTTGGATTCTCAACCTAGAGAAGTCTTCTTTAATACCGCTAAATAAGCTAGAGTATTTGGGTCTGATCATAGCTACAGCCCAGAAAAAGGTGTTCTAGGCTCAGTCAAAAATGAACTCCATACAAGAGCTGGTGCGGATGGTCAGGTCGAAAGGAAATCCCTCAATTCGCCTTTGCATGAGGTTGTTAGGAAAGATGGTGGCTTCATGCGAAGCATTCCCCTATGCCCAGTTCCATTCGAGATTGTTGCAAAACAGTATCCTGTCTGCTTGGAACAAAACGATCCAAGCTTTGGACTTGCCAATGCGGGTGTCCCAAAGCCTCAGTTGGTTACTAACCCAGAATCTGCTGAAAGGAAAATCCTTCAGACCAATTATCTGGAAAGTAGTAACAGATGCCAGCCTTTCAGGCTGGGGAGCAGTGTTAGATAAGACGACTGTCCAGGGACAGTGGTCAAGAACCAAAAGAGCCTTGCCCATCAACATCCTAGAGATTCGAGCAGTGCGTCTGGCTCTGAAGGCCTGGACTTCCAGGTTAAGCGATTGTCCTGTCAGGATCCAGTCCGACAATGCCATAGCTGTGGCCTATATCAATCACCAAGGGTGAAATAAGGGGGTGGTGGTTGCGCTGTGATAGAAAAGGGAGAAGGGAGGGGGGGGGGAGAGGGGAAGGGAGCTAGACTAAAATAAATCAAAAGATATCAAATGACCTAAAGATGTGAATAAATTATGTGAAAAAGAACACAGATACAAATATATAAAATGTAAGCACAAACAAATATCACTAAGTGATGCATAACAAACGTGCTATAATCAAACCAAAAAAATATATATATAATTAATGAAATGAAGGTATATACCAGCAAAGGGTGTACAAAGGTATGTGAATCTGCTTCAAAAGGAGCATCAATCCAAAGTATATCAGATATCATGAAAACTTATCAAATGAAATTGCTAAAAACGTGTATATATAAATGTGCTAATATTATAATCAGCTGATGACATAATTACACAAGTGAATAATGATTGACAATAAAAAAGAAAGGAAAACTGTGAATAAAAATATAAAAATTATTTGTAAGTGTCCGATAAATAGTCCCAGTGGTAGGTGTTGGTGACCCGCCAACACTTGGCGAAAAAAATTATATATGCCAAAGAAAAAATAAAAATAAAGCAAAGTGACGACAGTCCCACCACCAAATGTGACAATCCTGGATGTAAATAAGGTAATGATGGTGGACCGGGGGGGAGGGAAGACAATGTGCTGGCAGGTGGGGGCACCTCCGTGTTCCCAGGCCCCTTACCTTACAGCTGTAAGGTATATAGCATGTGTAGTGGAGGCCCCGCAGACAGGGAAATCCAAAGGTACAGCAGATGGCGTTGATTGGTGATGCCGTATATCATATGCAGAGACAAAAAACGAGCGGCATATAGTATAATTCTATTTGATGTAAGGACGTGGGGGGGGGGGAGATGAAGAGGGGGAGCGGGGGGTTGCACTCACTTTTAAGCAATGAGCGCACGCCTCAACCCACGAGCGCCGAGCTCGTATAATCCCAGGCTCTAGATCTTCCGAGAAACTCTCCCCGCTTCCAGTTCCTCACCACCCGTTATGCAGAGTTATGTTGTGCGGTATATAGAAAACAGAAACCGCACATAGCATAATCCCGTATACCATATACTTTATTCAAACAGTAACAAAATTTCATGCACTTACATTTAAAACACAGCTGGGGGGTAAAACATCCACGAGCGCCGAGCTCGTCACATCCAGCTAGTGTATGGCAGCGTCCCGTGCTCCTAACGCGTATCGTCACGTGACTTCTTCAGAGGATAGCACGGGATAGAAAGCCAGTGCTTATAAATGGTCCCCGTGTGATGGACAGGGGGCACCAAGAGTCTCTCAGCACAGAGAGCGGTGAACCATATTCTAACTTGGGCAGAAAGGACTGTTCCGTGCCTATCGGCAGTCTGCATTCCGGGAGTAGAGAATTGGCAGGCCGACTACTTGAGTCGTCAGCAATTGTTCCTGGGGGAATCGTCTCTTCACCCCAACGTTTTTTGGGCTGTTTGCCAAAGATGGGGGACTCCGGATGTAGATCTTCCAGCATCCAGATTAGATTCAACATGAAGTTAACTTTGTATCCAGGGCAAGGGATCCACTCGCATGCGGAACAGATGCGTTGGTGACCCCGTGGGATCAGTTCTCACTGATCTTTGCATTCCCCCTATTCAGTTGCTGCCACAACTCCTTTGCAGGATCAAGCTGTAAAGAAAGCTGGTAATTCTGGTAGCACCAGTATGGCCCCAGAAGGTCATGGTATGCAGAAATCGTAAAGATGGCAGTTGAGAATCCATGGTCCCTTCCACTAAGGCCAGACCTGCTCTTACAGGGGCCGATATTCCATCCTACTTCATGAATGCTAAATTTAACGGCCTGGCTATGGAAACCCACATTCTGAAGAAATGTGGGCTTTCCGGGTCAGTTGTCTCTACTTTGATCAATGCAAGGAACCAGCTTCCAGAACTATATATTATAGTATGGAAGGTTCACGTTTCCTGGTGTGAATCCAAGGGTTGGCACCCTCGGAGATGTATCATAGGCAGAATTCTTGCCTTTTTACAATTAGGCGTAGAGATGAAATTGGCCTTGAGTACTATTAAGGGCCAGGTCTCAGCCTTATCGATCTTATTTCAAAGACCGCTTTCTACGCATTCTTTAGTCCGGGGTTTTATGCAGTGATGGGGTGATGCGAATTAATCCGCCACCTTTGAGCCCTTGGAACTTGAACTTAGTTTTGTCAGTGTTACAAAAACAGCCATTTGAACCGATACAGCATATTCGTTCAGTCCTTCTGACAAGGAAGCTGGTGTTCTTAGTTGCTATATCCACAGCAAGGAGGGTTTCGGAATTGGCTGCTCTTTCGTGTTGAGAGCCATATTTGATTATTCATGACAGAGTGGTGTTAAGCTCTCGTCCAGACTTTTTACCAAAAGTGGTTTTGGGTTTTCACCTGAACAAAGATATTGTCCTGCCATAGTTTTTTTCCCAAAACCATGTTCCAGGGAAGAGAAGTCACTACATTGTCTTGATGTGGTGAGAGCAGTGAAAATCTATTTAAAGACAACTGTTCAGATTCGTAAGACTGATGTCTTATTTATTCTGCCAGAGGGTTCTAAGAAAGGACAGGCAGCGTCGAAATCCACTGTCCCTAAGTGGTTTCGGCAAGTTATAATTCAAACTTCCCCTTTTCAAGTTAAGGCGCCCTCTACCAGGGCGGTTAGTGCTTCTTGGGCAGTGCGTCACCAGGCCTCCATGGCTCAGATCTGTAAGGCCGCAACTTGGTTCATACATTCACAAAATTTTATCAGGTGGATGTAAGGAGGTATGAGGATATCGCCTTTGGGCGCAGTGTGCTGCAGGCAGCAGTATAAGTCCTCAAGTCTGGGGGTACCCTGCGGGTTGTGTCTCCCTCCCCTCAAATAGCATTGCTATGGGACGTCACATTAAGTAATTAATTACTTAGGGCTCTGTGTCCCATGATGTACGATAAAGAAAATAGGATTTTTATAACGGCTTACCTGTAAAATCCTTTTCTTTGAGTACATTATGGGACACAGAGGTCCTTCCCCTCTTTTGGGATTTAACCACTTCCCGACCTGGGGTATAGCCGAAAGATGGCTACAGCGCGGTCGGGTTTTTCTGGATGTACATCCGTGGGATGTCCTACCAGAATGTTGCTCCCGCGCGCCCCCTGGGGTGCGCACCCGGGTACATCCGTGACCGCCGGATCACGGTGAATAGCTGCTGATCGCGGCCGTTTACCACATGATCGTTCCGTCAAATGAGGGAGCGATCACTTGTAAACAAACCGGCGTCACGTCATGACGCCGGTTCCTCCCTCCCCTCTCTGTACCGGTCGGTACAGTGCGAGGTGAGAGGGGGAGAGATGGCAGCAGCGCTGTGGGCACTAAACATCTAGCCCACAGCACTGCAATCAGTGGCAATGCTCTGCAACACTGGGCAACGCTCTGCAACACTGGGCAACGCTCTGCAACACTGGGCAACGCTGTGCCAATACTCTGCAATAAATTTTAACAGAAACAAATTTTTTTTTTTTTTTTTACCGAATTTTCTTTTTTGATTTATAACGCAAAAAATAAAAAACCCAGCGGTGATTAAATACCACCTAAAGAAAGCTCTATTTGTGGGGAAAAAAGTACAAAAATCTCATATGGGTACAGTGTTGTATGACTGAGTAATTGTCATTCAAAGTGTGAGAGCACCGAAAGCTTAAAATTGGTCTGGTTAGAAAGGGGGTTTAAGTGCCCAGTGGGCAAGTGGTTAAAGAGGTGTTCCCATTTAAAAAAAAAAAAATAAATAAAATTAAAAGTCAGCAGCTACGAATACTGCAGCTGCTGACTTTTTTAAATCGGCACTTACCTGTCCCTGGGTCCAGCGATGCGGGGGATTGAAGCCCCGCTCGTCCCCCCCACCGCTCGGCGGCGCCGGCATTTTAACTGTGGGTGCCCGGCTGTGGCTTCACAGCCGGGCACCCGCTGTGCATGTGCGTGCGGCGCTGTAATTGGCCGCTCAGTCATCTGGGACCTGTAATGGGTCCCAGATGATTGACAAGAGGGAGGGAGCAGAGCTGAGCCCTTCCTGTGCTGAGGGGGAAGTGATGTCACCAGCCCAGGCACTAAAAGAGGCAGACTACGAGGGACCCCCTAGCAACAGGCATTTAGAGGTGAGTAAAAAAAAAAATTCCAAATGTCTTTTATTTTTTTTTTTTAGGAACATTCATGCATTTTTTTGGGTGGAACACCACTTTAAGTATATTGCTTTGCTACAAAAAACTGATGTGCTCCTGGAAGGAGGAGTTATGTAGGGAGTGAACGTCCTGTATTGGGTATACTAGTGTCCATCACCTGAAGGTGGCCCATAACTCATTAAGTACTTAAGGCTCTGTGTCCCATGATGTACTCCAAGAAAAGGATTTTACAGGTAAGCTGTTATAAGAATCCTATTTTTGTTTTTTTTGGATATTATAGCAAAGTAAATTTTTTTTCAAAATTGTCGCTTTTTTTTGTTTATAGCACAAAAAATAAAAACCGCAGAGGTGATCGACTACCACCAAAAGAAAGCTCTATTTGTGGGGAAAAGATGTCAATTTTGTTTTGGTACATCATTGCACGACCATGCAATTATTAGTTAAAGCAAAAAATGGCCTGTTCATTAAGGGGGAAAATCTTCCAGGGCTGATGTGGTTAAATTGTTTTGTATGTTTCTGGGCTTTACGTAGTTTTTCTAGCAAAAAGTTTTTTTACTTATGAGAGAGATGTCAGAATTGGCCCGGTAGCACGTGCTTAAATGTGCTGATGGGGGAATCGGATCTTTTTGGTTGAACGAAGATTCGTGAATAATTTATCGCCATAAGTCGGTTGATTGTGACTCATCTTTCAAAATATTCAACAACTTGACGAATTACCCCCGGCAGTTAAAGTGGTTGTAAAGACAGGATTTTCATCTTAATGCATTCTATGCATTAAGATAAACCTTCAGTGTGCAGCAGACTCCCCCCTAATATTTTCCCGAGTCCCATCTCTATCCAGTGCTGTGCACGATTGCCTCGGCTGTCCAAGACTGCCCCTCCTGATTAGCTGAAACAAAGCCGCGCCATTGACTCCTGTTGCTGTCAATAAAAGTCAGCCAATCAGGAGAGGGGCTGGGCCGAACCACGGCTCTGTGTCTGAATGGACACATAGCTGCTGCTTGGCGTCCCCATAGCAAGCTGCTTGCTGTGGGGGCATTCAACAGGAGGGAGGGGTAAAGAGAGCTGGCGAGAGAGCTGAGAAAACGAGGATTGGGGCTGTTCTGTGCAAAACCACCACACAGAGCAGGCAAGTATGACATGGTGGTTGTTTTTAAAGAAAAAGACTTTATCACTTTAACGTTTGATACATGTTTAAAATTGAGCGGTACATCTTTACTGTGGGTGGTATTTCTGTCCCGGAATTAGTATGCAAACTAGTAAACTGATGGTAGGAACTTCCTTCTGAGCCTTTCCTACTGCTGATTTGAGCCTTTGAAAAGGTTAAACCCTCTTTTATTTCACAGGTGGATTTAGAGGGAAAAATGAAGATGTAGGGGTGGAATCTGGTAAAGGTAATAAAACTTTTTATATATGAATATTTGAAACACTTTTTTTTGTTTGGAAATGACATTTTTATTTTCTTAAAGGTCAAGAGGGATTGGACCGTTCTGAACAAGGTATTTTGGTCAAGTTGAACTAACCTCTACTGTAACAAAAAAGCATTGTGTTATGTAAAGTTAAAATGTGTGTGTGTGTGTGTATATCATTTTTTTTTTTCTACTAACAGGTCCAAGGGTGACCTATATTCCACCTCCTCCACCTGAAGCTGAAGCTGATATTTTTAAACATTACCAGACCGGCATTAACTTTGACAAATATGATGACATTGTGGTTGAGGTCTCTGGAAGTGATGTTCCACCAGCAATACTGGTTTGTCTTTTAAGTTGTTTTTTTTTTTTTTGTGGTTTATGAAATTGTCATTGCTGTTAAAATGACATTTTTGAACTTTTTAAAGCGCACCAGTCTCCTCATGCAAAAGAGAACATGCACACATGGGAGGTGTTGCTGCGAAAGTCGAGAGCTGTACAGCCTGGTCTGTTTAAGGAAGTTAAAAGATGACTCCCTGCCTGGATCACCAGGTGGAAATAATTTGAGCGATCAGGGGTCTAAATATCTCCCCTTTGAGACAGGGACTAAGGACACAGATTGCCCTGTCCCTTTCTCTGCAGCCTCAGCTGTACTGGAGATGAATGGACAAGAAGACAGGCTTCTTTCCATTCATAAACTGAAGCATTTGGAAAAGGAAGGAGCCGGTAAATGACATGTATATTGTCGCCTTCCTCTGCTCTCCATCCTGGCAGATCTGGGGGGGGGGGGCGCACGGGGAGAGAGGGAGGACCCGGAAAGCCAGGGGAACACACAGGGGATAGTCAGGGGCTAACAGCTGCTTTATTGAAAGGCCATTCAGGTTGATCAGTGCTTGTAAATGCCCACACTGATCACCTGCCAGGCTGCCCGGCTCCCCTGCTACACTGAGGATGCCTGGCTCGAGAGATCAGGTATCGGATTAAGGATCGGAGCATTTGCACGAATACTGATACTCGTGCAAATGCTGGGTATCGGCACCGATACTAGTATTGGTGCAACACTAGGGCTGACTATAAGGGAAGGAGGGAGAGGAGGATGTGCCCAGTAGGCAAATGGTTAAGAAAAGTTCAAGGTGCAAATTGAACTTTTGAACTTACTTTAAAATGTGCTTGAGTATGTTTTTATTGATCTGAATAGGAAAGTTGTCAGAATGAAGAATATAGGTGTGAAAAAGCCCCTAGCAGATTATGAGATTTTCTTCCCCTGCATATATTAATGCCTGTGTAAAATCTTCATCTTTGTAGACATTTGAGGAAGCAAATCTTTGTGACACGCTAGCAAAAAATGTGTGCAAAGCTGGATATGTGAAATTGACTCCTATACAGAAACACAGTATACCTATTGTCGTGGCTGGTCGTGATTTAATGGCTTGTGCACAGACGGGATCTGGAAAAACGGTATTTGATTTTTAACATGCTGCATAATGTTGGTTGCTTTCTTATCATTGAATAACATGATTTTGACCAATAGGCATATTTTTGTTCCTCATTTTAATTTTTATCTTGTGTAATATTTTTTCAGGCGGCTTTTCTTTTGCCTATTTTGTCTCACTTGATGGCTAAAGGCGTTGAGTCTAGTGCGTTTCAAGCATTAAAAGAGCCAGAAGCAATTATTGTTGCTCCTACAAGAGAACTGATTAATCAGATCTATCTAGATGCTCGTAAATTTGCATATGGGTAGGTAACATGGTTTATTGCTTTCTTGTATAGATTTTAAATGTGGGGATTAGCAAGTTCAGTCAGAAAAATAGTGCACTCAAAAATTAATATCTGCTAAAGTAGTTTTAAAACAAAGGACACAGGAATTAATTGATGGATTATACTGCTCTTTATTGGTTTGGACACTGGCACAAACAAAATTTTGGGACAATCCACTATAATCTTTCCTACTCCCAGCATGCCTCAGCTTTTTGCTAGTGGCCAGGAAGATGCATTCCTTTTCTTTACTCTTTAGTACTCTTTTTCTTGCATTTTTAAAAAATTTTTTTCTTTATGCGTTTTTTTAACAAGTCTCTACTTGGCAGCTTTTTGGATCAGCATATCCTTACAACATTCTTGGAGGATATATCTGGAGCGCATGATTGTAGGGCTTTGCCTAGAATGTTTCCTTAGAGCACTGGGCTCTGCTTTTGGTGTTTTCCAGGCCTTTAAGGCAGTGGTCATCAACCCTGTCCTCGGGGCCCACTAACAGGCCAGGTTTGTAAGATAACTGAAATACGTCACAGGTGATAACATTTGCTGCTCAGTGATTGCAGTATTCTAGTCTGCATCTCTCCAAGGTAATACATAAAACCTGGCCTGATAGTGGGCCCTGAGGACAGGGTTGATGACCACTGCTTTAGAGGACACACTTTGAATACCAATCAAAGCACCTCTCGCTAATTAAAATGGTTACCTTTTACACTCCTTTTTAAACATTTGCTTTGCTTCAAAAATGATATCCAATGTCACTTTTTTGGTGCTTCAAAGCGTCTCTAAAGACTCCCATAGAAGTCTTTCACAGTGCTTGCTAATGGCACCTGCTGCATGTTTGTTTCGAGATAGCTTTGCTTTGTATTAGAGGTATAAGATATTCCGGGATGCACTGGGAAACCAAGAAGTGCACCAGAAACACATAATCAGCTGTCATTCCGGTTCATGTGTATATATATTCTTGGAGTGTCTGGTGCAGACATCACATCTGGTGTTAAGCATGGAGCAGCAGAAAAGTAAGTAGGGTCCAGAGCGGAGCAATTTAGCAGATGGCACACATGGTTGCGCAATGAGGGAACGCTCTATCGGTAGGTGAGAACTGAGTGGGGGAGAATCGGCAGAGTTAAGGGTCCAGGGCAGGAGAAGCTAGCAGATGCCATACGTGGTGTGCAGCATAGGAGCAATATAGTGGAAGCTGAGCGGGGACTGGAGAGGGAGGAAAATTGGCAAATCAGAGGAGAGCTGGTTGGGGGGGGCATTGGGGGTGAGCAGATCTAGAGTTTACTACTGAGTGGAGGGATCAGCTGAGTTTGGGGTTATACTGAGTGGGGCATCAGAAGAGCTGGGGGTACTACTTAACAAGGGTACTAATGAGCCGATTGTCTGCTCAGCGGGGCTACTAATCTAAAGAGATGCGTCTGCTCAGCAGGGGTACAAATCTTGAGGATATGCTGAATGAGGCTACTAATGAGCCACATTTCTCCTAAGCCCCTTTAAAACAATTAGAAAACGGGGCATTTGCCAAGCTTTAAAAACACATCAATAATGCATGCTGAAGTGGTAGGTGCTTTAAAGTGGTTGTAAACCCACGGAAAACAAAAAAACCTGCAAGAAAAAAGGCATAATGAGCTAGTATGCATAGCATACTAGCTCATTATGAAATACCTTCGATCGAAGCCCCCGCAGCGGTCCCGGCACACTGCTCTGCGACGTATCTCCTGGAGTTATTTGCAGGTATCACGGGCTTCGATGCTGTGATTGGCCGGAGCCACAATTGACGTCATTTACGCCGGTAACGGAACATCAGCTAAAGCAATGGCACAAACGAGCCGTTGCATCAGTGCGCATGTGCTGATGACGTCGGCACATGCTGATACAGTGGATTTTTCCTAAACCGTGTTTTAGGAGATATCCACGTTGGCTACAGGTAAGCCTTTTTTTATAGGCTTACCTTTAGTGAAAAAAAAATCAAAGCAAGTGTATATGAGACCTTAGTATACTGGTTAGTTAGCCGTTGAGCGCTTTTTGTTTTTGCGCTGTGGCACAACCTCACGTGTGCATCTGTTTCTGAATATTCGTAAGCAGTCTGAGGAAGCTGAACATCAGCAGCTACCTCCTGAGGCCGAAGGGTTTAAAATTACGCACACCTGTGGAATGGCGACAACCTACAATACATTAAATTATACATAGATGACACTTTAAAAGAGTTTACAGGTAACCAGTTTAGAGTTGCACAGGAAGTCCAGCACTAGAATTATTGCTGTCACTCTGACGTTAACAGTGATATCTTTCAAATGTGGTGCGAGCAACGTTTACATCTGTGCTGCACCACGCGCGTTCACATTAGCACAGGGGGATGGGGGCACTTTAATTACTTTATTTTTTTTTTCTTTAACATGTACCTTTTTAGTGTTTTTATCAACTATATTGCTATCACAAGGGATGAACACATCCCTTGTGATAGCATGGGCCATGACAGGTCCTTTTTTTTTTTTTTTTTTTTCTGGTTTTTGACATCGCACAGTGGGAGGAACATCAATTCCTCTCACTGTGTCCATGGAAGCTGCTGGTCACATCCTTACCGGGCCACCCTATGGAACAGCAGAGCCTGGTAAAGGCAGCCAGTTATGGGGGACTCTCTTCCGCCACCTGGAAAAGTGATCCTGCTTATAGTCTCTAGGATCACTTTTAGATGATAGGAAAAAAACTCAGTGGATGTCACAGAACATCCTATGGGTGGAAAGTGATTAAACATCCTCTGCAATAAATATAAAATTTCTTTATCGTACATCACGGGACACAGAGCACCATAGTAATGACTATCTGGGTTATATGCTACCTTTAGGTGATTGGACACTGGCAACCAATAGTAAGACGGTTCCTCCCATATAACCCCTCCCATACAGGAAGTACCTTTAGTTTTTTGCCAGTGTCTTCAAGGTGATGGTCACGGCTGTGGAAGCTCTTCAAATTTTCTTCAATAAATGTCCCAGTGAGGATGTTATATCGGATCCGTTCGGATGGCATTAAAAGCTAAAGTCTATGGTACCCGAGCCTTGGTTTAAGAACAAGGTTTTGCTTGTAATGTGTCCTTTTTAGGCGCTGGACCCTTGTTACATGGTATCCCTGGTCTTTATTTGCCCAAGGGAACCAAAAGGGTGCTTTACAGGTCCAGGGGTGTGGATCCTGTACAATGGGGGACCCGGTCCTTGAAGGTCCTCAGAGGCGCTACCCACCGTGATGGGGGAAGATTGGGCCTGTATCGGGTCCTGCAGCGAGGACTGGTGAGTACTCCCTCTGGGAGGCCTAACAATTTTCTGTTTCCAGTATAAAGTGCCTTATGTAAGCCCTGTGTCTCATTACACGTGGTTCTGTTACAGAGCAAGCTGACAGATGCAGCTTATGTTTGTATCTCCCGCACATGGCGGCAAATGCTGCACGCGCGCAGGGCGTGCGCTGAGAGCGTGCACGAGGCACGGCGTGCCTGTGTGTGTATGTGCGTCATACAGGGTGCGCAAGCGGGAGAAGCACGGCGGCGCGTGCGTCACTGGGCGGCGCACGGAATAAAGGGAGGTATGCTCCGACATGTCATTGCTGCTAGTCAGTTGATCTCAGCAGGGCCTCGTGTGCGGTGGGACACAGAGGTCTGGGATTTTGAGATAGGACATTTGCAACAAGTTGGAGGCTGGTAAAGCTGTGGTGGCGGCTGTGTGCTGGGCCCAGCTAGATAACTCAGAGGGAGTGCCTTTTTGGAGTGCCTTTTTTTTCCTCAAACTTGTAAGCGATGTCTTCCAGCAAACGAGGTGTGGGGAGCATGGCAAGTCCTGGGGTTAAAAGTACTCCTTCAAAAACAGGAGATCAACCTCAGGTTGCTGCAGCATCAGTCTCCCCTGAAAGACCTGCGGCATTTGGCCTGACTGAGCCATTGCAGTTGTCAGGCATAGTGGCCACTACCAAAATCCCCGCTTCAGCCTATGTTACTAAGGATGATTTAGCATCAGCCCTTGCTGGCCTTGAAGACAAAATAGCAGGTATGATTGCTACAGTAACACAGGGAGGGAAGAAACGTCATAGATCTCCCTCTCCTTAGCCTGGTCCCAGTGATGAAACACTTGAGCACCAGGACCCGGTTGGCATGGATCTCTGATTTAGATCCAGATTGGGCAGAGGATTTGGAGGAGGAGGCCGTTAAAGACAAAGAGGTAGGGGAGGCTGATCAGTCCACGGCTGAGGATTCAGGTTCTGAAGAACCAATTTCAGCTTCCCAATCCCAAAAGTTGTTTATCCAATCCTTGAACGAGATGGTGAGAGCTGGATTTAAATTACCTCCGGTACAGGGACCGGGACCCTCCTATTCTACATTGGGGTCCTTGCGTCCTCAACCAGGTCCCCAGGTGTTTCCTTTGCATCCTTTATTGGAACAGGTAATTTACGCTGACTGAGACCACCCGGACAGGACACACTTGCCTCCTAAAAGGTTTTCCCTTTTATATCCTATGGAGGAAAAATTCAGGAAGAAGTGAGATGCACCGTTGGTTGATGTGGCCATTTCTTCAGTGAATAAGAGCCTGACCTGCCCAATGGATAATGCCCAGGGATTTAAGGAACCGGCAGATAAAAAGCTGGAATCCTTACTAAAGGCTTCTTTTTCAGTAGCTGGGTCAGCAGTACAACCGGCAGTGGCAGCTATCGGTATTTGTCAGGCAGTGAAGGACCGATTTAAGAAATTGGTCAGGAACCTGCCTGTTTCAGAACTTCCTCGCGCCTTATGTTTTGCGGTAGATGCGTTAAAAGACTCAATTCAGCAGATGTCTCGTTTTGCGCTACTCTCAATCCATATGCGCAGGGTACTGTGGTTAAAGATTTGGTCGGCTGAGACGACGCCATGCAAAAGGCTACTGGCGGCTTTCCTTTTCACGGTGAGCATCTTTTTGGGGAAGATTTGGATAAATATATCCAAAAAATCTCAGGTGGGAAAAGCTCCTTGCTTCCAGTTAAACGGGGTAAGCAGCCTTCCTTTAAAATTCCTAACGCTCCTGGGCCGAGTACCTCTTCCCCTAAGAGGTATCGACGGCCTCAGCCACCTACCTTCAAGAAGCCTCCAGGTCAAAAAAGACCTTGGACCCAGAAACCAGCCAAGACCAATTCCAAGACTTCCCTGTGAAGGGGCGCCCCTACTCCTGCGAGTGGGGGGCAGGCTGTGGTGGTTCGCAGATGCTTGGGGAAAATTGGTTCAATACAGGTGGGTCATTTCAACCATTTCTCAAGGTTACAAAATAGAGTTTCAGGATTTTCCCCCAACTCTGTATTTGGTATTCAGGGTTCCATCAGACCCAGGGAAAAAGAGGACCCTATTCCTGGCTTTAGAACAACTGGAACGGCAGAAAGTAATCATCAAAGTTCCACAAAAGGAAAGATTCAAGGGGTTTTACTCAAACCTATTTACAGTACCAAAGCCAAACGGAGAGGTAAGGCCCATCTTGGACCTCAAATCCCTCAATTCCTTTTTAAACGTCCGAACCTTCTGCATGGAGTCGGTTCATTCAGTAATCACTTCCTTGAGAAAAGGAGACTTAAAGGGGTTGTAAAGTTGTTTTTTTTTTTTTTTTTTTTTTTTTTTTTAAATAACAAACATGTTATACTTACCTTCACTGTGCAGCTCGTTCTGCACAGAGTGGCCCCGAACCTGGTCTTCTGGGGTCCCTCGGCGGCTGTTTCAGCTCCTCCCCGCAAGCATTTACCACCTTTATGCGAGCTCCCTCGCACGGTGGTGAGTGCTTGCGGGCGCGCTCCCGTGATACAGCTGGCGGCTATAGCCGCTCGCTGTATCACTCGGCCCCGCCCCCCGGCGCGCCGCGTCATCGGATGTGATTGACAGCAGCGCGAGCCAATGGCTGCGCTGCTTTCAATCCATCCACTGCAGCCAATCAGCGACCAGGCTGAGCTGCAATGAAGCTGACGAGGACGAGGAGCGAAGATTCGAGGCGTCAGGTAAGTAAAACGGGGGGCCTGGGGGCGGCGGTACTGTCAAAAGTTTTTTCACCTTAATGCATAGAATGCATTAAGGTGAAAAAATTGTTACCTTTACAACTCCTTTAAGCGTCCAAAGACATCAAGGACACATACCTGCACGTACCAATTTTTGGCCCACATCAAAGATTCCTGCGGTTTGCAGTAGAGGGGTATCCTTTCCAGTTTGTGGCACTTCCATTCGGTCTAGCCACAGCCCCTCGAATCTTCACAAAGGTTTTGGCCCTAGTGTTGGCTTTCCTAAGGTCCCAGAGTATCGCGGTGGTAGGATACCTGGACGATCTTTTGCTGAGGGATCAAGCTTACTCCACCTTAGTAGGAAACATTGCGACTACGGTCCGTTGCCTAAGGTTGTCAGGCTGGATTCTAAATTTGAACAAATCGGCCCTTCATCCAGCTCAGGCCTTGACATATCTGGGTCTGGTCTTGGACACAACCCAAGGAAAGATATTTCTACCTCCCTTAAGAGTCAGTTCTATAAGGGAGCTGGTTCGGAAGGTCAAGGGGACAAAAGGTCCTTCGATCCATCTATGCATGAGGCTTTTAGGCAAGATGGTGTCATCTTTCAGCGCGGTTCCTTATGCGCAGTTTAACTCAAGGATGTTCCAAAGAGCTATCCTGGAAGCTTGGGAGAGGTCGATTCAATCCTTGGATCATCCCATGTATCTATCCCTACAGGTAAAAAGGGAACTCTCTTGGTGGTCAAACACCAGCAACTTGAATGGCGGGAAATCTTTTCCGCCAGTAACCTGGAAAGTAGTAATCACGGGCGCCAGTCGTCTGGGCTGGGGAGCAGTCCTGGAGGAGGCTTCCGTTCAGGGATTGTGGTCTCAGGTAGAGAAGGTCTTACCCATCAATCTGCTAGCAATTTGGGCAGCTCGCTTAGCCCTCCTATTTTGGATATCCAGACTTCAGGGGTTCCTGGCCAGAATCCAATCCGACAACTCCACAGTGGTGGCGTACATCAACCACCAAGGGGGCACCCGGAGCCGGGCGGCCCAAAGGGAAGTGGATCATGTATTAACTTGGGTAGAGAGATATGTACCGTTTCTATCGGTAGTGTTCATTCCAGGGGTGGACAATTGGCAAGCAGACTATCTAAGTCGCCAGCAATTACTTCCAGGAGGGTGGTCTCTTCATCCCGAAGTTTTCCTTCAGATTTGCCAGCATTGGGGGGTGCCAGATGTGGATCTTCTAGCATCCAGATTCAATGCCAAGGTAGACAGGTTTGTGTCCAGGACCAGGGATCCACTTGCTATCGGAACGGATGCACTGGTAGTTCCCTGGGACAGGTTTTCCCTGATTTATGCGTTCCCTCCGATCCAATTGCTGCCACACTTGTTGCGCAGAATACAGTGATCCTGGTGGCCCAGAAGGTCCTGGTATTCAAAGATGGTGAGGATGGCGGTGGAGGACCCGCTGTGTCTCCCAGACCATCCAGATCTGTTATTTCAAGGCCCCATATACCATCCTTCTTTACGGTCGCTAAATTTGATGGCATGACTGTTTAGACCAGGTTACTAAGGGACGGCGGTATCAGGGGTTCAGTCTTATGCACTCTGATTAATGCTAGAAAGCCAGTTTCTAGAAGTATCTACTATAAGGTATGGAAATCGTATATTTCCTGGTGCGAGAAAAGGGCATGGCATCCTCGCAGGTATGCGATTGGGAGGATCCTTGCCTTTCTTCAATCAGGAATTGATTTAGGCTTATCTTTAGGAACCATTAAAGGGCAGATTTCGTCCTTATCCAGAGGCCAATTGCATCCCATTCTTTAGTGCAAACCTTCGTCAAGGGGGTACTGCACTTAAAACCGCCGGTTAAACCTCCCTTAAGCCCTTGGGACTTAAACTTGGTGCTATCAGCTCTGCAGGTTCAGCCCTTTGAAGCGATTAGGCATATTTTTTTAATCCTATTGACCAGGAAATTGTTTTTTCTGGTAGCCATAACTTCAGCTAGAAGGATGTCTGAATTGGCCGCCCTTTCATGTAAAGAACCGTTTCTATTCTTACATCAGGACAAGGTGGTGATGCGCCCCGTCTGGATTTTTTACCAAAGGTGGTTTCCAGATTTCATTTAAATCAGGATATCATTTTACTCTCCTTTTTTCCAAATCCTAGGTCTAAAGAGGAAAGGTCGCTTCACTCACTGGATGTGGTGAGAGCGGTCAAGGTTTACTTAGACATGTCAGCTCCTTTTTGGAAAACTGACTCCCTTTTTGTCCTGCCAGACGGTCCTAAGAGGGGACAGGCAGTGACTAGTTCAACTATTTCTAGGTGGATTCGCCAGCTCATTATCCAGGCTTATGAGTTGAAATGCAGAGTTCCACCTCAATATTTCAAAGCTCACTCTACCAGAGCAGTTAGTACATCATGGGCAGTGCGCCAGCAGGTGTCTATGGCTCAGGTTTGCAAAGCGGCCGCTTGATCTTCAGTTCATATGTTCACCAGGTTTTACCAGCTGGACATCCGATCTCAAAGGGAGACTGTTTTTGGCCACGGCGTGCTGCAGGCAGCCTTATAAGTCCTGTGACGGAAGGGGATCTAGGAATACTGTGTTCCCTCCCCTCAAATGCATTGCTTTAGGACATCCCAGATAGTCATTACTATGGTGCTCTGTGTCCCGTGATGTACGATAAAGAAAATGGATTTTTAAAACAGCTTACCTGTAAAATCCTTTTCTTGGAGTACATCCCGGGACACAGAGGTCCCTCCCCTCTTTTCTGGGATCTTCATTGCTTGCTACAAAACTAAAGGTACTTCCTGTATGGCAGGGGTTATATGGGAGGAACCTTCTTACTATTGGTTGCCAGTGTCCAATCACCTAAAGGTAGCATATAACTCAGATAGCCATTACTATGGTGCTCTGTGTCCTGTGATGTACTCCAAGAAAAGGATTTTACAGGTAAGCTGTTTTAAAAATCCATTTTTTTGCTTTGTATACAATAGAAAAACATTAAAGTAGAACTATAGGGAAATTGTTTTTTTTTTTTTGTTTGTTTTTTAAGGGAGGTTTATAATCCCTGTCAAATTTTTTTGCCGTCTGTGGCCCATTATGGAGATTTACCTTCACTTCTGCCCCGTAGCCAAAACAGGAAGCAAGAGGAAATTCTTGCAAATCAGGGGAATCTCTTGGTATCCCTCAAATCACCAGAGCTAGTGTCCCCATTGGGAAGATTTCCCCTCTTTTATGGGGACAACCTAAATTTCTCATTTGTTCATTGACAGACACAGCGTTTCTTTATTCAGAACCATAAGGTTATATTGCCCCCTACAGGAGAAGGACACTAGGCATAAAAACTTGGCTACGCCCATGGGCTGTCCTAGGTGATATACACCCCTCTCTCTGCTATAGGCCTTCAGGTTTTTTTTTCTGCCTAGTCAGGAGTAAGGACCTAGTTCCCTGCTGGGATCTCTAGTCCTGGCAAATGTTATTTTTGTTTTCCTGGATTCTTTCCGGTGAGATCTGCCATCAACTGCCACACTGGGCGATGGGCTGGACACTTGATCCAGTGGTCTCCCCAGTCTGGCCAGCAATCGCATGCAGACCGCATGTACGCTCTAGGTCGGCCCACTGGATGGGGGCTGGCCCTGTGAGTTAAATGACTTGCGAGGTTACATACGACCGGGTCTCCGCTCAAGTCGCAGCGTCCCTCATGGCCGACCACCCCCACTACGGTGGTGAAGATGTTCTATCTGCAGCGGTGCCGTCCTGGTATGGTGAGTATATGTCTCCCCTTGGTGAGTTTGCGGTGGACGTGGGCCCCTTCCCGGGTCAGTTGGTCCTGCGGGTTTCCCCTCTGCCCTTGCACCCTCTCTTCCTGGGGTGGATGATGCCTGGAGGTCCCCTGGTAGCCCCCCTTTTCCCCTCCCTCTATATGGGGTAGTGTGGTGCCATGATGGATCCTGGGGCATGGGGTTAAGTACTGGTGGGCATGGGGTGCACGCCGCCAGGTGCAGTGCTTACCGGGGGGGGGGGGGGGGGGCACTGGGTGCTCCCACGGGTCCGCTGCCCGAATCCTCGCAGGGACTTTCCTGGGGTCTGTGTCCACCTCATGTAGCGCGGCCATTTTGTCATAGCCGGTATCTCTCCCCCCCCCCCCAGTGCCCGCTGACTTCTTATGGCTGGCGGCCATGATTTGGTGGTTTTTGTGCTCAGGCAGCCACAGCCATTATTACTGTGTAGCGTAGACAGCGTTTTTAGTAGGCGGAATCTCCTCCTTTTAACCCAGTGCGGACTCCTGTGTTATCCTCTTCCTCGGACGCCACGTGTGCGGGGATATGCTGGTGGGTTAGTGAGTCTGGTGGGGTCCCTCCTTCTCTCTGCTGCAGGCTGTGGGGTTTCCTGATGTTCCGGTACCGCTACCGGCGTGTCCCTTTGCAGTGGTCGCTCTTGGTGTGGGGGGGGTCTCTTCTTCCCCTATGGAGTGTCAGGAGCATGTTTCCCCACCTGACCCTCTATCAGAGGCTGCAGGTCCCTCTGGGTCCCAGCCATGCTTTGACGCACTGACAGCGGCCCTGGAGTCCTTTGTGTCCCTGGTGGAGGTGGCTCTTGGGCAGCGGACTAGCAAGAAGCTTCCCCCGCCTTCTCCTGCTTCATCTGTCTCGTCAGATCCTGAATCTGATTCAGCTGCCGTGGACGGGGCCCACCCTGCAGGAGCTGCGGCTGCGTTCCTAGATTTTTTGGACAGTGAGGATGATTCCTCTGCCCCGGTGGCTGCGCACGAGAAGGCATTGGTGGACGCACTGATTGCATCTGTGCGGGAAACTTTAAAAATGAGGAAGCATCTGAGGTGCCAGTCCCTTTTTGGCACTCTCAAGCCATCTCGCATGGTAAAAGTGTTTCCTTATCCCTCCTTTTTTGACAAGTTTGCCTATAAGGAATGGGAGCGTCCAAAACGTCCCTTTGGGGTCCCAAAGTGCTTTTGAGGAGGGTCTTCTGAAGAAGTGGACGACTGCACCTGTGGTGAACAAAGCCTCCATGATTCCGGTTGAAGTCTCTTCGGCTTTTAAAGATCTGGCTGACAGGTAGAGTCTCTGAGCCGTATTATGTTCAATATTGCGGGTTTGGCACTTCGGCTGGCCATTGCCCTGGTATCTCAAATGCTGACAGAGTGGGCGAAGCTGTTGCACCGTGACCTGGAGGGTGATCAGTTTCCTCCTGCCTTCACTGAATTGGCGGACCAGCTAGTCCAGGGGCTGCAGTTTGTCCGCGATGCCTCTTTGGACGCAGCTCCCTTGCTTTCAGAGCTGTCTGTTTCAGCAATAGTGCTTTGGCAGATATTGTAGCTAAAGTGTTGGACTGTGGACCAGGCCTCTAAAAAATAAAAAAGCTCTAGCTGAACTGCCTTTTCAAAGTGATCATTTGTTTGGGGCCACTCTGGATGATATTAAGAGTGTCACAGGGGAGAAGAGTACTTTTCCACAGTCAAAAAAAAGGGGGAAGGAGCCACGTCGCAAGCGTGGTCCTTCTTTCTCGGCACACAGAATTTTTTTATGTCCTTCAGGGTCCATTGATAAAGTCTCAGTCTTTCAAGCCTCCCTCAGGAGGTTCCAAGCGACCCTGGTCAGGCAAACCGAGAGCAGGATTCTCCAGACCCCCCAGATAAGGCTCCTTCAGCATGAAAGGACGTTCTCACCCACAGTCCGGGTGGGGGGGATGTCTTTGCTGGTTTCCTGGCCCGTGGACCTCACTGATAAACGACATGTGGGTCCATGAAGTGCTTCTGTCTGGTTACAAGATCAAGTTCCAGTATTGTCCCCCAAGCAGATTTTTTCTGTCCAATCTGTGTCTGTCTCCAGACAGTTTTGTTAGCCCTCCGGGGCATGCGGAGCAAGGCCTGTTGCTTCAAGGGGTGATTGTCCCGGTGTTGGAACGTTTCCAGGGTTTTTATTCAAACCTGTTTACGATACCCAAAAAGAGAGTAGGGTACGTCCGATTTTGGACCTCCAAGGTCCTGAACTGCTTTGTGCGGGTGCGAAAGTTCAGAATGGAGTCCGTTCGCTCCGTGGTGGCATCTCTTCATCAGGGGGACTTTCTTGCCTCCATCGACATCAAGGATGCCTACCTGCACATTCCGATATCTGCACCACACCAGCGGTTCCTCCGCTTTTCTGTGGGAGAGAAGCGTTATCAGTTTGCGGTGTTACCCTTTGGTCTCGCCTCAGCTCCTCGGGTCTTCACCAAGGTGTTGGCCCCGCTGCTGCGCCAGCGGGGAATTGCTGTTCTGGGCTACCTGGACTACCTTCTGCTGCGTGTAGGCCCCCCGACGACCCTGGAGATCGCTTTTCAGACTCAGGCAGATTTTGGGTGGCTGATGAATTACCAAAAGTCTGCGCTGAATCCAGTTCAGAAATTAATTTATATGGGTCTGACCCTGGATTCCGCTCTGGCCAGAGTGTTCCTTCTGCAGGACAAACTCCAGAAGTTACAGGTGGCAATCCACTTACTGCTGTCCAGCAGGTGGGTATCCCTGCGGACTTGCATGCTAGGCCTGATGGTGTCTACATTTTGAGGCGGTCCCATTTGCTCAGTTCCATACAAGACCCCCTCAAAAATATCTTGTTAAAATGGGACAAATGTTAAGGGTCTCTGGACAGTCAGATTGGGCTGAGCCGAAGAACCAAAGGTTCCCTGATCTGGTGGCTTTGTTCCCCGGCTCTTCAGCAGGGGAAATTCTTTCTCCCTCTGTACTGGACGGTGGTCACCACCGATGCCAGTCTGTCCGGAGGGAGAGTCCTGAGCCTGTGCTCTGCTCAGGGTCACTGGAGGAATCCAGGCTTCCTATCAACCTCTTGGAACTCCGGGCGATCAGACTCTGGATCATTGGACAGATCGACTTCAGGGTCTCCAGCAGATGCAGTTGGACAATGCAATGGCCTATTTCAACCACCAGGGAGGAACAAGGAGTGTGTTAGCAGGCCTGCAAGCATCCCTCATTCTTCTGTGGGCAGAGCCTTTCCTCCCGGCCATCTCCGCCGTCCACATTCCGGGGGTGGACAACTGGCAGGCGGATTACCTCAGTTGACAAGTGTTGGACCAAGGGGAGTGGTCCCTTCATCGGGAGGTATTTCAACGGATACGGGGCTCTCCAGAGGTAGATCTGATGGCATCCGGGGTTAACAGGCAGGTGCAGAGGTTTGTGGCCAGGTCTCTGGCGGACGCCTCAGACGCTCTGGTGGGGCCAGTATAGTCTGATCTACGCCTTTCCTCCTCTCAAGCTTCTGCCTCGGCTGTTACACAGGATCGAGGCTGAAGGAATTCCGGTCATACTGGCCTCGTCAGTCCAGGTGCGTCTGGTTGCAGACGCACCCTGGCGGCTGCCTCTCAGGGAGGATCTGCTATCCCAAGGGCCGATCTCCCACCCTGCTTTACCGTCGCTGGCTTTAACAGCCTGGCCATTGAAAAGCCAGGTGCTGAAGGATAGTGGCTTATCTGCGTCGGTGATTCAAGGTGCTCAAGGCTAGAAAGTCTGCTTCCAGGAAGTTATATCATCAGACGTGGAAAGCGTACATTTCATGGTGGGGTTTCACCCACGTTCCTTTTCGGTGACTCGGATTTTGACTTTTCTTCAGACGGGCGTTAAAAAGAATTTGGCCTTAAGTAATATCAATGGCCAGGTGTCAGCTTTGGTGGTTTTCATTCAACGCCCCCTGGCTCCGCATTCCCTGGTGCGTACCTTCATTCAGGGGGTGCGACGTGGTTCCACCGGTGTGATCTCCCTTGCCACCGTGGGACTTGAATCTGGTGCTTTCAGTTCTACAGAAGCCTCCGTTTGAAAATATTTGAGAACTTCCCCTGCTCACTCTGTCACAGAAGGTGGCCTTCTTGGTGGCTATCACCTCTGCTCGCAGGGTGTCGGAATTGGCAGTGCTATCCTGTTGCACGCCCTATCTGGTGGTTCTTTTGTCCTTCGTTCCTTCCAAAAGTTGTTTGCCTTCCCTGTGTCCCAGGCTGCAACATCCGAGGAAATTAGCCTTACACACCTTAGATGTGGTTCGGGCGATCAGGGTGTATTTTTGCAGCCACTGAGTTCTTTCGGAGGTCAGACTCCCTGTTCGTAATCGCGGACGGGCCAAAGAAGGGGCTGTCTGCTTCCTTTGTGACCATTTCTAGATGGATCAGACACACCGTGACTCAGGCCTATTCTGTCAGGGGTCGGGTTCCTCCCTTCCCGGTGAAGGCGGCCACCTGGTCGTCGGTGCACACTTTCACAAAATTTTACAAAGTGGATGTGCTGGCATCTGAGGATGCCTCTTTTGGCTGCAAGGTTCTGCAGGCTGCGGTCTAGAGGGTTTTCCCCTCATTAAGGGGTTTTCTTGCTGTTCAGGTTGGGCTCCAGTTGTTCTCGTTGAGCTCCAGGTTGTCTGGTTGGCCTGCTTTTTTGTTGGCTGCCCCACCCCTCATGTTTGGCACTGCTTTGGGACATCTCTATGGTTCTGAATAAGGAAGCACTGTGTCTGTCAATGATTGAGTGAGAAAATAAGAATTTTTACTTATCGTAAAATCCGTTTCTCCGAGTTCATTGACAGACACAGCACCCACCCCTCTATGGAGTTTTTAATGCTTCTGACCCTACTTGTGACAAAACTGAAGGCCTATAGCAGAGGGGGGGGGGTTGTATATCACCTAGGACTGCCCATGGGCATAGCTAAGTCTCTTTTTCTGCCAAGTGTCCTACTCCTGTAGGGGGCGATGTAACCCTACGCTTCTGAATAAGGAAGCGTGTCAATGAACTCAGAGAAACTGATTTTACGGTAAGTCAAAAATCCTATTTTGGGGATTTTACTTTTAATGACAGGACAAATGGGGAGTGAATCTTCCTAACAGGGAAACCGACAGCAATAAAAAAGCAGAAAAAAAGTTCTAATCCATCGCCTCTATTTTCACACACAAATTGTGTTTTCTATTGTAATGTAGCATAGAATATTATTCATTCAATTATGTTGCTTACAGAACATGCGTGCGCCCAGTTGTGATTTATGGAGGAACACAGACGTTTCACTCATTGAAACAGATCTCTGAAGGATGTAACATTCTTTGTGCAACCCCTGGAAGATTATTGGATATCATCAGGAAAGAAAAGGTATTTACTACTGGTGTTCTCTGATTTAGTAAGCCTTTAGGGCCCTTCACATTTTCACATGAAAATAAATGTAATTAAAAAACAAAGCTGCCAGTAGGTATGAAGTGCCATTACCTAGAGCTGTCACTACATGTAAGCAACCGCTTTATTTTGCTTATCTTATGTCCAAAATTCTACAAACAATACCCCATAATGACAATGGGAAAGTTTGTTTGAAATATTTGCAAATTTATTTAAAAAAAAAAAAATCTCATGTACGTAAATATTCAGTGCTGGTTCACACTTGTGCGATGCCAAACATCGCACAGACATTGCATGTAATTCACAGCGCACTGCCGTTCACATTACATGCGATGTCTGTGTGGTGCGATTTTAGCCATAGGGGTAGTATGGCTGATATCGCACCGCATTCGGTGCAAACACGCACAGGACCCTTTTTTCTGTTCGGACCAGAATCGGATCGCATGTGTGTTCACACATATGCGATCCGATTCATGTCCGAACTGCCAGTTCGCAGTGCGATATGCAAGCTCAACTGGGGGTGTCGTTAACAATGTATTGACACTCCCCAGCGATTCGCATATGGCACTGTGAACTGACAAGCGAGTCAGTGCGATGCGGGAACACGCAGTGGATTCGCAGTGTTCTCGCATCGCACCAGTGTGAACCGGCACTCAGTCTTTGCCATGACACTCAGAATTGAGCTCAGGTGCATCCTGTTTCCAACGATCATCCTTGAGATGTTTCTACAACTTGATTAGAGTCCACCTGTGCTAAATTCAGTTGATTGGATATGATTTGTCTATATAAGGTCCTACAGTAACAGTGCATGTCCGCATAAGCCATGCCATGAAGTCCAAGGAATTGTCTGTAGACCTCCGAGACAGGATTGAGCAAAGGCTGTGATTACTTATGTACATTTGTTTTTTTTTTTTTTTGTTTTCCTTTAAAAATTTGCAAAAATTTCAAACAAACTTATTTCACTTTGTCATTAATGGGGTATTATGTAAGGAAAATAAATAATTTCATTTTGAAATAAAGCTGTAACATAATGTGGAAAAAGCGAAGTGCTGTGAATACTTTCTGGATGCACTGTATGAGCTCATTCGCAAAATACAATGGCTTCTGTGAATCAACAGTGGAGGGGAAGGCAGAGCTACTGCTGTATGAGAGACCAGCGTCTCTCCTTTTAGCGCTCCAGGAGTTTAGCGATAGCTGTACTGTGCATAAGAATTCTTCTTCCCCCTCACTCTCTGCAGAAAATAAACCTTACGATTAGAATGGTTCTGATGCTGCTCTACAGGTTCACCAGTTTGGATTGTGGTATACCCAGATCACTTCTACTGCTTTATATGGAAGCCTTTAGGTGACCCTACTCTCTCCTTCAGGCTGACTTCAGGTCTGGTGTTCCGAGCACAAAAATTGGTCGATTTGCCCCCCCCCCCCCCCAATTGTCTCTTGTGATTGATTTTAAGTGCCTGTCAACACCACAATATGTCCTCCAGATCCGTTCCGGATGCTTTTCTGCATGCCCATTATTTAATGTTTGTTTTTTTTTGTTTTTTGTATGTGTGTTTTACTGCATTCCAGTACAGTTCGTTGCATGAAAAAAGCAGCTTTGTTGTGTTTTTTTTTTTTTCTGGAACTGAAATGCTCTGGAACACTGTGCTGGTGTCAACTATGTCATTGGAACCCATAACTTTTTCATCTCGTTCAACCAATAGATTTTAATTAAAATAATTTAAAAAAACTTCCATATGCACAACTCTATTCCGACTGTTGATCTAGAGGAAGACAGTTGCCCCATTGTTGGTGTCAGGGGAAGGGATAGTGCCCCATTCTTGTTAGTGGGAGGAATTGTGCCCTATTTGGTGCCATTGGCAGGCATTCTGCTCCACTGCTGGTGTCAGTGGGAAGAAATAGTGCCTTTCATCAGTGGGCAGAATAGCGCCCCAACGGCAGGATAAGGGCAAGCAAAGGGCCACATCTGGTCCAGTTTGGAGAACACTGGACTAGACGGTAAGTGTGAAAAAAAAAAAAAAAAAATCATCTTTTACATGCTGAGCAATTTTCTAGCAGGAAATCCTAAGGCCCCTACAATTTTGCAGGGTGGTCTGCCTCCTTGGTTTAGTTTAATGACATGAACTGTGCTAATAATCTTTTCTCTTATCTATCCCCACAAAGATTGGTTTAACTAAATTGCGCTACCTTGTGTTGGATGAAGCTGACCGTATGTTGGACATGGGTTTTAGAGAGGACATTGAGAATTTGTTGCGAAGTCCAGGAATTCCTAGTAAAGAAGAAAGACAAACCCTGATGTTCAGTGCTACATTTCCCTCAAGCATACAGAGGTAAATAAGCCATCTGTATTAAAAGGAAAAAAAATAAAATCTCTTGTAAGTGCATTGTTCATATTGCATATCTTATATGTAATTTATGACCACTGTAGTTTAACAGCTATTACTATTTATTTTTCTATATTTTCTGAAAGCAGACACCCTGGAGAATAAAATATTGGTGGTTCCAATTTTTTGTCACACAATATTTTTTTCACAAAGGTCTAGGAAACGCAAACATTTCGGTAAAAAAATACACTAATTAATTTTAGGGCACACAAAGGCAATAAACGACCCATTTTTTTTGTAGTTACATAGTTACATAGTAGGTGAGGTTGAAAAAAGACACAAGTCCATCAAGTCCAACCTATGTGTGTGATTATGTGTCAGTATTACATTACATATCCCTGTATATTGCGGTCATTCAGGTGATTATCTAAGAGTTTCTTGAAGCTATCAATGCTCCCCGCTGAGACCACCGCCTGTGGAAGGGAATTCCACATCCTTACCGTTCTTACAGTAAAGAACCCTCTACGTAGTTTAAGGTTAAACCTCTTTTCTTCTAATTGTAATGAGTGGCCACGAGTCTTATTAAACTCTCTTCTGCGAAAAAGTTTTATCCCTATTGTGGGGTCACCAGTACAGTATTTGTAAATTGAAATCATATCCCCTCTCAAGCGTCTCTTCTCCAGAGAGAATAAGTTCAGTGCTTGCAACCTTTCCTCATAACTAAGATCCTCCAGACCCTTTATTAGCTTTGTTGCCCTTCTTTGTACTCGCTCCATTTCCAGTACGTCCCTCCTGAGGACTGGTGCCCAGAACTGGACAGCATACTCCAGGTGTGGCCCGACCAGAGTCTTGTAGAGCGGGAGAATTATCGTTTTATCTCTGCATGTGATCCCCCTTTTAATGCATGCCAATATTCTGTTTGCTTTATTAGCAGCAGCTTGGCATTGCATGCCATTGCTGAGCCTATCATCCACTAGGACCCCCAGGTCCTTTTCCATCCTAGATTCCCCCAGAGGTTCTCCCCCCAGTGTATAGATTGCATTCAGATTTTTGCCACCCAAATGCATTATTTTACATTTTTCTACATTGAACCTCATTTGCCATGTAGTCGCCCACCCCATTAATTTGTTCAGGTCTTTTTGCAAGATTTCCACATCCTGCAGAGAAGTTATTGCCCTGCTTAGCTTAGTATCGTCTGCAAATACAGAGATTGAACTCTTTATCCCATCCTCCAGGTCGTTTTATGAACAAATTAAATAGGATTGGTCCCAGCACAGAACCCTGGGGAACCCCACTACCCACCCCTGACCATTCTGAGTACTCCCCATTTATCACCACCCTCTGAACACGCCCTTGTAGCCAGTTTTCAATCCATGTACTCACCCTATGGTCCATGCCAACGCACCTTATTTTGTATAGTAAACGTTTATGGGGAACTGTGTCAAATGCTTTTGCAAAATCCAGATACACCACGTCTACGGGCCTTCCTTTATCTAGATGGCAACTCGCCTCCTCATAGAAGGTTAATAGATTGGTTTGGCAAGAACGATTCTTCATGAATCCATGCTGATTACTGCTAATGAAATCATTCTTATTACTAAAATCTTGTATATAGTCCCTTATCATCCCCTCCAAGAGTTTACATACTATTGATGTTAGGCTAACTGGTCTGTAATTCCCAGGGATGTTTTTTGGGCCCTTTTTAAATATTGGTGCTACATTGGCTTTTCTCCAATCAGCTGGTACCATTCCAGTCAATAGACTGTCTGTAAATATTAGGAACAACGGTCTGGCAATCACCTGACTGAGTTCCCTAAGTACCCTCGGATGCAAGCCATCTGGTCCCGGTGATTTATTAATGTTAAGTTTCTCAAGTCTAATTTTAATTCCGTCCTCTGTTAACCATGGAGGTGCTTCCTGTGATGTGTCATGAGGATAAACACTGCAGTTTTGCTTACTGAAGCCCCCCGATTCACTTGTGAAGACTGAGGAGAAGAATAAATTCAATACCTTTGCCATCTCCCCATCCTTTGTAACCAGATGTCCTTCCTCATTCTTTATGGGGCCAATATGGTCTGTCCTCCCTTTTTTACTGTTTACATACTTAAAGAATTTCTTGGGATTTCTTTTGCTCTCCTCCGCTATGTGTCTTTCATGTTCTATCTTAGCCATCCTAATTGCACCCTTACATTTCTTATTGCATTCTTTATAAATTCTGAATGCTGAGGATGATCCCTCAACCTTGTATTTTTTGAAGGCCTTCTCCTTTGCTTTTATATGCATTTTTACATCGGAGTTAAGCCATCCAGGATGTTTGTTCGCTCTTTTAAATTTATTACCCAATGGGATACATTGGCTAATGCCCTTATTTAATATGCTCTTAAAGCAAACCCATCTCTCCTCCGTATTCTTTGTTCCTAATATTTTATCCCAATTTATGCCTTTTAGCAAGGTTTGTAGTTTAGGGAAGTTGGCTCTTTTGAAATTCAGTGTCTTTGTGTTCCCTTCATGTTTCCTATTTGTGTGATTTATACTGAAACTAATTGACCTGTGATCGCTGTTACCTAAATTGCCCCGTATTACCACATCTGTTATCAGGTCTGTATTATTGGTAATCAGTAGATCTAGTAATGTTTTATTTCTAGTTGGTGCGTCTACCATCTGACCCATAAAGTTGTCCTGCAAAACACTAAGGAACTGGCGAGCCTTAAATGAATGCGCGGTTCCCTCTGCCCAGTCTATGTCTGGATAATTAAAATCCCCCATTATGATAACACTTCCCATCCTTGCTGCTAATCCAATTTGTGATAGGAGATCCGTCTCCACTTCCTCCCTCAGGTTTGGGGGCCTATAGCATACTCCCAATATTATTTTCCCCTTAGCTTCATCCCTTTGGAGCTCTACCCATAAAGATTCCACCTCCTCCCTAGCCCCCTCAGTGATGTCATCTCTCACACTCACTTGTACATTATTCTTGATATATAGGCATACCCCTCCCCCTTTTTTACCTTCTCTATCCTTGCGGTATGGGGTATACCCTTGAATGTTTGCCAGCCAATCATGAGAGCTGTTGAACCAGGTCTCTGAAATTCCCACAAAATCCAAATCCTCCTTGTACAACCGTATCTCTAGTTCACCCATCTTGTCCGCCATGCTCCTGGCATTGGTGAACATGCCACATAGTTTAGACTGGTCGCATATTGTCCTCGTATTGGGTGTTTCAAGATTGCAACTAGGACTTGCTACTATACTCACCTTGTGTTCTTGTGCTTTGGTTAACCTACCACTAATGCCCCCCAAAACTACCCTCTGGACTATCTTCCGCGCTGGCTATCACTGTCTCTGGACCCTCCCCCCCATCGCCTAGTTTAAAAACCCCTCTAACTTTTTGGCCATCTTCATTCCCAGCAGATCTGCACCCTCCTCATTTAGGTGCAGTCCGTCCCTTCTATAGTACCGGTTACCGACTGAGAAGTCGGCCCAGTCCTCCAGGAACCCAAACCCCTCCTTACTACACCAGCTCTTCAGCCACTTGTTTACTTCCCTAATCTCCCTCTGCCTTTCTGGTGTGGCTCGATGTACCGGTAGTATTCCTGAGAACACTACCTTGGAGGTCCTTTTCCTCAATTTAGCTCCTAAGTCCCTAAAATCGTTCTTTAGGACACTCCATCTGCCTCTGACTTTGTCAAAATATAAAAGATGCGGTTGCGCGAGTAAATACCCAAATAATACCCACCTTAAATTTGTGTGCTTCCATGAAATGGCAACAAACTTCAGTACCCTATATTTTCAATAGGCAAAACTTTAAAAGCCCCCTATAGGTCGTCATTTTAGCATTACAGAGGTGGTCTGGTGCTAGAAATATTGCTGTCTGGTGTGCACGGCCATATGAAACGTGTATCACAATCGACTTTTATAATGTGTAGGTGCCCCCGATGCGCTAGTTTACGTTCATACAGGCATTTGGAATGTGTTTAGAGGATAAATTCACCTTTCATAACATGTTACACCCATATTTATACCTGCTTACCTGCATAAAAAAAAAAGAGGTGAACTTGTTTTTTTACCTTCACGGTGCAAACTTTTCAAATTTGGTAGTAAAATTCAACCATTCAGAGCTCCATCTCTGGTCGATGACCAGGTGTTATATTACACCACTGGTCACATACTGCAACACCCTATTCACCTGGAGATCTTACAAGTTATTTGAGTGCCTCATTTCACCATGATGATCAGTTCAGGACAGTCTACTTTGCGATTACTCCACAGGAAAATACCCTCAAAACTCGCTAAAATTAAGATTATGCAAAAAGGAGCCAATTCAGAACATCAGTTGCACATTTGCTCTGCTGAAGGCTCGTTAAACACTCAACCTCAGAGTGACCATGCATCCCTTGTATCACTCCCTAGGAGTGGAGGGATATCTGTTGCAATTTGCTTCTCTCTGGGTCACAGACATCCCAAAAGTGTGAGTCCAATCAGTGGTTTCAAAAGGGTACAGAATATAGTTCAGAACTGTACCGCTTTCTTTATTCCTATACAGGTTTTATATAGCGCTAGCAGTTTGCAAAGCGCTTTATAACATGAGGGCAGACAGTACAGTTACAATACTATTCAATACAGGAGGAATCGGAGGGCCCTGCTCGTTAGAGCCAACAATCTAGAAGGGAGGGTCAAGTGAAACAAAAGGTAATAACTGTAGGGGATGAGCTGATGGAGAAAATTAAAGCGGGGGTCCACCTATCTATCATTTTTTTTTTTTTAGTTCATTCACAAACTTTTCTTCTCAGCATTACATACTCGCATATTGTGTGTAATATGTCCGCCTGTGTAAGATTTCGTCGGAAAGAATAACTTATATTATTCACTGCAGCCGTTTTCCTTCTTCATTGTGGGCATTTGAAGCCCACAAGCATTTATTTCCTGGATGTGGTGAATGCTGTGCTCCCAGCATTCACCGCTTGTTCCCGCACATGCTCAGTGGCATCCTGGGAAGCCTGAGACTAGCTCCCAGGAGTCTGGGAGAGGCTAGAAACACGCCTACTCCCACGGGAGGAGAATCAGGAAGTGCAAAGAAGAATAGAAAAATAAAAGGTAATTACGGCGATTTAAATTTTTTTAAACGGCATGTCAGCATCTAGGCAAGGAAGAGAATACATACAGATATTGTTCAAAATTTGGGTGGAACCCCGCTTTAAAAAAAAAAAGTTGTTAGGTGTGGGTAGCATAGGCTTCTCTGGAGGGGAGGGTTTTCAGGGATTGTCTAAAAGCTAATCAAGTAGGAGATAATCGGACAGATTGGGGTAAGGAGTTCAGTAGAATTGGAGAGAGCAGGAGGTCTTGAGAGGAACGAAGAGAATGATTAGGGTGGTATTTTGAGACTAGGCTAGTGATGTAGCTAGTGGTTAAGTTGTGGATGGCTTTGTAAGTTTGCATTTTGAATTTAATTTGTTCTCAAAGGTTTTGGCACCCTTACTTACCATTCTCTGAACATGCAGATGACTGGCAGTCTAGACAACCTTCTCCTGAAGGATTCATCTCAACTCATTATAAATGGCCAAAAGACAATCCAGCTGCTCCAGGCCTTTGGCAATGTTCAATTTCAGCAAATCTCCTCTCCAGCCTTCTCTGCACCCTGTATATGCTTGGGTCTAATCCTGGATACATACCAAGAGGAAATCTTTGTTCCATAAAAAAATGTTCTTTAAGAGCTCGTGCTCAAGAATGATCACAAAACTCCCACAGTGAAATTTGCCGCTTCTTGTTCTAATAGGCTTGTCTTGGTAGATTTCCACTTCAGCTCTAACGGTGACAAAAAAATAAATCTTTCCTTTCTTACAATTGGAAAGTTCTTACAATAGACCGAAGTCTTTCCGACTGGGGTGGAGTCTTCCAATCCTTAACAGTTCATGGAACATGGTCCAGAGAGAAACCAAATTCCCATCAACATCTTGAATTTCAAAGCTTTCAGGTTGTCCTTTCATCACGGGACTCCCCTTCTATAAAGGCACTCCCTATTCAGGTCCATTCCACCACAGTGGTGTGTATCCGCCAAAAATGGAGCACAAGGAGCCTGGCTGCCTTGAAGGTAGCAAACCAGATTCTTTATGTTCAGAAACTCTCTTTCCAGGGATTTCTGCAGTCAGCATCCTAGTAGTTAACTGCCAATTGAATTATCTCAGCTGCCATTGCTTGGACTAATGGGAAAGGCCTCTTCATCTAGATGTGTTTGGTCTGATGTCCCAAAGAAATGTTCTGGGCTTTAAGCACCAAGGCTCTATTGCCCAACTGTGTAAGTTAGCAACTTGGTCTTCTGTTCATACTTTCTCAAAGTTTTACCAGGTGGATGTTTAATTTTTCTGTGGATGAAGCTTTTGGCCGAAGGATTCTTTCAGCGGGACTTTGAACTTGAGTTCTGGACTCCTGTTGTCTTTTGAACTTGACGAAGTACAGTTTGCGTAATTACACACACACACACCCCACCCCCCTTCTTTGCTCACATGGTTTATGACTAATCTACCTGTGTTCTGTATTTTGACTAGACTAAAAATTCAATATTTTGCAGTATACATCACAGGCCTTAGTACAAAACTTGAGTGGGATAGGATTATAGGGAGGCACATGTCCAAAAACCAGCCAGATCTCCATTTGACTTGAAGGCCAGAGGAGAGGGATATGGTCTCATAGACCCCAGATCTCTCCATAAAGAGGGCCTGTCACGGCCGATGCTATCACAAAGGAGAAGGATCATCCCTTGTGATATCATTTTTTTTTAAGGTACAGTGTTAAATAAATTAAAAAGCACTTGGTGAATAATTGTATACTGATACTTGGCCAAGTAGATTACTCTGATCTTAAAAGGACTTAACAATGTGTTTCTATAGTGAAAAGCTCTTTCATCTAATGTGGGTGTATATATGTATAGGTGTTTTAACCACTTCAGCCCCGGAATATTTGGCTGCTCAATGACGAGGCCATTTTTTTTTTTTTTTTTTGCGATATGACATTGTCACTTTAACTATTAAGTGCGCAGTCGTGCGACGTACCCAAAAAAATTTGACGTCCTTTTTCCCCCCACAAATATAGCTTTCTTTTGGTGGTATTTAATCGTGTCTGTGGTTTTTATTTTTTGAATATATATAAACAGAGTGACAATTTTAAAAATAAGAATGGAAGAGAGGAACAAATCAAAACACCACATCCCAATTAGTAATTATTTTAAGAGATACGGGACTGGAGGTCACAAGCCTCGGGACTTTTGAGGTGTTATATATATTTTTAAAGTATTCACCAAAAACATTCGATAAAACATAGGTTTTATTACAAATATTTAAAAAAACATGAGACAAATTCATAGGACAACTACAATTATTCCACTGAGATATGATGCATAGATAATACCACTTTCTCAACCTGTTTCGCTCGGCAGAGCTTCCTCAGGAGACTTTAGGTGTGGCATTTATTAAGCTATGGATAACCAAAGATTTGATAAGCGCTCATGTTGCACATTATATTTCATCTACAAAGTACCAATTGGCATACATGATTATGCAGAGAATATCAAAATACATTAAGGATAGAACAAGTTAAGGGCATAGAAACAACATTAAATAGGGTAATGACTATAGAGAAAAAAGAAAATGAAAAGAATCAATGAACCTTACCAACACTGCTTCAAAATGCCTCAAGTCTATATATAGCTTAAAATGAAGGTAGAAAAATTCATATTTCTATTGTGCAAATACACTGTGCCTCTTCACCTTGATTTCCATCAGAGTTTGCAGAGAAGGACAAAAATTTGATTTGGGAGTTTTTCTATTAGAAAAAAACAACACAGCATAATAGAATAGGGAATATATATATATTTAAATCAGCAAAGATCAAGCAAAAAGCCTAATTGGCAATAATGGGAAGGGGAAATGCATTACCTTCAATGAATCAATGCAATTGAATCAATCGTGTGCTTAAGTCACATCCACAGTGATGATTAAAATATTCACCTTGCTGATGGGGATCTTAAAAGATTGGGAGAGGAGCGAAAGGTCAAGCGGTATGGTCACATCACCCGCAGCTAATAGAACCACGGACATCGCTGCTTATTTCTTGCGGAATTCGGCAACTCCGTCACAGGCCCCGGAGTCCAAGATGGCGCCGCCACGCTCTGGCAATGCAGGCACAGCATCGCTCAAGAAGACAGGCAAGGGGCTCTCCAATGCTCCACAAGGTAACGGATCTCTCCCTAACAGAGCTGATTCCCCGATCCTGTCCCCAGAAATCCCTGGGGCTGATAGCTGCTCATCCATACAGCCTGCTAACACTCAGGAGCAGCCATTTCCTGAATGCTGGAAAGGGATACTCGCCCTCCTCCCCACAAAACAGGACATCACTGAATCTACAGCTACTATTGTGAATACCCTGTCTAAAGAGATTCATGATTTAAAGCAGAGAATAGATACTGTAGACTCCAGGGTATCAGAGGTGGAAACATCTGCTTCTCTGCTAGAGTCAAGAATGTCAGACATAGAAAAGGCTCATTTGGATTATAAAAGGCGCCTGATCCTGATGCAACTTTCAATCGATGATGGCGAAAATCGCAGCAGGAGAAACAATATCAGAGTGCGCGGCCTGCCTGAAGCCACTTCAGGAAGTGATCTCAGAACAACGATTGTGGCCATATTCAATCGACTACTTGACAAGCCCCCTACAGCGGAACTAGAATTGGACCGTGTGCACCGTGTGCAGGGTCCCAGGGGAGGAGATGATCTCGCACCGAGAGACATATTGGCGAGAGTTCATTATTACACAATTAAGGAAGAGATCCTGAGAAGAGCGTGGTCTCAGGGCCCCTTGGACTTTGATGGGGCGTCGGTGCAATTTTTCCCTGATATATCGCGGATGACCCTGCGTATGAGAAGCCAAATACGTCCACTGCTAGAAGCTATCAGAACGACAGGTGCCACCTACAGATGGGGCCACCCATTCCACTTGATCGTCCTGAAAGGAAATAACTCTTTTGCGCTGCGTTGGCCAGACCAATTGCCGGATTTGTTCAGGTTTCTGGAGATCCCCGGGTTCTCGATACCCAACTGGTTGGACTTTCCGATCACCTTCAATAACACGAGATCTATGTCACCAAGACCCCAACGACCCAGCAGACGACAATGGAGATCAAGATCCAGGACAACTCCAAGAGACAATCCTACCTCACCGGAGTCCTAACTGACCGCGCTGGCTCAGAAGGCTACGTACTGAGATGCAAGAAGGGGACTCCTGTGGTTGTTAGGACTCTAGACCACACTGATATCCTTTTTCTTTCACCGTACAGTAAACTCTAAGTTTTATGAGTAGAACGTAAAGTGATACAGGGGTATATTATATGTATGCTGGAGGGACTTTTTGCTCCTCCGTGAAAAGATGACATGCCTTAGTTTGGCGTATTGATTCGAATTCTGCTGGGGGTCTCGCCGCGCCTCCGCCTCATCGCTTCACAGGTTCCTCAGGGGCAGTTATCATGCTCTTTAGTTGGGGGTTTTTTTTTTTTTTGTTTTTACCCTTCTTTTTGTGGGGCATGAGGTGGAGGGGTAAGGGGGACTCTAATCTATAAAGACACGGAGTTATGTTTAGCATGTTTAGCTTGTTACCCTCTGGTTCCTTATCAAGAGGGTTGGTTGCAATACTTACACTGTATTAGAAATGTAGGCTCACATAGATCCCTTAGTGGATTCACATTTCACTTGCGGTGGTCGCATACACATATTTGATGATTTTACAGCAAAGAATCAAGTTGTTTAGGGTTTTTTATTTTTGTCTGATGTTTAAAACGGTAATAGTCAGGCATTGTTCATCATGCCGGTTCTCTCCTGACGACACGTCTCCCGTTGTGTCGCAGAGTCTAGTCTTCCACACCCACTAATAGGAAGCGCATATTTGCGTAAGGCTTTATATAGCAACAGCTGGATAATTAGTTTATCCTTCTTAGTATTTTTCTCTATATCTTTTCAACTCCAATTCCTACTTTTCTCTTCCTCTTCGTCCCTCCTTTATATCCGGTTTCCCCCTTCCCTTTCTACCCCAACTCTACAACCCTCCCTTCCCCTCCATATCCCCCCCCTTTTCTTTCCCTTCCCTGTTCCTTCTCGACTTTTTCCCTTCCCTACCCTCCCCCGATTGGCTGCCGGGGTGCGACATGGCCCCCCCGGGAGGGCCTCCGGGCTCACACTATGGTAATGAGATAAAATTTACCTCCCTCAATGTCAGAGGCCTAGCTACCCCGGAAAAACGCTCCAGACTCCTCACAGATCTAAAAAAAATGCGCACACAGGTGGCGCTCATTCAGGAAACACATTTCAAACAGTCGGCAGTCCCCAGACTCTGCAACAGGGACTTCCCCACTGTATATCACGCTCCCTCCCCTCTGTCAAAATCAAAGGGGGTCAGTATATTGATAGCCAGATCACTGCCGTGGACACTATTAGAAGAGAGAGCTGACCCACTGGGCCGATTCTTGCTCTTAAAGGGCAAGATCAGAAATACCACAGTGACCCTAGTAAACGTCTATTTCCCTAATTCTGACCACCTGTCCTTCTTACGATCCCTCATTCCATTAATCTTAGATTTTCGGGAGGGTCTGTTCCTGATGGGCGGGGATTTCAATTTTGCTCCGGAGCCACTACTGGATGTATCAAGGGGGGCATCTCATCTGTCTTTCTCATACCTTAAAAAACTCAAGGTTGAATTAACCAATCTACAGTTGATCGACCCCTGGAGGATCATGCACCCCGGTGAGAGGGATTTTACCTTTTTTTCTGCGGTGCATGGTACATACTCCAGGATAGACTTCTTCCAGATCCAACATAAAGACTTACCGCTTGTCACCGCATCCCAGATTGACTACATCTCCCTCTCTGACCATGCCCCTACGCATGTGACCCTTTGCTGGGATACAGAACTCAGGTCCCCTCCAACCTGGAAACTAAATGAGTCATTATTACAAATCCCCGAGATACGTGAGGAGATAAGCAGGACACTGACCAATTACTTCTCAGAAAATACAGACCCCGAGCTGTCTCCAATGACAGTGTGGGAAGCCCATAAATGTGTAATAAGAGGGGAATTAATTAGGATTGGGGCAGCGAAAAAAAGAGAAAGGACTAAACAGATTGACCTCCTGATCTCCCGGGTGCGGTCTCTCGAGCTACTTCACAAGAAGTCCCTAGCGGAAACACACCTCCAGGCTTTACTGAAGACCAGGGGTGAATTGAAAGACCTCTTGTACCACAAAACGGTACAAAACCTGGCCTGGGCTAAAAGGTCCATGTTTGAATTCTCTAACAAGCCGGGGACCATGCTAGCCAGACTACTTCGTGGCCCGAGACAACGTACTTACATTCCCTCTATAGTGACCTCACAGGGAACTACGGTCCACACCTCTAGGGATATAGCCAAGGAATTTGCTGCATATTACCAACAACTATATAACTTGCACAAGGGGGAACCTACTGATCTTTTAACAGAAAGAGAGGTGTCAGCGGGGGAATACATCCGGTCTTCGGGTATGCCTACTCTACCAGCTGATGTGGGAGACTCATTTGAGTCAGACATCACCCCTGAAGAACTCTCTCTAGCCTTGGCCCAAACGAAGCCAAGGAAGGCACCCGGGCCGGATGGCTTCACCCTGACCTATTACCAGACCTTCGGGTCTCACTTATCGACACACTTCCTGAAAGCCTACAACGCACTAAAAGAAGGAGGCAATAACATGGTAGACTCCCTAAGGGCATTTATATCTTTGATCCCAAAAGAGGGGAAGGATCCTAGCCACTGCAGTAATTACCGCCCGATTGCTCTACTAAACGTGGACCTTAAATTGTTTTCCAAAATCCTGGCTAACAGATTACTCCCCCATGTCCCACAATTAATACACTTTGACCAGGCGGGATTCGTGCCGCTGAGGGAGTCGAGAGACAACACCATAAGAGTCCTCAACCTTATCCACAAAGCGCAGACCGTCAAGAAGCCTTTTCTGCTACTTTCTACAGACGCGGAGAAGGCTTTTGATAGGGTGGCCTGGCATTTTATGCGGGCCACTCTGGAACATATTGGTGTTGGGCCAAATATGAGAGGCTGGATAGCGTCTCTCTACTCGGCTCCCTCGGCGGCAGTAAGAGTCAATGAGTGGCGATCGGATTTCTTTAACATCTCTAACGGGACGAGACAGGGGTGCCCCCTGTCCCCATTAATTTTTATTTTGACTCTTGAGCCGTTCCTGTGTAGCGTCCGCAGGAATCCCAATATAACCGGGATCACGAAGCCCTCGGGGCATCACAAAATTGCGGCCTTCGCTGACGATCTGATTTTCTTCGTCTCCAACCCACGTATCTCACTACCTAACATCTTAGAAGCTCTACGGTTGTATGGCGAAGTCTCAAATTTCAAGGTCAACTGTGCCAAGTCCGCAGTGCTAAATGTCACTCTACCAGTCACGGAAGCAGTAAATATGAGCAAATCCTTCCCGTTTCGTTGGGCGGAGAAATCCATCCGTTACCTGGGGGTGAACATCACTCCGGACTTGGCACACCTGTACACATGTAATTTTCAACCCTTACTCCAAAGACTTAAAATTGACCTCCAGACCTGGCACAAACTCACTTTGACCTGGTTTGGCCGATGCAATGCCCTGAAAATGACGGCCCTGCCCCGTGTTCTATATGTACTCCAAACATTGCCGATATATTTACCCATGACCTTCTTTAAGCAAATACAGTCCATCGTGAGGGAGTTCATCTGGGCTCATAAAGCCCCCAGAATAAACATGCAAACACTCTCCAGACCCAAGGAGAGGGGGGGCATCGGTCTACCAGACATCTCTCGTTATTACCGAGCGGTACACCTTGCCAGGATTGTCGATTGGCATTGCAACAAAGAGTCCAAACAATGGGTAGGAATGGAAATCGAGGATTCCTCGATCCCCCTACTCCCATCCCCGTGGCTCTTATCCCCACTTACAGAAGACCTGAAAAACCACCCGCTAATAGGAGCTACCCTTCGGGTGGCGAGGAAAATATTCCGTAATACGGATATATCACCGTTACCTTCCCCCCTGACCCCTATCATCGGTAACCCAGACTTTCCCCCCGGACTTACAAGTCGTAGACTGAGACAATTAATCACCTCTGAGAAACAATCCCTGGGGGAGGTTTGGCCCCAGGGGGAACTCCCATCTTCTTCCACAGTCTCTAGACTCACAGAACCTCCGTTAGACAGTCTCAGTACCATCCAGCTTAGACATTTCCTGCAGACTCTTCAGAAAGCTCCCTATGTCCCGCGGGGTCACACTCCCCTGGAATCTCTGTGTAAATCAGGGGAACCGATAAGGCACGCACTCTCATTTTTATATAACCTCCTCACTACTCAGGGAGAGGACAAGGCACCAGAGTTTCTATTGAAGTGGGAAAGAGATCTAGAGACACAGTTTACTACACAACAACAAGAGAAGATCTTGGCCTTGGCTCACAAGTCCTCGATGGCAAGTCACTATCAAGAATCGGGATACAAAATCCTGACCAGGTGGTATAGAGTCCCATATATGTTACACAAAATGAACCCTACGCTCTCGGATAGGTGTTGGAGGTGTGGCACAGAAGTGGGAAATATGCTCCATGTCTTTTGGTCGTGTCCGGTCCTGAGACCCTTTTGGGAGGCGGTGACTTCGACCATTCAAAGCTTGACCTCGGTCGAACTTCGAGACAACCCAGCTGCATGCCTCCTACACCTAACCGCTAGACCCATTAGTAAATACAAGAAAACTTTGACAATGCAACTCCTAAACGCAGCTAGAGCCTGTATACCCGTACTATGGCGAGATCCCCACCCACCTACTAAGATCCTGTGGTATTCGAAAGTAAACTGTATTCTACAGATGGAGGAACTGACTGCAACTCTACAAAACAAGGAGGAACAATTTATGGACAAGTGGAGACCCTGGAGATATTTTGTTGGTACTGACACATATCTACAGGAGTTAGTACAAGCACAAACCCAATCTACTTGAAGGGGCGTCCCCGTGGTTACTGCTAAAACAGGCACCTGTATATGCCCCTCTGGGGTCCGGCAGGTGGATCTGGTGGGGGGGCGGTGTCGCAGCCTACCCGTCTATCTCCCTTCCTTGAACTCATCTCCCCCCTCTCCCCTGTCCTCCTGTCTCTTCTTCCCCGCTTTCCCCCTGATTCCCTACTGTTCCCCTCTTTCTCTGTTACTTTGTCCTGATAAGCCCACCAAGTAGCCGTGATGACGGCGTTAACGAATTATTGAACACATATTATTCACGGTGAGCTGGAAACATTTGTTCGTTTAGCACTAAACATATCTGTAGTAAAATATTTTAAGTATTATATTATATACCAATACTGTTAAAGATATGTTCACAGTTCATGCAAGGAGGCCCTTTGTAGGCTACCTTGATTCATTACATTCTGAAATAATACATAGTTGGCTGGAACACACATGTATTACCCCACTTGTTTGGTGGTCAACCTGATTCAGGTCTATGGTTTCAATCTACTGTATCCTTAACATGTTAATGTATGAAAATGTACGACCTGTCATACTAGACATTGTATCCATGCCTTCTGTACAACAAAATAAAGGAATTAAAAAAAAAAAAAAAAAAAAAAGCGGTATGGTCACAGGGACCCCAAGTACCATAGGATGAGGTCAAATGTGACCAAGCGCTAATGCTCTCCAAGTAAAGGGACCTAGGAAATAATGAACAATAGAAAGACATGAGAACTAATATATGGAGCAAATATGTAAGCAAGTGTCCATCCCAGAACGCAAGCATCTTTTTTTCAGACAACTATTCATCACTCAGCAAAGTTAGCGTTCGGGGATAGAAACTTACTTAAAAATAAAATCCAGTCCCGTATCTCTTTAATTAGAGTGACAGTTTTGAAAACACAGTATTTTGTACTTTTTTGCTATAATAAATCTCCCCGATGCTTTAAAAAAAAAAAAATTTTCCTCAGTTTTTGGTAATAAAAATCGCAATAGGCTTGCGCAAAAGTTATAGCATCTACAAAATAGGGGATAGATTTGACTTTTTTTTTTTCTTACTAGTAATGGCGGCGATCTGCGATTTTTCATCGGGACTTTGATATTGCAGCGGACAAATTGGACACTTTTGACGCATTTTTGGGACCATTGACAATTATACAGAAATCAGTGCTATAAAAATGCACTGATTACTGTATAAATGTCACTGGTAGGGAAGGGCTTAACACTTGGGGGCAATCAAGGGGTTAACTGTGTTCCCTGGGGTGTTCTAACTGTAGGGGGGATGGGACTGTCTAGGAGGAGGAGAGAGATCGGTGTTTAGTATGAACAAATGATAATGTCTACTCTCCTGAAAGAACTGGGATTTGTGTGTTTACACACAGAACCTGGTTCTCGCTAGGTCACAAGCGATCAAGGGTGCCCGGCGGTCATCGCGCCTGCTGGGCACATGCTGTGCTCGCGCCTAGTGGCCAAAAGAAGCGACGTAAGGTAACGACGTTTCGCCCAGCTGTGCCATTCTGCAGCAGTAAAACTGCGGCGGCTGGTTGACAAGCGGTTAACGTGGCCTTATAAATGGTGAATTGTAATGTTTCATTGCAGCTTTCTCGGTTTGCAGGGTGCATACAATTTTTTTGATATTTTTTTTTTTCTCTCTATAGTAGTCGCATAAAGAGATTCTCAGATTCTTTTTGGTTTGTTATACTTTTTCTAACAAGCAACTCCAGGTTTAGAGTCTGGTATGTTGTCACCATTGATTTGTTTTTTATTTTTGTTTTTTAACTAGCCTTGCCAGAAATATTCTGAAGCCAGATTACTTGTTTGTTGTGGTTGGCCAAGTTGGTGGTGCCTGCAGTGATGTGGAACAGGTGGTCATGGAAGTTGAAGAATTCGGGAAGAAAGACAAATTGATGGAAATCTTACAAGAGATAGGTAGAAATAACATCATCAGTAGCAACATATTTGTTTTTAATCCAAAGAATGGCCATTATGAATCCTAATGTGCAGTGTAGGTAATTGGAGTGGAACTTCAGCCAAATGTAAAATAAAAAGTTTAAATGCAAACCACCTCCACTCTAATGTGCAAAACCATTTGGCTGCTGAAACTTAAAATCCTTAGTTTTACCCTTAATGCGTATATCATAAAGAGAATATTTAAACTGCTCTTTCCCTCAATGAGATCTAGAATGTCTTTTCCAATGTTATACAAAACAAGTCCTTACGTTTCAGGGCTTTTTAAAGAGCGTGTTCATTTTTAGAATTTCTTTTTGTATTGTATTTTTCTTTTTCTGTTTAATTCATTTAGGTAGTGAACGCACAATGGTGTTTGTGAAAACGAAGAAGAAAGCAGATTTCATTGCTACGTTTCTCTGTCAAGAAAAAGTCCCATCAACCAGCATTCATGGGTAAAGGGTAGTTCATATTGGGGGTGGGGTGGGTTCTAAGATATTATTACATAAACTTAAGGCCCCCTTGCATGCAGTGTGGCTGCACCTGTACCCCCCAGGTATACTTAAACACTGGGATGGACACAGTACAGCTGGACATCTGAAAGCGTTTATGTAGAAACAAAAACATTTCTGGGGTTTTTCTTTTTGCATCTGTTTCTTTAGGGGAGAAGTGAGAGGAAATTCTTTAAGTGAGGGGAATCCCTAGTTTTCACCTGGGTAATCAGAACTCGTATGTCCATTGGAAGATATCTCATCAATTCCTGTTTTAGTCAACCCAAAATAGGTTTTTTTTTTGTGGTGGGGGTTTACCCACAGAACCTGATGTGTTCTAATCCTACTTCACTTCGGTCTAAAACAAGTAGTTTTGCCTTTAGGTATAATTTAATCAAATATATATGTGCAATTAGTTTAGTACCGAATTAATTTTTCGACAAATTCATTAATTCGGAAATATTTAAATGAATGCAAACCTGTTTAAACCAATTTTTCCGAAAATCATAAAACCGAAAATTTGAAAATCTGAAATAATTCTGAACTAATAACTATTACGTTATAGGTATTGGAATGTTGGTGAATGTAACTAATACGAATTTATCCAAAGTTACGAATTATCCAAAAGAACAAATGCTGCATCTAAATGAACGTAACAAATTAATAATAATAAATGATAAACTTTTTATTTATTCGTTGCGTTCTATTCGTTTAGATGCAGCATTTGTTTTCGGATAATTCGTATTCGTTACGTTCACTAATGGCCAAATTTGAAAGGAAATTCCAATACCTATAATTTAATAGTAATCTTTAATATTGGTTATTTCAGATTTTCTTTCTTATTCACGATTTTATTCGCAAGAATGAATTTCGATCTTACCAAATGACCCCGAAAACTAGAAAAAAATAAACAAACCAAATATAATAGATTTCTCATGCATTCTCTTAAAGTAATTGCCTTGTTTGAGTTTTTTTTTTTTTTTGTGCATCAAAGCGGTTTCGGGTATATTAGTGATTACTAAACCTATTTTTCTTTATTTCCAGTGACCGAGAACAAAGGGAGCGAGAGACAGCTCTAAGGGACTTTAAAACGGGACAGTGTCCTGTAATTGTAGCCACTTCCGTTGCTGCCAGGGGACTAGATATTGAAAATGTTAGTTATGTCATCAATTTTGATATCCCGGATGATATAGATGAATATGTTCATAGAATTGGACGTACTGGACGCTGTGGCAATACAGGAAGAGCAATCTCATTCTTTGATAAAAGAGGTGACGACGAGCAAAGGATTGCTCGTTCACTTGTGAAAGTTTTATCTGATGTAAGTTCTGAACTGAAAGATCTGGCAAAATTGATTTTACCTTGTTTTGACATAGTCTCTAAATCAGTAGAATTTGTTTGAAAATGTTTGCTTTTGAGATGTTCACTAGATTTCCTAATGGTGAGTGGTGTTCAATCAACATTTGTTTTCAACAACCATATTCGGAGGAGCAGGCTAAAAAACAAAATTCAACCGATATTTTGTGAATATGGTTTTCGTTCAACCACTTCCGGACTGCCCACCGCACATGTACTTCAGCAGGTACAACACACACTGAGGGAACACATTTAACCCTTTGATCGCCCTTAGTGTTAACCCCTTCCCTGACAGTTTCATTTATACTTTTTGATCAGTGATTTTTTTTTTTTTTTAGCACTGATCACTTTTGGTGTCACTGGTCCCCAAAAAGTGTCACTTGTGGTCAGAGTTGTCCCGCTAAAGATCGCAGATCTTGGCCGTTACCAGTAAAAACAATCAATAAGAAATTAAACGTCCCTAAATTCCCTATTTTGTAGACACTAACCTTTGCGCAAACCAATCAATATACGCTTATTGGGATTTTTTTTTTTTTTAACCAAAAACATGTAGAAGAATGCATATTGGCCTAAACTGATGAACAAATGTATGTATTTTTATAAAATTTTAATTTATTTGTATATGTATTATAGCAGAAAGTACAAAATTTTTATTTCAAAATTGTCACACTTTTTTTGTTTATAGCGCAAAAAATAAAAACCGCAGAGATGATCAAATACCACCAAAAGAAATCTCTATTTGTGGGGGGGAAATGGGCATCAATTTTTGTTTGGGTACAGCGTCTCACGACCACGCAATTGTCAGTTAAATCAATGCAGTGTCATATCGCAAAAAATGGCCTGGTCATTAAGGGTGTAAATCCTTCCAGGGCTGAAGTGGTTAAGCAAAAATTTAAATACTTTGTAATGATGAAGCCTGTTTATACGTGGTTGAAGTAAATTTTAAGAGCTTTTGAGTTAAATTGGACTACTCAATGGCAATGAGGGAATATTCTGACGTATGTTTTGATTTTTTTTTTTTTTTTTTCTACGTACTTTTTTAAACGAAAATCTAAATGTGACTAGTTGTAGAGTAGGAAATTGTTTTAATAGACTATATTGTCGTTATATGATTCTTAGATTTTTAATTTAAGCTCTTTAGCGCCTCCCGGCCCCTTAAGCGGTTTGATCCCGGGGGGCAGGGCTTTGTAATTTTTATTTTTATTTTTTTTTCTTTGATGGTAAACATGACAAATAGAGAGGGTGTGAATCTCCCCAATGGCCACAGGCAGCAATTAAATCATGGAAAGTAATAAAATTCCTGTGAGCCTCAATTAACCCAAAGCCTAATAGATATCACTAACCAGCTGCAAGCGTTACACGTCTCATAAGCTCATGCACATAGACAAAAATAGTAAATTATACACTGAGCTTTAGCATATTACACAATAAATGCGTGCTGAAAATTAAAACAAACACATGTAGTGTTAATGTGACATAGATGAGATATGACAAAAATAAAACAATAAATATGTCAATTAAAACTTTAATAATAAAGTGCTCATGTGCATCCAAGTGCTTTGTAACACAGATAAGTGTCCGGTGGTATATAGGGATCAACACTAGTCACACTTTAAATAGCAAAATTGCTATTGTGCAAAAAACATGTCTTTTTATAAACAATGCTGTGACAGTCCTGTTGGAAAAAAGCATATGCGTGGTAACCAATAATAGCACTGCTGACATGCTTATAAATCCATGCGTCTAGAAATGATTGACAGGTGTTGCAGATCATGCATTTGTGCTCTTATTCCAGTGACCCCCTAGGTATTGAATGCTCACCTTGGAGCGTGTGACTTCAGTCAATACATGCTTGTGAACCACCCCTGGGTTCTATAATGGTGACAGGATCCTGGGCTTCCCATGCAGTATCTCGGGAATAATGGGAAATAAAAAGCCTCGCTAGTGTGATATCGCGTTAAACTTTTTATTAAACAAATAAGAACAATCCCCCAATGGGGTACTCACATGTACCAAGTGCATCAATGCACCACTCTGTATGGCATGAAATATTACAGCAGCTGGTTTTGGAATGGTGTATGCTTCCTCCTAGGCAGCTAGACTGCCTTTCGTACCGTCCTGGCCCCTCCCCCTATATACCACCGGGCACTTATATCTGTGTTACAAAGCACTTTGATACAAATAAGCACTTTTCAGCACGCATTTAATATTCTAAAGCGCAGCAATTAAATCATGACAAGTGTTCTAATCCCTGACCACTCTATCCAGAACTAAAAAAAAATGCCTTTTAGGTATACTTTGTCTTGAACTGCTGCTTCTCAGCCTTTGCCTAAGATCAAGTGTAGCATCTGTTCCTATCAGTGTCTAGTAGGAGTGCTATACAGGCCTTTTGGTAGGAATGGCTGGCTGTACAGTATCTGCTGTTATGATGTGGGTCCTGTGGGCTTTACCAATGGGTTAAGGTATCTGGAACATGCACCCATGGTAGGTGTGGGCCAGTAATACTTCCCTGGCATTGAGGGTTCTAAAGGGTCCAGTGTTTCCTGATTGAATGGCTTTGTCTGGTCATGGGCTGGCAAGACAGAGCCCCATGGTGTTGGTGCCCCCTGGCAGCCCCAGAGGTGATATTAGTATTACTTATGCCTATGAAACCCATGGTGAAAACAAGCACATGGCCATGTCACCTGTTGCCTTTTCTGCACACCGCGCCTTGGCCTTTTGGCTTAGTTTAGGTCACTTGTTACAAGGCCGTTAGGCCTAGTCAATGCACTGGCACTTAAATTATTTTTTCTCTCCACATGTTGATCACTTTGCACTATCGTCTGTTTCTTTTCACTTTGGATGGAGTGTGTGGGTCCTCAAGGCACCATCCTGAAGTTTAGGGAGAGGATGTGTGGCCCTTAGGTTCCCTTTTCCACTTGGGTCTCTCTTTGAGGGAGCGCCTTACCTAGTTCTTAGTGGTCGACTTCAGCTGACCATTAGAAGGTTCTGCCAGGCCTTTTGGCAAGGTGGGAACACAAGTTTGCCTTGTGCCTCAGGGACTAGACACGCCCTTAAGTGCACTTCTTTGGTGTAGTCTTTTCCACGTGCACTTTTTTGTTCACTTGCAGGTGTTTTGTTTTTGTACACTGCCAAACCAGGGTTTTGTAAAGAGACAGAATTGCGGATTTATCTCTGAAATCATGCACTTTTTATTGCACGACTGTATTGTGCTAGCTTTATTTGCTGCAGCTTGGCACTGCATGCTGTGATCCACAAGCACCTTTCCAGATCTTTTTCCATCAAGGAATCTACCAGGGGAGCCCTTTTTAATGTGTAATTTGTGTATTTTTGGCACCCAAATGATGCTATCCTGTGCTAAGCTATTTCCCTGCATAATTTGGTATCGTCAGCAAACACTAAAATTGAGCTCCTAATCCAAACCTATATATTATTAATAAACAAATCCAACTGCATTGATCCCAAGACAGAACCCTGGTGCACAACCACTCACCAGACCGTTTATAGAACGAGTCATATATCACTATTCTCTATTACCCATTCATTCATGTGATCATTTCCACGTGAAAACTCCACTGAAAACTTGTTCAACGTGCATTGCTGATGGTGTGGCAATAGTGTATAACATTTTTGTTATTATTTAGTAATCCTCTTAGTGATTTCTTAACGGTGTGTTTTACTGTTTGCACAGGCACACCAAGAAGTGCCTGCTTGGCTTGAAGAGGTTGCCTTCAGTGCCCATGGGATGTCTGCCTACAATCCACGGTCAAAATTTGCATCCACAGATGACAGACAGGTAATATATGTTAAAAGGGGAGTATGGTACGGAAGTCTAGACTAGACCCAAGGCTCTGTTCACATGTATGCGAATCGGATGTGATAAGAGCTGCATCTGATTTTAAAGAGTCCGGTGCAGTTTTCAGTTGCAAAAAACTGGTTATTTTTCTATAGTTAAAAGGAAGTGCAGCGCAAAAAAAAAGTCATATCAAAATTCCACAGGAATTATAAAGGAAGTCCAAACAATTTCATAAGATGAACAACAAAGCCCAGACAGCAGCAAGGAGAGCTCCACCTGTGGGAAGACAGAAATCCAAAGACACACAATATGCTTGACATTCCCTCCACCACTGAGATCCTTGCTCTTCACATTGGACTCCTGAGCTAATGGAGTCAATAGTGTAAAATATAGCCAATGCAGCAGACCATGATCTCCCAAGGATCCGACTGAGGCTGCATCGAGTAAAAAGAAACCAAACCTGTTGAGGCTTAAAATTGCCTGTGATTGAGCACAAAAAAAAAAAAACTCTGGTACCCCAAAATCCCCATGGGTGACACTTCAAAACACTCAACAGCTCATCAGTTTTGTGAAGACACATTCCAACAGGTGGACATCGAGTCCTCGTCTGATGCCAGCTTCAGGCGAGTTTTTAAGCGGCAGACCATACCCAGTCATCTCGTTTTCTTGGGCCTGTTGGTGTTTGCCTACCCTTCAGTTGGAAGGTTAGACTTCCTGTGCCTTAACCACTAAGCTTTGACTAATCGTAACAAAATGGACAAAATTATTTGGTTTCATTTGGCAAAATGCTTGCTTATAGCAATGTAATACACTGCTATAAGCAAACCTAATGTGTAAAAAAAAAAATTCCTTATCACTTCCCCAGAGTAGTACAGTGTTACTATGGTAACAGTTTAAAAGTTTAAAATTATAAAAAATTTACGTACTTTAGAACATGTAAAAAAATAACGTGCCCACGTGTACCACTTATTGAAGTGGTTAAAGTAAAAGGAACAAAATATATTTTTTCACATCTTTTGCTTTTAAAGGTAAAGAGGTTTGGGGTCCTTTTGACCCCAGATCTCTCCATATAGAAGACCTGTCAGCCTTATTTCTATTACAAGGGATGTTTACATTCTTTGTAATAGGAATAAAAGTGATGACAATTAAAGGGACAATATAAAAAAAAATTAAAGCTTCCCTGGTAAAGCTTGGCAGAAGCAAATGCGAATATAGGTCGCATACGTATGTAAACGGTGTTTGCCTCACATGTGGGGTATCGCGGTGAACGTTAGAGCGACGGCAATAATTTTAGCGCTAGACATCCTTTGTAACTCAAACAGGTAACCTGTTCTAAAAAATAAAAAAAATCTTCGTGTCGCCTATGGAGATTTTTAAGTACCGTAGGTTGTCGCCATTCCACGAGAATGCTCAATTTTAAAGCGAGACATGTTTGGTATCTATCTACTTGGCGTATATCTTCTTTCATATTTTACAAAAAAAATGGGGTATGTCTTGTGTATGTTTTTAATTTATTAGTGTATTTTTTACAAAAAGAATTGCATTTTGTAAAATCGCTGCACACATACCATGTGACAAAAAATTGCAATGATCGACATTTTATTCCCTAGGGCCTAGGGTGTCCGCTAAAATATGATTGGGGTTTATAAGTAATTTTCTAGACTAAAAATACTGTTTTAAACTTGTAAAAAAAAAGTGCCGGAGAAGGCTTGGTCTTCAAGTGGTTAATATTCTTTTCTGGAGTTTAATGGGACACAAGTCTCGCCCCTATGTTTATGATTAAGCTCTCATTACAGCTTGCTACAAAACTGAGGCCCGCTAGCGGTAGGAGGGGATATCTTGGACTGTGGTACAGTTTTGTTTGTTTTTAATTTGCCAGTGTCCAACCCTTCTGTGTGCAGCAGTAAAATGTTTCGTGTGTCCCTCACTGTACTTTAAGGAAAGTATAGTATAACCTTTCTCTTGGGACCTTTTTTTGCTGCACTTTTACAGGTAACTTTGCTTAAGTTGAAAGCATAGATGTTTTAGCTGTGAGTTTAACTTTTGTGTACTTAACATTTTCTCTCTTTTTTTAATGCAGAAAGGAGAATCCAGGAAAGATTTCAGCACTTCAGGATTTTCCCCTTCTGTGGCTCAGGCAGAAGAGGAGGATTGGGGATAATTGTTAAATGAAACTATATATGTATAAGGCACTTCCGCTGTTGCATGTTTTGTTGTTTAAAAACCATATATTGAGTATTTAGAATTAAAAGCATTTGTTCTGTGCGTCTCTTGTTTTGTAGCTAGAAAGTTTGTATCATGAAACTTGTGAATTTGTTTTGTGGTGCTCTAGCAACCAGTTTAACGTTTTTTTCTTTTAAGCACTAAATAAAAAGTTAAATCATGCCTCTCTGGTATTCTGCTCTCTGAACTGAGTACAGCATTGTGATGTATATTGTCCAAAACAAAAATGTGACTAATAGATTTCCGTCTGTACTTAAAGCTCAACTCGAGGCAGATATAAGCAATTAACGTAGGTAGAGGTCGACCGATGTGGGTTTGTTTTCTCTGGCCGATGCCGATATTTAGAAATTGCGGTGGCCGATATATGATGCCGATTTTTTGGGGGGCCAATATATTTATTTCGATTTTTTTTTTTTTTCCCCTTCATCTCATAAAAGCTAACAGACCCCTTTCAAAATGGGGCATTTTTCAGGCGCTTTTGGGTTAAAAATAGCACCTGTAAAGTGCCTGCAAAACGGCTCCCCTGCAGTAACTCGGGCTTTCACACTGAGGCGATGCGCTGGCAGGATGTTAAAAAAAAAAAAAAGTCCCGCAAGCGGCATCTTTGGAGCGGTGTATAGTTCTCCTCCACCACTTCTGCACATTGAAATGAATGCGCACCGCTGTCGAAGCGCCTGCAAAGCGTTTCGGCAACGGTGCTTCAGGGGCGCATTTAACCCCTTCCTCGGCCGCTAGCTGGGTTATAAGCGCCCCGCTAGCAGCCGAATAGCGCCGCTAAAATGACAGTAAAGCGCTGCTAAAATTAGCAGCGTTTTACAATCAACGCATGCCCGCTCCAGTGTGAAAGCAACCTTAAGGGCCCTTTCACGCGGGGGCGGCGTCAGCGGTAAAGCGCCGCTATTGTAAGCGGCGCTTTACCGTCGGTATTCGTCTCCTAGCGGGGCAGTTTTACCCCCGCTAGCGGTCGAGAAAGGGTTAAAAACCACCGCAAAGCGCCTCAGCAGAGCCGCTTTGCCGGCGGTATAACCGCGCTGTCCCATTGATTTCAATGGGCAGGAGCAGTATATACTCTACTCCTTCACCGCTCCAAAGATGCTGCTAGCAGGACTTTTTTTCCCGTCCTGCTAGCGCACCGCTCCAGTGTGAAAGCCCTTGGGGCTTTCACACCGGAGACAAAGCAGCGGCACTTTCGGGTCGGTTTGCAGGCGCTATTAGCGCAATAGCGCTTGCAAACCGCCCCAGTGTGAAAGGGCCCTAAGTAATAAGTGATACAGAAAATTTCTTACATTTATTAAACAAAACAAACATCCAATCAGTTCACTTGTATGTATAATTTAGATTAAAAAAAAAACTATATCTTAAATATTAAATACACAAAAACAGGTAATCAAAACTTTTGGATGAAAAAAAATGGGCTAACTTTACTGCTTAGTTTTTTTTAAAAAATTCATTAGTGTATTTTTTTTTTTAAATTGCGTTTGAAAGACCGCTGCGCAAATACCGTGTGACATAAAATATTGCAACAACCGCTTTTTTATTCCCTAGGGTCTCTGCTAAAAAAATATATATATAATGTTTGGGGGTTCTAAGTGATTTTCTAGCAGAAAATACAGGATTTTTACTTGTAAGCAACAAGAGTCAGAAAAGATTTAGTCTTTAAATGGTTAAACTGAGAACTTCTACACATGGAGTTCAGCTCATTGATAAAACAACCTGAAGAGATACAATGTATCTTCTTATCAGATTTGGCAGGCTGCCCAGAGGAGGAGAGAAGAAAACATCAAGCAACTTGCATTGACTTCTATTACAGAAGTCATTTGTAAGACACCCTGAAGTTATAATCGGCCTTTTTTATCAGCACAATCAGCCGATGCCGATTAAGTAAAAAACGCCAAATATCTGCCGGCCGATATATCGGTCGACCTCTAAACGTAGCTCTGTGTTAATCTATTTTTTAGTGTGTGTTTTTTGTTTGTTTTTTTTGGGGGGGGGGCATGCCATGCCATGTAAACAACCTAGCAGGTTATCATCCTTTTAGAAGTTCCTTTACAGCAGAGGGAGGATGCAGCACAAGGAGCCAATCCAGTTTGCTACAACGCAAATGGCATCCTGATTTAGATGAGCTAATCATTTTGCTGGTTTCATTGCCCAGGCACGGGTTGGGAAGGAGGCCTGTATAGCAGGCCATGCCAGTACCAAAGGAACCAGGCAAATTTCAATCCATGTATGGGTACTGTGGTTGTACACAAGTCGATCTACTGATCAGCTTCTGCACAACCGCCCTGCTGGATTTTCCCCGCTCAATCAATGCTGTAATGCTGATCAGTATTTTCTGATGGCTGGGAAGTCTTCATGCTGTCAGAATATAATTATTTTTTTTACTTGTTTTGTTGTGTAATAAGGCGTTTGTATTTGTCGGCATTGCACAGGGTTAAAATTGTGGCTTACTTTATGGTATTTTGAAGTTTTGTTTGATTACTGCAACACAACATATGGCCGTGTTTGTGCAAAATTGGAAACTTAAAGAAACTTAAATTAAAAATGAAATATCTCTGCATTGAGGATGCCCCCATCCACATTCAGTGTGTGGATGGGGAAATTGAGTCAGTTTTTTTCTGTTTATCTTGCTGGCTGAGGAAAGAACTGACTCATCTATGGGCTGCCTTAGGCCCCTTTCACATGCATCTCCTGACACCTGCCGCATCTGGTCCTCTAAAAACTGATGGGGATCTGTTCCCCATCCGTCGATTGGATGGAAACAGACACGCGATCAGTTTCTATCTGACCGTCCCATAGAGAAGACTAGGCTGTTGTCCGCTCTGCATAGCGGACACAGACCTGTCCTCCGCCCACTCAGTGGACAGATCCTTTGCTGAGAAAGCCAATCCACTTAACAGTCCATCCCAATTGCAAGAGGCCTTTAGCTTGTCAAGCCCCATCGTGGTCCTGCCCATTGTCCATTCTACCATTTCTGTTGAGGGTACTTCCTCTTTCTTTTCATACATCAGGGGACACAGAGCCATAGTAATTACTATGTGGGTTATAGGCCACCTTCAGATGATGGACACTGGCATGCCCTAAATTAAAAAGTGCACTCCCTATATAACCCCTCCCACTACTGGGGGTATTCAGTTTTTTTGCCAGTGTCTAAGGTGTTGGTCACGAGTAAAGATGTGCTGTGCTGAGCTCCACTGGAACAATCCTTGCTGGGGCTAGCCATGCTGACGGATACATTCAGAGTGTCTTTCAGGCCAGGTTGACTGGTACCCGGGCCTCGTATCCGAAGAAACAAGGTTTTTTGCTTGCAAATGCTTATCTTTCTAGAGAGCTGGACACTGGGATCCAGTACTTTTGGTAGTAAGGCCAATAAAGTTTTACTGGCAGGGTGCTGTTGCAGGTCCAGGATTGTGGGATACCTCAAGGTTCCCCTGTTCCTGAAGGTTTTACGGAGCCCACCGTGAAGGGTGAAGATTGGGTCTAATGGTTTTACCACAGATAACCCTGCGGCGGGGAAAAGGTAAGGAGATTTTTTTCTGAAATTTTTTTATGTAAAGTCTCCTTTAACCACTTGCCGACCGCCTAACGCAGATATACTGCGGCAGAGCGGCACGGGCAGGCAAAATCACGTACCTGTACGTGATCTGCCTCCCGCGGGCGGGGGGTCCGATCGGACCCCCCCCCGGTGCCATCGGCGGTCGGCATCTGACTGGGAGCGTCGGGAGGCGAGGGGGAGACCATCCGATCGTGGCCCCCCCCTCGCGATCGCTCCCAGCCAATGGAAATGCTCCTCTGCCTGTGTGTCGTTTCACACAGGCAGAGGATGTGATGTCATCTCTCCTCGGTCTGGCAGTTTCCGTTCCAGCGCCGAGGGGAGATGACAAGTGAGTGCACAACACACACACACACACAGTAGAACATGCCAGGCATACTTTACACCCCCGATCCCCCCCCGATCGCCCCCCGATCCCCCCCCAATCACCCCCCCCCCCCCTGTCACAAACTGACAGCAGTATTTTTTTTTTTTTTTTTTTCTGATTACTGCATAGTGTCAGTTTGTGACAGTTAGTGTTAGGGCAGTGAGTATTACCCCCCTTTAGGTCTAGGATACCCCCCTAACCCCCCCTAATAAAGTTTTAACCCCTTGATCACCCCCTGTCACCAGTGTCGCTAAGCGATCATTTTTCTGATCGCTGTATTAGTGTCGCTGGTGACGGTAGTTAGGAACGTAAATATTTAGGTTCGCCGTCAGTGTTTTATAGCGTCAGGGACCCCCCTATACTACCTAATAAATGTTTTAACCCCTTGATTGCCCCCTAGTTAACCCTTTCACCACTGATCACTGTATAACCGTTACGGTTGACGCTGGTTAGTTCGTTTATTTTTTATAGTGTCAGGACACCCGCCGTTTATTACCGAATAAAGGTTTAGCCCCCCGATCGCCCGGCGGTGATATGCGTCGCCCCAGGCAGCGTCAAATTAGCGCCAGTACCGCGAACACCCACGCACGCAGCATATGCCTCCCTTAGTGGTATAGTATCTGATCGGATCAATATCTGATCCGATCAAATCTATACTAGCGTCCCCAGCAGTTTAGGGTTCCCGAAAACGCAGTGTTAGCAGGATCAGCCCAGATACCCGCTAGCACCTGCGTTTTGCCCCTCCGCCCAGCCCAGCCCACCCAAGTGCAGTATCGATCGATCACTGTCACTTACAAAACACTAAACGCATAACTGCAGCGTTCGCAGAGTCAGGCCTGATCCCTGCGATCGCTAACAGTTTTTTTGGTAGCGTTTTGGTGAACTGGCAAGCACCAGCCCCAGGCAGCGTCAGGTTAGCGCCAGTACCGCTAACACCCACGCACGCACCGTATACCTCCCTTAGTGGTATAGTATCTGATCGGATCAATATCTGATCCGATCAAATCTATACTAGCGTCCCCAGCAGTTTAGGGTTCCCAAAAACGCAGTGTTAGCGGGATCAGCCCAGATACCTGCTAGCACCTGCGTTTTGCCCCTCCGCCCGGCCCAGCCCAGCCCACCCAAGTGCAGTATCGATCGATCACTGTCACTTACAAAACACTAAACGCATAACTGCAGCGTTCGCAGAGTCAGGCCTGATCCCTGCGATCGCTAACAGTTTTTTTGGTAGCGTTTTGGTGAACTGGCAAGCACCAGCCCCAGGCAGCGTCAGATTAGCGCCAGTACCGCTAACACCCACGCACGCACTGTACACCACCCTTAGTGGTATAGTATCTGATCGGATCAATATCTGATCCGATTAGATCTATACTAGTGTCCCCAGCAGTTTAGGGTTCCCAAAAACGCAGTGTTAGCGGGATCAGCCCAGATACCTGCTAGCACCTGCGTTTTGCCCCTCCGCCCAGCCCGGCCCAGCCCACCCAAGTGCAGTATCGATCGATCACTGTCACTTACAAAATACTAAACGCATAACTGCAGCGTTCGCAGAGTCAGGCCTGATCCCTGCGATCGCTAACAGTTTTTTTGGTAGCGTTTTGGTGAACTGGCAAGCGCCAGCGGCCTAGTACACCCCGGTCGTAGTCAAACCAGCACTGCAGTAACACGTGGTGACGTGGCGAGTCCCATAAGTGCAGTTCAAGCTGGTGAGGTGGCAAGCACAAGTAGTGTCCCGCTGCCACCAAAAAGACAAACACAGGCCCGTCGTGCCCATAGTGCCCTTCCTGCTGCATTCGCCAATCCTAATTGGGAACCCACCGCTTCTGCAGCGCCCGTACTTCCCCATTCACATCCCCAACCAAATGCAGTCGGCTGCATGAGAGGCATTTTTATGTCCTCCCGAGTACCCCTACCCAGCGAACCCCCCAAAAAAAGATGTTGTGTCTGCAGCAAGCGCGGATATAGGCGTGACACCCGCTATTATTGTCCCTCCTGTCCTGACAATCCTGGTCTTTGCATTGGTGAATGTTTTGAACGCTACCATGCACTAGTTGACTATTAGCGTAGGGTACAGCATTGCACAGACTAGGCGCACTTTCACAGGGTCTCCCAAGATGCCATCGCATTTTGAGAGACCCGAACCTGGAACCGGTTACCGTTATAAAAGTTAGTTACAAAAAAAGTGTAAAAAAAAAAAAAATATATGAAATAAAAAAAATAGTTGTTGTTTTATTGTTCTCTCTCTCTCTATTCTCTCTCTCTATTGTTCTGCTCTTTTTTACTGTATTCTATTCTGCAATGTTTTATTGTTATTGTTATTGTTATTGATTGTTATTGTTATTGTTATTGTTATTGATTGTTATTGTTATTGTTATTATGTTTTATCATGTTTGTTTTTCAGGTGTGTAATTATTTACACTTTACTGTGCTTTATTGTTAACCATTGTTAACCATTTTTTTGTCTTCAGGTACGCCATTCACGACTTTGAGTGGTTATACCAGAATGATGCCTGCAGCTTTAGGTATCATCTTGGTATCATTCTTTTCAGCCAGCGGTCGGCTTTCATGTAAAAGCAATCCTAGTGGCTAATTAGCCTCTAGACTGTTTTTACAAGCAGTGGGAGGGAATGCCCCCCCCCCCCCCCCAACATCTTCCGTGTTTTTCTCTGGCTCTCCTGTCTCAACAGGGAACCTGAAAATGCAGCCGGTGATTCAGCCAGCTGACCATAGAGCTGATCAGAGACCAGAGTGGCTCCAAACATCTCTATGACCTAAGAAACCGGAAGCTACGAGCATTTTATGACGTAGATTTCGCCGGATGTAAACAGCGCCATTGGGAAATTGGGAAAGCATTTTATCACACCGATCTTGGTGTGATCAGATGCTTTGAGGGCAGAGGAGAAATCTAGGGTCTAATAGACCCCAATTTTTGCAAAAAAGAGTACCTGTCACTACCTATTGCTATCATAGGGGATATTTATATTCCCTGAGATAACAATAAAAATGATTTAAAAAAAAAAAAATGAAAGGAACAGTTTAAAAATAAGATAAAAAAATAATAATAATAAAGAAAAAAAAAAAAAAAAAAAAAAAAGCACCCCTGTCCCCCCTGCTCTCGCGCTAAGGTGAACGCAAGCGTTGGTCTGGCGTCAAATGTAAACAGCAATTGCACCATGCATGTGAGGTATCGCCGCGAAGGTCAGATCGAGGGCAGTAAGTTTAGCAGTAGACCTCCTCTGTAAATCTAAAGTGGTAACCTGTAAAGGCTTTTAAAGGCTTTTAAAAATGTATTTAGTTTGTCGCCACTGCACGTTTGTGCGCAATTTTAAAGCATGTCATGTTTGGTATCCATGTACTCGGCCTAAGATCATCTTTTTTATCTCATCAAACATTTTGGCAATATAGTGTGTTTTAGTGCATTAAAATGTAAAAAAGTGTGTTTTTTCCCCAAAAAATGCGTTTGAAAAATCGCTGCGCAAATACTGTGTGAAAAAAAAAAATGAAACACCCACCATTTTAATCTGTAGGGCATTTGCTTTAAAAAAAATATATAATGTTTGGGGGTTCAAAGTAATTTTCTTGCAAAAAAAAATTATTTTTTTATGTAAACAATAAGTGTCAGAAAGGGCTTTGTCTTCAAGTGGTTAGAAGAGTGGGTGATGTGTGACATAAGCTTCTAGATGTTGTGCATAAAATGCCAGGACAGTTCAAACCCCCCCCAAATGACCCCATTTTGGAAAGTAGACACCCCAAGCTATTTGCTGAGAGTCATGTTGAGTCCATGGAATAATTTATATTGTGACACAAGTTGCGGGAAAGAGACAATTTTTTATTTTTTTTATTTTTTTTTGCGCAAAGTTGTCACTAAATGATATATTGCTCAAACATGCCATGGGAATATGTGAAATTACACCCCAAAATACATTCTGTTGCTTCTCCTGAGTACGGGGATACCACATGTGTGGGACTTTTTGGGAGCCTAGCCACGTACGGGACCCCGAAAACCAAGCACCGCCTTCAGGCTTTCTAAGGCCGTAAATTTTTGATTTCACTCTTCACTGCCTATCACAGTTTCGGAGGCCATGGAATGCCCAGGTGGCACAAAACCCCCCCAAATGACCCCATTTTGGAAAGTAGACACCCCAAGCTTTTTGATGAGAGGTATAGTGAGTATTTTGCAGACCTCACTTTTTGTCACAAAGTTTTGAAAATTGAAAAAAGAAAAAAAAAAAATTTTTTTCTCGTCTTTCTTTATTTTCAAAAACAAATGAGAGCTGCAAAATACTCACCATGCCTCTCAGCAAATAGCTTGGGGTGTCTACTTTCCAAAATGGGGTCATTTGGGGGGGGTTTGTGCCACCTGGGCATTCCATGGCCTCCGAAACTGTGATAGGCAGTGAGGAGTAAAATCAAAAATGTACGCCCTTAGAAATCCTGAAGGCGGTGCTTGGTTTTCGGGGTCCCGTACGCGGCTAGGCTCCTAAAAAGTCCCACACATGTGGTATCCCCGTACTCAGGAGAAGCAGCTAAATGTATTTTGGGGTGCAATTCCACATATGCCCATGGCCTGTGTGAGCAATATATCATTTAGTGACAACTTTGTGCAAAAAAAAAAAAAAAAAAAAAAATTTGTCACTTTCCCGCAACTTGTGTCAAAATATAAAACATTCCATGGACTCAACATGCCTCAAAGCAAATAGCTTGGGGTGTCTACTTTCCAAAATGGGGTCATTTGGGGGGGTTTTATGTCATCTGGGCATTTTATGGCCTTCAAAACTGTGATAGGTAGTGAGGAATAAAATCAAAAATGTACGCCCTTAGAAATCCTGAAGGCGGTGCTTGGTTTTCGGGGCCCCGTACGCGGCTAGGCTCCCAAAAAGTCCCACACATGTGGTATCCCCGTACTCAGGAGAAGCAGCTAAATGTATTTTGGGGTGCAATTCCACATATGCCCATGGCCTGTGTGAGCAATATATCATTTAGTGACAACTTTTTGTAATTTTTTTTTTTTTTTTTTTTTTTTTGTCATTATTCAATCACTTGGGACAAAAAAAATGAATATTCAATGGGCTCAACATGCCTCTCAGCAAATTCCTTGGGGTGTCTACTTTCCAAAATGGGGTCATTTGTGGGGGTTTTGTACTGCCCTGCCATTTTAGCACCTCAAGAAACGACATAGGCAGTCATAAATTAAAGGCTGTGTAAATTCCAGAAAATGTACCCTAGTTTGTAGACGCTATAACTTTTGCGCAAACCAATAAATATACACTTATTGACATTTTTTTTACCAAAGACATGTGGCCGAATACATTTTGGCCTAAATGTATGACTAAAATTGAGTTTATTGGATTTTTTTTAGAACAAAAAGTAGAAAATATCATTTTTTTTCAAAATTTTCGGTCTTTTTCCGCGTATAGCGCAAAAAATAAAAACGGCAGAGGTGATCAAATACCATCAAAAGAAAGCTCTATTTGTGGGAAGAAAAGGACGCAAATTTCGTTTGGGTACAGCATTGCATGACCGCGCAATTAGCAGTTAAAGCGACGCAGTGCCGAATTGTAAAAAGTGCTCTGGTCAGGAAGGGGGTAAAACCTTCCGGGGCTGAAGTGGTTAACTGAATAATGTTGTCATGTCTATGTGTCACCACTAGGGGCTGTGTTGAGAACTCACTGCCTCATGCTAGAAACAGTCACTACTGTGTCAGGAGCGAACACTTCCTCCTCCTCCTCCGGCCAAAACAGCAGATCCTCCAGTAAGAAAGGGGTGAATTGTCTCCCCGTTAGTGGTCCCTATGCTGGGATTTCCCCCTCAGGGTGGTTTTAAGCCCAGATACTTTTTTTTTTTTTTTTTTTAATCCGCTGCGGCTGCCTAGCGGCTTTTTTACCCCCTCGCCAGTCTGGCTTTAGGTCCGAAGGTACCTGTAGTCCGCCGCTAGCGTGGGAAATCCCGTCCTTTTTTTGAAAGGGCAGAGCCATAGGCAATGCGGGGGGCGGGGCTAACAGCGTCGGCGTTCTCAGACGCCAGGAACACGTGGAGGAAGTGTTTAAAAGCACACTGTGTGCTGCTGCTGGCTGTGGAGGGACACAAGAGCAAAGAGGTGGCATTGTTTCAGGTTGGGCGTTAATGGCAGCATTATATGGCTGGACTATAACCTAGCAGTGTATGCATTCCTTTTGGTATCGCCTCTGTTTATTGTACATTAAGGCTATGAGTGGACGGAGGACCAGGATATCCACAAAGGGTTCTAAGGGTCCAAGTGTTTTCAACAACCTAAATCCATGACCAAAAGAATGTCCCTCTGAGAGTGATGCGGTTGGTCAGAATGAGCCGTCAGGGGGGACTGGTGTTGCAGCAGCACTGAACACTTCAGCCCCTGTATATATGTCACACAGGAGGTTTTTTCTTCTACCATCTCTAGTGGAAAAGAAGATTTGATGCTATGATCACTTTCCATAGTGGGTTCAATCATAGCAGATCCTCATCCAGTGCTCAGGACCCTCATTTTGAGGTACAAGGGGCAGGGGATCAGGAAGGTCTTCCAAAGAGACCTGGAAAATACTAATATATCCTCTTCTGAGGATCCTAGTATGGAGGGAGTAATCCTACATTTCTGGTACACTCCCTCACTAGATTGCTTAGTTTAACCCTTTTGCTGCCTGTAGTGCAGTCTAGTGATGAGCCCACCTCTGGTTGGGATCACTAACCTTCCCCGTCTGGGGACGCTTTTCCTATTTATTCATGGCTAAAAAAGCTGATATATTCAGGTGGGAGGTTGCAGCAATTAAGGCTGCAATCACCTCAGTACACCTGGATAAGCTGTTTTTTTTTCCTTCAAAAAAGTGCAGCTATGGAGGTAGAATTCTATAAGGAGTTGAAACTTCTGCTTAAGAACAATATGTCTCTGGCAAGTTCAGTAGCGCACCCGATTCTTACGGCAATTGGGGTATCTCAGTCCATAAAGGATCAGTTTGTAGAGATACTTAAGAATCTCCCTGATCAACAGGCCCAGCAATGGGCTAGCGTATCAGATGCACTATGTTTTACGGTGGATGCAATGATATGTATCATTCAAGCCTCAAGGCTTATGCTGGGACTAGTACATACACAAAGAGTCCTTTGGCTGGTAAAATTGGTCAGCCGAAGCACCATGTAAAAGCTCCTAGCCAGTTTCCCTTTTCATTGTGAGCGGTAATTGGAGACGATCTGGATAAATATAGGGATAAAAGGCAAGAAGCGCTAATCTAAGTGCAGTATCAGAAATGACTTTAATAAAAATATAAAAACAACAGCCAAATGGCTCCTCACAGGATCAAGGTGAGATACAGGCAAAAAAGGACATGTAGCTGGTCCAGGGACGTCATCTCATGTGATAAGGGATGTTCACGGTGCAGGCACCAGACTGTGTGGTCTCGACGCTGGGAAGGGAGTGGGGAGACGGTCTGCGATGTAAAAAGTCTCCGCTGATGGGTGCTGGACTATGAGGAGGATGTTAAAGCCCGGGTGTCCGCAAGGAGAGTCGGCATCTAGTCAGACGCAGGAAACAGGAACCAGATGGCAACCAGCGTGAGGCGCACCAGGAACGAGGAAGCGGAGGTGACGTATGGACGTGTCAGATGACGCATTTCAATGCTTCCGCATTTTCTTCAGATCTAGCAGGCTAATGGAGCAAGTGTCCTGTATATAGAGGCTCTGGAGTCCATCGCTAAGAAGGGGGAGTAACGGGAAGAGCAAGTGGTGATAAATATGAGAGATGAAATAAGTACACCAAGCAAGAGAATAGTAGAAATCAATATTAAGATAAGAAATGATAATGGTTAAGAAAAAGCAATGAGCGAAAGATATAATGAAAAAATGATACAAAAATTAAATTAAATTAAACATAGAAATAAGAATAAAAATAAAATAAAAAATATTAGAAAATATATTAAAATGTGTGGGTCATTTCAAACATTTTAGACCTAAATGTGTGGGTCATTGAATCTATATCCGATCATTTTACCCCTGCCGAAAGATTCCAACGTCTATGTAGGCAAGAAACTTTCTGGATATTCACTCTAAACAGTATGACACCTAATGGCTTCAACGAAGAAATAGAGATAAATACAGTAATATATGTCTCTGTCCTTAGGTTTTTGATGAGAACCATCTGTACACAAATGTATTGTCTTAAGATGTATACTATACATGATTTATGCTCATTTAGGTCTATATCCCTTTCTGTTCTCTTTTTCCTGTTCCTGTAACCTATTCCCTCAAACCTCCTATATTATTCTACAATTTTTCTACAGTCACCCGTCCCCCCGCCCCCCTTAGGCCTCTTCATCTTCATATTCATACTTGGCACTCATTATAATTCTAATCACGTTCATCATCATTATCTCATTGGTTGTTTTTCCGTCCCATTTTTCTAATTGTTTCCTTTTTTGATCCATATGCATGAGTATGCTCTCCTGTACCTATATACTGTATATGTATACACTTTCATGCCCACTCTCCAGCTAAATTTTTCATTATATTATATATTTTTTTCCCACATTAGTTTTTTATATTTTATTTTCTTCTCTTGTAATTATATATATATATATATATATATATATATATATATAATATTTTCATCACGTTTATTTTCATATTGATTTCTACTATTCTCTTGCTTGGTGTACTTATTTCATCTCTCATTTTTTATCACCACTTGCTCTTCCCGTTACTCCCCCTTCTGTTGACACCGTCGCTTAGCGACGGACTTCAGAGCCTCTATATATAGGACACTTGCTCCATTAGCCTGCTAGATCTGAAGAAAATGCGGAAGCATTGAAACGCGTCATCTGACACGTCCATACGTCACCCCCGCTTCCTCGTTCCTGGTGTATGGTGCGCCTCACGCTGGTTGCCATCTGGTTTCTGTTTCCTGCTTCCGGTCCTGGCTTTCGGTGTCTGACTAGATGCCGGCTCTCCTTGCGGACATCCGGGCTTTACCATCCTCCTCATAGTCCAGCACCCATCAGCGGAGACTTTTTACATCGCAAACCGTCTCAGTCTGGAGCCTGCACCGTGAACATCCGAGATGGCAGGAACAATGTCAGGACAGATGGGCTTCCTCAGTTTCTCTAGGTTACAAACTAGAGTTCCCGTTTCCTCGTTTTCTAAAGTCAAATGTTTACAGAAATCCAGAGGAAAGAAGTCACTTTTTTAGCTCTGGATCATCCTTTTATTTCCAGAGGTGATATCAGAGGTTCCCTTAGGTGAACAGAGTTCAGGGTTTTATTCAAACCGTTTTTTTTCTTACGGTTCCAAAACCAAACGGGGAAGTAAGACCCATTTTAGATCTCAAAGATCTGAACCAGTACTTAAATATCTGGTGCTTTCGCATGGAGTCAATCCGATCGGTGGTCTCCATTTTGCAAGGAGGAGAGTTCTGGCATCAATTCATATCAAAGATGCATATCTCCACGTACCGAAATTTCCCGTTCATCAGAAATTTCTACACTTCGAAGTAGAAAATCGCCATTTTCAGTTTGTGGTTCTGCCATTTGGTCTAGCCACTGCATCACGGGTATTCACAAAAATCCTGACACCTCCCTTAGTCAGGTTATCGGCCAGGGCATAACGGCCCTAGCCTATTTAGTTGCTCTGCTTTTGGTAGATCAATCAGTCTCTGGTCTAAACCAAAGTTTAATCGCTGCTGTAAGCTACCTGGAAATATCTAGGTTGAATACTCAACCTAGAAAAATCCTACTTAAAACCATCAAGGAGATTAGTTCTTGGGGCTAGTAATAGATACCGTATTGTTGTGAATTCATGAAGAAATATATTTTATATTTACTGGCAGAAACATGAGAGATGCTTAGGCCTCAAAAAGCAGATGAACTGCGATGTTAAATAATTGAACTGTTGCCCTTTTGGGGACCTTTAGGACAAAATTGACATCCTCATGTTTGACCAAGTCTTTCTCTACTACTTCAAATATTGAAGACTTTTACAAGCATGTATTGTAAAGGAAACTGTTGGAACAAAGACTTCTCTTGTCACAAAACAAGGAGATATTTACATGGTCTTAGTGAATAAACAAAAGAAAATAGGAGTCAAGATTATACGGACAATTCTCACATTAGAAATAGCCTCACCTGGCAGAAGCCTATTGTGTTAAAGTGATGGACTGTTTAAATAGCTAACACCTTGGCTAACAAAACTCATTGTATGAACTTTTAGGATGGTTTAGACAAACAAGTCATTTCTAAACACCCAGTGAGAATGTTCAAGGTCCATCTCAACACGTTAGAGAGAGTTGAATATTGTGCCAGTCAAAAATATTTTAAAGTATCGATAAGGTTATTATAAGTCATTTTAAACTATCTATGACATTGTAGGTCACAGAGACATTATAATGTTGGCATCTGCGGACCCAACAACTTTGCTATGAAGAAAATGTATATGGAAGTGTGATTTTATAAGTAGAAGTGTTTTAAGAAACGAATTAGTATTAGGAAAAACATATAATCATGATTATAATTGTATAAGATTGTAGCCTATGCTTAGATAAACAAACATGCAGTGGAGACACCAGAAGTTATACAGGTATCCATATAGATAATCATTTTTTATTGATTAATATATATAACAATGTGTGTATTTCCTAGATAGACCAGTCTGTATAGACATACATTTATAGAGATACAGATATAACCAAGTTATGTAATGGTGACTAATCAAACTTATACTGAGTGTATTTTACGTTAGACCGATTATCAGAATATTTAAAAGTATATACTATCCTTACCATTATACACATTATGAAAATAGAATGTATTAACTTAAAGGATGGACTCAAAACACATGTGAGACACCTGGTGGTTGAAGGTATTATTTGAACTCACTAAATTTCCAGAGGAGGTTAATAATTAAGTCTCCTAACCCAATGGGAAGTGAGCCACGTCCTTTTGGGCAGAGCCATTATAATTTTTATGGTCTTATTATCTGAAATGGTATTTAGAGGCAAGTAAGATGGCAAAAGAGGAGGGAGGAGGAAAGAGAGCTCAGGGGGAGAGCTCAGGGATCCACCCTGAGGGGGGACACTGGGAGACGCACACACTCCCAGATTGACACTCATGCACCATGCATGAATACATATCTTTACATTCATGAAGATTCCTCAACACCTAATACTTAGAACTCGGAGGTCACAAGAAGTAAATCCTCTTTAGGAGTATCCATTTTAAAACTACGGCAGCCATTTTAACTCTGGTAACCAGACAATAGGAACTGTAGCCATCCTGGAAAGGGTAATTATGTTGATTTTATCTTGTATGTTCTCTCAAATATTGATATGTTCTCTCAACTATTGATGTATTGAATATTATACAGTTGATAATCATTCTCCCGAATCAATAACCGCCTTGTAGATTTTTCTCTAAAGATTCAAATTTTTCATTATATTTTTTTCTTTTTCATAGTTGCCACAAACGTCTAATTTATTTCACAATTTTAACCACTTACTTACCTGCAGCAAAGTAACGGTTGTACGTGTGAAATACAGACGTTCTGTTTAATTGTCAAGTTCGCAAGGTTATTGATTCTACCGAGAAGTTATCATGGTGGTATTAGGTCAAAGGGACGGTACACCCATTTTTGCAAGTGTTTTTATTGATTTTCAAGACGTTCATGGAACGCAATCGGTATCTTAATTTCATGTGATTATTTGTGTTTGTTTACCAATAAATTTCTATTTCGTATGACCACACGTCTCCGTGAATAAGTTTCACAAGCATAGACTGTGTCATATAGATTGAATTTGTATCTTAAAAATATCTTCGTTAAAAATTACTCAATGATAATTATTGTGCGGGAAACCTGTCCTTAAAAAGGCACAACTTATTCTGACTGAATATTCACGACAGTATAAAGAAGGTATTCCTACCCCAGGCAAGAATTGGTTCCATTAAAGAACTAATTCAACTTGTCAAAGCAAAGAGAAATCTTCCATTCAGATGTGCATGAAATTGTTAAGGAAAATGGTGGCCTCCGAGGCTGTTCCTTATGTGCAGTTTCATTCAAGACTGCTATAAACGCTATTCTGTCAGTCTGGAACAAGAAGGTTCAGGCTTTGGTTTTTTTCCAATGCCCTTATTCCCCCAGGTGTGTCTGAGTCTCAATTGGGGGGTTAATGTCAACAACCTCCAAAAGGGGAAATTCTTTTTTTACCAGTATCTTGGAAAATGGTAACAACGGATGCCAGCCTTCTAGGTTGGCAAATCAGTCCAGGAAGAAGCTTCTGTCCAGGGGAAATGGTCCAAGGACCAGAAAGGACCCTGTTCATCAACGTTCTAGAAATTAGGGCAGTACATCTGGCCCTGGAGTTCTAGACGCTCAAGCTGCGGTATTATCCTGTCAGGATTCAATCCGACAATGCCACCGCTATGGCTTGCTTCAATCACTAAGGGGGCACGAGAAGTCGTGCAGTCCAAAAAGAAGTGAATCATGTTCTGGCTTGGGTAGAAAACAGCATACCTTGTCTATCAGCAATGTCCATTCCAGGGATAGAGAATTGGCAGGCGGACTATTGAGTCGCCAACTATTGTTTCCGAGACAATGGTCCCTTTACCCAGACATCTTCTCGATATGTCAAGAATGGGGTATTCCAGACATAGATCTGTTCGCGTCCAGGTTCAACAACAAAGTCGACAACTTTGTGTCTAGGACGAAGGATCCGCTAGTGTGCGGAATAAATGCCTTGGTCTTCCCAATAGGATCAGTTTTTTTTCACTGATCTATGCGTTCCTCCAGTTCTGCTACTTCCACGCCTTCTCCGCAGAATCAAGCAGGAAGGGGAAGAGGTGATTCTGGTGGTCCTAGTGTGGCCCAGGAGATCTTGGTTTGCCGAGATCATAAAGATGGCAGTAGAAGTCCCTTGAATCCTGCCATTATAGCCAGCCCTTCTAGCTCAAGGTCCGGTATTCCATCCTACCTTACAAACGCTAAATTTAGCGGTTTTTTCTTTTGCAACCCAGATTCTAAAGGATCGTGGGTTATCTCCTACTTTGATTAATACTAGGAAGCCGGCCTCCAGACTCATTTACTTTAGAATCTGGAAGGCACATATTTTCTGGTATGGATCCAGGGGTTGGCACCCCAGGAAGTATGTCATAGGTGGGATTCTTGAATTCCTGCATATGGGATTAGAAATGAACCTGGCCCTGAGTACGATCAAGGGTCAGGTCCCGGCCTTATCAATATTTTTTCAACGGCCTCTTGCTTCTCACTCTCTGGTGCGTACTTCTATTCAGGGGGTAACAAGAATTAATCCCCCTGTCAGGGCACCTCTGAATCCTTGGGATTTGAATTTGTCTTGTCGGCTTTACAGAATCAGCCTTTTAAACCTATACAGGAAATTCCTTTCGTTCTTTTAAAGAAAAATAGTCTTCTTGGTTGTCATATCTTCTGCCAAGAAGAATATTGGAATTGGCGGCTGTGTCTTGTAAAGAGCCATATTTTTAATCATGCATAAGGATAAGGTGGTATTGCGGCCTCATCCTGAATTTCTACCGAAAGTGATGGCCGGTTCTCATTTGAACCAAGATATTATTCTGCCTTTTTTCCCCAGAGTCACAAGGCACTACATTCCCTTGATGTAGTGTGAAGGAATGTGATGTAGATAATAATAGTAATCTGAAAATGTCTATTTTCTTATGTGCATACATACTTTTCTCCTTACTCATTATATAAGTATACAGGTTTGCTCTGTTCCTATATTTTCTCAAGATGGCGTGTACCCCCTACCTCCCACACACAGAAGAACGCGGAACTGGAGATAAGAACAAAGACAGCCAAACCTCGTTATGAAAATTCTCCATCTTCTTTTTTTTATCTTAACCAATGAGATGTACCTATTAGACTAACATAACAATGACGTATTTGTGTGTATAAAACATTAACACCGCCTTGAATAAATCACAAGTGTAATGAGTTAGCAGTTCTGAGCGTGTCTCAGAGTGTTTACTTTTATATGCATGCATATCCACACTTTTCAAATTAGAGACAGCAGCAGATAACCTTGAGCTCGATTGTAGCTCTTAAATCATTACCATATCAGATGGTGCCGAAACCCGGGACCTCAGGCTACGGTCGAAGTTATACCGCGACAAGCATTCGGGCGTTAACTGATTGATGAGACAGGGGGTTTGCGCAGCCCTAACAGTACGGTAAGTTTGATTGATATTCTTACCACTGTACGACTCTCTTATCTTTCGGTTGACGGCTGGATTCTGTCGGTATGCTGAGACTGTCTTAGAGGCAGGTATTTCCTCGCCTGAGGTTGTTTTAACGAACCTGCTGATGGGTTTCTGCTGACTGTATTCTTTGTTCACTGTCTGCCATTCTTTGGGCTACGAAACTCAGCAGTCTAAGGGTGCTACATGTGTGAATGGGTAGTCTCATCTCCAGATGAGCTTTTGGCCTCTGGCATGAGATTGTTTCCCGTGTAGCAAACGTTGTAGACTTGTTACTCTAGGTTCGACGAACCTTTGAGAGGAATTTCAGCTGCTGGCTTTGCAGCCTGAAGTGCTACATGTGTGAATGGGTAGTCTCATCTCCAGATGAGCTTTTGGCCTCTGGCATGAGATTGTTTCCCTTGTGGCAAACGTCTATAAACGTGTTTATTTTGCAGGGTGATCTGCCCTTGTGGTTATTTTAGCCTGCTGAAATTTTGCAGTTCGAAGAGTGGCAGGTGTAATGTCCTGTCCTGAGTGTATTTGTGGTTTATTGTTTGCTATACATGAGAGGGGGTGGGGACTGGTGAAAGTCAGAGAACGAGGCTACCCGAAAGATCTGTTGGGTCGTGGGCCATTGCTCCTCACTACCCCTGACGTGTTTGTTCTTGTTCTGAGATTAACCGTACATTACAGGGTTATAGCAAACAGTAGCAACTTGGAGCGCAGTATAAGCCCCCACCGAAGGAATTTGCTGATAAGAACGCTGAGAAAAATATTAAATCCTTGGTTGTATGTATTCCCCTCTCAAGCCGTTAGCCGAGAAACAGAAAGTGATATTGTAATGAAAGTGATATTGTAAAGAAGGAGAGAAGAAGATGTTGAAATAGTTAACAAAGTTGAAAGAAATGGCGAAAGTTATGTTGCTGAAGAGACAGGGAGAAAAATCCTGTGTGATAAAGAAAATTGGATAAAGGAAGTTAAGAAAGATGGCGATTGTATTGTGTATGTCTACCACAGATTGATGATATGTTGGAACTTTAAACAAAGGAGGGGAGGGACAGCACTGCCCTCCGTCTAACAACCACTCCTTTCTCACTACCCAAGCACAACCCACTGTGACAACTCAGCCCGGCGGCCATCTTAGTGCACCCATGCCTTCACTTTCTACCCAGTCCAGTGCACTTCCTGTCGGCGGCCATCTTGGTACACCCAGTAAGCTTAAACAGCCTGTACCCAGCCCAATACGGGAGCATCACATTCCCAGGCTGGATATGTTAATGATGAAGAAGCATCTGAGTGGGAAGCCCGACAGCAGGCAGCAAGGCCACCCACTGATTTAACCCCCAATCCGGCTCCAGACTCTCAGTTCCGAGAGGATCTCAAACACATGCTGGCAACTGTAAAGAACAGTGCCTCTTGTCAGCCCCTGCCCCGACAACAGTCTCGGTTACCACAAGGGGCACCAGTGATGTATGTCGCTTTTACTCTATCACAAGCAGCGGCCTTAGTGACAAGTCTGCCTGACCCAGAGAAGCAGCCAATTCCCTTCTACCACAGGATAGTGCAGATACAAGAAACTTACTCAGCTGCCTGGAGAGACTTAATCAGCCTATGCCAAATCAAAGCAGGATATGTCTTTTGGCCAGTCATGCAGATGGCCTTCAATGATGCCTGTCTGACAAGTGCCACTTCCTACACCTCAGGCGTGGAGTTCTGTGCACAACTCCACGACTGGGCAAAGGAGAAGTTGACGGATCAGAAGACCACAATCCAAGATATTACCCAAGATAAAGGGGAGTCTGTGAAGAAGTATCATGCTAGACTCATAAAGGCACACACACACATGTTATCAACTGCTTTTGTTTCAGGGCTCAGAGAGGATATCAGAAAAGGCCTGATGGTGGCCCGCCCTGAATACCATTCAATGAAAATGTCTGATTTATTGTTGGTGACCAGAGGTATAGAAAATCAAAAAGGTAAAAAACCAACGCCCCTCATGGTAACCCATGACGAAGATCCCGCCAACACTAGTCCACCACCACTGCTTAATACCAGGGAAAGGATCACCTGTTACAACTGTGGGAAACGGGGTCACTTCAGAAAAGAATGCAGAGCCCCAAGATGTCCCAGACGAAAAACCTACCACTTTCCTCATTGACAGGGGTGCAGCCAAAAGTGTGTTGAGGGCGGTGAACCTGCCTAATAATTCTTTCCTTTCCACTTCCTGATTTGCTTGCCAGATTTGTGGTGTCCTCTACATGTCCCTTGAATCTACTAGGAGCTGATGTGTAGTCCGGACTACAGGCCTCAATCAGGACACGCCTGAAGGGGGAGTGAAGTTACATACTCCCCTATCTTTAGAAGACTAATCTGCTTTGTGTTCTCTGTCTCTCCTGATGACACTTAATGAAGCAAAAACTTCAAGTTCAATACTGCAGGAAGTACTTGACAGAATCCCTGCGTGCCTATGGTCCACAGGACCGGAAGACAACGGTCACTTAAAGGTGCCACCAGTTTCAGTCAAGCTAAAAGAGGGCGCTTCATTGCCCCGGAAACCACAATAACCCCAAGAAGAGAATCCTAAAAAGAGAACCAGGTACCTACTGTGGATGCCTTTGACTGCAAAGTACCTCACAGAGGTGGACCTTACAAACGTTTTCTTCAGTGTCCACCCTCACCCCTCCTGCTGGTACCTTTTTGCATTCATCCACGGAAAGAAACGGCAACATACCTAAACAGTTGTGCCGCAAGGGGCACAGAACTTTCCAAGCCAGTTTGCAAAGCTATGGCTATCATCCTTGACACATGACAAGAGGAACACCCGGAAGTGATTCTCTTCCAACATGTTGATGACCTTCTCCTTTGTGCAGCTGACTTACCCCCTGTTGAAGTCACCTCAGAAAGCCTGTTGTGCTATCTTGCCAACCAGGGCTGCAAAGTCTTAAAGCCCAAATTGCAGTGGTGCTCAACACCTGTCATTTTCCTTGGACACCGTTTGTCCCATGGGACACGACACCCCACTGAAGACAGGGTGCAAGTAATCTCTGACACCCCACTGCCACAAGGTCAGAAATTCCTTCATGCCTTCCTTGGACTAATTTCCTAGTGCAGAACATGGATTCCAGAAGCCTTCCTACTGATGCTCTGCAATCAGACCCTTCCAGATGTCTCCTGAAGAAATATCTAAAGTTTGAAACCCTTGAGTGCGCCACCCCCGGCGCTAGGGCTCCCAGCCTACGACAAAACGCTCAAGCTCTTTGTATCCGAACGTCTGGGACATGCTGCAGGTGTACTCACCCAATCACACGACATCAGCCTACGCCCCATAGGATATTATTCCTGTCGGCTGGATGCGGCAGCAAGAGGAGGCCTATTGTGTCTGCGAGCTGGATTTGCTACACAAGCCTTGCTTGACAAAACTTTGAACTTGGTCCTCGGACACTGCCTCGTTCTGCTTGTTCCCCATGACGTTGTTGCCATATTCAACCAAGATCCAGCCGAAACACTTGTCCACTACCAGACACTTGAGACTCCTGTGTTCCCTCCTACTGGACAGCATTACTCTATTAAGTTGTCAAACACTGAACCCTACCACCCTTCTTCCACTTCTCGAGGGGGGGAAAGGAAGAGGAGTAGAGTCTTGACTTGTCACCCCATGACCACACAGGACACGCGGTCACCACTGAAAACACTGTTCTACAAGCTGAAGCCTTACCACCGGTGATGTCTACACAGGATGCAGAGCTGTAAGCACTTACTACAGCACGTAAATGGGCAGAGGGAAAAAGAGCCAACATTCTCAAGATATGCTTTCAGCATTGCCCATGATTATGGTGTTATCTAGGACAGAGGATTCCTGATGGCTGCAGGAACACCTGTAAAAACTTGATTGATGCCTTGCTTCTCACAACCCAAGTGACTATTCTGAGTAAAAGCACACGACAAACTGAACTCAAAGGAAGCTTAAGGCAATCATCTAGCCAATTCAGCTGCCAAACAGACAGCTAGTGGTCCACGGGAAGTGGACAGCAGGGTGGTAGAAGAAGACCACCCCGTGCTTACCTTACAGACTTTCCCAGTGGACAGAGTTTATCTAAAAGAACTACAGGAAACAACAAGTCCGGATAAGAAGGAAAGCTGGAAATGGAGAAAAGGAGCAACTCTCAGAAATGGACTATTCGAGTGCAACAAGAAGCCTTGTCTACCCAGGAGTATGTACCCAGCCGTGGTGCAATGGGCACATGGAGCTGCCCACTTGACAAAGACTTTTATGAACTCTCTTATCAACAAGTGTTGCACCAAGAGTTACTCCACTGACCGACAGCTTCTGCAGATCATGCATTATCTGCACCAAATGTAACCCAGGACGCACAGAAGAAGCACAGAAGAAGCACCTGGCAAAAGCCCTATACCCCATTCTAGAGGATGCAAATTGATCATTCTCAAGTGTCAAGAAGTGGCAGATTCGAATACGCCCTAGTGGAAGTGGTCATGACTGCCAGGACCACAGCTAAGAAACTACTGAGTGAGATAGTATGTAGATTTGGGGTCCCAGAGGTGATATTGAGAGATCAGGGACCAGCCCTAACAACAACCCTTACAAAAGAGATTTGGGCAACACTGGGGGTTCAGTTGGCACTACACATCCCATACCACCCTCAAAGTAGCGGGAAGGTAGAAAGGATGAATGGGACACTAAAAACAGGATGTTAAAGATGGCCCAATAGACTAACATGAGTTGGCCCATTGCCCTGTTCAGTGTCAGACACACCCCCAGAGGAAACATGCCCTATCCCCTTATGAAATTTTGTTTGGTTCAGCTCCCAGACTTGGTTGTTACTTTCCACAACAGTTACAGTTACAGTCTGATGTGTTGACTAATTATGTAACCACATTATCACGAGAATTAACCTGAATGCATGTCCAGGTGTTTTCTTCCATTCCAGATCCTGAATTAGATGCAGGAACACACCAACTACTGTCTGGAGATCCTTGAGCCAAGTTATGATGGTCCATTCCAAGTTTTGGTGACCACAGCCACCTCAGTCAAGTTGGCCAGGAAGAACACCTGAATGCACGCTTATCACTGCAGGAGAGCGTGTTTTCGGGTGCTGCATATCCTTTTTTCTGTTTGATCTAGGGGGGAGGGGCCCAGGAGGTGGCCATCACAAAAATGATAACATAATTACGTTTTGGTGTAACTCTTCAGGTACACATGTGACCACCTTTACCTTAGATTACTGTGACATAGTACCTTGTCCGTTTGACCCTTCATGGTGATGCCATTGGTACAGTGATATCCCTGACGGTAAGGTCAAATATGTATGCCACACAGACAGTTACTGGGGACAGAGTTGTGGTTTCTGTGGGGGCCAGTGGGTTGGAACACAGGGCCAGACTGGGCGACCACAGAGTGCATTAGACAAAAAAGATGAAAATAGAAAGCCCCATATCCTAACCAAAGATACCCCTGATACATACACTGACCCAGCACATAGTCAGAGGAGGAAGCGAGCAGCTCTTTCCGGAAGCTTTGATCCTCATGTATACATACATGTCATAGGGGTTACAAGGGGGGTCCCTGATGAGTTTAAAGGCAGGGATCAGGTAAAAGCTGGTTTTGAGTCTTTGATCCCCATAACAACTGTCAGCAAGAATGTAGATTGGATTAACTACATGTCATGGTTATACAATAGAGTTTGTCGATCAGCATACCTGTCTCCATGTGTTCATCTCTAGAGACCAGCTGACCCTCACCTGACTGCTTTTGTAACCTCCCCTCTAAGCATGGCCCCAACCCAGGCCCTATCAGGGAACCCTATATTAACCTGTGCACTGCAAGCCAGCAGTGCTGATCAACCACTGTGTGTCAGCCTCTGTGTGTACTTGCTATGTTTCCTACATATGATTTCTGTTACCGACTTTGGCCTGTTCCCGGCCATCCCTGTTTGCCTGTGACCCTGATGTTCCAGACAGCTCCCTCCTTCCTCATCTCCTGTAGTCTACCGTGAGCTGTGAGACCCTGGGGACCGCGACCTGGAGCCAGACTGCAGCGCAGTCCATCCTCACCACTAGAGGCTCTGGTGAACACCTGCTGGCTCTTAGACTCCGCACCCTGGGGAATCTATGCTCTAGCTCCCAGTGGGATCTGTGTCAGTGATCCAGTAGACCTGCTTCCTGAACCTCCCAGGGTACAATCCGCAGCAGTCAGTGCTAGGGTCCACTATCTTGCGGTGCACTCCTGATCCCAACGGTGTACATCTGTCACCCAGCCTCTAGGTGACCTGACACTACACATATTATAACCAACAGAGATTTGTAAATTACACTAAAGACGCCCTCCAGGGAATTGCTGACCAGCTAGCCCCCACTTCCTACATGACATTCCAGGACCGGATGGCCTTAGACATGGTGCTAGCTGGGAAAGGAGGTGTTTTGTAAAATCATAGGAAAAAACGGGAACCTGTTGTACATACATTCCTGATAATACTGGCCCAAATGGTAAGGTTACTTTAGCTATAAAGAAATTAGAAGATCTGTCACTGGAGTTGAAGAAGAACTCAGGTATCACAGACCCATGGGACCAATATTTTAGCTGGATGAGTGGGTGGCAGAAGGTGCTCGCCCAGATAGGGGTAACGGTATTAATAATCCTGGTTCTTTTAGCCCTGATTATATGCTGTATTCTACCTTTTGTAAAAAAGTTAATGAGCAAGGCTGTAGACAATAGCACACCTACATTTCTCCACCAAGAAGAAGAGGACCCCTTATGATGGAAGATGACAAACCCTTCACTCCTCTACAGTCACTCCCTGTCCATAATCTCACAATCCTATAGGGTTATAGGGATAGATAGCGCCTGACTGCACCTCTCCAGCTGTATCGAGGAGGGAAGTGAACAGTTGCTGCCCAATTCTATATACAGCCTAAAAGAGTTGCTGAGGAGAAGGGCCAGGCCAAAATGGGACCTTTAGTATTAGGGACAGAAAAGAGAAAATAGTCATTTTAGGGGGGATTGTGAAGGAATGTGATGTAGATAATAATAGTAATCTGAAAATGTCTATTTTCTTATGTGCATACATACTTTTCTCCTTACTCATTATATAAGTATACAGGTTTGCTCTGTTCCTATATTTTCTCAAGATGGCGTGTACCCCCTACCTCCCACACACAGAAGAACGCGGAACTGGAGATAAGAACAAAGACAGCCAAACCTCGTTATGAAAATTCTCCATCTTCTTTTTTTTATCTTAACCAATGAGATGTACCTATTAGACTAACATAACAATGACGTATTTGTGTGTATAAAACATTAACACCGCCTTGAATAAATCACAAGTGTAATGAGTTAGCAGTTCTGAGCGTGTCTCAGAGTGTTTACTTTTATATGCATGCATATCCACACTTTTCAAATTAGAGACAGCAGCAGATAACCTTGAGCTCGATTGTAGCTCTTAAATCATTACCATATCAGTAGTAAGGGCGGTTAGGAAAACGCTCAGATTCACAAAAACAGAAATTTTGTTTGTGCTGCCAGAAGGCCCTAAAAGAGGGCAAGCCGCATCGAAATCTAATATTGCCAAATGGATTAGTCAAGTGATTGTTCAATCTTAGGGTCTGAGGAAGAAGGTTCCTCCTTTTCATGTTAAAACACGTTCCACCAGGGCTGTCATGGGCGGTGCGTTACCAGGCCTCTATGGTTCAGATCTGCAAGGCTGCAACTTGGTCTTCATACATTTACCAGATTCTATCAAATCGATGTAAAAGGTCATGAGGATTTTGCCTTTGGGCATAGTGTACTGCAGGCTGTAGTATAAGTCCTCTGGCCTCTTAATGCCCTACCTTTTATTGTGTCTCCCTTCCTTCAGTTGCCATTGCTATGGGACATCCCACATAGTAATTACTATGGCTCTGTGTCCCCTGATGTATGAAAAGAAAACAGGATTTTTAAAAACAGCTTACCTGTAAAATCCTTTTCTTTGAAGTACATCAGGGGACACAGAGGTCCCTCCCTTCTTGGTATACACGTGTATTGTTGCTTGGCTACAAAACTGAATACTCCCAGTAGTGGGAGGGGTTATATAGGGAGTGCACTTTTTAATTTAGGGCGTGCCAGTGTCCTTCACCTGAAGGTGGCCTATAACTCACATAGTAATGACTATGGCTCTGTGTCCCCTGATGTACTTCAAAGAAAAGGATTTTACAGGTAAGCTGTTTTTAAAAATCCTGTTTTTACCACTTCAAAACTGGGCTAAATCTGACACACCTGCATTTTTATACTTAAAAATTTCTTTAAAACTCTCGAACCTTTTCTGACAGCAAAGGCTGTGGAGATTAAAATGGTGGTGGTTGCAATTTTTTATTTCACATATTTGCACAGCCATTTATCAAATAAAAATTTTCAGGAAAAGATACAATTTAATGATTTTTAGTGCACACAAATATAATCTAATATTCAGTTTTGGTAAAATATCAAAGATATACACAATATAGATTTCATTTGTTTAAAATTGTAGTTCAATAAAAACTAATTTTATTACATATACAGAAAATGCAAATATTATTAAAGCACCCACAACAGTTATGCGGTTGGGAACAGCAGTGCAGCAAATGTGCTTAACTGTAAAGGCTTCCTCAGGAGTGTTATGGAAGCTGCAAGTTGCTGATACTACAAATAGAAAAACAGTACATACATTTGAAGACTATTGTTACTTATGTATGTACTGTTTATTTCAACAAATAAACCATCAAATTGAAAATAACATATCAGTTAAGTTGGGGAGAAGAGCCCGCCAGAGTGCTCACAGAAGAAAACGTGCTGCATCAATCAAGCATCAGGGTCCTGAAGGAAGAGAGCTAGGCCAATGCTATTAGTGGCCATAGGAGGGGCACATTAAAACAGTACCTGTAATAAATGGATATTACTACTACATTTACATAAGTGTACCCTTACATCAGTAATCCCAAAACACAGGTAACCTAGCCCATAAAATGCCTTGTGCGGGCGTAATATGTGTTTGTTTTTCGTACCCAAGGGGATATATAACCTCTTTCAGGGTAAACGCCAGAGAAAATTAAGAATCAATGAAGCCCAAGCGAGAAAGGGAAGGAGGGGCCCAACAGGTCCAAACAGGGAGAGGTATATTTTTTTTATAAGTAATAATAATATTGGGGAGACTGTAAATTCAATGTACAATTGGTTTTATTCTGGTTATCCTCTTGCCTAGTCCCCTCTTACCTAGTTCTGATTGAGTCTCCTCAGGAAATACTCCAAGGCTGGGGCCACTGCCAGCTCACTAAAAACAATAGGAAGGTGCAAAACCTTGTCACCTTGCTGGTGAACAAAGCAGATAGAAACTTGCTGTCCCTAATCTGTCCATCTCATCTGTTAAACGTATGGTAGTTCACCCTCTCGGGACCAAGTACCCTCGCACCTGCAGCCGCATTAGGCACTGGTGGCATGACGCCGCTTTATATCCCTCACCGGCAGGACGCAGCACTCTGACCCGGCGGAAGTGACATTACGCGCTTGTGTGAGATCACGAAGGCACCATCTTGGAAAATCCCTGCCTGTCAATCCCAATCAGCTGGGATGGGTGGACAACCAAGGAGGTCACTTTCCTGAAGAACTGTGGTGTTTAACACCGTCCCCAGGAATTCAGTTGGCAACAGGATGGGTGGCCTTGCACTAGCCACGTCCTAAAGGAGACGCCACCCCTGAGAAAGTACTGAGGCATTAGTCCAATCGGGGGGGAGGGGGGAGACGCCCCGGGCGTCTGTATGTTCTCAACACACCAGAGCCAGCCCCAGATCCCTGAGGCATGGTACAAATAAAAAAATATGCCCCCAAAAAAGAAACCTCAATGGTTTCTTAGCAGCATTTCATCATGAGCCTCATGTTAAAGGGCTGTCACCCCAAAATATCTTCCCACAACACAGTGATTCCCAACATGCAAATTGATACAATCTGCAAAATATAAGACCATAACAGAGTACATGCAGTAATCCATCATTGAAGTCATGAGATGGTAGAAATCTGTAAAGGTATGCAGTCTCGTTACCTGTTAATAACTTGCTTCCCCATTAATATAGTAACCACCTCTATGCAGCAATGGACAAATAGTATATCTGGCTGCTTACTGTAAATATATTCACTGCTGGATTGTCTCGTACAGTTTGTAGGATTAAGTTGTCTGATTCTGGGACTACTTTTTTTTTCGTGTTCTATTGTTAGTGAAAAAAGGGAAAAAAAGAAAATGGCCTTGTAATGAGAATAACGGCACTTAATAGTAGTACTCTAGCCATCTATATTGTGAGTTTTATCATACCCTCCTGCCTTTCAGCATCTGTTATGTATAAAATTGCACAAATATGCAGTGGTGAAAATTTTTATATCAATGCCAACTTTTTCAGGGAGAAAATAAGTCGGTAAATCCAAAAATAAGAAAGGAAAAGGGGGAGAGGAGAAAGAGTAGAATCTAGCAGAGGGGACCACCATCCAAGTCTGTCATTGGAAAAAATTCAACAATATCATCTAATGGTGGCTCAACCAAATAAAGGAGGTGGCAGTGACCATTTCATGTAGGATACGAATAAGGAAGATTCAAGAAACTCCACCCATGGGTCCACACTTCCTTAATCTTAAATTTGTTTACTGTGGAAATTGCCTCCTCCATCCACATAATGTGGTTAATCTCGACTACCCATTCCTGTAGAGTTGGTGATCTGTGCGATTTTCAGCGTCTTTGAATTAATGCTTTGGCTGCCATCAGAAAGAATCTGAATAAGCCCTTTTTAATGGATTTAATTGATTCAGGGTATAGATATTTCATGCTTTAAAATTGTGCTCGCCTGTGGTATGGTGCCAAACTACGGTACATTTTAACCACTTGCTGACCAGCCGCCACAGTTATACTATGGCTGAGTGGCTCTATTGCTTGAATTGCCGTACTGGTACCATGCTTCATGTAATAGATGCTCCACAGAGCGGCAGAACGGTGGTCGACCAATGTAAACAAAGCAGATCCCTGTTCTGTCAGGAGAGTACAGTGAGATCTGTTCTAGTGATTAGGAACAGCAATCTCTCTGTACTCAGTCCACTCCACCCACAGTTAGAAAGCACTTCCCTAAGACACTTAACCCTTTGATTGCCCCTAGTGTTAACCCCTTCCCTGCCAGTGTCCTTTATAGAGTAATCCGTACATTTTTATAGCACCGATCGCTGTTTAAATGGCTTTGGTCCCACAAAAGTGTCTGCCTGCCGCAATATCGCAGTCCCAGCTAACAATTGCTGATCACTGCCGTTACTAGTGAAAAAAAATAATAATAAAAATGCCATAAATTTATCTTCTATTTTTAATACTGACTTTGGATGCTCTGATGTTTTAACTGGTTCCTGCCCACCTATGGCAGAATGATGCCGGCGGGAACCATGTGACCGCTATAACCAATCACAGCAGGTCACATGACCGTTGGATACAATGGATGGCTTTCTTTCAAGCCAGCTATTGTATACAATTATGTTGCTAGCTGTGATTGGTCATTGTGATCAAATAATACAGACTGGGCCAATCACAGCCCAGCTTTACCATGTGATTAGCTCTGACTAATCACAACAAAAGAAACTGAATCGATTTCCTTCAGTAAAATACTCACATGTAGCAAGTTAATGCACTGCTATATGCAAAAATAATGTTGCTAAGAAAGAAAAAAAAATCACTTACCCAAAGTAGTACAATGTTACTATGGTAATGTTATATTGCTCTAGTCAAAGTGTGATTAAAAAAAATATAATCAAATTTGAAAAAAAACAGGCCCCCCCTCTGCCAGCCTTTACAAGAGCTATAGGAACAAGCTTTCACATTCCTCAGGGCATTCGCCAGGAGCCTACCTGGCTTGTTCCCCTACTTATAAAATATGTGCAGCATTTTAGTGGCCTGCACTTTGATTTTGTGTAGGAGTAGTTTAAGACTGTCCCGGAGAATGTGGAGTTTGGCAGGAATATTCTCCTGAAGACACTTGTGCCTTTCCATACTGTGAGCTGGGAGTCAGTGGAGCCAACATAATTGCTGAGGAAAGCTTAGAACTCAGATTCTACAAGGGATTTCGTATTGGGGTCCTGTAGTAGGTACTTATTCAGCTGCCACTGCCAGACTTTAGGATTATTCGTCTGGAGCCTAATGTTTAGAATAATCAGTGTGTGGTCAATCAATGTTGCCTGAATCATTGCAATCAATGTTGCCTGAATTTTGGGAAGATATGAGTAAAAAGTAATCTATCCTAGAATAGGTTCCTAGTGTAGAAGAATAGTATGCGTAATATCTATTTGTTGTATTGCTGTACTTTTTTTCGAACTGGGCTGGTAAGAAATACAGCTTTTTGCCTTGTCTTGCAACACGCTTGGTGTGAATGGACCCCTTGGTAAGTAAGCTATTCAGGCTGGGAGAATCCTCGTTTTTATTGGATGCTGAGCAGCTACATTTTCCACAATTTTGCTGTGGAAGGGGTTAATAATCCTGGGACAGAGTGACAATGTCATTCTGCTAGGTGGAGTGTTGCGCACACTGCGCTTTTTCATGACTGTCAAAGAAGCACCAAGAAGCCTATGCTGCTTCTGCTGAAAAGAGCCACATGGACCTTGCATCCGTTCCTTCTGCCCGTGTGATTTTTTTTTTTTTTTGCAACTTCAGCCATGACTTTTCACATGCTTTCAACTGTTCAGGTTTCGAGATTACTTGAGATCTTGGCTCTGACCAGGAGAGTCCCACTGTACCAGGAGCCCACAGCACACTCTCCACTTATTAGTTGGACTGCTTTCAGACTAACTTATAATAGTGGGGACATTTGTTGCCTGGAATCAAGCATCTCTCTAATTTTAGAGTCTTTCCTACATTGAAGTCTACTTTAACTCTGTCAAATGTGGCTGGGTCCCTTGCCCTGTTGGCTGAAGTTTTACTACACCCAGTTGTTATTTGAATGATCAGTGGCCAGAAGCTCACTACTGGGCCCTCTCTACCAGATTCATATTTCCAATATTTTTCATTCTTATTAGCTCAAGTCTTTGATGAGCTTTTCCCTGGGAAGCCACAGACCACTGCTATATATTCCTAGTTGAAGGAGACTTTCAATTGATGTGGTACACACTGCTCTAAAGCTAGAGGATCAGCATGTTGCATTTACAAGTGTTTTATGGCCTTGGGTTTTATAGGACTTCTAAAACTGCAAGGTCATCGCTCTTCCAATTATTTCTGTATGAAAATTGGAAATGCTATCATAGGCTGTTTGCTTTCCCTAAGCTTACTGGCTCTGTGTCTATTTTGTATTCATTTTGTTCAAAACTGGTCCAGTCCTACTGTGGATCAAGCTGTGTTTCGCTTTTACAAGGTAACTACCATACCAGTGGAGGACGGTCCTGCATTTAGGAATCCAATCAGTGGTGGCGTGTTAGATTAGTCTACTCTCAGTACATATGTGCAGGGCCCTTTGGTTAAAATGCTGGATTGCAGAACTTTTTTGCAAGGAATGGTTGAACCGCATGGCCTTTGAGGGTCATCTCTTCAGACTGGCTCTGGATACTATCATCAAGGATGCTACTGGGGCGAAAAGCATTCATCTTCCCCATCAGAATACTAAAAAAACTTTATTTTATATCTTTAAGCCCCAGTTCACACTATTCAGTGCAGGGAACTGCATGTGATTTTGAACAGGGCCTAGGGTGCCCTGCTGCCTAGGGCGCCCAGCCACTAGTGTTCCTACTCTCTTCTCTATGCAGCAAGCAACTAAGTCTCCGCATCAGCAGGCAGCCGCCGCTCTATTCGTGCATAGTGTCAGATGTGTAGCTGCGGCAGAGGACTGTGTTTGTGTCCAACTCCCGAATGAATGGAAGCAAGCAAACATTCATTGATGGGCACTGGTAGGCTGCATTGATGGGCGCTGGTAAAGCTATATTTCATGAGCATTGGTGAGGCTGCATTTGATGGGAGCCGGTGAGGCTGCATTAAAGGGCGCTAGTAGGCTACATTGATAGGCGCTGGTGAGGCTGCATTGATAGGCACTGGTACGCTGCATTGATGGGTGCTGGTAGGCTGCATTGATGGGTGCTGGTAGGCTGCATTTGATGGGCGCTGGTAAGCTGCATTGATCGGCGCTGGAGAGGCTGCTTTTGATGTGCGCTGATGAGGCTGCATTTGATGGGCGCTGATGAGGCTGCATTTGATGGGCGCTGATGAGGCTGCATTTGATGGGCGCTGGTGAGGCTTCATTTGATGGGCGCTGGTGAGGCTACATTTGGGCACTGATGGGCTGCATTTGATGGGCGCTTCATTAAAAAGATGGGGTTTACATGGACAGGGAAAAGGGGGTGGAGCCAAGGGGGCCTGGCAAAATGAGGTTTCGCCTAAGGTGTCAAAAATACTTGCACCAGCCCTGCTGCAAAATTTCCAGATGGAATCAAGCAGATCTGTCATTGCTTTCTTTCACCAGGGGAACAGATTTCAGAGGGCATAAAAGATGTGTAATTACAGTACATGTGTCCATCTTTTCAGCTCATCAACGCTTTCTGTGTTTTGCTTTCTGTTCTACCAGCTCGTTCATGGTTCAGTTCGGCACACCTTCCCCAATTTGGGTGTTCATCAAGGTGCTGACTGTAGTGTTGGCTGTTTTGTGCTCTTAGGGTATTTGCATCGTGGTATACTTGGCTGACCCTGTGTTGCTGGAACACATGGAAAGGGCTCTGCAGGATAATGTGTTTCTGTGCAGACATTGTAGAGAAATTGGTGGATACTAAAACTTCAAAAAATCGTTACTTGCCCCATATGGTTGCTGAAATATCAGGGCTGGTCCTGGACACCTCCCACGCCAAGCAGTTTCTTCCCCAGAAAAAATTAAGACACTCAGGTTTCAACTCCTTGTCCAATCCAGATGCTGTCCAACCCTTTGCTTTGAGGATCTTGGAGCCGATGTTGGCCTCCTTTCAGCAGTTCCCTTTGCCCAATTCCACCCCAGACATTTGAAACACAACATCCTGTCGTGAGACAAATGGGTTCTCTTTCTGGACAAACTGATCCACTTAACACCAATGACTAGGCTGTCCCAGACTTGGTGGCTCCAGGATCCAGCATTGAAGTTGGGGAAGTTTCTTCCAGTCTTCTAAAGGATCCTGACAATGGACACCAGCCTATCAGGCTTGGATGGGGAGTATCCTGGGCACCCTGTTTAAGCAGGGGACTTGGTGGTCAGTGAAATCTCGTCTCCCAAGCAACATCTTAGAACTTTGGGTGATCTGGCTGTCCCTTCAGTGTTCGACCAAACTGTTGGAAGGACCCGCACGGCTGCATCTTTTTTTTAAAATAGTGACAGCCAGTGGGGGGAGAAGAGCCCCTGCCTGCAGTTACTACAGGCAGCGGAGCAAGTGACAGCTACAGGAGAGGCAATATGTTACATGTTACACCCTAAAAATGGGTGGGACTTTTAACCTGTTCCCAAAGGTTAACTTATCCTTTAATATTAGGCTTGTAGTATTACCATAATAGGCCAAATCACTACTGTTTCTATGCTGATTCAGAGACTGTTCTTCCCAATCTCTGATTAAAGTGGAGTTCCACACAAAAATGGAACTTCCGCTGATCGGATTCCTCTCCCCCTCTGGTGTCACATTTGGCACCTTTCCGGGGGGAGGGAGGAGCAGATACCTGTTTAATCCAGGTATTTGCTCACACTTCCGGGCATAGATCGCCGCAAGCTTCGCGGTGATCTATGCCATGTCCCGCCCCTCCTCTATCCCCCCCGCTGTCTTCTGGGAGACACACAGGTCCCAGAAGACAGCAGGGACCAGTGAGGACGTGTAGCGTGACTCGCGCATGCACAGTAGGGAACCAGGCTGTGAAGCCGCAAGGCTTCACTTCCTGATTCTCTTACCGAAGATGGTGGTGCCTTCACCTGAGAGGTGAGGGACAGATCGTTTTTGGGTGAGGACATCGCGGGCGGCCTGGACAGGTAAGTGTCCATATTTTAAAAGTCAGCAGCTGCAGTATTCATAGCTGCTGACTTTTAAAAAAAAAATTTGGCGTAACTCCGTTTTAAGAGCTTTATATCTCCCATGTGGTCCTTTGAATCTGGTCCTGTTGGTGCTTCAGAAGCCCCCTTTTGCACCATTCAGAGATATTACTCTCTATGATTTACAAGGTTGTATTTCTTGTGGCCATCACCTCAAGTAGGCAAGTGTCTTGAGCTGGTGGCTTCATCCCGCTAGGAATCAGTTTTGGTCTTGGACAAGATAGCTTTGATACCCAGCACCTTTTTGTCCCAAGGTAGTCTCTGCTTTCCACCTTAATGAAGACATTGTTTTTTTTTTTTTGTTTTCCTGGCTCCATTCTCTGCTTTCCACTTTAATGAAGACATTGTCTTTTTCAATAAAGGAATACTATTTTTTGGATGTCATCCTGTGAGTCGACCATCCCTTTCTTTATTCTGACACAGGATGAAGTACTTTGGGTACATTGGATTATGCTGCTGCCTTCAGGAGATTGGACACAAGCTGTCAAGGACAGTGTAGTACAGGGGTTTCAAATTGGCGGCCCTCCAGCTGTTGCAAAACTAAGTCCTGTCATGCTTGTAATTGTCAGCCTTGCAATGCCTCATGGGACTACCTCATAGTTTTGAAACAGCTGGAGGGCCTCCAGTTTGAGACCCCTGGTCTAGTATAACCACTCCCATCATGTCTCATGCTTTTTATTAATGTCCTTGGTGTACGGTTGTCACATTTAAGAGGAGCAAAACAAGTTTCTGCAGAGACAGAAGATGCTCATTTTGCAGTTTTTCAGATCAGCTGGTCCTTGGCATTGCCATGTAAGCCGTACCGAGACCGGCTGAGATGATAAATTAAAAAAAAAAAAAAAAGGGGGTCGGCCTGTAATGTGTCATTGAACACTTGACTCTGCGGATGGCACTTACTTAAGCACCTGTGTGTTAAGCCAGCTGCAGAGTGCTTTCTAGGTTAAGGCTATGATGCAGCCACCAATTTGAACCCTCTCCCTGAAGACTCCTTAGGGACTGTGCCCACTGGAGGGGCAAAAATGAGTGAAAGCAGCATATTCTCTGAATTCCTCTTCCTTATCCCCAGTGTGTCTGTGTGGGAACCACGGGACCTTAGCTGCAGTGAGATTGGGCCTTGGCACTTGTGTCCACACACATTGGTGCACTATTTTTTTGGTGTGTTAAGATGCAATGCAGCCCATTTATTTTAAATGGGCTGCCCAATGCAGAGTTCCTCAACAGAAAAAACATGTGTTGCAGTGCTGGACATCATGTTGCGAACAGGCCCTTAACCACTTCAGCTGTACCCAAAATGGCATAGAATCATTTTTTTCACACAAATAGAGCTTTCTTTGGGTGGTATTTGATCACCTATGGGTTTTTTATTTTTTGCACTATGAACAAAAAATACCAATAATTAAAAAAAAAAAAACAATATTTTTTAATTTCTGCTATAAAACATCCAATAATAAAAAAATAAAAAAATCTAATTTCTTCATAAATTTAGGCCAATATGTATTCTGCTACATATTTTTGGTAAAAAAAATCCCAATAAGTGTATACTAATTGGTTTGCAAGAAAGTTATAGCGTCTGCAAACTATGAAATGTTTTTTTTTATACTAGTAATGGCGGTGATCAGCAATTTATAGTGGGACTGCGATAGTATGGCGGACAATATGATACTAACTGACACTTTTGACATTTTGTGGAAACCAGTGACACCAATACAATGATCAGTGCTAAAAATATACACTGTCACTGTACTAATGACACTGGCTGGGAAGGGGTTAAACATCTAGGGTGATCAAAGGATTAAATGTGTGCCTAACCAGTGTTTTATGTGTGTACTGTGAGTTGCTTTTACTAATGAATGTCCTGTTTTTTAATCCCTGCTTTTCAGGGAAACAAAAACTGACACATCCTGGCTGACAGGACAGAGCTCTGTATTGTTTACATTGACAAAGCTCTGTCCTGTCTTCCTTGTTGCCGATCAGTGGGTTCTGGCGGTCAATCATTGTCTGGCACCCGCTCATCGGCTTGTGCTATGACTGATCACAGCACAGCTGGCATGGCTGGCACGAGCGTTACCTACCTGGAAGTGCTGGATCACGTATTGGATACATGATCCAGCATAGGAGAGCCGCTCTGCCACCATACACCTCTGTGAGGCAGTCAGCAAGCGATTAATATGTTGTGCTAAAAAGTGTCGCTTCATGATTTTAGACGGTTGGAAATCAATGCAGCATTACTGGTAAGAAAACCAATTTGCATGGCCTGTATAAGAGTTAGGCATTGTTCTCTTAGCTTGGGTAGTACAACAGATTTTATGTTGAATCTTTTTTTAAAGTCTTATAAGTAATATATGATACAGTTTTTACAGAAAATTTTGGCAGTATTTGTTTACATCAGTGTTGGTATTGCACAGTATATGTCTATAATGATGTTATTTGCTTGTAAATCTTCCCAGAAAGGTACAGGATGCTGTTATAGCAATCTGCTACTGCTTCCTGTACATATTTTGAAATGTGTTGCATTTGTGTAATTTCCTCATTTCTCAGTCAGTCTGTACCAACATGCTACCAGTAAGGATTTCCTTTTCTCAAAATTATTTGGAGAGATAAACTTCTTGAACAAAATCCTGTTGATTTTGCACATAAAATAGCAAAGTCAAATTGACAGGTAAGTGCTACTATATTTAAAATCAATAATATAATTGCAAACGTTTTTCATCACAATTCTTCTGGTCCATGTCTTACAATGTGGTTACTATGTGATGCACTTTGATCTAATAACTGAGTTGTGAGAGCAATGGGTAATGTCCTAATACATATAAACTGAGTTTAGTTGCAGTATAGATAGATATTGATACTAATAGATACTTGATGGACTAGTGTCTTTATTCAACCTTAACTATGTAACTATATTCATTACGAGTGTGCTGCATATTCACTGTTTAGACCAAGTAAAGCAAGCTTATACATAAATCCAATTTTTCTGTTCAACCAGCGACTCGATTGTGGTGGATATGGGGAATCATCCCTCTGAGCTGTTGTATTCTGACAGTGGGGAGACTTCTCCACCATCAGAATACACTGATCAGCAATGGCGGCTATAGACTGCAGCGCTGATCGAGTGGCAAAAATCTCACACATCCAAACCAGTAGATCAATTTCTGTACAAACATTGCCTATACATGGATTGAAATTCAGCTGGTCTCTGATGAACAGGCCAAATTTCAATCCATGTATGGCCAGTTTAACCACTTCACCCCCGGAAGATTTGGCTGCTCAATGACCAGGGCATTTTTTGCGATACGGCTTTGCGTCGCTTTAACTGACAACTACGTGGTCGTGCAACGCTGTACCCAAACAAAATTTACATCCTTTTTTTTCCCACAAATAGAGCTTTTTTTTGGTGATATTTGATCACCTCTGCAGGTTTTATTTTTTGCGCTATAAACAAAAGAAGAGCGACAAGTTTTAAACAAACATAAAATATCTTTTACTTTTTGCTATAATAAATATCCCACATGTAAAAAAAATAAAAATACATTTTTTTCCTCAGTTTAGGCCGATATGTATTCTTCTATATATTTTTGGTAAAAAAATCACAATAAGCGTATATTGATTTGTTTGCGCAAATGTTATAGCCTCTACAAAATTAGGGATAGCTTTATGGCATTTTAATTATTTTTTTTTACTAGTAATGGCGGCGATCTGGGATTTTTATCAGGACTGCGATATTGCGGCGGACAAATTGGACACTTTTGACACATTTTTGAGATCATTGACAATTATACAAAGATCAGTGCTATAAAAATGCACGGATTACTGTATAAATGTCAATGGCAGGGAAGGGGTTAACACTAGGGGGCGATCAAGGGGTTAACTGTGTTCCCTTGTGTGTGTTCTAACTGTAGGGGGATGGGACTGACTAGAGGAGGAGAGAATTTGATGTTCATACTTAGTATGAACACACGATCTGTCTCCTCTCCCCTGAGAGAACCGGGATTTGTGTGTTTACACACACAGATCCCGGTTTTCGCTCTGTCACGAGCGATCGTGGGTGCCCGGCAGTCATTGCGCCCGCTGGGCACTTACGCGCGCCTCCTACAGCGTCTTAAAGGGCCGACGTAGAGTTACGGTGGCTCGCCCAGGGGAGCCAACCTGCCACAGTACAACCGGTTAAGAGTATCCCTGTCTGAAGGGTAGGGGCTCTAGGTCCATTTGTTACTGTATTTTTTGTTCCGATTTACAACAAAGGTAAAGTGTATGTAAACCCTAATAATAAAATAATCGTATTTGATGCATTTTGTTCTGTTAAATATACTATACTGTTGTAAGCATTTTGTTATAGCTGTTCAGAAAGTGGAAAAAAAAATACTTGTTGATCATGTCAGTGTGTTCCTCTCTGGAACTACAAAACTGTTACTGTTGATGATGGAGAGATGGGGACAGTGAGAGGGATTAAGTTGTTTAATGGAGAAGTACAGCCAAAGCTCGTTTGGCTGTACTTCTCCTGTGGATCGAAGAGTTTGTTTTGCACTCCTGTGAATAGTTTTCAGCAGACAGCGGGCTGAAGTCCACTGTCTGCTGACGTCACAGAGCCAGTCTAGGCTCTAGCAAGATCGGGATAATAGAGTTGGGATCTGTCCACTTGCCTGTACCGGCAACGGGCTCAGGCTCTCAGCTAGCTGCTTCCAACTCCTCCACAGCCCAACGCTCCAGTGAGCGTGGGGGGAGGTCAGAGCAGAGAGCGGTGACTGACAGTCACCAGCTCTCTGCTCGGGGAGCTGTGAGAACCGAGCGATCAGCGATATTTTATCTCCCGATACTTATGCCGCGTACACACGGTCGGACTTTTCGTCTACAAAAGTCCGACGGACTAAAGCTGGCTGACAATCCGATCGTGTGTGGGCTTCCCCGGACTTTCAGCGGACTTTTGCAGCCTCAAATCTGATGGACTTTAGATTTGAAACATGCTTCAAATCTTTACGTCGTAACTACGCCGGACCCAGAAATCCGCTCGTCTGTGTGCTAGTCCGACGGACAAAAACCCACGCTAGGGCAGCTATTGGCTACTGGCTATCAACTTCCTTATTTTAGTCCGGTGTACGTCATCACGTACAAATCCGCCGGACTTTTGTGTGATCGTATGTAGGCAAGTCCGTTCGTAAGAAAGTCTGCCGCAAGTCCGCCAAAAGTCTGTCGGACAGGCTGTCGGACTTTTGTAGCTGAAAAGTCCGACCGTGTGTACGCGGCATAAGTGTTAGAGGCGCCAGGGTACAGATACAGCATCGGATCGATGCTACATCCACCTAGGTAAATATAATTGTTAAATTTAAAAAAAACTCCATACTTCTCTTTTAACAAAAGACAACTGACACCTTTCAGTCCAAAAAAAAGATACTAGGGTGATTTCAGTAAAGCATTCACGCCATTCTTCTGTCGGTGTGGTCCTTTTAAAAGGTCCTGCGCCAAATTAAAAAATAATAACCCTCAGTTCCTAGATAACAAAACTGGGGGTACTTAAAGCAATATTAAACCCAAACTAACAATTGTAATATATTGCAGTTTACCAATCCTTAGTTGTGGTGGCTGCATTTTCTTTTTTTAGCTTTTTATCCCACCTGGTGATCCGACCAGTCAACGCTCTTTTTCTTTTTTTTTTTTGCCAACGCTCTTTTGTCATAGGGTGTCTGCATTCTGGATGAAGTAGTAAAGCAGTCACTTTTGGACAGCAGCATTGTCAGTATGGGGAGAGGGCAGTGTTAGAATAGCAGATTTAGATGGACTTGACTAACAAATTGAAATTGATCTCCAGGTAATACTTATTAAGCAGGTACTGCAAACTGTTTTTTTTTTTTTTTGGGGTTATTTTTAGTTTTTTTTACATGAGTGAATAAAAGCTGGCGCTTTTAACTCCCGCTTATGGCCAAAAAAGGGTTAAAAGCGCCGCTGCTATATGGCTTTGCAGGCGCTTTGGCAGCGCTGGTCATTGTTTTCAATGGCAGGGGAGGTTCAGGAGCGTTGTATTCACCACTCCCGCACCACCCCAAAGATGCTTGCAGGAATTTTTTTTTTGCTGTCCTGCAAGCGCACCGCTTCAGTGTGAAAGTACTCGGGCTTTCACACTGGGGCTGCAGAGAAGGCAGTTTACAGGCGCTATTTTTAGCACAAAAAACGCCTTTAAAACGCCTCAGTCTGAAAGTAGCCTAACAGGACAGATTCTATAATTAGCAGACCCACATGAAAAGTTCCCTGGGGGGGGAAATACATAAATTGTGAGATCAAAGTAATTCAGACACTACCTGTGAGACCCCTTTCACACTGAGGTGCTTTGCAGGAGCTATAACGCTAAAAATAGCGCCTGCAAAGCGCCTTGAAAGTGCCGCTGCTGTCTTTCCAATGTGAAAGTCCCGAGGGCTTTCACACTGGAGTGGTGCGCTAGCAGGACGGAAAAAAGTCCTGCCAGCAGCATCTTTGCAGCGCATTAAGAGTGGTGAATACACCTCTCCTAAAGCGCCCCTGCCCATTGAAATCAGTGGGCAGCGCAGCCGAGCCGCCGGCAAACCGCTGTTGCAGCGGCGCTTTGCGGGTGGTTTTAAGCCTTTCTCGGCTACTAGCGGGGGTCAAAAGCACCGCACTAGCGGCCGAATAGCATCACGAAAAATTGACGGTAAAGCGCCGCTAAAAATAGCGGCGCTGGAGGGGCGTGTCAGGGAGAGCTCTTCCTGCCAATCACCTTTGATCCCTCCTCAGCACTCTGCTCCCCATCTCCTCCATCTGCTGCAGGGATGAGCTCTGTGGAATGTAAGCAGCAATCTCTGTCTTCTCCTCCTGTTGCTCGATCTCCTCAATGTCTGCAAACTGCAGCTCTACTACTTGTGATGTAAACGAAATCAGGCATTGGGGGGAGCAGCCGGAGGAGAACATCAGATGAGACCAGCAGGACCCCCCCCCCCCCTTTCAGTCCTCTTCCTGTGAGACCCTCCATACTTTCGGTCACTCCACCACACTTCCTGGTTGCCCGGGCAACGCCAAGCTCACTCCTCACAGGCGACGCAGATTAGAAGCCTCCGGATGCACTTCTGCTGGGATTGGTGGAGGGGGAGCTGGGCGGAAACTTTTCCGCCCAGCTCCCCCTCCACCAATCCCAGCAGAAGTGCATCTCAAGGCGTCTAATCGGCGGCGCTGTGAGGAGTGTGCTTGGCGTTACCCTGGCAACCAGGAAGTGTTTTAGGTTTATTACTGCTCTAAGTTGGTGTACAGAGGCAAATGCTATTTAGTGTAGCAGCATGTTTGCCACTCTTACCCCCTCCCCGTCTCTGTGTGTTAGAGCCCTTTCACACTGGGACGGGCGTCGGCGGTAAAGCGCCGCTATTGTAAGCGACGCTTTACCGTCGGTATGCAGCCGCTAGCGGGGCGGTTTTACCCCCTGCTAGCGGCCGAGAAAGGGTTAAAACCACCGCAAAGCACCTCTTCAGAGAGGTATAGCCGCACCGCCCCATTGATTTCAATGGGCAGGAACGGTAAAGGAGGTATACACTCCGCTCCTTCACCGCTCCGAAGATGCTGCTGGCAGGACTTTTTTTACCGTCCTGCCAGCGCATCGCTCCAGTGTGAAAGCCCTTGGGGCTTTCACACTGGAATGAAAGCAGCGGCACTTTCGGGTCGGTTTGCAGGCGCTATTGTTAGCGCAATAGCGCCTGCAAACCGCCCCAGTGTGAAAGGACCCTTAAGGATGCTGTTGGCTTTAGAGTTTACAGGCAACTACCAGACAGTGATGCTAACAGTGGGCAGAGCCTGATGTGTTATCACAAGAGGAAATGATGGCACCTCTGGCAGATCAGCAGATATTATCTTAACTGTAAAGTACAGTATATGGGACTTGTATTCTTAAGGCCCGGTCACGGTCAGAAAATCTGAAGTTAAATTTCGTCCGATGAACGATCTGCCGATTTTCTGATCTTTAGCATGCTGATTTTCTTTTCATTAGTGCGGTTTTCTGCCCCAAAAAAAATCTGAAGAGCAAGACTAGGCATGCTCAGAAATGAAAGAACACATACAAAACAATTCAACACATACGTCACTTCTGACGTTGAATTCTGTCGTCTGAAAATTTTCTGATGGTTAGTACCCTCTTCACTTTCGATTTGAGACTAGCATCCAACAAAAAACGGACCAATAATAATTCGTCCAATAATCTGACCGTGTGTACAAGGCTTTAGACCTTGGCTTATATGTAGCTACCTTTATGTGATTGGCCACTGGCAAAAATAACTTGGTATGGCCTTCCCCAGAGCACATTTATAACCCCACCCACTCGTGAAGCTCTCTCTTTTTTGAAAATGTCCTTAGATAATGGGCCTGTAACTCTCTGGAGTTTTTTCTTTTTCTTTTTTTTTTTTTTTGTATTTTTGCAGTGATTTCTTTGTCTGAAACCTCTCTGAAGCGCATTTGTGAGGTCAGGCATGGATGTTGGACGAGAAGGCCTGGCTCGCAATCTCCTCTTTAATTCATCCCAAAGGTGTTCTATCGGGTTGAGGTCAGGACCCAAACTCGCTCATCCATGTCTTTATGGACCTTGCTATGTGTAATTGTGCGCAGTCATGTTGGAACAGGAAGGGGCCATCCCCAAATTGTTCCCACAAAGTGTCCAAAATGTCTTGGTATGCTGATGCCTTCCCTTCACTGGAACTAAGGGGCCAAACCCAACCCCTGAAAAACAACCCCACATCATAATCCCCCCTCCACCAAATGATTTGGACCAGTGCACAAAGCAAGGTCCATAAAGACATGGATGAGTGAGTTTGGGGTGGAGGAACTTGACTGGCCTGCACAAAGTCCTGACTTCAACCCGATAGAACACCTTTGGAATGAATTTGAGCCAGGCATTCTTGTCCAACATTAGTGCTTGACCTCACAAATGCGCTTTTGGGAGAATGGTCAAACATTCCCATAGACACACTCCTAAATCTTGTAGAAAGCTGATAAGAACAGATACTACACTTGATCTTAGCCAAAAGGCCGAGAAGCAATTAGCAATAATCACGCCTCAGTTGAACCTCATTGGCTATGATACTGCCACTGCGTAAAGCTGTAATTTATATTCTACTTTATTGTGGCACTTCCTGTCTCTCCTCCCATGGGAGTAGGCGTGTTTATTGCCTTTCCCCGGCGCCACACTGTCTCCTGGGAGCTTAGTGTCAGGCTTCCCAAGATTCAGTGCGGAAACAATGATCATGCGTGTGAACAAGCTGTGAATGAACTGCATTCACCGTATCCAGGAAATCAATGCTTGTGGGCTTCACATGCCCACAAGCAAGATGGAAACAGCCAGCATCACATTTTTTAAGTTATTCTTCAGTACGAAAACGGACAGAGGCAGAAATATTACACCCAAACTGTGAGTATTATTTTGGGGTTAGCAAAGTGTCTCAATGACCTAAAAAAAAAAAAAAAAAAGATTGGTCGCCGGACTCGCTTTAAACCCCAAAAAAGTGTTGTTGTCATTGTATATATTATTACTTGTTCTGCATGTGTTTAACTTTTGCTTGATTAAAATACGCAGTTCTAGTAAATACCTGGTTGATCGTGCCATTTCCCTGGTCTTCCTTCCTCTGAGAGGCAACCTGATCACATTAGGTCTTTTCTTTCCCATGTTGCCACTCCCAGGGTACATGCTCCAACTATTCTATTTGATCCTTTGTCTCAGGAATTAGTCATTGGACCCAAATCACGAATTGAAGTGCCTAGGCCTCTGAGTCCTGTTAAGCCCTTCTTGACCCCTTTGTTATGTGGGCCTGTTGGCATTGTTTGCTGTGTTGCTCCCCACTCTGTTGGACTGCTTTTGGACATCCCAGTTCCCAGTTATGAAAGAGTCTGTGCTTCTGTACTATACAACTAAGGAAATAGGATATTCAACTTACCAGTAAAACCTAGCTTTTGAGTACAGTAGGGGACAGAGCTCCTTATGATCGTCAAATTGCTTGCTATGTAACTGAGGCTATCTAGGAATTAAAGGGGTTATATAGGAGGCTGTCCCTGCAGATGTCCAGTGTCTAATCACATGGTCGTAGCTTTATATAACCCAGTTATAATGATTACAGAGCCTGTGTCCCATACTGTACTCCAAAAAATAGATTTTACTGATAAGTCAAAAAACCTGTGGGCAATTGAATCCACTGATTGATTTCCAAATAAAAATTTAGTCTTTCAATGACTTATAGAAAGTAATTTTATGAGTACAAAAACCCTATATTTCCTTTAATTTTATGTATCCCCTTCCTTTACAGAGGTAAATAAAAGATGTTTGGAACATCCTGGATTTTAGTCATGGCGGTGAAGCTACTATTAGCCGGTATTTTAACATGTTTTATTTTATATTCTTGTTGTTTTTTATGGAGGCAGTACTTAACTTCTTAATGATCCTCTGTTGCCCAAATTGCTACCAGATCCTCTGGGAAATACCTGATGGCAGAGCATATGACTCTCTTCCTATAATCCCACAATGCCGCACTTGGTGCTGGCCAGTTCCTGGAAATGAGCTGGGGGATTGTGCATAGCCTCATGCAAGTGTCAGCTTGACCCGCAAGCTACAAAATTACATCTTGTCTCTAACCTGCTCAGTACAAAAAAAATGTAACAAAGGTCAGTGACTAGACCTGGCTCTGCATCTCTCTTACGTTTGTGTCAGTTTAATAACATATTGGCACAATCTCAGTTAAGGTTCATCATATATATGTAAGTGTTTGACATTTAGCTGGTAGAGTAGGGACTGACCACAGAGGGACCAATTTGATGTTGTTCGCCAACTTGAAAATATATTGCAGTTTATGGAGACCAAGTATCTGTTGCTGTGCAAAGGGTTGGTGGAAATATTAAAGGGAAACTAATCTTGGGAAACGCAGGCAGAGGGCAAATGCCTTAACACCAGAATTGCCTGTGGGCTTTCTGTGAGTAATCTTTTTCCTATTACTGAATCTACATGCCTTGTTCTTTGTGTGAAAGTGGCCATCCTGCTATAGGCAAGGGTTTGCTTTCTCATGTTACAGCTTCCAGCAAGGAGATCAGTGATCAGCACAGTAGTGACATTAAATCTGATGACACTAGCAGTCAAAGGCAGCAGTTCCTTACATCTCACACTGCAGATATACATCTATGAGATTTAAAGCATGGGCTTTCCTAGGAATGCTCACATACATGGAGGTGCATTGCAATTTTTCAGGAAAAATTCAGAAAAGTCAAATTTTTCTGCTTGGGGACAATTAAAATTTTGTGATCGGCATTCATGAACAAACCCACTTTCTTAAGGTATAGGATACAGTCACTATTTAACTAATGCAAAATCAATTCTAATTAGTTTCCCAAGGTGGTAAACATCTATTTACTTTGGATAATCACAATAATGTATACATTTCATCAATAGAAAATAACCTTTTCATGTTGAGGGGTTAATAACTATTACAGGAAGACATTTAACCTGTTAAAATCATTAAATTGCAAAGAGCCCATTGCTCCTGTACAAGATATCAGTTGTGCGTTCTCCTGCAATAGCATTTTTCTAGTCTTTCTAGTCCTTCCCCCCTTTTCATATTCAGTGTACGTTAACAATAATTAAAGTACTTTAACATCTTTTGATTTATTGATGAACGGTGTGAATATGTATTATAAATCCTGAGGCTCTGATGCCTGTTTTTGTTGATATCAGGTGCTCCTTCCTGGGTGCGATGCTTAGGCATTTTTAGTGTTTTCCAATATATAAGTATCCATTTGAACAAATCATTCTATATATTACATAATAGGTTCTACAACCTATTAATTAGTTTAGGCAGTATATACCGTATACCAGCCTAATTTGATCTTTTTTATTCCTAATCATGTATGGACAAATACTACAACTACCTCATTAACTGTCAACAGGATGAGCCTCTGATAACCAATTACTTTTACTTCTTTCTGTCTAAAAGCTATACTAGGATATTTTCCTACTTTCCTAACCTCTCGTCCTGTTGCACTTTTTGCCAGTTTCTAAGTATAACCCATTTGATACAATCTGCCATAAGTGAAACTTTCAAAGAAAAGAAAAATTGACCATCCTTTTACCATCTTTACTTTTAGTTATTAATGAGATCCCTCCTATCCACACTACCTGCTTTATCAGTGCCTTATTCAACTTCCTTTCTGTCATTTCCCCTATTTTCTAATCTAGATCTCTAGATTGCTTAAAATGTCTTCCCCCATTAATTGTTTAGTTTCAGTCTCACAAATTGAACATATAGAATAGCCTACATGAAGAGGATGGTACCTCTTATATTTCAGCAGAGCATTTGATGTTGCCCTTCCTATATCCCATAGTTATCTTTTCACTTTCTTCAATGTTAATTCTCGGATCGATGAAGGGCAAAGCATCCCCACCAAAGTTCAATGTAAACCTCTTATTAACTCAATTTACGTAGATATATATATATATATATATATGCATAGATTTGCATATGTAGGTGCTATAGGTGCTCACATTGCCAGTCCACTGATGGAACCAAGCCCCATTATACAAAAAAATAAAATGCTTTAGGGCACAAACTTTAAACAGTTAAAAATGAACTGTATACTCAATGGACTCTCTACTTTATCTAAATATCTCCTAATTTGCTCTAATGCCCTCCTTATGTAGAATATAGCTATAAATGTTAATCAGTTGTCCCCAACTTGTCTTCTTCCACCAAGCAAAAATTATTCAAAAATAAATCAGCAGTGTCTTTTGAATAAGTTGATTGGGTCACAAGCAGAAACAACTGGGCCTCAAAATTCCTATGAAACCTATGCAGAAAATACCATAGTGGCTTTCTGAGTGATTGTAAAATCAATTCCTCAACAACTTTCTTGAAAAAAGGCCCTTTTCCACACCCACTCTAGTTAGAGTGCACTCTTCTTTGATATCTCATTGTGAGTTCTGATTTAATTGCTCATATGCGAAAAAATCATTCAATTACCACATAAACTTGGTAACATATTAATCCTTGGTCATAATACTACTTTACGAGCAAGCTTCTCCACCACACTATCACAACTGACTAACTATTTCAGTGCCTCCCACTCAGACTGTCAAATTAGGCATAGTTTTCAGGGATAATAGTTATTTTAATTGCTTCTTACCCACTGTATAGTGAAATGATGGACGAGCGGGAGAACTCGTGTTCTGGGAGGACATCATATGAAGTCCTTCCATTCTTGGCACCCAGCTCATCACCGATCATGGTACAGATCCTATGACATAGGCTCTTTACCACGTGATCAGATGTTTCCTATTAGAGCGGATCACAGTGTAAACAGGAAATTGGCATTGCTCTTCTTACGCGCTGTCAGCCAGGAAAGCCGGTAACCGGCATTCCTTAGCGGGGACATCTGCACTGACAATAAGGGCACTGATCATCAGTGTCCTGATGATCAGTGCAGCCACAACAGTGCCCACCAGTGCTGCCAATCAGTGCCACTTTTCAGTGCCTATCATTGCTGCCTACCCGTGCCGCTTATTAACCACTTCCCAACCGCCTCACGCCAATGTACGTCGGCAGAATGGCACGGGTGGGCAAATGGGCGTACCTGTACGTCCCGCCCTCCCCATGGGCGGGGGGGCGCGATTGATGTCATCTCTCCTCGTGGGGGCTTTTCGATTCCAGTGAGAGAGAGAGGACATCTAACCGTGAGTTGCATCAACAGTACACTGACATCAGCACATATAGGTACACTTTCCACCCCCTGATCACCCCCCAATTGCCCCCCCCAGTTAACAGTTTCACTCCCTGTCATTGTGTCACCAATTGCAGTTTTCAGATTTTTCACTGATCACTGCATTGGTGTCATTTGTGACTGTAATAAGTGTTAGGGCAGTTAGTAGTAGCCCCCGTTAGGTCTAGGCTACCCCCCTAATAAAGGTTTAACCCCTTGATCGCCCCCAGTTAACCCTTTCACCCCCTGTCACCAGTGTCACTTATCGATGGCTGTATTTGTGTCACTGGTGATGCTAGTTAGCCAGTTAGGTAATTTGTTTCACCGTCAGGTTTTTATAGCGTCAGGTACCCCCATATATACTACCTAATAAAGGTTTTAACCCCCTGGTTAACCCTTCCCCCCCTGTCGCCAGTGTCACTAATCGGTCGCCATATTTGTATCACTGGTGACGCTAATTAACCAGTTAGTGTCACTGTCAAGTTTTAATAGCCTCAGGTACCCCCATATTTTACCTAATAAAGGTTTTAACTCCCTGATAGCCCCCTAGTTAACCCTTTCACCCCCTGTCACCAGTGATCACCGTATTAGTGTTACAGGTGACGCTGGTTAGTTGGTTTGCTTTTTAAAGCATCAGGGCATCCGCCGTATATTACCCAATAAAGGTTTAACCCCCTGATCACCGGGCGGATGATCAAAGTTAGGTCTTAGCGTCATTCAGGGTCTGCGTTGCCCCAGGCAGCGTCAGATTAGAGCTAGTAGCGCTAACACCCACGCGCGCACCATACACCTCTCCTAGTAGTATAGTGTCTGAACAGATCAATATCTGATCTGATCAGATCTATACTAACCTCCCCAGCAGTTTAGGGTTCCCAAAAACGCAGTGTTAGCGGGATCAGCCCAGATACCTGCCAGCACCTGCGTCTAGCCCCTCTGCCCAGCCCAGCCCAGCCAGCCCACCCAAGTGCAGTATCAATCGATCACTGTCACTTACAAAACACAACACACATAACTGCAGCGTTCGCAGAGTCAGGCCTGATCCCTGCGAACGCTAACAGTTTTTGGTATCGTTTGAATAAGTCGCTGACAGGAGCTTTTTTACCTGTGAGTCTCACTAGTGTACCAGTAAATTTAGAGACCAAAATGTCAAATCGAAGGTACACTAGTGAAGAGGCCTACACATTTTTGAGCATAACAGATAGTGAAGAGGAAGTCACTCATCTGTCAGATTCAGGCTCAGAATACGATCCTGTAGACAGCAGCGGCACCCTGACAGATAGCTCTGACGACGGAGTTGTGGTCCCTGTCAAGGCCAGGCGTACCAGACCCCGTTTTTCTGCTGTCGTTGAGGTGCAAGAACTGCAGGGCTCTCGTATGGAGCAGAGAGCCAGTATTAGCGCCGTTCATCCTTCTGGTGAACTGGAAAGCACCAGCGGCCTAGTACACCCTGGTCATAGTCAAACCAGCACTGCAGTAACACGTGGTGACGTGGCGAGTCCCATGCAAGTGCAGTTCAAGCTGGTGCGGTGGCTAGCACAACTAGTGTCCCGGAACCACCAAGAAGAAGACAAACACAGGCCCGTCTAACCCATAGTGCCCTTCCTGCTGCTTTTTGCCAGTCCTAATTGGGAACCCACCACTTCTGCAGCACCCGTACTTCTCCCATTCACTGGCCAACCCGAAATTCAGGTGAAAACAGTTGATTTTACGTCACTTGATTTTTATTCACTGTTTTTCACGGAAGATCTCTATAGATCTATTGTGGATCAAAGCAATTTGTATGCTGGTCAATTCATCGCCGCTAAGCCCCATTTCACCCTTGCCAGAGATTGGAAACCAATTACGGTTTTCGAATTTAAGACCTTTCTGGGCCTATCCCTCCTCATGGGCATAACCAAAAAGAGTGAGTTGCAGTCATATTGGTCCACTGACCCAATTCACCATATGCCCGTGTTCTCTGCCTCCATGGCCAGGGCACGATATGAGCAGATCTTGCGGTTCTTGCACTTCAACGACAATGAACTTTGTCGTCCTCGGGGTGACCCTGGATACGATCGGCTCTACAAAATTCGGCTCCTCGTAAACCACTTTAACCAACGGTTTACAGCCTTGTTTACTCCCCATCAAGTTGTCTGCATTGATGAGTCCCTGGTTACGTTTTCTGGCCGCTTGTCTTTCAAACAGTATCTTCCCAGCAAGCGTGCTAGATATGGGGTCAAGATGTATAAGCTCTGTGACAAGGCAACAGGCTATACATATAGTTTTATGGTTTACGAGGGAAGAGATAGTCACATAGAGCCGGAGAACTGCCCAGATTACATAGGGAGCGCTGGTAAGATTGTGTGGGACTTGGTATAACCCTTATTCGGAAAGGGATACCACTTGTATGTGGACAATTATTACATGAGCGTGACACTTTTTAGTCACTTGTTTGATCACCAAATTGGCGCATGTGGCACCGTGTGATCTAATCACCGGGGCTTACCCCAGCGGCTTGTAGATTTCCATCTTAGGCTGGGGGAGAGAGCCTGCTTGAAGTGTAATAATTTGCTCGCTGTGAAGTTGATGTAATCGCTGCAATAATATACAATCTAATATATCCTATATAACTATTGCATACATGTATTAATTTGTCTAGTCCCTATAGTTTTTTTAACAACAAGGTTGGTCTTTATTGTAGAAGTCATCATATAACAAAGTTTATACAGGAATCATGCTCTTGCTTACATCATGGAATTATCAGCTTGAGGTACATCAAAATATATTAAACATATTTAATATCCATCTATTGCTTAAAAGTAGGTTACATGGAACATCAGTTTAAACAGCACGGAACCCATAGTTATGCTCACAGGCAGCACCATCGCATATCTAACGTGGTCTTATTCTGTATCTGGGGGGACACTTTTCCCTCCCCCCTGAGGGCGGCACCCAATCAGACCCATGGCATTGATATTAGAATTGCTCCGTCCATGGCAGCCATATCCGATCAAACTTCTTTGGGCATCCCCTGCAAGTGTATGTCATCTTATAAAGAGGTAGTATAGCGTTAACAGCGGAGTCCCATTCCTCTACCTTAGGAGGAGACGGTGACGCCCATTTCTTAAGGACCTCTTTCTTGGCATAGAACAACAACAAGGAAATGAGTGTTTTCGTATATTTCGGTCTCTGGTCATCCTCATGAATACCCAGAAGAGCTAACTCAGGTAACATTGGTATTGTTAGTTGTAAGCGGATATTAATACTTTCAAAAATCGTTTCCCAAAATTGTACAATACGGGGACAGGTCCAGAACATATGCAGATATGTACTATCAGGGGAGTGACACCTGGGACAGTTCGGTGACCTATTAGGGTAGATCCGGCACAGCCTCTGAGGCGTGTAGTAGACCCGGTGCAAAAACTTAGTTTGCAGCAGTTTATCCCTGGAGGAAATCACTAGCCTAGACCCATCCTCAAAGCACTCCTCCCAAGTCTCCCTATCCAGATCCGGGATATCAGCCTGCCATTTGTCCCACAGGGCATTCATCTTGGGGGAATCACTTTTCAATAAGGCGAGATATAAGGTGGAGAGGGTCTTCTCAAGAGTCTCCTGTGCCAAAAGTCCCTCAATGGGATCCGTTTGTAAGCTTACAGGAAAAGTGAATTGTGCCCTGGCTGCATGCCTTAACTGATAGTATCTAAATAGCATTCCCTCGTGAAGTCCGTTTTTCTTTGCTAGCTCCTGGAAGGATAACAGTGCCCCTGAGTGGATGATATCTTGAAGGACCTTAATCCCAAAACGGGCCCATATTTGTGGGTCTGGTATTGTCCTAAAATGAGGAAGCGAAGGATTTCCCCATAATGGAGAGAAGGGGGAATATTGTTGAGGGCCCATAAATCTCTTCCTGGCTACTGTCCATACTTTAAGAGTCACTTTGGTGGGGCCTGGGAGTGAAGGGTATGCTGAGGGGCCTCTATATACTTCATTCCCTAGCTCCTTGAGAGATCCCAATATAGCAGCCTCAAGACACGTGGCAGCGTTCGATTTAGACTGTTCAAACCACCATCTCACCGTTACCAGTACCGCAGCCCAGTAGTATATCTGTAGATTAGGCAGTGCAAGACCCCCGCAGTGAACCGGAAGCTGTAGAGTCGATCTAGCTAATCTGGGGGATGAGCCCTTCCACAAAAATGATCCAATGCATACATCTATGTCTTTAAAGAGTGACCCAGGGAGCCACATCGGGCAGTTACGAAATACATAATTGAACCTAGGTAGATATAGCATTTTTAATATGTTAATGCGCCCTAACAGATTAAGAGGTAGGTCCTTCCATTTAGAGCAATGCTCTTTTAGTCTTGCTATTATGGGTTGTATATTAAGGCGACGAAATGCCTGGAGATCCTTAGTTACCACAATCCCCAAATATTTGAACTCCTCCACCCATACTAACGGAGTTGATGGCACCCCTGCCCTAGCCTGGGGATCTATTGGGAAAAGAACCGATTTAGACCAATTGATTTTAATCCCGGAAAACCTCCCAAACTCGTCAAAGATCCCTAAAGCAGCTTGCAAGGAGGCCCCAGCGTCCTGTAAGTACAGTAATGCGTCGTCCGCATATAAAGAAATTTTCTCCTCCAGAGGGCCAACTTGGAGTCCCCCAACATCTTGTGAGTTCCTTATTAAAATAGCTAGTGGCTGTAGAGCCAGAGCAAATAGGCTGGGGGACAGGGGGCAACCCTGCCTAGTACCCCTCTGGAGGAGAAAATAGTCCGATAGGTCATCATTTATACGGATCCCTAGTCCCTATAGTTAGTTAGTCTATTAAACTCTGAGCACATGTTATTGTTAATATCACAATATTACCAGGTTAGCTATGAAACCAAACACACGGTGCTGCTAGTAAAACAATATCTCATTTATTTCCCAAGAAAATAGGAATGTACTAACATCACACACAGTATATATACAGAGCATATAACAACAATGAAATACCAAAGATACTTATCACACATGGTTTCATCTGCTGGTTCTGGATGATAAAAGGGGCCTGGGCCAAATGGAATTTAGGCCCAAGCCCTCAGTCAGAGCAAAGTCCCAAGATGGCAGAGAGACAGCCTCATGGCAGGCTTTGCAGTGAAACAGAGAAAGAACTCTCTGTAACAACCTTTTTTTACAAACTCACTCATCACTTATTTAAACTCCCCCCACTGACAGTCCCATTTGCTTTGGACCAATCAGTGTTCACATGACAATCCTCCTCATATTACTGACTGTTCTGCCATACTTGGCTCTGGGGCCAGTATTGCAGTCCATGCGCCCTGGGCCATCATTTTAATCAATCTCTTTGAAGCCTGTAATCACACATATCACAGCAAGTGGGCTGGAGACAAGCCCTTTTGCTATGCAGATTCTTTTTGGGGCCACATTCCTCTGTACTTTTTTTTTTAAACTGTGGGGCTGCAAGTGCCAGCATGGCTGATCTTGGTTGTAAGAACAGATGTGTGGAAACTTTAGACATATAACATTAGACCATGTTGACTTCCAACAGAAGTGGAGGGATAATCAGAATGTTTTTATTCTGTCCTCCCTTCACGCAGACATGACGGTCCAAATTCCTACGGCGACTGGCGTTGTGCTGAAATTCCTCAAATATAACCACGAATATAGTGTCCATGAATATAACCTTAATATAACCTTAATATGGGAGGGGTGGACCTCAAGGACCAGTTGTTGGCACCGTACCTAATTGCCCATAAGGCCAGACGCTGGTACAAAAAAAGTGTCTGTATACTTATTTCAATTGGCTCTACTGAATGCTTATGTGCTATACAAAGCTTTAGGACGAACTGGACCCTTCCTTAAATTCCAGGAAGAGATCATCACAGCCCTTCTGTTTCCAGACGGTGCTGTGGCCCAAATTCCCAATCCAAATGCAGTAAGCCGGCTGCATGAGAGGCATTTTCCTTATGTCCTCCCTGGTACCCCATACCCAACGAGCCCCCCAAAGAAAATGCTGTGTCTGTAGAAAGTATATAGGAAATAGTCGTGACACCCGCTATTATTGTCCCTCCTGTCCTGACCATTCTGGTCTTTGCATTGGTGAATGTTTTGAACGCTACCATACACTAGTGGAGTATTAAAGTAGGGTACAGCACTGCACAAACTAGGACACACATTCGCAGGGTCTCCAAAGATGCCATCACATTTTGGGAGACCCGAACCTGGAACCGAACCGTTTACAACCATTACAGTTCCAAAAAAAGGTGTAAAAAAATAATATATATATATATATATATATATATATATATATATATATATATACACACATTAAAAAAAACAAAAATAGTTGTTGTTTTATTGTTCTCTCTCTCTCTATTCTCTCTCTATTGCTCTTTTTCTTTATCGTACATCACGGGACACAGAGCCACATTAATAACTGTATGGGTCAGGTGATGGACACTGGCACACCCTAAACAGGAAGTTTAATTCCTCATATAACCCCTCCCCTTACCGGGAGTATCTCCGTTTTTTCACGTGTCTTAGATGTTGGTCACCAGTAAAGATGTGCTGTGCTGAGCTCCGCTAAAATATTCCTTGCTGGGGCAAGCTATGCAACTGGATCCATTCAAAGTGTCTTTTCCAGGCCAAATTAAATGGTACCCGGGCCTCGTGTCCGAAGACGCAAGGTTTTGCCTGTAATGCTCTTCTTTTTAGAGAGCTGGACCCCGGGATCCAGTATTTGTTTTTTTAGCCATATTCCTGACGGGGTGCTTTAGAGGCCCAGGGCTGTGGATCCCCTGATAAAAAGGGGGCCCCCGGACCCTGAAGGTTTTTTAACGGAGCCCACCGTGAGTGATGAAAATTGGGTCTGTTATAACAGAACCCTGCAGCTGGATAAGGTAAGGGAGATTCCTAAGGAATTTTTTTAATTCTTGTGGGTTTTCTCCTTTAAGTAAATGTTGTCATGCCTATAGTCACCACACGGGGCTGTCAAGAGCCTGTAACTGTTCCATGCTTGTCAGTCTCGCTCTGTGTAACAAGCTGCAGGCTTCCTCCGGCCCAAGCTCCAGGTAAAGATGTGGGAAGTATGGTTTTTCTCCTAGGAATGTCCCCCCACCTGAATAGCTTTACTCCAAGAGACAGAGGGAGCATGGCATCAGCCAGCGGTGTGCCGCGCCGCTCCCACCGCCATTACAGCGGTTCCCATCGGCAGCTCTCCTCCTCTCCTCCACCTCAGTCCTCCTCCATGCGATCCAGTCAGGATCAGAGCCCGCTCGCGCGGGAAAACTATCTATTTTGAAATAGATGAGGGGGGCGAGGTAGGAGGAAGGGACGGGGCTTAGCGGCGTTGGCGTGCTTCAGCGTCCCCAAAGCGGGCTGTATAGCTATAAAATGCACCTTTTTTCAGGTGCATACAGCTGAAGGAGGGACACAGAGCGGACAGGTGGCATGTGAGTGTGGGTGACACAGGCATTCCGAGGCACATGTACTTAAGCATCAGGCTGAGCTTTATAGCAGCTGGAGTTGCTGGACTATTGCTCAGCAATGGGTGCATTTTTTTGTAGTACCTCTGCGTTTGTGCTCAGCACTATGACCAGAGGGGGTGGTACAAATACCACAAAAACCAAGGGCACAAAGGGGTCGCCCTAAGGACCCTCCCTCTGCAACACCATCCCCGACTGAAAGATCTAGGGAGGCTGGTCAGAGTGAGCCATCGAAGTTATCAGGAGCTGCAATTGCTTCCAACACTTCAACCTCTGTCTATATAACTGAGCAGGTTTTTTCCTCAGCTATGAGTGGATTGGAGGAAAGATTAGTGGCTTTAATGGCATTTTCACAGAGTGGAAGAAAACGCATTAGGTCCCCTTCTACCAACCAGGATCCTCAAAAAGAGGAACAGTGGGAGGGGGAAGATGAATCCCCCTCAGGGGACCGTGAAGAGGTTGATGATTCCTCTTCCGAGGGATCAAGTGGGAAAGGACCTTCTTCAGCTTCACATGCTGAGAAGTTGCTGGTGCATTCTCTTACTGAAATGGTCCACTCCACATTTAAGCTACCCTTAAACGGAGTCGGCTGAAGAGCCCACTTCCTGTTTGGGTTCACTAAAGCCTCCTCAAGCCTTGCGTGCCTTTCCTGTCCATTCATTACTCGAAAAGCTTATGTATTCTGAGTGGGCTCACCCAGATAAGCACTTTTTCCCTCCTAAAAAGTTTTCAAAACTTTTTCCTATGGAGGAAAAATTTACTAAGATGTGGAGTATACCAGCAATTGATGCTGCTATATCCTCTGTGAATAAAAGTTTGACTTGTCCGGTTGACAATGTGCAAATGCTTAGGGATCCAACTGATAAAAAATTGAAATTCCTGTTAAAAAAACATTTTCTCCTTGGCAGGTTCAGTGGCTCAACCTGCAGTAGCGGCAATTGCGGTATGTCAATCCTTGAGAGACCATTTGAAACAGGTGCTCAAGGTGTTCCCTGAACAGCAAGCCCAGGAGTCACCTGAGCTGCCAGCGGCTTTGTGTTTTGCAATTGACGCAATCAGAGATTCTATTCTTCAAACCTCTCACCTTAACGCTTGGGTTGGTACATATGGGTAGAATCTTATGGTTGAAAAGTTGGTCAGCCGAAGCGCCAGGCAAAAAGCTACTGGCTGGTTTTCCTTTCCGTGGTGAAAAGCTGTTTAGGGAGGATTTGGACAAATATATCCAAAAAATATCAAGTGGGAAAAGTACTCTTTTGCCAGTTAAGAAAAAGATTAAACGTCCCTCATTCATACAGGCCCTTTTTCCAGTGCCAGGGACATCAGCCTCCAGGCAGTCACGACGGCCTCCACCGTCAGGTTCACGAGGTAAACCTCAGGGTCAACCCCAGGGACAAAAGAAGTCCTGGGGGAGGAAAGCCTCTTTATGAAGGGGCGCCCCCGCTTGCTAAAGTGGGGGGAAGACTTCTGCAGTTCTCAAAGGTCTGGCAGGAAGAATTTCCTTGTTTCCTCAGGTCAAATGTCCCCAAAGATCCAGAGAAAAAGAAGTCTCTCTTTCTAGCGTTAGACTGACTTTTGTCGCAAAAAGTGATCATGGTGGTCCCCATGGAAGATCAGGGGTTGGGGTTTTATTCAAACCATTTCACTGTATCAAAACCAAATGGGGATGCCAGACCCATTCTAGATCTTAAAGATCTAAACCGGTTCCTGAAAATTCTCTCTTTTCTCATGGAATCAATCCGATCAGTAGCCTCCATCCTACAAGGAGGAGAACTTCCGGCATCAATCAACATCAAGGATGCATACCTGCATGTCCCTATTTTCCCCGCTCACCAGAAGTTTCTGCGTTTCGAAGTAGAAAAACTTAATTTTCAGTTTGTAGCCTTGCCTTTTGGTCTAGCTACTGCACCTCGAGTGTTAAGGAGTCAAGGTAAATAGACAGGTCGGTAGTCCGCTTGGACCAAAGCATGGTCACCACAGTCAACTACCTGGTATACCTATGTTGGGTCCTCAACCTAGAGAAATCTTCTTTAAAGCCAGTAAGAAGATTAGAAAACTTGGGTCTGGTCATAGATACAGCCCAGTAGAAGGTGTTTTTAACCCAGGCAAAGATCAGTGCCATAAAGGAGCTGGTTCAGGTGGTCAGGGTAAAGAAGGGTCCTTCCATTCGCCTTTGTATGAGGTTGTTGGGGAAGATGATGGCTTCATTCGAAGCAGTTCCCTATGCTCAGTTTCATTCGAGACTGCTGCAAAACAGTATCCTATCGGCCTGGAACAAGAAGATTCAAGCACTAGATTTTCCAATGCGTTTGTCGCCAAAAGTGGGCCAGAGCCTTAGTTGGTGGAGGATATCCGAGAATCTGCAGAAGGGGAAATCCTTCTTACAAGTTACCTGGAAGGTGGTAACAACAGATGCCAGCCTTTAAGGTTGGGGAGCAGTCGTAGAAGAAGCGTCTGTCCAGGGGAAATTGTCGAGAACCGAAAGGACCTTGCCTATCAACATTCTAGAGATTCGGTCAGCGCGTCTAGCCCTAAGGGCCTGGACATTCAGGTTGCATAATTCTCCTGTCAGGATTCAATCCGACAATGCCACAGCAGTGGCTTATATCAATCACCAAGGGGGCACCAGAGGTCAGGCCCTGAAATGTGTGTATTTTGCAGATCTCATTTATTTTTGAAAATGAAGAAAGAAAAGAATTTTTTTTATTTTTTCAAATTTCAAAACTTTGTGACAATAAGTGAGATCTGTAAAATACTCACCATGCCTCTCAGCAGATAGCTTGGGGTGTCTACTTTCCAAAATGGGGTCATTTGGGGGGGTTGTGCTATCTGAGCATTTCTGACAGTTACTGGAAGTGAGCTGAGAAGAGAGGATCAGACTGGGATGACTTTCATGCTGCTGGAGGGCTCCTCCTACCATGTGACCGGTCTCCCCAAGACCTCTTCTGTTTGATACTCCATTCAGTGGTGACATCAGGTGGATTATAGGATAACCAATAACCCCACATGAATTTACATTGAGGACGGAGATATCTTATGTTGATACACAGTGGCATATACTGTGGAGGTGTGAGACCCCAAGAGGGAGTGAAGGATCTGTATTACGCTATGTGGGCTCCCTTTTCTCTTTACATAATGGAATCGTCTCAGAATTTACATTGAGGACGGAGATATCTTATGTTGCTACACAGTGGCATATACTGTGGAGGTGTGAGACCCCAAGAGGGGGTGAAGGATCTGGTGAGTGCAGTCATTATTAAAGCACGAATAAGGCACGCACCGAGGATTTATTCATTGGAAAGTTCACCAATTTTAAACTGACTTATTCACTGGCACTATAGCACCTATCAGATGTTCACTTGTTTATCTACATTAGCACTTTAATTCACTTTGTATATTGTTTATATGGTTGATGTATAATAATTAGGTATATTGCTCTATTTTTTATTTATTTATTTATTTATGAAATAAGTTGGTGTCATATATATATTGCACTTTATTGTACCAGGTATACTATTTGACATTCACACACATTTAGGAGTCTATAACAAGGCTTCACACTAACCTCTATATGGATTTTTGAGCATAATACACATATTTATTTATTTCCCCACTCAATATTTTTCTCCCAATCAAGGGAGCAGCACACACCTGAATTCACCAGGTCTGGAACAGCGCCATATCTACTCCTTTTTTTCCCTCTTTTACATTACACTCCACCTAGTGGAAGTGCTTGGTAGTGGCAGCAGTTCAAACAGACTTTCTGTCTTCAATTTACATCCCATTGCGCGGGTATTTTCCTTTCTTTCAGTAGCCAATAGCTGCCCTTGCGTCATTTTTGGTCCATCGGAATAGCATACAGGCGAACGGTTTTCCTGCTAGGAATTGATTCCGTCGGAAAGATTTAAACCATGTTCTATTTCTAGGTCCGTCAGAATTTTCGAAAGGAAGAGTCCGATGAAGCCCACACACGTTTGGAATATTCGATGAAATGATTCCATCGGACCTTTTCTGCCGGAAAGTCCGGTCGTGTGTACAAGGCATAAGTTGTGTTTTAATTATTATCCTCTGCAGTCCAAGAGGGGGCATTAAAAAGTGAATTATTAGAGTTCACCCACCAGGAACATATCTTTTGAAATTTGTGAGGACATCCCCTATGTTTGTAAGTAAATTTTTCCCTTCGCAGTGTGAAATTAATAACATCACACCACTGTTTATGTGAGGGGAGTGTAGGTGAAATCCACTTTTGTAATATAAGCTTTCACGCTAAATATAAGGATCTTGTCCACATAGTGTGCATTTCCTCTGGGAGTAAATCTTCTGAGACCACCCCTAGAAGGGCAGTTTTGGGATCTATTTCCACTCTCGTTGAACATAAGAATGTTCAAAGTTGTACACATCTTATCCCAGTAACAGTGAAGTTTGGGACACCGCCATAGTATGCGAATGAGAGACCTGTTGGCTAAATTACATTGGGGGCACAAAAGCGATATGGACTTGATCCATGTATAGAGTTTCTGCGGGGTGTAGTGAACTCTATGCATGATATATAACTGAGTCTCAGACGCTGGGAGGGAGAAAGGGGAACCTTTGGCAATACTTCCAAGTCCATTCATCTTCGTCCAGAGACTCTAAACCCCCTTGCCATGAAGCATAACTGTTGATCTGTGTCTGAGCACTAACGGCCATCTGTAATGCAGAGTATAGGTCCCCTATCAACCCCCTTCAGAAATGTCTTTATCTAACATTTGTTGCATCTTAAAGCCCAAAGTGCCTTATTCTCCCATCAGTCATCAGTTTTCTGACCAATCTCACCGTGTGAGGAAAACTATCCGTGTAAATTTATCCTCAGAACCCCTTTAAATTAATAATTTCAAATTCAGTCAAATCTAATTCTGACGTCAAAGCATTTTAGCCCTTAGCATTATACATGTATTTAGTAAATCAATTCCTGGAATATTAATGATGGAAATATCTTTATTATTCAGTTCCACATTATTGCTTTCTCTTTCCAATTTTGCCACCCCAATGACCTCTCCAAGACACCTTCTTGCTCCCTTTTGCTTCCCCCCTATCTCTTCAGATGTTCCAGGAGTGACAAGCTTTTTAGGATTTAATGATGATAGCAAGTTAAATGCCTTCCTGTAACAGTTATTATAAACCCCTTGACATGAAATGGTTTTCTATTGATGAAATGTATGTGCGATTGTGATTAATCTAAAAAAAAAAATGTAAATAATAGCTTTGAAGTAGTTATCCCTACAACCTCTAACGTTTGAGGATTGAAAAAAACAAATTAATGGCATCCTGCCTAGGGAAAATGTATCTTTCAGAATAGGGGATGCCCACATAAATTCAAAAAAAATATGGCACCCTTGATTATCAGTACCTGGATTAGCATCTATTACACTCATTATGCAGAGGTTGTTGCAATGAAAAATACACTAGGGTCCCTTGGTGTCAGTGACGGTGCAGTTTCATTGTCTCTAACTGTACCAATTACAGTGAATCTGAACCTTCCGGTAGCCTGATACAAGAGCTTTGACACGGGTAGAAGGTTGTTAAATTTTTAAAACGTGATACTGATTCCCTACTATGTGCATCTGAATCCTTAAGGTTTTGGTTTTGATTTATAATCTGAATGAGAAATATTTGGACATGACTGATTTTGAGCTCATTGTGATATGTGCAATGTTGTGCTGATGTAATATATGACCTGTTGTCATTTTTTTCCTTTAATACTGTATTCACAACACTCAGGGTTAACAGAGGAAAGCTGTTAGTTGTACGATATGTGTTCAACCTAAAAACAAAAAAAAACACAAGGGGAATATCCTCCATTTTGTTTAGAAGTCCTCCATAGCTACCAGAGTTCAAAAGACTCGTTACAAGATCTTGACCCGATGGTACATGGTACCCACTACTCTGCATTGTTTCTTTCCGAAACTCCCTAATCTATGTTGGCGGTGTGGCAGTGCAGAAGGAACAATGCTACACATCTTTTGGGACTGTCCAAAACTCGGGCCTTTTTTGCACGAGGTGACCTGCACAATCAAACACCTGACCAATGTTACTCTGGAGAGGAACCCCGCGGCTCATCTTTTAGAGCGACCGATCAAGAAATACAAAGCCTCCCTCACTATCCAGTTATTGAATGTAGCCAAGGCATGCATCCCCCTCTGCTGGAGATCAAAGAATCCGCCATCTAAATCTCAGTGTTTTTTTTAAAGTTAACGAACTGAGAGATTTGGAGGATCCCACCGCCACCTTGCACAACCGATAGAAGACCTTTCGTGAGACCTGGAGACCATGGCACCATTTTGTGTACACCGATGCCTACCTCCAAGAGGTTTCGCAGCCTCGCTGACCTTCTGGATTAGCTTTGCTCCCTGTGCGGAAGGCACTACCTGTCTTCTCCCTTTCTCTCTGCTCTTGATTTCATTCTTATCTCGCACTAAAAATACCTGACCCCCCTACCCTCTTCCCTTCTGACTGCCCCCCTTCTCTGTATAAGTGGCTCAGTTATGGGCTGTTTTATTCAGATACTGTAAAAATCCTCGCTTACATTATCCTTACCTCAGTGTCCCATCTCTGGGCTCAGCTGGCCATTGGGATGCCCTGTCTCCTGGTATACTGTAAGAGTTTTATTTTGTTGCATAGTTTTGCTTCTATGAATATATGTTTTGGGTCTCTCATGTAATTGGTTGGATGCCTTCCCGACCCTATGCACCGACAACATTTTCTACACCGTGCTATTCCTTTGTGCCGCCCATACTGTGTATTGCCGGGGCAGTTAATGTGTTGATTACATTGTGTGACCCTTTCTGCAACTCTGTTATTTACTTTGGCTGTAAAATGCACTTTCTATGGAAAAACAAAAAAAAAAAACATAAAAGGATGTTCATCACCTCGGGAAACTAATTTGGATTGATTTTGTATTAGATCAATGGATGAGTCCCCAGAGTGATTCTATCCCATGTCTTGAGTAAGCTTGTTCAAATTAAATGGTCATTGGCCAATGGATTTTAGATGTGTAAAGATGATAATCTTTGCTGAATTGTCACAATTAGACAATTGGGAGTGCCCTGAATATTTCTCTGATTTGACCATTGTTTCTTGATATGCCTAATATGCTAAATGCATTCTTTCTTTACTAGATGATGATTTACTGAGGGAAGCCCAAATATTTCCACATGTGGAATATGTTCAATTAGGCACAAGTGCTACCTTCTTCTGCAAGGTGAACAGCAGTATCTACACAAGTGCACATCTGTCCTGGACCTTGAATCCAAATATAACTGCAGGAGTGCAAGATGGTTGTCTAAGCGAGAGTGTGAGATTTATTACTATACAAAACATCTCAGCTGTGTCTGTGGAAATAATCTGTAAAATTCCTGCATCTGATTCCTATAAGGACCTTCCTCTGGATAAAATTTTCATTAAAACTGGAAGTGAGTAGAATATAAGAAACATAATATCTGTGATTTGCAGTACAGCTATATATTATATAATCATAGCAGCCTGAAGACCTGTGTTTTTTGAGCTTCTCAATGCTAGGTGCAATATCAGTTCAATTCCTAACATAAATTGTAAACATTTTCAGTGGTATGGTGCACACACCTATACTTTCCGCTGACCCAGAATCAGCCAACAGCAGGTTAAAGTCTAATGTCAGCTGATGTCACAGAGCCACTCCAGGCTCTGGAAAGATCCCGACAATAATGCCGGGATCCACCCATATGCCTATTGGCAGCTGGCTTATCCTCAACTCAAAGCCATTCCCAACGCATCTACATCCTGGTGCTCCAGTAAGCGTAGGAGAAGCAGAGCTCAGTTCTGGGACTTAGAGCCAGCGGTGGACAGCTACAGCTTCACACCGATGCTGCAGCAGGGAGGTGAATATGGATGTTTATTTTTTTGTATACCCACACTTCTCAGCTTTAACGATACAGAATACCATCTGAATTATGACATAGCTATCTATAAGAACCTAAGTCAACCTAAATTCTTCAACCAGGTATCAATAAAGGATATACTGTATGCGCCAGTTTTCATTATCTGGTTTATTGTTTTCTAAATTGTGACTTTATAGGCCTTAACAAATCTGTAGCCTACAATTACCTGAAGGAAAGTTTAAATATTGCATTATGGTACTCAGGGGCTTAACTATAAGAGCCCTTTCACACTGGGGCGGCGTCGGCGGTAAAATGCCGCTATTATTATCGGCGTTTTACCGTCGGTATGCGGCCGCTAGCGGGGCGGTTTTACCCCCCGCTAGCGGCCGAGAAAGGGTTAAATACCACCGCAAAGCGCCTCTGCAGAGGCGCTTTGCCGGCGGTATAGCCGTGCCGTCCCATTGAAGATGCTGCTGGCAGGACTTTTTTTACCATCCTGCCAGCGCATCGCTCCAGTGTGAAAGCCCTCTGGGCTTTCACGCTGGAATGCAAGCAGCGGCACTTTCGGGTCGGTTTGCAGGCACTATTATTAGCGCAATAGAGCCTGCAAACCGCCCCAGTGTGAAAGGGCTCTAAAGGTTTTAATGTTAAAAGTTGTTCATTTTCCCTCTTTTTCAAAATGTTTTCTATTTTTTTTATCCAGATCCACCAGAAACCCCACACAATATTTCCTGTATCTACTTCCATATAAGAAACTTAACTTGTACCTGGATTACTGGAAAGAAGACAAGACTTCCAACTATTTTCACCCTAAGTAGGATAACGTAAGTTACTTTTCTCTCTTGTCTACAGCAAAACTAGATAGCTGGCCAATGAAATGTGAATTAAGTTGGGTAGTCAAGTTTCTTTCTTTTTCACAGGTCTCTTGGTAAATCAGTTCTGTGTAGGACCAAGAAGAACTTCTGCACTTCCTTTTATCTTGGTGACGGGGAGCACCTTGATGGGGAATATGAAGTCCAAGTGGAAGCTGAGAATAATCTTGGAAAGGCTGCAAGTCCTATGATACAAGTGAACACCTACATATTAGGTGAAGAGTTTGAATATTGTGTAATATGTGTTTCATGTAGTAGTTTTTTTTTTGTTTTTTTTTTAGCAGCACTCATTACTGACACTCCTGGAAGTGTTGGTTTCCTAGCAGACTTCGTGGGACCATTTCTCAGCAAAAGAGTGGGGTTCAGTGGAATGAGCTATGGGAAAGGTAAATATTAAGTTTGTGCTTATATGATTATTTCCACTTATGTGACTGGGTCACTTTAAGGCAGAACTCTAGCCAAAAATAACCTGTTAAAATTAAATAAGTCCTGACTGAGTGTGCTGCTCTGTGATCCCCGGGCTCCAAGAAGATAGGCAGCGGTGTTCAGTGGGCTCCTAACCGGTTACGGCATGTCCATACGCCGCCGTACAGCTGCACTCCCGCTCGGCAGCGGGGGAAAGAGCCAGACGAACGGGCTTAGAGCCTACCTTGTAGCGCAGAGCGCGGATCCAGGGAGTGCAAGTGGGAGAGTCGTTGTCCAGGAGGGAAGGAGGTTCGGCTCCCCTGACCTGAAGGGAGGACCGGACGTGATCCCTCTGCACAGGGCCGACGAGCGACAGGCTTTGGAAGGGGAGTTGCAGCTCCTGGCGGTGGCCGTGTATCCCTAAGCCCGGGGCAGAGTTGCATGGATCTGGAGAGGGACCCCTTGGGAAAAGGGAGAGACCCTGTGGCTTACGCGGGTGAAGTTGTGGACCTGGAGGGCGAACGTGCTTGAGGGGATCCGAACCCTCAAGAGGTGGAGGGAACCCAAAAAGGAATAGCTGAACCCTTGGAAGGGGAAAGCTTTGGTACTACAAACCCAGCAGTGAATCTTCAAAAATCAGCAAAGGACTTGTGATGAATCCAGGGACAGCCTCTACAGGTCAGGTGCAGTATGTTAACCCTTTGTATTGTGACCTGAATAATGATCTAAGTGCATCTCAACCAGAGTTAACGGTGGATTGGGATTTAAGAGAATATTTGAGAGCACTTCCCACAAAGAAAGATATCCAACTACTTATAACTGCTGTTGAATTATCCTGCAAGCAGGCTGTGGAGGGGTTAAGACAGGATATAGAAGCACTGGGACATAGAGTGTAAGAAATGGAAATGTGCCAGGATGATATTAGACAAGGAGTGGGCGATATCCAAGATATGACAAAATATCATGAGGAAGTGTTAAATTCTCTGTTGGATCAGATGGACAATTAAGAAAATAGAGACCATAGGCAAAATATACGTATAAGGGGCCTGCCTGATATGAAACGGCATCTTGAATTACTTCCAAAGTTGATCAGCTTGTTCCAGTCAATTCTGGGATCATCCGCACCGGATAAGATTGTCCATCGTGCCCTTACCCCTAGCCCCCAAAATGCAGAAAGACCAAGAGATGTCATTTGAAAATTACATAGATATCCAGTAAAAGAAGCCATCATGAAAGCAGTCCGCAATAAACCTACGGTTGATTTTGAAGGTGCACAAATTGCTCTATTCCCAGATTTATCATATAGAACTATAGAACTGCAACAAAGAATGATCAAACCCTTGTTGGAAGTTTTACTGTCATGGATCTGCCACCTAAGGGTTAACTTAGTCCAGACTGATTTCAGTGATTGTAATATCATAAAAAATACTGCGCTATCCCATAAGTGGAAATGATCCCCACATGTGTGTGATGAAAAGGCAAATATCTCAAACCAAAAATTGAAATGTAAAATGCTGCTGCAACCTTAGATGTGAAACAACCTCCACCTTACTAGCTATATAATTTAAAGGCTGCGCTGCTAGTGCAAACACATGATCATATTAACTGAAAACACCATGATTATAAATGAACACAAGTGAATAGTTTCATAACAAAAAAATATGCACATAAATCGCATGCAAAAAAAATCGCATGCACAAAAAAAAATTGAGTGGAACATTCAGTAAATAAAAACAATTAAATTGAGTCCATTTGGTCATAGATTGAAATGAACAGTAGATCTTGTGGGTGTAGAAAATGGTTGGATAGAGGGAGAAAGACACCCTTCATTCAAGTGATATAAAGATTATCTCCGTGGGGAGCGTGATGTTAAAATAGAGAGAAGATCCTCCACCTCAAGTAAGGTAAGCCCCTTACCAGATCCAAAGATCTCCTGTCACAGAGATCATGCACACATGTGGTTGTGTCCCCCAGCCACTGGGTCTCTGTCAGTGCGCAGATCAAAAGCCACCTCTCCAGGGAATCAATCCAAACGTGATTTATCCGCTCACAGACCATGGATAAATAGGAAAGAAATACTCCATAGCGTAATACAGTTAAAATCCACTTTAATTAATAAAAGAAAAGCACTTACAATTTGTGCAGTAAAGATCGCTTATAAAAACATGTAGCGCCGGCCGGCTTCAGCTGCTGCCCGTTCCTTCCGGGTTCAGCGTGGTATGGTGGTGACGTCAGCACGCCGCTCCTCCCTACGCCGTTTCGAAAAATCTGTCGTCTTCCTGGGGTACGGGCGGCATGCTGACACACCACCTATATGGGAACTCAAAGCAGAGGAACGCCCCTTCTGTGATCAGGGCGTCCGAGGCCGCTGCCGCCATCTTTGTATAGGGCAAGCGGAAACTGTATGTTGTTAATTCACTACCATGTATACCGTCACAACCCGGGCAAAAAGGGTTATAACAGAGCGAATGGGATTATACGCTCCATTGTTGCCAACAGCGCATAGACCACAAAAACAATGGATGTCAGAGGGATGCAGAAATTCAAATCGGAAAATGCCGCATCTGATATTAAATGCATAATGAGCAAAAAATGAAAACAAAAAATACAAACTATTTATTAAATAAAAAACATCTATTTAAATGAAAAAATCTATTTAAATAAAAAAGGGGGACGGTGTGAGAAACCATCAGAGTGTTAGCATGTAAAAATGCCCAGGTGTCTATATTCAAACCATAAGGGGTGTAACACCGGACACGATGGATCCAGGTCATTTCCAATCTAGATAATTCTCTGACTAAGGATCCACCCCTCCAGTGTGCACTGTACCTATCTATCCCCAAAAATAGAGTGTTAGCAGGATTCCTATTATGATGTATAGCATAGTGTTTTGATACCGAATGGTATTGATATCCATTCTTGATATTAGTAATGTGTTCTCCTAAGCGGACCTGCATGGGGCGTTTGGTACGGCCTATATATTGCAGCCCACAAGGGCATTGCAATAAATATACCACCCCTTTAGTGCTACAAGTGACAAAAGGTTCAATCTTATGGACCCTAGAGGTACTGGAGGATACAAAGGATTCTGTTTTTCTCTGTTTACTTCTATTGAGTGAGCATATCTGACACCTTCGACATTGGTGGTAACCGGATAAATTCTGGAAGAAGGATACCTTTTGAGTGGGTGGGTCCACAACACCCGCAACGAAGGGACCACCCTAAATACAATCTGTGGTTTATGGGGCAAGATTGTTTTAATGATCCTGTCATTTTCTAGAAGGTGCCAGTGTTTTCGCAAGATCCTCGTGATCTGATAATGTTGAGTGGAAAAGCCCGTAATGAACGGTAATGACGGTCCCCCCAAATTAGCCTTGGGGGCCTCACTCAATAGTGAGGCTCTGTCAAGGGCTTCAACTTGTTGCTTAGTTCTAACTAGAAGTTCTTTATCGTGTCCTTTTTCTTCTAATCTTTTGGATATGATATCAGCCTGTACCCTGTAGTCTTTGATGTCAGTGCAATTACGCCTCATTCTGGTAAATTGGCTCTTCGGAATGGATTTAGGCCACGGATCATGATGGCAGCTCCCAATGGGGATAAAGGAGTTCCGATCCGTTTTCTTAAAAAAGGAAATGGTTGTAAACATATCACCCTCCTTAGAGATGGTGAGATCGAGGAAATTAATCCTCTCATAGCTGCTCTCATGGACAAACCTTATCCCCCTATTGTTGTCATTAATTGCGGAGAAGAAGTCCTCAAGCTGAGAGGTGGACCCATCCCATAGGAGGAGGACATCATCTATATACCTAGCCCAAAACTTAAGATGGGGATTTCGGTCTTTATAGATGACGTCCTCCTCCCATTTGGCCATAAATAGGTTGGCCAAACTGGGGGCATATTTTGCCCCCATGGCCACGCCACGTTGTTGGCGATAAAACTGATGACTAAACCAAAAATAATTATGGCCAGCTGCGTATTCAAGCAATTCCAAAATATATGTCTGTTGTTGTTCCTGTAGGGTAGAGAACCTCTTCAAATAGTATTCCACGGCTGCCACTCCTAAATGATGAGGGATGATAGTGTATAAGGATGTGACATCCGCAGTCACTAACAATGTCTGGTCATTAGGCCTCTGTTCCGACAGTAAATTAATTATATGTCGGGTGTCCTTCACATATGAGGGCATGGTGTGCACTAATGGTTGGAGGAAATGGTCTATATACTTGCCCACCCGGGACGTGATGGAATCAATCCCACTAACAATGGGACGTCCCGGGGGGCAAGTCAGACTTATGTGAATCTTGGGTAGACAATACAAAATGGGAATTCTCGGGGCTTTAGGAATGAGGAAGAGTTTTTCTTTTTCATTTAAAATGCCCAATCTGAAACCCTTATCAACTAAAGGAATTAACGTCTTTTTATAGTCACGGGTTGGGTCACCTGGTAATCGGACATACGTGTCTTGATCACTTAGAATGTTCTGTATTTCCAGGAGATAAGCATCTCTATCTAAAATAACGATGCCCCCACCCTTATCTGCCGGGCGAATCACTATGTTTTTTTTGTTACAGAGTGAATCCAGCCCTTCCTCAAGGGTCTTATCCATACGTGGATTTGGATTCTTTATAAGTTCCAAATCCCGTATAAGGACATCCCTAAATACCCTCAGTGAAGGAGCCAAAGTTCCAGGGGGTTTGAACGTTGAAGCATTAGATAATCCTGAGTGTTGGATTTGTTGTTGTTCAGTAATAGTATGGATAGTTTGATTGGTCGCAAAATGTCGTTTGATATTTATCTTGCGAACAAATCTATGTATATCCATATAGGTTTGAAACTTATTTAACTTTTTAGGGGGTGCAAACTTCAAACCTTTACTCAACAAGGAGGTCTCTGCGGCAGTGAGAGCTTGAGAACTGAGATTAAAGATCCCATCGCTATTCACTTCCTTGATTTTTTTTGACTGTGCTCTCCTCCCCCCTCTGGTTCCTCTTTGTTTTCCACCGGTCTTTTGACCCCTTGATTTGGCCTGGGAAAACCCCAATCCTGCTGTGAATGGTTTGCCCCCTTCCGGTTATTAGAATATTCACCAGAGGGACCTGGTCTCACATGTTCATAATCACGGCCATAGTTGGTGGAATTGCCAGATCTCAATTCCGTGGGTCCCTCCCTGTCACTCAAGGGAAAAAACCGGTTCTGGGTATCAATTCTAAAGTCATAACCATAGTCGTTATCCCTTTCAGAATAAGTACGGTCCCTGTAGCGGTATTCATAATCATAATGCCTATTAGGGCCATGATCATAATATGGCGTTCTATCTATTTCCCTTCTGGGGTATTGATGTTCTCTCCCCTGATCACGAAAGGGATCCTTGTAGTGTGGAGAGCCATATTCATAGTGACCATTCCTTCTTTGTGGTGGAAGAGTATGGTCCCCTATGAGTTTCTTTGGATATCCTCCTCCGGGCATACCCCTCACCCTAAGTGGGGATTGGTAAGAGGCCCTCCTCCCTCTCTTGTCACCCCTAGCATTATTTGATTGTTTTTTCGAAGTCTGTTGGGTTTGATGTGTTCTAGGCAATTGTTGTGACGATGTGGGAGCTGTGTCAGGGCATTCCTCTCCCTGAGTAATAGCCTCCATCCGAGGATCAGAATGGGCCGTTTGTTCAGCCATTATTTTTTTCTGCCAATCAAAAACCAGGCTAGCTTGATAGTCATCATAATCTCTATTGTATTTTTTGCGTTTTTTGATTTTTTGTTCCCTTTCCTCTTTGTCAAGTGTTTTAATCAGGGAACTGGTTCTTTCTTTATATTCCTCACCGTTTTTGTAAGGAAGGAGACTGTCTTTGAGAGTCTTGATTTCCAAATCTAATCTCGTGAGTTTATCTTTTTTGCGAGTTACCAGGAACTGGAGGAAGTCAGTACCAGCATTATTGAAATACCGGAACCATTCCTCAAGCTCCGTCTCTCCTTTTTGTGGGCAGACCTCCCACCTCAAGCTTCTAGGGACCATTTTTAAACGGATGTAAGTTTCCAAGAAAGCCACATCCCATTGTGTATGGATTTCTGAGACCATAAGATTTTTTAGTCTCATGAAGAGGCCTCCCAAATCATTATCCCCATCCTTATAGGTTTCAAAGACCCCATCGGTGTTAACTTTCTTTGATGTCCTATACTCAAAGATATCCATGTTTATGGAATAATCTCTTCTTTCCCAAAAGAATATACTATTCTCACTATAGGTGGGAAAATGTATAACAAAATGAACTTGAGAAAAAACAAAAGTGCACAGCAATATATCAGATGTGAACGTGATATGCAACGTATATGACAATAAATGACTAAAAGTCAACAAAAAGATTAGTGCCAATGTGAGTGAATGAACGCTCTAGGAAGCGTTCAGGGATTGCTGCTGTATATGTGTGTCTCAATAAGCAACTGTAATATCATAAAAAATACTGCGCTATCCCATAAGTGGAAATGATCCCCACATGTGTGTGATGAAAAGGCAAATATCTCAGACCAAAAATTGAAATGTAAAATGCTGCTGCAACCTTAGATGTGAAACAACCTCCACCTTACTAGCTATATAATTTAAACGCTGCGCTGCTAGTGCAAACACATGATCATATTAACTGAAAACACCATGATTATAAATGAACACAAGTGAATAGTTTCATAACAAAAAAATATGCACATAAATCGCATGCAAAAAAAATCGCATGCACAAAAAAAAATTGAGTGGAACATTCAGTAAATAAAAACAATTAAATTGAGTCCATTTGGTCATAGATTGAAATGAACAGATTTCAGTGATTGGCAACAGGCTGCCTTATTTAAACACCTCAGCAGCTCTGTGTCCTTGCTGTTTGATCTGCAGCTCTGTGTATGTGTTTCCTGAAGATCTGATATCTGCTCCTGTTTGACCCGGCTGGCTTGTTTGACGATTCCTTCCGCCTGCTCCTCTTGTACCTTTGTTGCCAGCCTGATTATTGACCCAGCCTGCCTGACGTTCCAAGACTCTCCTCCAGTCTGCTATGCTTACCTGTCTGCTGATCCATCCAGTCTGCTCACCTGTCTGATGATCCATCCAGTTTGCTCACCTGTCTGCTGATCCATCCAGTCTGCTCACCTGTATGCTGATCCATCCAGCCTGTTGGTCCTGTCTGCTGTGCCGGCCATCTGACCCATCTGCTGTTGATCCTGCCAGGCACTCATACCATTCTGCACTCCCGTGCCACCTGTCTGCTCTACCAGGGGCCGCGAGTCAGATACGTAAGGGAGGCCTTCCTCTGCACTATCGGGCTCATCAGTGAGGTATGTGAGAACGTGACATTTACGAGCAGCTGAGGTTAAATATCATTGGGGATATCCCCTTAGGGTTATAGCAACATGGAATGGTAAAACAGCCACACTTAAAACTAAAGATTTGCAACACTTTACAGAGGTGCTGGAGCTCCCTCTGGTGGACTTTCCGGATTGGAGACTGAATAATTGTAAACCATCAACGACCAGAACAACGGCAACAAGTGCCAGTTAAAGGTTGACGGAAGATCAAGACAGGACTATAATTTGGTCTTAGAAAGACATGCCTGAGTAGGGGGATAAAGTTAAAGAGGTTAAGAGGGAAGGAGCGGATTGCCCAGAATTGATGGGGGGGGGGGGTATTCTTCAGCTGGGAGGGGGGGATGCTGTTTTGCTTTTTTTTGCTGTTTTCTCTTCCTACATTACACCAAACTCCACCCCCACCTGCCCTTCCCCCTTTTTTTTTGCTCTCTCTCTCCCTTCCCCCCCCCCAAAAAATATTTCTTCCTTTTCTTTTCTTACCCCTTTGTTGGGGATATTGGAGGCAATGTGCTGAAATACCACTAAGTAAGAATGTAAAAAAGAATATAAATGGAAGCCCGGGGTTCACGAGGAACTCTGTTCATGTTTTTATCCATCTTTCCCCCATCAGGTCGGTCCCGAGACAAGGGATTATGTTTTCTGCCAAGAGGCGGAAGGGGGGGGCTCCGTGCACAGCTGGTGCACCTCTGCACGGACTCATCCTCCCTTTAGGGGGACGTGCCATAGACAGTGGCACAGTAGGTTATGGGTTTTTAGATGGTTTTGTGTGGGTTTTTTTTTTTCTCTTTTTCTTCTTTCTCCTCACCAGATGCATCCAGGGTGCGAGAGTTCAGAAGGCTGGGAACAGACACCAATCAGGCGCAGCAGCATAGTAAGAGAGATTCATGGAAGTAGTGAGAGAATGACAGGTAGAATGAAGATTGTATCATATAATGTGAGAGGGCTCTGTTTGATTGGCAAGAGGGGCCGTCTCTGGCATGAACTGCGTCACATGAAGGCAGAGATAGTATTCCTGCAAGAGACATACTTCATGGCAGGGGTCGACCGCTTGTATGTCTCTTTTTCCATATAATAAATGGTTCCATGCACCCTCACCTATTTCTAGGGCCAGAGGAGTTACAATAGCTATTCATAAACAATGCCCCTTAGTACCGACAGAAATACAAGCAGACCCTGAAAGCCGCTTTCTTTTTGTTAAGGGCAAGATCCTGGGTCATTGTTATACCTTTGCTATTATATATATCCCCAATAACACCGTTAAATTTCTATATAAAACTTTGGACATTTTGGGGAGGTTCCGGGAAGTTTACTGGTGGTGGGAGAGGATTTTAACATCACCTTAGACCCCAGTTTAGACACCTGTTTGGGGAAAACCTTTGTGTCTCATAAGGCTTTAAGACATGTTAAACAGCGCCTTCGCTGTTTGCATTTGGTGGACAGTTGGAGAGTGCTGCACAAAAAGGACAGGGATTTCAGCTATTATTCCAAAACACATAATGTATATTCAAGGATTGATATGTTGTTGGTCAATCAATATTATTTGAAATATGTAAATTCATCAACTAATAAGCCAATCACTATGTCAGACCATGCCCCAATAAGCTTAACGATATGTCCGAAATTAATTGGGGGCGTGGAAAGAACATGGCGATTAAATGAATCTATTTTGGATGATAAACAGAAGGTGAAATCCCTGTCCCGCACATTAGCATTATATTTTGAGACCAATACATTAGAGGAGGTGTCTGACCAAGTGGTATAGGAAGTCCATAAGGCGGTCATCAGACAGGAATTCATTTCAATGGGGTCGTGCATTAGAAAGGAGAGACAGAAAGAAAAGGTTACGCTTCTAGAGGAAATACATAAACTTGAAATTAGACACAAGGCCCATTTAAAACCTGGGGACACACAGAGACTAGAGAAACTGTGGGCAGATTTAAAACAGCTTCTTGATCAAAAAGTTAAAAATAAACACAGATATTTTGCCCACCGTTTCTATGAACAAGGGAACAAGGGTGGAAACTACTGGCTAGACAATTAAAGAAACAATAGGATTTACGCCATGTTAACACTATAAAGGTAGGCGACAAGCAGATAGTGGACACCCAAGCAATGTGGGTCTTTATATAATATAGGCTCAGTTCCTGTGGGGGCGATGGATGGTGGACGTGCTTACAGAGTTCAAGAGTATCTTGAGGCCTCAGAGCTGGAGGCTATTCCATCTGCGGCCCTGGAAAAAGCATTTTCTATTGAAGAGTTGGGAGGAGCGATTGCAGCTTTGCCATTGGGTAAAAGCCCCGGACCACATGGTTTCACAAATATGTATTAAAAAAAGTTTTTCTCTGTCCTATTGGCCCCTCTGTGCAAATACCTTAATTCTGTTTCGGGCTCTAACCCATTGCTTCCAGAGGCACTGTTGGCTTACGTGACGGCTCTTCCGAAATCAAGGAAAGATCCTCAATGCTGTGCCAGCTATAGACCCATCTCCCTCCTTAACTCTGACACTAAACTCCTGGCCAAAATTCTGGCCCTTAGGTTACAAGACCATATAGTTAAATTGATTCACCCAGATAAAACAGGGTTTATGAAGGGCTGTGAGGCCAGAGATAACACTATTCGGGCCCTGCATGTACTGCATTGGATGAAAAATGGACCGAACCAGACCCCGAGTGTAGTAATTTCAATGGATGCTGAAAAAGCATTTGATAGGGTGGGGTGGGAGTTTATGATCGGAGTTTGAGGGAGATGGGTCTGAGAGAACGGATGATGGGGTGGGTGACAGCATTGTATGCAGATCCTAGAGCAAGGGTTAAGGTCAGTGGTAGATTATCAGATTATTTTGAGATATGGAATGGGACTAGGCAGGGATGCCCATTGTCCCCATTGTTATTTGCTATGGTGTTGGAACCCTTTCTATGAACGATAAGGGGAAATAGGAGGATTTTAGGCGGATTTGTATCGGAATAACGGAACATTGGATCTCAGTTTACGCAGATGATCTACTATTGTATCTTTCTTCTCCCCAAGAGTCTTTGATGGAACTGATGTTGGAAATAGACAGGTTTGGCCTTGCGTCTAATTTTAAAATAAATATTGAGAAATCAGTGTTGATGCCAAGTCATGTGCCTGTGAGGATAAGGAATACTCTGCAACAATCTTTTCTTTTTGTTTGGCGCCTTGATTCTATATTCTATTTGGGGATCTATATCTCTCCAGATGTAAAGCGCCTATATGATCTAAATTATGGACCCTTGGTGGTATCTATATTAAAAGACTTGCAGAAGTGGAGAGGTCACACTTTGACGTGGTTCAGCAGGGTAAATGCGCTTAAAATGAATGTAATCCCTAGACTTATTTATATTTTACATACCGTACCCATAACACTCCCACAGACATTCTTCAAAAAATACGAAGGGCTTTTATGACCTTTGTATGGGGAGATAAACAGCCTAAGTTGGCATATGAGACTCTGAGGAGACCAAAACGAGAGGGTGGGGTGGGACTTCCGGATATAGTGACTTATTACAGAGCCATGGCCCTGGTTCGCATTATGAACTGGTGCCATGACTCTACTGGTAAACTTTGGGTGCCTCTGGAGAAAACACTAGTGGGTAGGAACCTGGCCGGAGCCCCCTGGATTCCGGTTTCATATAGGGGGATATCAAAATACGTTTCACTATTAACGAAAACACTATATGGGATAGAATGAATAGTATAAGAAAGTTTGCCCGCCCAATATCCCCCATGACACCACTGGAGGAATTACCCTGGTTCCCCCCGGGGGAAGAGAAAGGAATTTTAGACCGTTCGGGGATGGATGGGAAGGGTAATTTTGCTAGCATGGCCCCACAGGGTAAATTGCTACCATTGGCAGAATTGGTTTTGAGATTGTGGGGAGATATATATGGACATATGGAAATATCGTCAATTGATTAATCTGTTTAATAAGTGGAAGCATCAGGTTTGGAAACCCGCTTACTATTTTTGAGGAAGGGTGTGTCAACTTATCAGAGCCGGGCCATATGTTGTCTCGAATGTATAAGCTGGTCCTGAGTGCCCAAAAAAAAACAACTCCCTATTTTATCCGAGAATGGGAAAGAGAGCTGGGTTATAATTTTACATCCGAACAAATTAAAAGGGTGATAGGGGCAACACACCATACCTCAATAAGTTTCCATATACAGGAGATGTCGTATAAGTTCTTGACAATATGGTATCGTACACCGGTTCCACTGGCTCAGATATACCCATTGGCGGGTGTTAACTGCTGTAGGGGATGTAATCAAAGGGGTTATATTTCTTCATTTATGGTGACACTGCTCAAAGATTAAAGTATTCTGGGAGGCGATAGCTCCTTGGATTAAGAAAATGGCACCCTTTCCATTACATTCTCTCTTTCATGGGATGCCATCATCTGCAGGGTTTTATAAGAGAAGTGTTACTCCATACTTGCTAAATGCAGCTAAAATATTGATACTCAGGTTTCGGAAGCAGTCTGGCTGTCCCACTATATTGGATTGGAAGAGAGAGGTGGAAAAATTAATGGAAGCAGAGAGATGGATACATAGGGTTAAGGATCAACAGAATAAATTTAAAGACACATGGGCAGGATGGTTGGGTTGTACTACTCCTCAGACATAAGGGTAGATTAAACCCTATGGGGGATAGTGCTGTGTTTCGGATCGGATAGCCTGTGAATTATTTTTATTTTTTTTCTTTGGATGCATCTGGTGAGGGGAAATTGGGGGGTGGTGGGTTCCCCTACTCCCCTACTCTCCCCCCCCCGGGAGGCACAGTGGAGAGATAATTGATGTCATTAAAGGAAGAGGATAAGTTATAATGGTAAATGAGGCACAGGATAGGCTTCATAGGAAATTACACAAAGAAGGGTGGATTGGAATATTGAAATGGAAAGAGGAGAGATATATGAAGTAGTGGGGGGAGGCCATATTGGATAAAAACACTAAAAATAATAGAACACGAAAATAGCAACATGAAATTATACACTTTTTTTTGTTGTTTTTGTTTTTCTGTAGATTGCTTGATACACAAAATAGGGTGCTATAAAGCTTCCTTCTTAATTATATTTTGAATAATGTGTTGCACGAAATGAGTTTTAGTTATGAATAGATAAATAGGTGTGGGATTATTATTATTATTATTTTTTCTCTTCTCCCTGAAAACGATATGATCAGGGATCCAGTGTGTTTTTGTTCGGGGAGGGGTTACTGTGGTTCGTGTTAATGAAAGGATTTATATAGATACCTTGAGTAATGTGTACTCTTATGTTGTATGTTGGTATTTGTCTTAAATAAAGAAAAAAAGTGGTTATAAAAAAATAAATAAATGATTAGTCCATTAAAAGATACAATAAGAAAACTAGCCTTTGCTGAAATATTAAACTTCAATCCAGTAATTTCCCTTGCAGTACTTTATTTCTGCTGCTTGATGTCCTCAATCTGATGGGCAGCACCATATTAACCTCTTCCTCTAATCCAGGGGTGTCCAAACTTTTTTGAAAGAGGGCCAGATTTGATGAAGTGAACGTGCGTGAGGGCCGACCATTTTGCCTGACATTCTTTGAACCATTAAAATTTGGTCTAAGTGTGTTTGTCCGAACACTAATACGCTGCCCAACAAGAATTCTCTTGCCTTTGTGGCTGTGTGTGGTGAAGAGATGAGCTTGGGCGTGTTATTTGGATATACTGTATTTATCGGCATATAACATGCACCTTCACTTTAAGAGGGACGTTTCAGGAAAAAACGTACATTTTTAATAAAGAACTGTGAAGCAAAATAAGGGTCAGTGCCCATGAATGCAGCCTAGTGCCCATGAATGCAGCCTAATTAGTGCCCATCTGCAGCCTCACAAGTGTCATGAATGCCGCCTCACCGTTGCCATGAATGTAGCCCTACCGTTGCCATGGATGCAGCCCCACCGTTGCCATGAATGCAACCCCATCGTTGCCATGAATGCAGCCTCACCCTTGTCATGAATGCACACCCACCGTTGCCATGAATGCAGCCTCACTATTGCCATGAATGAAGCCCCACCATTGCCATGAATGCAGACCCACTGTTGTCATGAATGCAGCCTTCCCTTTGCCATGCCTTACCATTGCCAGGAATGCAGCACCCAAATTGCCATGAATGCAGACTCACCATTGCCATCAGTGCAGCCTGATTGATGTCCATCTGCAACCTCGGATGGGTAAGAGAGGGGGCGGGACGAGCGCCAACAGACTACATACAGAAGAATCTGTTTTCTCGGCGGCCTCTTTAATAGAAAGTCCCGCTTCCTATGATGGACAGAACAGTCATTCAATGGCAGCGCAGGAGACGGGACTTCCTATTACAGAGGCCGCTGTGCAAACAGGAAATACTCCTGTATGTACAGCACTCGTTCCGCCTCCTCCCTGTCCTCTCCAAGGCAGCCAGCATGTATATACATGTCCAAATTACAAGACGGGCCATTCGAAACCGGAACGCGGGCCGAACTTTAGACGTGCCTGCTCTAAGCCTAGGTCCTATTTTTGAGAACCGGTCAACCACCATAAGGATAACTGTGTTGCCCTGGGAGTTGGGTAACTCCACAATGAAATCCATAGGCAATTGGGTCTAGGGCCTCTCTCCATTGGGTATGGGTTGTAGGAGTCCCACTGGAAGGTGTTGTGGAGTCTTACTCTGAGCACACATGGAACAGTGAGCTACGAAGGCGGTTACATCAGCACATAGACTAGGCCACCAGAATTGTTGGGAAATGGCCCAAAAGAGTTGATTCTTCCCAGGGTGGCCAGCAGCCTTGGTAGATTGGTAAGTCTGGAGCACGGCAGGATGCAGACTCTCTTGGACAAAGCAGCGGTCACAAGGTTTCTCAGGAGGAGCATGGGCCTGAGCAGCAAGAATTTTGTCACCCAAAGGAGAAGTGAGACTGGTGCGAGCCAGATTACGATCAGGTGGAATCATAGGAACCGGAACCATCTCCATCTTGGAAGTGGAGGAAAAATTGTCTTGACTAAGCGTCAGCCCTTACATTCTTAGTATCGGGTTAGAATGAGACAATGTAATTGAAACTTGACAAGAAAAGAGCCCATTTAGCCCTTCTGGGAGAGAGGCGTTTAGCCTCAGACCAGAATATGAGATTCTTATGGTCAGTAAGAATGCAAACCAGCACAGTGGTACCTTCGAGGAGATGTCTCCATTCTTTCAGGGCTAAAATGATCGCTAATGGCTCTCTGTCACCAATCTCTTAATTGCACTCCTCAGGTGACAATTTCTTGGAAAAGTAGCCACAAGGATGCATAGCGCTCTCAGAGGTAGGACGTTGAGACAGAAGGGCACCAACTCCAGTCTCAGAAGCATCAACCTTAAGGATAAAAGTTAACGTAGGATCAGGATGTGCCAACAAAGGAGCAGAAACAAAGGCAGCCTTGAGACTCTCAAAGGCCTTAATGGACTCCGGAGACCAACTTTGTGGGTTACCGTCCTTTCTGGTCATATCAGTCAGAGGCTTGACCAGAGACAAGAAGTTACGAATAAACTTCTGATAATAGTTGGTAAAGCCAAGAGAACGTAAACCCTCGGGTCAGGGCCACTGTAGGACTTGTGAAAGATTCTCTGGGTTTATCGAAAAACCAGCAGTGGAAATTACATAACCCAGGAATTTAACCTGTTCACGATGGAATTCGCACTTCTCCAATTTACAACAGAGATGACATCTGTGTCGTGGCTCACCAGGAACTTGGAAAATATGAGGATATCGTCGAGATAAACTACCACACATAGCTGCAACAAATCTCGGAGGACATCGTTAATAAATTCCTTGAAAACTGCCGGGGCGTTACAAAGGCCAAAAGGCATTACGAGGTACTCATAGTGGCCTGTTCTGGTATTAAATGCAGTTTTCCACTCATCACCCTCCTTAATCCTCACGAGATTGTATGCTCCTCTCAAATCAAGCTTTGCGAAAACCGTTACTCCCTTGAGGCGGTCAAATAACTCCGTAATCAACTGAATCGGATTGAGACCCCCATAATCAATACAATGTCTCAGTTCACCACTCTTCTTCTTCACACAGAAGAAACCAGCACCAGCAGGAGAAGAGGATTTGGGGATGAAACCTCGGCGGCGCGCGTGGGTGCACGGCGGTCCCCGTGTGCGCGCCGTCGCCCGTGCGGGTACCCGGTAGCGCGTCACGCTGACGCGCTCGCCGGGGGGGAGACTATTTCTGACGGCTCCAGCGCCCAGTCAGGTTGCTGATTCGTCGTCAGCTCTCCCTGATCTCTTGTGCCTAGTTATCCTGTGAAACCTGTCTGCTCTGTGTACCGACCCCTGGCTTGTTTAACCCCTACTCTGCTGATTGCCTGATACCCTGACCTCTGCCTGTATAACAGACTTTGCCTCTGCTGATTGCCTGATACCCTGACCTCTGCCTGTATAACGGACTTGCCTCTGCTGATTGCCTGATACCCTGACCTCTGCCTGCATAATCGGACTTACCATTGCCTATTGCCTGATACCCATCTGACCCCTGCTTAATATACGGTCTTGCCTCTGCCTGATACCCGGTCCTGACCCTCGGTCCTCCATACGGATTCCAGTGCACCAGATTCCCACCTATGGATCTCCTGCCTATCGGAAGCCCGTGCCTCCGCGTGCCCCAAGCTCTCTGTACCCACTTCGGGGGTCTGGGTGCGCGTGGTCGTAAGGGTAAGCCGCTCTCGGCATCTCGGCCTCGGTGAGTATTAGTCCGTGACAAATACATTTTAATTTTCTTTCCACATTTTTCCGAAAACTTGTGGAAAAAATGAACCGTTCAAAAGACGTTGGGGTGTTCGCTTTCCAAAATGGGGTAATTTTTTGGGCGTTTCCATTGTCCTGGTGCTCCAGGGCCTTCAAAAGTGTGGTAGGTCGTCATGAAATTATATGTGTGTAATTTATCCTAGAATGCCTGGAGGTGCTATTTGGATGTTGGGCCTCTCTATGTGGCCAGGCTGTGTAAAAGTATCACACATGTGGTATCGCCATACTCAGGAAGAGTAGCATAATGTATTTTAGGGTATGCATATGCTGTGTGTGAGAAATAACTTGTTAATATGACAAGTTTGTGTAAAAAAAATTAAATTTTCCCAAGAATTGTGGGAAAAAATTACAACTTCAAAAAACTCACCATGCTTCTTACTAAATACCTTGGACTGTCTACTTTCCAAAAAGGGGTAATTTGGGGGGTATTTGCACTGTCCTGGCTTGTTAGTGTCTCAAGAAATGAGATAGGCCGTCAGTACATCAGGTGTGATCAATTTTCAATGATTGGCACCATGGCTTATAGACTCTATAACTTTAACACAAACTAAATAATATACACTAATTTGGGCTATTTTTACCAAAGATATGTATCGGTGTAAATTTTGGGCCAAATTTATGAAGAAAAATTACTTATTTGCAAAATGTTATATTAGAAACTAAGAAAAAGTGTTTGTTTTTCAAAATGTTCGCTCTTTTTCTGCTTATATCGCAAAAAATAAAATACCCAGTGGTAATTAAATACCACCAAAAGAAAGCTCTATTTGTGTGAAAAAAATTATAAAAATTTTGTTTGGGTACAGTGTAGGATGACTGAGTAATTGTCATTCAAAGTGTGAGGGCACTTAAAGCTGAAAATTGGTCTGGGCAGGAAGGGGGTATAAGTGCCCTGTATTGAAGTGGTTAAAAGCAGTTGCACTAACAGTTTTGTTTTGTTCCTTTTGGGATAAACGTTTTACATAAATAAAAGCTGACCATTGTGAGCACCCCTGTGAGTGTTACATTGTTTGTCTCAACCCTCTAACTTCTACATCTGCAGGACAGCTTTTCTGTTGAAAAACATCAAACTTACTGCCCAGATCACCAGGTGAAAATAAAAGAAAGAGAGCCTAAATCTAAGAAATAGTAAGCTGCAATATAATAAATATTTGCTTTTGGGTTTATTACTGCTTAACTGCAAAGATAAACTCTGTCTAATGGCAGGTGTGGAGACTTTTATAGGAATAGTTAGAACATTAACCATGACTCTTTCAGATAATGGGATTTTATTTAGAAAGATTGACTCATATGATGACATTCTTAAAATTTACCAGCAAACGAATTATGTGATTTCTTTAGTGAAACTGGACCCTCCTAACAGTTTGCATTTGAAACCGTTTTGCACTGAAAATCCATCATTGCTGTTGTCATGGAGTAGACCTGTTCTGGCGCCTGATGACATGAATGTGAAGTGTACTTTGCGGTATAAACAGCTACCGAGTGTTCACTGGGTAAGCATTCAGTCAGAATCTTGTACATATCTTGTTCATATCCGTTATGGACTCCCTGTAGACATTCAGAATAACCCCACACTCCCTGTCATTACAGGGCTACCATCATAATCTGTACATGGGAAAAGAGGAAGAGATGAGTTATAACCTCACAGGACTTAAAGCTTTTACTGACTACACCGTTTCTATGAGATGTATTGGAAATGATGGGCAAATATTTTGGAGCAATTGGAGTGAGGACCTTACAAGAAGGACATTAGAAAAAGGTATGTTACACCAGAGCACACTGGCAATAGTTAAGGGTGGTCTGAGACCAGAGTTTTTTTTCTCAGAGAATAGGTGCAGGTACTCTCCTTCAGAGTCATCCCTTGTCTCCATCTCCTACCCACCTCTGAGCACCGCCCCTTGTCTCCACCCCCTACGCACCTTTGAGCACTGCCCCTTGTCTCCACCCCCTACCCACCCCTGAGCACCGTCTCTTGTCTTCACCCCCTACCCATCTCCGAGCACTGCCCCTTGTCTCCACCCCCTACCCACCCCTGAGCACCGTCTCTTGTCTTCACCCCCCTACCCACCTCCGAGCACTGCCCCTTGTCTCCACCCCCTACGCACCTTTGAGCACTGCCCCTTGTCTCCACCCCCTACCCACCCCTGAGCACCGTCTCTTGTCTTCACCCCCTACCCATCTCCGAGCACTGCCCCTTGTCTCCACCCCCTACCCACCCCTGAGCACCGTCTCTTGTCTTCATCCCCCTACCCACCTCCGAGCACTGCCCCTTGTCTCCACCCCCTACCCACCTTCGATCACGTCCCTTGTTTCCAACCCCTACCTACCTCTGAGTACCTCCCCTTTTAGAGAATACAGAACCAAGAATGATTTTGTGGTGCTAAATAATTTGTATGGCATTTGCTAATGATAATAAGAAAAACAGCAAAAAAGATTGCCTGCAACCAGCAACAGTAGATCCCCCTAGCAACAATAGATCCCCCAGAAACAATAGATCCCCTATCAAAAATAGATCCCCAGAAACTATAGATGCCTTCCAAAAGCAATAGATTCTTCCCTGCAACTATAGATACCCCAGCAACAATAGATCCTCCAGCAACAATAGATCCCTTCCTGCAACAAAATATACCCCAGCAACCATAGATCTCTCCCAGCAACAATTTTGCCCAACAGCAACAGTAGATCCCTCCTAGCGACAATAGAACCCAAAGCAGCCTACATCAATAGACTCGCCAGCACCCCTTGCCAGTGCTAGAGGTGCCGGAACTGTGTTCCCCCGTGTTCCCGCTGAAAAAAAGCCCTGATAAACGTGAAGCAATGGTAATGCCGCTCCACAAGCCCTGCGGACAATGTATTAGAAGATTTTCCACCTTTGATGAGGATCAGGTGCAGACTGTGCGCAAGTCTATACGAACAAGGAAATCCCGGACTGCTGCACTCTGAGAAACGATCATCTTTATTCCATGGTAAAATCAACAAGAGTCATCAATACAGACAGAAGATAGCAATAGCTAACGCGTTTCACATACAAAGATGCTTACTCATAGCTAAAGTGTGAATAAATGCAATTACAAATATAAAGGTAAAACAATTAAAAAACCACCAATAAGAGAACTGGTGGCAATTAATCAATTAAATCAATAAATAATAATGGGTTAAAAGAAAGGACACACCTGTATGGAATCACACAGCCCCAAATCTTTAACTATTGGAATGTAACGTGTTTGAAAAACATGAACATGTATATATATTGACATACGTATTTAAGCCAGAATGCTGAAATAAATATACAATGTAGGAATTCCAATATTATTTGCCCTAGGAAAGCTAAGATGTTACCTCCATTTTATGCATCAGCCGAAAAAAGGAAACATATAATAGCCAAATTCGCATATCTGCATATTATTATCCCATGCAGGTACCAAAAACAATAAACTGACAATGGATACTGAAAACACCCACCAAAGTGTACTTAAATTACGTAATGTTTAAACAAAGGGTAAAAATAAACTAGAATTAAGCCGTAAGCAGTCTCACTCCTCCTGCTGTAACACTGCGGCTACAGATGAATTGACTGAACAGAAATAAACTAGCATTTAAGCCTTAAGCAGTCTCACTCCTCCTGCTGTAACACTGCAGCTACAGATAAATTGACTGAACCAACAGGTCCCGTCTTCTAACTTTTAACATTATGAAGGATTATATCAGGCTAGATGTCTTCTAACTTTTAACATTACGCAGGATAATGCCAGACTAGATGTCAGGCTAGATAGCATTTCAGTAAAAAACTTTCCGTGACGGAAACCTAGAGTTAAAGCCAGGAATTCACATGTAAATGTAAATTTGTGAGTCCTGACGTACAGTAGGGTGTCTACAAGGGTTCTTATATATATATATAGATGAATCTATATAGACTATATATGAATAGATTCATGTAAATGTAGACTATATAGCCATCAAACTGTTGAAAACAGCAAGATTAAACATAAATGAAAAAATAAATAAATAAGTGAATGAGCGAAACAGAGATACAGCAATATTCCAAGAATTAAATAGTTAGACCGCCCAAACCCTGAACTAATAGACAATACTTTCTCCGTTTGTAATAGCCACAAGCCCTTAGACTAGCTTACATCACTAAATCCATTCTTTCTTATATAGTTGTGCTGTCTTTAGTCAAGTGTAGCCTTTAAATCAAATGTTTATTTTTTGATATATCTGTAGCCCTCATTCATTCTACCATGAGACACTTTTTAGACACATATTAATAATCTTAATCCGTCCAGCGTCAATAAAAATAGAAAGTTATTAAGTTATATGAATCTGCTCTATTTAAGAGAGAGTAGGATGCGGATATATAAACTTCAATAACCCTAAAAGAATCTTTTGACAGTCCACTAATAAGTGCTCTTCACATCGGTTGTGTGCTGTCTGACCGTGCAATTAAAGGTGACAATGGTTCTGTTTTACAACAAACGGAGTGAGACTCCGTTGGTGATTGGATATACCGTTGACGGTCTGCAGGGGGAGATGACATTCAGCATATCCCCTTGTCAGTTTGAAATGGGAACTAGTTACAGTATTCAGGGTTTAGGCAGAGGGAAGGAGATGCCGCTCACAGCGCTTCCAGACCTGAGGTTGTTACCGCCCTAGTGTGAACTCGTTCCAGGTGCTGACTTTGCGTAGACTGAGATGAAGTAAGGAAATTCCTGGATAGCCGCACACTGAAAAAAAAAAACATCTTTATCGAAGTATAAAAAGTCCAAAATGCAGTCACATGAACGGAAGATACAGGGTCAAAAAAAACTAACGCGTTTCACATCAAAGGATGCTTACTCATAGCAGCTATGAGTAAGCATCCTATGATGTGAAATGCGTTAGTTCTTTTTTGACCCTGTATCTTCCTTTCATGTGACTGCATTTTGGACTTTTTATACTTCAATAAAGATGTTTTTTCTTCAGTGTGCGGCTATCCAGGAATTTCCTTACTTCATCTCATTCAGGGTTTAGGGTTGTATACTTTACTGTACGTTACAATTATTATTTAGAGAGAGCCCCTTGTCCCATTCTTTAGATCCTTGTGTATATTTATATGTGTCGATATATGAGGTTTCAAGGGGAGATCCCAACTGACGCAATTTTGTTCGATCTGGAAGTGGGGAGCTACTGATATTGTTGCCATTTTTTGGTCCGTTTTTGGTTAGATTTTGTCTCGCTTCCCTGTTTTTTCGGTAATTTTCCAATAGAGCGGCACATTTGTAAAGTAATTCTGTTGCTACTTGCTACTGTTGCATATGTTTTACATACATTGCCACTATATTGCTATTACAAAGAGTGGGTTTTCATTTTTACAGCAGATGGAGCGAGACTCTGTTTAACTATGGCCACATTATTGAGGGGTTGTAGCGTGTTAAAGATTTAATAATTTACATACACTATCGAGATTTAGTGATGTAAGCTAGTCTAAGGGCTTGTGGCTATTACAAACGGAGAAAGTATTGTCTATTAGTTCAGGGTTTGGGCGGTCTAACTATTTAATTCTTGGAATATTGCTGTATCTCTGTTTCGCTCATTCACTTATTTATTTATTTTTTCATTTATGTTTAATCTTGCTGTTTTCAACAGTTTGATGGCTATATAGTCTACATTTACATGAATCTATTCATATATAGTCTATATAGATTCATCTATATATATAAGAACCCTTGTAGACACCCTACTGTACGTCAGGACTCACAAATTTACATTTACATGTGAATTCCTGGCTTTAACTCTAGGTTTCCGTCACGGAAAGTTTTTTACTGAAATGCTATCTAGCCTGACATCTAGTGTGGCATTATCCTGCGTAATGTTAAAAGTTAGAAGACATCTAGCCTGATATAATCCTTCATAATGTTAAAAGTTAGAAGACGGGACCTGTTGGTTCAGTCAATTTATCTGTAGCCGCAGTGTTACAGCAGGAGGGGTGAGACTGCTTAAGGCTTAAATGCTAGTTTATTTCTGTTCAGTCAATTCATCTGTAGCCGCAGTGTTACAGCAGGAGGAGTGAGACTGCTTACGGCTTAAATCTAGTTTATTTTTAACTTTTGTTTAAACATTACGTAATTTAAGTACACTTTGGTGGGTGTTTTCAGTATCCATTGTCAGTTTATTGTTTTTGGTACCTGCATGGGATATTAATATGCAGATATGCGAATTTGGCCATTATATGTTTCCTTTTTTCGACTGATGCATAAAATGGAGGTAACATCTTAGCTTTCCTAGGGCAAATAATATTGGAATTCCTTTATTGTATATTTATTTCAGCATTCTGGCTTGAGTCTACTTTTTAAATACGTATGTCAATATACATGTTCATGTTTTTTAAACACGTTACATTCCAATAGTTAAAGATTTGGGGCTGTGTGATTCCATACAGGTGTGTCCTTTCTTTTAACCCATTATTGTTTATTGATTTAATTGATTAATTGCCACCAGTTCTCTTATTGGTGTTTTTTTAATTGTTTTACCTATATATTTGTAATTGCATTTATTCACACTTTAGCTATGAGTAAGCATCTTTGTATGTGAGACGCGTTAGCTATTGCTATCTCTTGTCTGTATTGATGACTCTTGTTGATTTTATCATGGAATAAAGATGATCGTTTCTCAGAGTGCAGCAGTCCAAGATTTCCTTGTTCGTATGAAAAAAAGCCCTGTCTAAGCCTATAGTAGTCTTGGTGTTATGATAACCTTATTATCTTGGCTGTAACTACTACTAAAGTAGACGTATATTGCTACTTTGCTAAAGCACTGTCTATCATAAAGCATTTTCTCATTGAAATCTTTGGGGAGCCAATAAGCAAGCCATTGTTTAAAAAAGGCACAGGAGACTGGGCGATGAATGCATGGTGCTTTGGTTCAGTAACCGACTGTACTGCAATTTGGTTATGTACTATGTACAAAGGTCACCGCAAGCAACTGTTCAGCAACAAGTGTATGCTGCAAACCCCAAACTTAAAAGTGTATGCTGCAAACCCCAAAATTAAAAGTCTCTAACCTCTCTAAAAAAAATAGCCATAAAAGACTAACCTCCAAATTAAAAATGTTAAATGAAATACAAAATAAATTACAATCAACAAAAAAAAAAGCGTCAAAGCTTGTATACTACAAGAAGGTAGTCCTAAGAAGGACTTTGGGTCTAAAGAACTGTGAACACAGGGGAAAATACCAATGGATATATATCCCAACATTGCATTCTACATTATAGCACAGTATTGCATAGCATCTCCCCTTCTACTCTCTCTACATGGAATTGTCAGCTCTTCCTAACAGTAACATCACACACTGAGTGACAATATGGCTTCTTATAAGCCCACATCTTTTAGAGTATGGGAGCTAGGTTATTTTACTGTATATGTTCAGATTATTGGTCTTATGACTCAGCTGATCAGGGTCTTATGCCGTGTACACACGACCAGACTTTTCGACCGGACTGGTCTGACGGAACAAATCCGTCGGACAATCCGACCGTGTGTGGGCTTCATCGGACCTTCAGTGGACTTTTTCTGTCGAAAATCAGACGGCCTTTAGATTTGGAACATGTTTCAAATGTTTCTGATGGACTCGAGTCCGGTCGAAAAATCAGTTCGTCTGTATGCTAGTCTGACGGACAAAAAAGGACGCAAGGGCAGCTATTGGCTACTAGCTATGAACTTCCTTATTCTGGTCCCTTCGTACTTCATCACGTTCAAACCAACGGACTTTCGAACTGACTTTAGTCCATTCGTGTGTGGGCAAGTCCGGTCATCTGAAACTCCGTTGTAACTCTGTCGAAAGTCCGTCGGAAAGACCATCGGACCTTTGATGCTGAAAAGTCCGCTCGTGTGTATGCGGCATTAGACTATGTCAGGGGTCTTCAAACTACGGCCCTCCAGTTGTTCAGGAACTACAATTTCCATCATGCCTAGTCATGTCTGTGAATGTTAGAGTTTTACAATGCCTCATGGGATGTGTAGTTCCGCAACAGCTGGAGGGCCGTAGTTTGAGGATCCCTGGACTATGTGCTGTAATGGCTTGTTCCTAAACTTTGGCGCAAACACATCAGCAGTTAGTTTGGGATTCGGCCCAAATGCAAATCCTGGAGATCTGCCTTGAACTCAGGGTTGAGGTAAACTCAAAACTTATCCTTACTGCTTATCTTCTGCAGGCTTTTTACAGCCATTTCCTGTATACATGCAACCAGTGCAGCAAAGGCAGCATGAAATTTAGTGGCAACTCAGGGGTACAGTTAGGAGGCAGGGATAGAGAGTTGTCAAACTATAAAAGGAAGTGCCTTAACAAGAAATTTCATGGCTTGATTTGGCTTTTATTTGAATAAAAGCTGCACATTTAAGAATATTGAAAATTACTTTGGAAACTACCACTAAAACACCACTAAAATAGACAAATTCAAATTATTAGGACTGTACCACAACTGCTTTACAACTGCTGGTTAAAACAGGTATTCAGGAGGTAACATATCACCTCCAAACCACCTGCCAACCTGCTCTTAAAACTAATCCACTGTGGATTGCTTTTCAGGGTTGTGTTAAGAACCGTTGCACATGTAGTACTTTGTCCCACGGTGCTACCGGTAGCTGCTTCCTAACCTAACTTTCAGGTTCTACCTGCACCCCCTCCCACCATGTTCAATCCTGCAACAGCTAGGAAGGAGATAGACACTGTATAATGGCGCTTGTCTTGGCTCTGAGCACTTTCCTCAAACAAGCAAAGACAAGAATAATGCAGAGGGATGGGGGATGTCAACCTGTGCATTGCTCTTGCTGTTGCTTGTCTGAAAAAATCGCTCAGAGCCAAGACAAGCTGGTCTTTGTTTAATGTGCTAACAGCTACTGAACTATTAAAAGTTTTTGATGGCGAGCACATCACGCCACATCGTCACATTTCAGTGAGCATATGTAAGTGCTGGAAGATATCTGGGAACCCTGATGTTTAGGTTGGAGTGAGCACAAAGAAAATTCTGATAAGGGCTTTGTAACATCTCAATGTGCAAAGTGCAGACATTAACCACACCCGCTGAGCAGTCATCTTTTTTTTCCTCCCCTCTCACTTTGCAAAACCCTGTTTTATGACAGTAAGCTTAGTTGTACGCCTAAAGTAGAGCTTTGGGCAAAGCTAAAAATGATGCATATGCTGCACATTGTCACTAGCACTAACATAGCAGTTTTAGTTTTTCTAGAGTTGCCCTCTAGGACATTATGGAATTTTGCTATGAATTCACCACCTTTCAATATTGTTTCAGCTGAGTTGGGGATCTATATCACAGGAACTGAGGAGACCTTCTAGGTAGGCTGTTAAATTCACTAAATATTTCCCCCTAAAATTATATGTGCATTTAACTTTTTATCTATAAAAGACTCCCTTGTATAGATGATTCAAAAGCCCTGAGACTGTTGCTGGAAGCCGCCATCTTTTGGATTTCATGTTAACACTGCTATCAGAGTTTTCCAACCTAGTGGCACTCCATTCTATTCTCCTTCCATTGTCCTCCGCTGCTACATAAAGAGTTATGTTGGAAAGGCAGGAACATAGGAGCTGGGCCAGCACAGAGAGTAATCAGACACTCCTAGATGAGGAGAGGGCTTTGACATTTAAGGAGAATGGAGCCTGTGCTAGGGAATTGACTAGTCTTGGAATCAAATTTTCTAGAAAACTGGAAAACCAATACACTACAAGAAAGCATTTAAAATACTTTATTTTTCCTTGCTTGTACCTGCAATTTTTTTATTTGGTGACAGTCTCTTTATTGTGTGTGTATAGTTCAGTTTAGAAAGACATACCTGCCCAAAGGGTATGTATCGATTTGGTTGGTTATACTATATAGTATATTTGTATTTATCAGTACAGACACTTTGGTAGAGGTTTGTGAATGTATGGAGTGGTGCACCCACTCTACCCAGCGTATTAGTGTGTGCTTAGGTAAAAGTCTTTTTAGATATACTGTAGATGTGAAATTCCAGGTCAATACTGGCACATAATTCACACCGTCCTATAGATGAGTGAAAGTTTAGTCCCACGCATCTAATTAGAAATATGTTTTTTGCTTTCTTTCACTGTCAGCACCCTCTCACAGTGTTGAACTATGGAGAGTGATCACTAATTTGAACAACACAAGACTGGTACATTTACTGTGGAAGGTAAGTCTATACTAACATACTATTTGAAGAGCAGTTACTGCCTTTTAAAGTGTATTGGAAGTCATTTTATTTTTAAATTTAGTGGGGCAGGAGTAGAACCTCTGTTGGGTATGCACTGCTATCTGAAACTCCATTTTAGAGAGCTTTCAATATTTTTAATTCCTCACTTACTGCTCCAGTCATAATGCAGACAGACAGGAAGTGAGGAAAAATAGACAACATGGACATATGTAGAAATAAAAAACTGATAGGTGTTCTAGTGTTCTCCTACTCTACAGGAAAAACAATTATTGCTCTCAGTGTCCCTGCTGCGGATTTTCCTTTACGTCCTGTCTGGTGAACCCATTATGAGAAGGAAATCAGTGAAAACTTTCTAAAGCTGGCCATAGGTGGGCCGAATTTCGGCTGGTTCAGCAGGGATTGGCCGAGATTCGATCAATATATGGGCAAGCTGATTGCACTGAAGTTGATACATCAGTCAACTTCAGTACAACCAGCCTGTCTGATTTTTTTTTTTTCATGCAAACATTTCCAGCTAATATAGCTGCCAGCAGTAATCATTGTGTTCTGCTGGCAGGGAAGGCTCCCTGACGGCAGAGCACAATAGCGCTGCAGGAGGGAGTCCCTCATCAACACTGACTGTGTTGATGGGGGGAATCAAGCAATTTTCTTTCACTCCACCCGCTGTGGAAGAAAAGAAAATTGCATAATCTATGGACATCTTAAGGGCGGCCCAAACTACTGTAAAAACTCAACAAAGATTATCTAGAAAATGAGGACATACACTGTAATTACTTTTGCATAAATGTGAAAAAAGGATCAGCCTAAAGGGAATATAAGGAAAAAACAGGGAGGGGAGAGGCGCCGACCTGAGTGTAGTATTAAAATATTGACTTTAATAGGATAAGATTAAAAACACTTACAAGATGATAGAAGATCTTGTAATGATGATAGAAAACATCTTGTAAGTGTTTTTAATCTTATCCTACTAAAGTCATCATTTTAATACTACACTCAGGTCGGTTCCTCCCCCTCCCTGTTTTTTCCTACATGTTCTTGACAAACTCTGAAAGATGGCTGCCTTCCTTTTTAACCCTTAATACCCCTTTCTATGGATACATCACCATCCAGCTATTACAGCCACATACTATACCCCTAAGGATTACTCTGGAGCGCCAGATAAACGCTGACTATACAGCTTAAAGGGAATGTGTTGTTGTTTTTAAAAAAAAAGCATATAATGATGTTTTGCTTGATAAATATAATCACCATTAAACAACTTGTTTCCTTGTATATAATATATAAAGTGGGATAACAATGCTACAAACAGAGTAATAAATAGTGTCACTACATCATAAATAATAAAGTGCTGATTACAAATAGCCAAAGTCCAAATGCAATAAACTGTGACAAATAGGACATGTGATGAAATAAATTAATAAATAGAAAAGTCTTCTTATGAGAAAAAGTGCAATGCAAGCTTCACTGTGTAGAATCGTGTTTCATAAATCAAAACGGCACTCCGTGATAAGTGCTCGCTTCACCGGGTGCAATGGACGCTCACCTCCCATTAAAACCGTGATACGGTCAAACACGCTCGAGCTCAAAGTGATTGACATGATGGCTCCACATTGATCTCCAATGGCTCCTATAAAGACCCTGCAGGGGTCAAACACACTCTACACTCAATATACACTGTGTTCTTCTTTAAAAATGCCTCAGTGCAGTTAACCAGCAACTTCAAACCGACATGAAAACATAAAGTGGTTCCAATAGTGCAGTACCAAATGTTAACTGGAATAAACCTCACCACCCCAGCTTCAAACATTAAACTCACATTTACTCGTAGAGGTAGAGCCTAGCGGTGATATACGTGAGCCTTGTTGGAATCTTATATGCTGTTTTTTTACTTTAATAAGCTGGAGTTTAATGTTTGAAGCTGGGGTGGTGAGGTTTATTCCACGGAACATTTGGTACTGCACTATTGGAAGCACTTTATATTTTCCTGTTGATTTGGAGTTGCTGGTGAACTGCACGAAGACATTTTTAAAGGAGAAGTACACGGCGTATATGGAGTGCAGAGTGTGTTTGACCCCTGCAGGGTCTTTATAGGAGCCATTGGAGATCAATGTGGAGCCATATGCTGATGTGAATCATTTGGAGCTTGAGCGTGTTTGACCCTATCACGGTCTAAAAAGGAGGTGAGCGTCCATTGCACCTGGTGAAGGGAACACTTATCACCGAGTGCCGTTTTGATTATGAAACACGATTCTACACAGTGAAGCTTGCATTGCACTTTTTCTCATAAGAAGACTTTTCTATTTATTAATTTATTTCATCACATGTCTTATTTGTAACTGTTTATTGCATTTAGACTTTGGCTATATGCAATCAGCACTTTATTATTTATGATGTATTGACACAATTTATTACTCTGTTTGTAGCAGCGCTATAACATTTTATATATTATACCTATTGCAGTTTTGTAAATACTTTAAGGTGATGGCAGCAGCTTATTAATTCCATTTCACAGATTGTGTTTTTTTTCATATACCACTAGGTGGCAGCGCATATCTATCACAATACCAAATTGTTTCCTTGTATAGTTCGTAAATTAAGCTAGCCATAGATGGTTCGAATCTCAGCTGGTTCAGCAGGAACCAGCCGAGATTCGAACCCTGTATGAGCAGGCTAAATGTACCCAAGTTGATCGATCGGCTTTAGCCCACCAACGGCTGAAAAGGGGTCACAGGAGTGCAGAAAGAAGTGCACTCCTGTGATCCCTAGGATAAGTAGGGCCAAAAGAGCTTTGGCCCCCTTTCTCATTTAAGTTCTGCTTTAATAAAAGATATCAGTTCTTAATAAGATTTGTAACCTTTCAATGAATATTGTATACTGTAATCATATCCTATTATCATTTTTCAATAGGAAAAGTCCATTGTAAAACAATCTGGGATAACACAAGGGTTTGTTGTACAGTGGCACCCTGAAAATAGCATATTTGCTCGCCAGAATAAAACAACAAGACAGAATGAAATGGTGCTAGACTTACCTAATAAAGCCTACATGATATCTGTGATATATTACAACTCTGCTGGATCATCTCCAAGTGCTACATTGAGAATCCCAGCCAGTGAGGAAAAGAGTAAGTCTAGGTTCACATCTATGTGGCTGCGCTTTATGCGTTTTTCATGCATGTTTTGCGTTTTTAAACCCGCTTTTTTTTATGAATTTTTGCATGCAGTCTTCATGCATTTTGGGTTTTTTCTTCTCTTTAACCACTTGCCACCCGCCCACCGTCAAATGACGGAGTGACGGTGCGGTTCTTCTGGGCGGATGTCATATGACGGCGCACCCGAACGGCCGCTCCTCCGGTGGCGCGCAGCTGAATGTAAAAAAAAAAACATTTGCAAAAAAAATGGCGTGGGGTTCCCCCCCAGGTCCATACCAGGCCCTTCGGGTCTAGTATGAATTTGGAGGGAACCCCCCTCCACGCCAAAATTTTTTTTTAATGGTGTGGGGTCCTCCTCAAAATCCATACTAGATCATTATCCGAGCATGCGGCCCGGTAGGTCAGTAAAGGGAGGGGACGAGCGAGCACCTTCCCCCCCAAACCATACCAGTCCGCATGCCCTCAACATAGGGGGGTGTGCCCCCCACCCAAAAGCACTTTGCCCCCATGTTGATGAGGACAAGTGCCTGGCCATAGGTTGTTGGGCTCTGTGGGTGGGAGACGTATTGGAATCTGGAAGCCCCCATTAACAAGGCGGCCACCAGATCCCGCCCCCCCCCCCCATGTGAATGAGTATCGGGTACATCATACCCCTACCCACTCACCAATAAAACCTGTGAAATGTTAACAAAATACAAGAGCCAGTTTTTGGCAATTCCTTTTTTAAATAAGAAGCCTGGAGCCATCTTCTCCTGGAACCATCATCTCCCGGTGCCTTCGTCTCCCGGTGTCATCTTCTTCTTGCGCTGTCTTCTCCCGCGGAGCTGTATTCCTCCACGCCGCCGCTGACTTCTTCCTCGCCACCATTTACCTGCTAAAAAAAAAAAAAGCCGGTCTCATCCTGAAGCTGTTTTCCTCCGTTGTGATGTCCCCCGCTGTCCGGCAACTCTTAAATAGCGATGGGGTGTGGCCATCCAATGACGTCGCCTGGAGAGCCCACCCCTTGACTTTTTTGGGCTGAGCCTAAATATGTAAAAATTGGATTCTTGTTGCATGAAACTGTCAGTAATTGTATTTTAAAAGAATATATATATATATATATATATATATATATATATATATATATAAAGGAGTATAGGAAGGAATTGTGAGTAATCTTAGCTCCCATAACACCCAACCCTGTCTTCCACTGACGAGTACACAGATGATCATACTACTGCAAATCATTATGGAAACCAGCTGCTGTGCTACCACTACCATATAGATGACAATCTTTCTAAAAGGTCTGGAGGAGGCAGTTTTCTGCTCTAGGTTATTATAGTGATCTTCTTACACCATGACCCACTGTGGACATGGGCAAAAATGTGGGAGTTATCTAAAAATAATAAGGCAATTCACATATATTATATTCATACCTACTATGCCTTTAACTAGTGATGTTTAATTGTTTGTATTTTTTTTATAATTTTATAATGTGACAGGTAACATAAAAGATTCAACACTGTAGATGGTGAGTCTTTCATTTTGACTGGAGAAGAGTTTGCTGTGGGTTACTGCATTTCGCATTTTAAACTATTATAATAGTGTATTTTTTGTTTTATATTGTCTTTAGCTGTAAATACTTGAAACAAAGGTTTAAATTCTTCTTACATATTTTATGTTCTAGCTCAAAGCCTGATTCACAGCGCTCAGGTGTTTATAATGAATAATACTGTGGCTATGATCTGGAATGTTACAGACATGAGGATAAAGACGTATATGGTAGAGTGGGGCATGGACTCCATACTGAACCCATGTAGTAATATATCCTTTCAACAAGTGGAAAATTCATTAGAATGGACTGGAGACAAAGGTAATGGTGTGACACACATCCGTAGTACAATTGGCATCTGGAATCATTAAACAAGCCCCTGAACCTAGCAAATCTGGGTAAAGCTTGCATTACAAAGAAGAGGAAGTCAGTGTGATTGGATCAAGCTGCTAAGGCAGGCACATAAAACTAGTGTTTTCTGGCTCACATGTGGCCCTTACAGTTCTTCTTATTGGCCCTCCGTTGTTTAGAAATTTTATGTGAAAAAGGGGCCAACTCTACTTTACAAAAGCTACACTTCCATGTGTAATTTGCCTCTCAAGAAATCCTTTATTTGTAGAATATATAACCATACCTCCAACCTGCCTAGTTTCCAGGATCAGCGGCGGCCTGTGGTATATTTTCTTGGGGGTCAGGGTCGGGCGATCGGTTACCCGCAACACTTACCCCCACCACTTACCCCCACAGCGCTTCCCGACAGGTGGCCGGCTTCCCCTGTGTTTCCTTTTCGGCATCACGGTTGTGTCCTCGCCGTACATCTTCTCCCTCGGCCAATAGGGTAACTTCTCCTTTCAGGTCAATCCAGAAATGGTCCTCAGAACCCGCTTCCTGATTGGCTGGGAGGCAGAATCAGTGTTACAATAGCGAATATTCATTCACTACTGTCGCACAACTGGGTGGGCTTGGAGCTTAGAGCCCACCCTTTTTTGAAGCCTATTAGAGCCTCTTGCTCTAATCGCGTGCTTCAAAAGAAAAATCCCCCTATTAGAATCCATGCATCCGACGCCCTGCATGTAGATTGGGGGGGACGCATAAATATGGGGGCGGCACCCGTGCGCCCCCCTCCACTGTCCAGGGTGCTCTGTATGCGGAGCACCCACTCCTGACATTGCAGGAGTGCTGCTTCATCCATAGGCCGCGAATGCACAGTGTGCTCTCTCCCCTGACGCAGCAGTGGCTGAGCCTAGGTCAGCGTATGTTTTAACCTATTGGGCCCCTTGACTACATAGAATTATAATATTTTTTAAATTAAATTGTATCTAAACCCAAGAACAAAAAAATAATATATTGCAGCTTATCAAACCTTAGATGGTCCTAAGGTGGCTGTATCAGTTTTTTCTTTTTCAGACTTTTTTCTTTTACTTTCACCTGGTTATCATGCCAGCAAATCCTTCTTTATCTAGGGTGACAATGCATAATCACCATACTATGCCTATGGAGGAGCAGTGTGGTCACCCTAGGACATGGCTACAGAACACCTTACTTGCCTCTTTTTCATAACATGTTTAAAATTTATTCCACTCGATTTGGCCCATTGTTTTGATTAATTCAGTTTTACATGCCTATACCTGTATTAAGGGCCCTTTCACACTGGGGCGGTTTGCAGGCGCTATTGCGCTAATAATAGCATCTGCAAACCGACCCGAAAGTGCCACTGCTTTGTCTCCAGTGTGAAAGTCCCGAGGGCTTTCACACTTGAGCGTTGCGCTGGCAGGACGGTAAAAAAAGTCTTGCTGGCAGCATCTTCGGAGCGGTGAAGGAGCGGAGTGTATACCGCTCCTTCACCGCTCCTGCCCATTGAAATCAATGGGACAGCGCGGCTTTACCAGGAGCAAAGCGCCTCTGAAACGGCGCTTTGCGGTGGTTTTTAACCACTTCATTACCGACGGTAAAGCGCCGCTTACAATAGCGGCACTTTACCACCGACGCCGCCCCAGTGTGAAAGGGCCCTAAGGAGTTGTCTAAGACTGAGGTTATAGAGGGGTAAGTCCCAGCATTCCTCATCCTCACATCCACTTTTCTTAAGGTTGGGTTGGGATTTGCTCTAACATCTCTATGAGTTGTTTAGTTTTTTTACATACACCCTGATCACTTGTCCTTAGGTGACTAGACAGTTAAAAATAGGAATATGGTAACTAAAGCCTTGGATTTCTAGAGGAGAAAATTGCTATGGTATATTTTGTATCAAGGTGACCCTGTGCCACGGGGTAAATTGGTGGTTTACGCCAGATTTTGTAGGGTGTAAGCACACTAATGGCACAGTTGTGTGTTGGGTTTATGTTAGAAATAGAGTTAGAGATCAGACAGGGCTCCACCTACCTGAGGAAGTCAGTGTGTAAAGGTAGCCGTAAAAGGTGCTGGTATGCCCCATACTGTCCAGGACAGGACAGAGGAAGGCTCGAGCTGGAGAGAGAGTCCAGGAGGGATAGAGCAGATAGGGAGCTGCGAGGAAGGGAAGACACAGAGCTGAGGTACAGTGTCTGTGCACGAACGCTGGGACATGTTTGATGGTCTGGAGCACCATGCGGTACTACTCTGAGACAGTAAAGCTCCCACAAAAGAGGAAGGAGGCTGAATGTTATGTTTGTTGCATTGGTGAGAAACCCCTGCGAGGGAAACTATTCAAGTGTGAACTTTTTGCTTTGTTTTAAAATAAAAGTGGGCAGAAAAAAGCCCTGAAACATACTTTTGACATGAAACTCACTATTTGGTGCTACCAATAGGCTACAAATTCCTCAACCTGTTCAACTTACTTTTACATGTTATACCATGATTATGCAAAGTGTCAGGCCATACAAAACTAATGTTTGTTCTGTAGTTGGTAAAGTTGACACCCAGCTTGTCATATCTCTAGACTAGAGGATTTTCCACAGTCCTTTTTTGGTCAATATGTTTGCAAAAAAATAAGAGAGATGAAGGAATAACACACTATCCTATTTTTAAAATGACAACACAGGCTCCCTCATAATTTTATGTTGGCAAAGATATCTAAACATTTACATTTTACCTTTACATTTTACTTTACTTTCACATTTTGTTGAAAGCAATTTCATCACTGCTAGTGCTAGCTTGTAGGAAATAAAGGAGCCATTAAACAGTTTTATAGGTTGATGGGCATCGAAATTCAATGTATTTTCATTTTCCCCTTTAGGGATCTTTGAGCCATACACTCGGTATAGAATTTCAGTCTACCCCATACTAGAAGAGAAGGTGGAAGCTCCTTATACTTCCTATTTCTATGTCAAGGAAGCAGGTATGGCATTATTTAATTTCCATTATGTAAGAGCCATGGGGTGAGAACCCTGCTAGAGTCTACCCAGTTTTCAGGGTAAAATTTGTTTTTATTGAGAAAAAAGTCAGTTGTACACTTACATACAAGTATAGGATCTTCCACTGAAAAATATATGCGATAAGAGCCATTGTTTCTAACATTTGGTGTTGCATTAAAATTACATACATACTGTGTGAATAAAATCATATGTAGGAAAATAAGGTAACAGCATGTAACATTGTGAAGCTTATTTATCACAGTACAAATCAGATATGGGAGGATGGGGATGAATCCCTGGGGACCATAGGTGAAGGGCAAACCCAAGCTTGATGTAATATAGTATTTCCAAGTTTTCTGCACCAGTTTTATTTTTAAATGTAAGTAAGTATTATTTCCACCAAAAAAGTGTTGTGAAGCAAAGACAATAAATATGGTGAAGGAAAGGAGTAAGGAAAGGAAAAGAGGTAAAAGTAAATTTATACCAGGGCTCGATGACAACACATTAGGGTTGATTTACTAAAGGCAAATAGACTGGTCACTTTAAAAGTCCAACAACATTTTTGCTTGCATGTGATTGGATGATGGAAGTCAACAGAGCTTCCCCTTCTCTACTGACCTTTGGAGAAAATTCCCTTGCAGAGTACAACTGCACTTGTAGTGAACAGTCCATTTGCCTTTAGTAAATGAAACCCATTGACTTTCTTTTAAATGTTCTATTAACCAGAGCTCCTCCTTGCTCCGCCATGCTGGTAACTAATTAATTACCAGTAACGATAGTATTTTCTTCCACATTTATATGCAGAGCAAACTATGCAGTCAAAAAACATGGAAAGGGGTGCCTCTGAGTATGTATCATAAACAATTTATTATAAAAACAATATCCACTCACATGGAAAGAAGTAAAGTAAAGTTTGGGTGCATCTCTGGGCTGAGGAGGTGGGACTACAGGTCACAGTGAGTCCGCTTCTAACTTGAAGGATGCAGCACATCAGATCCCAGGGAGGATGATGTGAAACTACAAGTCACAGCGAGTCCTCTTATAACTGACAAGGTGCAGCACATCGAAATTCAGGGAGGGTGAGGTGGGATCATAGAAAGTCCGCTTTGCATGGTGTAGATTTCAGGGAGGATAAGGGCAGTGAAGCGCCAGAGCTTGTGATAAGCCGTGCTGCAGCTTCACGATTCCGTCCGGTGTCCGCAATGATGGAAAAGGGCCGTGCAGTGAGGATCCAGAACCATGCTTGGAAGGCAAACAGCGTGGTGCCGGGCTATGACGTCACTATAATGCGACGCGTTTCTGAGCGTGCATGCTATGAATGGTATGATAACAGCGCTCCTTTCTCAAGCATAAGGTATGGAATCAGAGGGCAGTGTTTATATAATGAAGTGGGGGCGGAGTCGGAACTAATACATGTGAACAGGGCGAAAGAAATTAATAATCATGACAATACACAATTCTAAAAAGGACCACTAGACATAAAAAACAATAATTCAATATACTGTAATTTCATAATAAGCAAAATAAAAATAATTATTAATAAAAAATGAAAAAATGTGTCAAAATGACTAGTACCATAGACGTTCATAATGTGATATATTAATACTAAAATCAATATATTAATATGAATATATAAATATGAAAAAATATATATTAAATATATTAAAAAATAATAATAATTAATAAGAAGCTTAATCAATTAATCAATATACAATATATTATAAATAAATTAACCGATATAAAAAGGAGAGAATTATGTACTATAATATGACAATAAATAGAGGGAGAAAAATAAAGAAAAAAATCTGAGGGGGGGGGGTGGAAAGAAAAAAGGGGGGGGGGGTGTTGCCGGTATATAAAGGGGGGGGAGAGAGAGGGGGAGGCTAATATTGGGCAATGGGTGCAAATTGGAAGATATTAGTTATATTTGGCCTAGTACAATACATAATATTCTATATTATCTCTAATGTCAGGGCCAGATTACCACATACTCACTGGAATACGAACCCGCCACCCCCATATATAAGATAAAGAGGAATATAGGAACCTGTGGTAGGAATAACAAAAACAAGGTTAAAAACTGATGAAGAAGAATCATAGTACAGTCGCAATCTCCATACCCTTGTTTAGGCCACCTGACGAGAGAACATCGAGGTTGTATACCAGAAAGTCTCTCTGGCGCATAGTTTCTTAAAACCTTCATCTTCTGTCAAAGATTTTGGAATTTGTTCAATGACCCATATTGTAAGGCCAATGGTGGATTTTTTATGAAACTCGGCGAAGTGCCGTGGGACTCTATGCATGTCTTTACCCCCTTCAATGAGTCTTCTATGTTGGCCGAACCGCTGCCTAAGGGTGCAGATTGTGCGGCCAACATAGATTAATCCAGAGGGGCATGTGAGGCCATGCACCACAAAGTCTGATGAGCACTTGTAGAAATGAGCTATCGGATGGGTTTTACCTTTGTAGAAGAAAGATTTTTTGCCATGCTGGACAACAGAACAGGTTTTACAAAGAGCTTTTTTGCATTGGTACATGCCCACCAGGGGTATGAGGGTAGTAGGGCTGGGGGTAGTGTGAGGGGTTTTTAATTTACTGAGGGGTTTTTGAGGTTGGGTGCTTTTCGATAGGTGACTCTAGGTACCTGTGGGAGGATAGTTTTAAGATGGGGATCTTGTTGTAGAATGTCTCTTAGGTCTGGTATGGATTTTAAAGGGAACCCCCTACGCCGAAAAAACAGCGTGGGGTCCCCCCAAAATCCATACCAGACCTCTATCCGAGCACGCAGCCCGGCCGGTCAGGAAAGGGGGTGGGGACGAGCGAGCGCCCCCCCTGAACCGTACCAGGCTGCATGCCCTCAACATGGGAGGGTTGGTGCTTTGGGGGAGGGGGGCGCCCTGCGGCCCCCCCACCCCAAAGCACCTTGTCCCCATGTTGATGAGGACAAGGGCTGCTTCCCGACAACCCTGGCCGTTGGTTGTCGGGGTCTGCGGGCGGTTGGCTTATTGGAATCTGGGAGCCCCCTTTAATAAGGGGGCCCCCATATCCCGGTCCCCCATCCTATGTGAATGAGTATGGGGTACCGTATCCCTACCCATCCACCTAGGGAAAAAGTGTCAATAAAAAAACACACTACACAGGTTTTTAAAGTAATTTATTAGACAGCTCCAGGGGTCTTCTTCCGACTTCGGGAGTCTTCTTCTGACTTCGGGGGGTCTTCTTCCAACTTCGGGGGTCTCTCCGGCCTCTTCTCCCAGTTTCCGTTTCTTCTCCGCTCTCTCCGGCCTCTTCTCCCGGTGTTCGACCTCTTCTCCCGGCTCCTCCACTATCTTCTGCCGCTCTTTTGCTAGCGGTGGCCCAGACTTCTGCATCGCCTTCTTCCCTCTTCTCTTCTTCCGATGTTGATGTGATGGCATAAGGGGGCGGGGTCAACATCACCCAGTGACCCCGCCCCCTTATTCCGGGACTGTGACGTCATAAGGGGGCGGGGTCACCGCCTATATAAGTCATAGCGGAGCGCACAGACAGTATTACAGCCGGAGAGAGCGTCATGTCAACATCGGAAGAAGAGAAGAGGGAAGAAGGTGACGCAGAAGTCCGGGCCACCGCTAGCAAAAGAGCGGCAGAAGATAGCGGAGGAGCCGGCAGAAGAACCGGACACCAGGAGAAGAGGTCGAACACCGGGAGAAGAGGCCAGAGAAAACAGAGAGGAACCGGACGCCGGGAGAAGAGGCCGGAGAGACCCCCGAAGTTGGAAGAAGTCCCCCGAAGTCGGAAGAAGTCCCCCGAAGTCGGAAGAAGACTCCCGGAGCCAGAAGAAGACCCCCGGAGCTGTCTAATAAATTACTTTAAAAACCTGTGTAGTATGTTTTTTTTATTGACACTTTTTCCCTAGGTGAATGGGTAGGGGTACGATGTACCCCATACTCATTCACATAGGGTGGGGGGCCGGGATCTGGGGGCCCCCTTATTAAAGGGGGCTTCCGGATTCCGATAAGCCCCCCACCCGCAGACCCCTACAACCAACGGCCAGGGTTGTTGGGAAGAGGCCATTGTCCTCATCAACATGGGGACAAGGTGCTTTGGGGTGGGGGGGCTGCAGGGCGCCCCCCTCCCCCAAAGCACCCACCCCCCATATTGAGGGCATGCGGCCTGGTACAGTTCCCCACCCCCTTTCCTGACCGGCCGGGCTGCGTGCTCGGATGGGGGTCTGGTATGGATTTTGAGGGGACTCCACACCGTTTTTTTGACGTAGGGGTTCCCCTTAAAATCCATACCAGACCTAAAGGGCCTGGTATGCCCCGCGACGGGGCTCGCAAGGTGTCAGTCTCGCCGATAAAAGCGGCGAGATTGACTTCCTTTTCTAGTCTCGTTGTACCCGTGTCACGTTCAAAATGAACGGACTTGTCCGTGTGTAGGCAAGTCCGTTCATTTGGAAAGTCCGCCGTAACTCTGTCAAGTCCGTCGGGAAGACCAGTGGACCTAGTCTGCCGGAAAGTCCGGTCGTGTGTAGGTAAGCCCGTCCGTTCAGAAAGTCCATCGGAAGTCTGTCGGGAAGACCGTCGGACCTAGTCTGCCGGAAAGTACGCTGCATTAGGTATATTTTGTATCCATTTTGGATAATGACAACTCTTTTGGTGCAAAAACTAATTGCAAGCCATTGGCTTAGTATAATTTTTGGTGATTATAGTATCACCTACATGGCCTAATTCCAAATCCAAAAAAGCAAGGCTAACGGGGTCCGAAATGTGGGTAAAAGATAGACCATAGGGATTATAATTGCAGTGGTCCACAAAGGTAGTGATGAGTTCAGGGGGGCCATCCCAAATCACAATTATATCGTCGATATATCGTCCGAAAAAACGATATTGGTGAAAAAAGAATTGTGTCACCAAATGTATTTATTTTCCCAATAACCCAAGGCTAGATTTGCATATGATAGGGCAAAATTGGCACCCATGGAGGTTCCCTGTACCTGCCGGTAAAAATCGGCATCAAAGTCAAAATAATTATGAGTAAGACAAAAAATTGTGGCTTCCAAAATGAAAGCAGCTTGTCTAGGATTAATGAGTGGATCTTGGGCAAGAAAAAATTCCAGTGCTAACAGGCCAGATTTGTAGGGAATGGAGGTATAGAGGGAATTAACATCTAAAGAAATCCACATGTAGGAAGGTTCCCATTTGTATGGTGCAGGAAATTCCAAGAGATGGGAACCATCTCTAATATAGGATTGTAACTGCTGAACTAGGGGTTGCAAATATTGGTTGATATATTGGCTAAAACCGGTAGTCACGCTATCCATAGCAGCCACGATGGGTCTGCCAGGAGGAGATGTGGAATTTTTTGAATTTTTGGCAAGTGATAGAAATATGGGATCTGGTAAAAACTTTTTCAGAAGAAAGGGGCTTCTATTTTATTGATAACTCCCTTGTCAAAAAGCTGATTTGACCAAAACATCAACCTTATGGGCAAAATCAGTAGTGGGGTCCTTCTTAAGTTTACTATACGTGGCCCTATCGGAAAGAAGTCTATGGGCTTCTTTGATATAGTCTGCTCTGTTCTGCAAGACTATCCCTCCTCCTTTATTGGCAGATTTTATAATGATATCCGCCGTATGTATCAAGAAGTCAAGAGCTCTGGTTTCAGGAGCAGAAAGGTTGTGTTGGTTGGATGACACAGTGGAGGATGACTGGCAAAGCTTAAGAAAATCAGCGTACACCACTCTATAAAAGCTCTCAAGATAAGGACCCTTTGATTGAGCAGGATATAAAACTGATTTTGGCCTAAAAGATGAGTGGACTATAGGGGGAGAGGTGGCGAGATGCTGTGTGAAGAGGCTCAATGAGCCATCTTCCTCAGTTAAAGATTCCAAAGCGTCTATGATGTCACCATCATATTCGAAGGAGCTGGGGGAAGGGATGCGTGGAAGTGGGTCAACACAGTCAGTGTTAGGTTTATTTTGTTTAATATGAAAAAACCTTTTGAGGGTAAGATTGCAAATGTATCTATTGAGAGCTTTGAATAAAAGAAAGGGATTGGGTTTGTTGATGGGGGCAAAGTTAAGTCCTTAACTAAGCAGAGTAGTATCCGCAGTAGAGAGGTTGTGGGATGAAAGGTTAAATATTTTTACAGTTTGAGGGATTTGAGTATGTTGGTTTTTGGACTTTTTTCGTCCTCCTCTGCAACCTCTCCGGTGAGTTTTCTTTTTTTGGGGTTGGCTCAAGGAGGACTGGAGAATAAAAAAGTAGGATCTACAGAAAGAGATGAACATGAAATGTGGAGTGTGGGAGTAACTTACTTGGGAAGAGGGAATGTTGGTGGGATATTCAGCAGTGGGGGGGGGTCAGGAACGTCCACAGACCTGTGGTCGGTCAAGTGAACAACTGCAGATGGATCAGAAGTGTTTGGTAAACTGTTAATTAGTAAGTGAACAGCCATAGAGTCATCAGTGGAGTCCAAAGGGGTGTTAACTAGAGGATTGGGATCTATCGAGTCAGTAGCATCATCTGGCCGAATGACATTAGGTGGTAGTATAGAAGAAAGTGGGAGGGATGGGCTGGCAGTTAAATGTACAGTATTCTGCCGTAGAGCACCTTGAGAGTGACTGGGTATAGGTATGCTGGTCCTGATAACCCTAGTCCCGCATGTGTAGGCAGGTCTGTTGTAAAACCGATTCGAGTCGGCTAATAGGTTGCGTCGCATAATAGTGACGTCACAGCCGGGCGCCACGCTGTTTGCCTTCCAAGCCTCATTCTGGATCCTCACCACGCAGCCGTTTCCTACATTGTGAACGTAATCGCCAAGCTGTAGCGTGGCTTATCACAGGCTGCTTCACTGCACATATCCTCCCTGGAATCTACACCGTGAAAAGCGAACTTTCTGTGATCCCACTTCACCCTCGCTGGATTTCGATGTGCTGTACCTTGTCAGCTATAAGAGGACTCACTGTGACTTGTAGTTCCACCTCATCCTCCCTGGGATCTGATGTGCTGCATCTTTCAAGTTAGAAGCGGACTCACTGTGACCTGTAGTCCCACCTCCTCAGCCCAGAGATGCACCCAAACTCAACTTTACTTCTTTCCATGTGAGTGGATATTGTTTTATAATAAATTGTTTATGATATATACTCCTTGTTTTTTCCTAGTTTTACTTGCTTCTGGTCTCCCTGGTAGCAGCCCTGACAGACTCACTTATTTCTTCCTTGACACTTGCCTCTGGACTATTATGGACCATATATTGTCATGTTGAGGTATCAGCATTGCGCCTTTTACTTGTTAAAAAACTATGCAGTCAAAGTTACAGTTATGGGAGTTGGGACAAACCATATAACACTGTCTAATCTGTTGCTGTACCTTTTTTTAACGCCTATTTACCACTTCCCACCTGCCATATAGCAATATGACGTCGGCAAAGTGGTTCTGTTATCCTGACCAGATAAGTGCCCATCTGTGCCGCCTATGAGTGCATATCAGTGCCCATCAGTGTCGCATATCAGTGCCACCTCATCAGTGCCCGTCAGTGCAGCCTCATCAGTGCCCATTAGTGGAGAAAACGTACTTATTTACAAAATTTTATAACAAGGGAAGAAAACCTTTTTTTTTTCGGTCTTTTTTTTATTTGTTTAGCAAAAGAAAAAAACTCCAGAGGTGATCAAATACCACCAAAAGAAAGCTCTATTTGTGGGAAGAAAATGATAAAAAATTTGTTTAGGTACAATGTAACATGACCACGCAATCATAATTTAAACAGCGACAGCGCTAAAAGCTAAAAATTGGCTTGGGCAGGAAGGGGGGAAAGTACCTGGTATTGAAGTGGTTAAAGTCCATCTAAATCTATGGATCCATCTAAGACTATGCATTCACAAAGTGACAACACTGTTGTGGAAATTTACTGTAGACATTGACATTATTGTCACCCTATTACAGGGAGTGGAACAAATCTGGAAAACCAGATATTCTGGCAAAATCAACCATGCTATAAAACTGCGTTACAAGGAAATTCGGAAAAATAAAAAACTGCTGTGTAAATAGTGACAGATTGCAGCATATATTGTATGTAAAATTTGATTTTGCCCATAGTTTCACTTAAAGTTTTTTAGTATTCTAAGTTTATTAATCATGAACTGCATTGCCATCATTATAATGCTAATTAAGAGACAGCCTTAACACACCTTGTATGAGAAATACATTCCCACTGTGGGTTTCTTATCAGAAATGCATTTTTGGCCAGTTGCCACTTACTTTGTATTTCTGCATAATCTTTTTTAACTATTACTTACAGCTCCACTCCATGGCCCAAATACTACAGTAGTAAACCTGAGAGAAACAGAGGCAACAATCAAATGGGATCCAATCAGACAAGCTGACGCCAATGGCTTTATAACTTCATTTAGTGTTGTTTACAATTCTCTTAATGGACATGAATCTGGTAAGAACATTTAGCAATACATATTCAGAAGGTGGTTGAGGGATAGTGGTCCAGTGCAATGCTATTGGGTGTGCTTAAGATCCAAGGCATCCAAAATAATTAATCTTTCCCAGGTTTAACTACAGGAAATTGAGTTGCTATAGGTCACTGCACTTTGAACATAATCATTTTTATATTATTATTGAGCGTGTATTCCTGCATTTACCTTTTTAGATCTAGTAAAGATTGTATAACTATGTGATTCATTTACAAATAATAACATTTTTTTATATTTAAAAAATACAGTAATCATGCTGAATGCTCTGCGCAGTCATGTAGAGTCAGTTAAAGGAACAAGAGATCACTAAATAATAGTTCCTTGTCCATGTTGTTTAGACATTGACTCTGCATGGGAATTTCCCTTAGCTTAGTGAATGTGGTGACAATTCAGCAGAATGTAACCTCTATCACTAAGCTCTGAAAAAAAAAAATCCCTTGCAAAGTAAACAGCCTATTTACCTTTAATAAAACAAATTCTAGATCTATATAACATGGACAATGAATTACTATTTTTGTTTTCTTATAACTGTACCTTATATGACAGTGCAGAGCTAGTGGCATGATTATTGTATTTTTTTTACACATACAGTACACAATCTTGTTGTTTTATGTTTGTAGACAAGAAGATTTTCACAGCTGCATCAGCTCTGCTATGTAGGAGTATATTGGTATCCCATAGTTATATTAAAGACAAGAACTTCATATCAAATGAATATGTTGACATCCAGAGGCAGATCTCTGATTAAATTTGGTGAGCGGAGATCTGCCTGTGACCACTGTACATCCATACTGTTCTTGACTTTAATTTATGACTTTATTTATGAGAATCATTTTTTTGATCCATGTACGACAAAAGTTTTTTTTCTTTTACGTGGAAAAAAAGATGCACCTGGTTGGCTGTAGAGCATGCTGGGAAACTATTGTGGCTGATGTGGTAGATGTTAGTTGCTAAAAGAGTTCCCGTTTGTCCAAACCCATACACTTCACAATTATCACTAGTAACTGTCTAGTTACAGACATAACAAGTGAATATTTGACTGGTTAGTCCTTCTTACATATTATTTTTCTGCAGTGTGTGCTGTGTCACAGTAAAATGGCCTGTGTCAAGTTATTCATATAAATAAATACCCCACGTATGGGGACTGCTCAAGAAAGTGCAACTGTGCAAGTCTGTGTGGGAGATTTCAAACACAATCACCTGGTGCACACATGTAAAGAGCCCCAAAACAAGGCTGCTAAAAGCGGGGTGTATAATGGATCCAAATGAGTGCTGAAAAGAAGTTGTCAGTAATAATGTAGACTGAATATAAATAATATTTTAAGTGTAAATTTTATTGATTCTAGTTGCTACAGTGAGCAGTGATGTCTATGAATACACCTTACAATCCCTGAAGCCGAAAACTTTGTACACTGCTTATGTGGTAGCTAGCACCCAAGCCGGGAACACAAGCGGACACCGTGTTCACTTCACTACACTTCAATACAGTAAGTTATTACAATGATATATTTCTGCAATGTGACATGACAACTTCATGTCTCCTCCACATAGCAAAGCCTGTATTCCAGAATCTTCCTGTACAGGCAGTGATCTTTTTTCATAAAGCTAACACTGGGTGTATCAGTTGCTATAATTGTAGAAAGCTGCAAATACAGTAGGGCAATGTGCTGTAAACCCACCTCTAGAGCATATAGGAAATCTTGCTTATGTCCAAGAAACATTACTGGAGTTACATTGTTTCACTGGGTGCTCTGTAGCAGGATTGGGTGCTCAGGAGCTGATTCAGATCTTTGGCTTTGTACGAGACGCCAGCTTCATTGACATCCAGTGTTTCCAACACTTGCAGTCCCAGGACTTACTGAAAGCCTACACCATCTTAAAATCACACTTGGTGGTTAAAACACTTTCTTTCTTTCTTTCTTTCTTTCTTTCTTTCTTTCTTTCTTTCTTTCTTTCTTTCTTTCTTTCTTTCTTTCTTTCTTTCTTTCTTTCTTTCTTTCTTTCTTTCTTTCTTTCTTTCTTTCTTTCTTTCTTTCTTTCTTTCTTTCTTTCTTTCTTTCTTTCTTTCTTTCCTTGATTTTTCTTGGTTAGTCCAAATCTCTCTGCTTCATCCACCTGCATTAGCCAGCCAGAGTCTGTTATGTTGCTTTTTAATGTTATTATACAGGATTTATATAGCACCAACAGTTTGCACAGCGCTTTACAACATTAAGGCAGACAGTACAGTTACAATACAATTTAAGACAGGAGGACTGAGGGCCATGCTCGCTAGAGCTTACAATCTAAGAGGAAGGGTAAAGTGATACAAAATGTAATTTCTTTATCGTACATCACGGGTCACAGAGCACCATAGTAATGACTATCTGGGTTATACGCTAACTTTAGGTGATTGGACACTGGCAACCAATAGTAAGACGGTTCCTCCCATATAACCCCTCCCACACGGGAAGTACCTCAGTTTTTTCGCCAGTGTCTTGAAGGTGATGGTCATGGCTGTTGAAGCTCTTAAAATTCTTCAACTGATGTCCCAGTGAGGATGTTATAATGGGATCCATTCGGATGGCACAAGAAACGGGCGGGCCTGTGCGCCGCGGGCGTGCACAGCCTGCGCCGTGGGTGCGCCATATGCCCGCATTTGTGTGTATACTACAGACACATGCGCGCGCGCACTTTGTGCACGGTTGGCGTCATGGACAGACTTCATAAAAGGCTGGAGCTCCTGGCATGCGCTGTGGAGACACAGAGCAGCTGTACATGGGCATGTGAGTCTGGAAGTTTTTGGACACAGTTGCAACAAGTTTGACAGGAGTTTTTACAAGCCGTGACAACTACATATACACTAGTTACAGGCTTGTGGTTCTGTGGGAATACTTTTTTCTCGTCTTGTAAGCAATGTCTTCCAGAAAACGAGGTACAGGGAGCAGAGCAAGTACTGGGGTAAGAGTTCCTCCTTTTAATAGCAGGAGACCAACCTCATGCTGATGCAGCCTCAGTCTCCCCTGAAAGACCTGCGGCTTCTGGCCTGGCTGAGCCATTGCAGCTGTCAGGCATTGTGGCCACTACCAATGTTCCTGCCTCGGCTTATGTTACTAAGGATGACTTGGCATCTGCCCTAGCTGGCCTTGAGGGCAAAATAGCTGGTATGATTGCCTCAGTAACACAGGGGGGGAGAAAACGTAATACATCCCCCTCTCTGGAGCCTGGTCCCAGTGGTGAGTCACTTGAACACCAGGACTCCCATAGACAGATGATGGTAGGAGCTGGGTTTAAATTACCCCTGGTTCAGGAGCCAGGACTCTCCTGCTCTACTTTAGGATCCTTGCGACCTAAGGTTCCCAGGTTTTTCCTTTGCATTCATTATTGGAGCAGGTGATTTACGCAGATTGGGATCACCCTGACAGGATTTACTTACCTCCAAAGAGGTTCTCACTGTTATATCCTATGGAGGAAAGGTTCAGAAAGAAATGGAGTACACCATTGGTTGATGCCGCCATTTCTTCAGTAAATAAAAGTCTAACCTGTCCCGTGGATAATGCCAAAGTTTTTTAAGATCCGGCTGATAAGAAGCTAGAGTCCTTGTTAAAAGCCTCCTTTGCGGTGGCTGGTTCAGCAGTGCAACCAGCAGTAGCGGCTATCGGAATTTGCCAGTCCCTGAAAGACCGCCTTAAAAGGTTGGTTAAGAGCCTACCTTTTTTAACAACAAGGTTGGTCTTTATTGGAAAAATAAATGGTTCACATTACATTTACAAGGCATGAAATATTGCAGTGGATACAATCATGAGAGGACAATAATACAGTGGCAGTACCCAGTATATACCATTCATAGTAGAAAAAACACATATCCAATCCCAACTAAGTCGTAGGCAGTGTTCTCTTCCCCCGTATTTAATAGTGCAAAAAAGGGAAGGATGGGAGGGGCAGCCAGAAACCCCCCATGACAAGACTAGTCGTCTTCAACATATACAGAACAGATACATAGACGTGCCTGCATGATAGTGTGATTTACATAGGATCAGTCCATGGCCTCCACACTCTCTCAAATTTTTGGGGACATCCTCTATTCATATATGTTAACTTATACAATGGTAATACGGCATTAACCGAGGCCATCCAAGACCCCATTGTGGGTGGGAGGGGGAGGTCCACTTCAGCAATATCTCTTTTTTGGTATAAAAGAGTAACAAGGAGAGTAGAAGCTTAGTATACCTAGGTCTTTGGTCATCATCCTGTATGCCCAGCAGGGCCAGCTCTGCCGTTCTAGGTAACTGCAGCTGGAGACGTATGTCTAGAAAATCGAAGATATCAGACCAATATCGAGAGAGTCTAGGACATGTCCAAAACATATGTAAGTAGGTGCTGTCTGTGGATTGGCATCTTGAGCAATTTGGGGATCTCTGCGGGTAAATTCTGTGCAGTCTCTGAGGCGTAAAGTAAATTCTATGTATGAACTTGGTCTGAGTCAATTTATCTCTGGAAGATATCACTAGTTGGTAATTATCCTCAAAGCATTCCTCCCAAGTTTCCCTGTCCAGAGATGGGATATCGACCTTCCATTTTTCCCATAGTGCATCTATTTTTTTAGAGTCCACTCGCAGCAGCGTTAAATATAGTGCTGAGAGAGGTTTTTGGAGGGTTTCCTGAGCTAGGAGTCCTTCCACCGCGTCCGCCACAAGGACAGGCGGTGTCCGGAATTGAGCCCGGAAAGCGTGTCTTAGTTGATAGTAGCGGAACAGCATCCCCATAGGAAGGCCATGACTCTCTCCTAGGTCCCGGAAAGAAATCAGGGCCCCGGAGGAGACAATATCCCCCAGTACCTTAATCCCATGACGGGCCCACAATTGTGGGTCTGGAATTGTCCTAAAATGTGGGAGGCACGGATTTCCCCATAATGGGCAGTAGGGGGACCATTTATCCGGAGCTAAAAAACGTTTTCTAGCCACCCCCCATACTCGTAAGGTGGCCTTAGTGGGGCCCAGTAGGGCCGGGCTAGATAAGGCTCCCCGATACACCAAATTTCCAAGCTCCTTAAAGGAACCCACAACTGCCGCCTCCAGACAGACTGCAGCATTGGCCTTAGACTGTTCAAACCACCATCTAATTGTTACCAGCATGGCCGCCCAATAGTACACTAACCAATTAGGTAGGGCCAAGCCTCCACAACTGACAGGGAGTTGAAGGGTCGATCTAGCTATCCGAGGGGAGGATCCTCTCCAGAGGAAGGATCCTATGCAGGCATCTATCTCCTTGAAAAAGGATTGGGGTAACCATACAGGGCAGTTTCGAAAGAAATAGTTGAGCTTAGGTAAGTAAATCATCTTTAAAACGTTTATGCGACCTAGCAAGTTAAGAGGGAGATCAGTCCATTTGGTGCAATGGTCTCTTAAGCGTGAGAGTATAGGTTGAAGATTTAGCCTTCGATAGGATTTCAAGAGCCTACCTTGCCAGGAGGAATCTACAGAAGAGTTGTCTGAGCTTCCTCATGCTTTGTATTTTGCAGTAGACGCATTAAAAGACTCAATCCAGAAGATGCCACGTTTTGCGCTACTGTCAATACATATGCGCAGGGTCTTGTGGTTAAAGAACTGGTCTGCTGAAATACCATGTAAAAGGCTGCTCGCAGCTTTTCCCTTCCATGGAGAATGCCTATTTGGTAAGGATCTGGACAAATATATCTAGAAAATCTCTGGAGGAAAAAGCGCCTTACTTCCTGTCAAAAGGAAGAATAAACAACCCTCTTTTAAAATTCCCAAAGTTCCAGGGCCTAGTGCTTCCTCCCCCAAGCGGTATCGATGGCCTCCACCGTCTGGGTTTATAAGACCTCAGGGTCAGAAAAAGTCTTGGACCCAAAAGTCAGCCAAGTCCAACTCCAGGTCTACCTTGTGAAGGGGCGCCCCCGCTCTCACGGGTGGGGGGGCAGGCTTTGGCTGTTTTTGGATGCTTGGGAAGAACTGGTTCAGGACAGCTGGGTCATTTCCACTGTAACACAAGGTTACAGGATAGAGTTCCGTGAATTTCCTCCAACTCGGTTTCTGAGTTCAAGAGTCCCGTTGGGGCCAGGGAAAAGGAAATGTCTCTTCCGGGCTTTGGAGCATCTACAGAAGCAGGGGGTAATTGTCAAGGTTCCGCACAAAAAGATTCAAGGGGTTTCACTCAAACCTTTTCACCGTGCCGAAACCAAATGGGGAGGTAAGGCCCATTTTGGACCTCATGTCTCTCAATTGTTTTTTAAATGTCTGCTCCTTCCATATGGAGTCGGCTCGTTCAATAATAAAAACCCTAAGAAAGGGGGAATACTTAGCGTCCATAGATATCAAGAACGCATACCTTCATGTACCGATCTTCGGTCCTCATCAAAGATTCCTGCGTTTCGGGGTGGAGGGCCGTCATTTTCAATTCGTGGCATTGCCATTCGGTCTAGCCACGGCCCCCCGGGTTTTCACAAAAATTCTGTCCCCGGTGTTGGCATCCCTAACGTCCCAGGGAATATCTGTGGTGGGATATCTGGACGATCTTCTAAAGGATCGGTCTTGCCCCATTCTACTCCAAAACATTTCAAGAACGGTTCGGGTTTTACAGCACCTAGGCTGGATTCTGAATGTGGGCAAATCAGCTCTTCATCCAGCTCAATTCTTGGTGTATCTAGGCCTGGTCTTGGACACCGCTTGGAAAAAGGTGTTTTTACCCCCCTTAAAGGTCAATTCCATAGTGGAGCTTGTCCGGAAGCTAAAGGGAGAAGAAAGACCTTCTATTCGGCTGGGCATGAGATTGCTGGGCAAGATGGTGTCATCTTTCAATGCAATTCCTTATGCACATTTCCACTCACGGTTGTTCCAGAGCAATATTCTGGAAGCCTGGGACAAGACCACTCGAACTTTAGATCAGCCTATGGTTCTATATCCACAAGTACAACGGGACCTCTCTTGGTGGTTAAAAACCAGCAATTTTAAAACTGGGAAATCCTTTCCACCGGTAGCCTGGAAGGTGGTACCTACAGACGCCAGTCGTCTCGACTGGGGAGCAGTCCTGAAGGAGGCATCGGTCCAGGGAGTATGGTTCCAAGCAGAAAAGATTTTGCCCATCAACCTACTGGAAATTTGGGCTTCTGGACATCCAGATTGCGGGGCCTTCCTGTGCGAGTCCAGTCCGACAACTCCACGGTAGTGGCTTATATCAACCACCAGGGAGGCACCAAAAGTCACACAGCCCAAAAAGAGGTGAATTACATATTGACTTGGGCAGAAAGGCATGTGCCGTTTCTTTCGGCAGTATTTATACCGGGGGTGGACAATTGGCAGGAGTCGCCAAAAATTGTTGCCGGGGGAATGGTCCCTTCACCCCGAAGTCTTTCTTCAGATCTGCCGACACTGGGGGACCCCATATGTGGATCTGCTAGCGTCCAGATTCAATGCCAAACTGGACAGGTTTGTATCCAGGACCAAGGATCCACTTGCTGTTGGGACAGACGCTTTGGTGGTTCCTTGGGAAAAGTATTCTCTGATGTATGCTTTTCCTCCGATCCAAATTCTGCCACACCTGCTGCGCAGGATGCAGGAGGAACGAAAACCAGTGATCCTGGTGGCCCCAGCCTGGCCCCGGAGGTCTTGGTACACAGAGATTGTGAAATTGACAGTGGGGGACCCGTTGCTCCTTCCATACCGTGCGGACCTGTTGTCTCAAGGACCCATATTTCATCCTTCTTTACGGTCGCTGAATTTGATGGCATGGCTATTGAGGCCAGAGTACTGAAGGACCGTGGTACTACGGGTTCAGTCTTGTCCACTCTAATAAATGCTAGGAAGCTAGTTTCTAGAAATATTTACTATAGAGTCTGGAGGTCATACATTTCCTGGTGTGAAGGAAAGGGATGGCACCCTCGTAAGTATACGATTGGAAGAGTTCTTGCTTTTCTTCAAGCAGGAGTAGACTGGAAGCTGGCTTTAGCAACAATTAAAGGGCAAATTTCGGCCTTATCATTTTTTTTCCAGAGACCGATTGCATCCCAATCTTTGGTACGAACCTTTGTCAAAGGAGTAACGCACCTGAGGCCACCGGTTAAACCGCCCTTATGCCCCTGGGATCTGAACTTGGTGCTATCAGCTTTACAGAGTCAACCTTTTGAACCTATTAGGCATATTCCTTTTATCCTATTAACTAGGAAACTGGTCTTTTTGGTGGCCATAACCACAACTAGAAGGGTGTCAGAATTGGCCTCCCTTTCTTGCAAAGAACCTTTTCTGATTCTTTATCAGGACAGAGTGGTCATGCGCCCTCGTCCGGATTTTTTGCCCAAGGTGGTTTCTAATTTTCATTTAAATCAAGATATCATTTTACCTTCCTTTTTTCCAAACCCTAAGTCTAGGGAGGAAAGGTCACTTCACTCGCTTGATGTGGTGAGAGCGATCAGAGTATACTTAAAGATGTCCGCCCCTTTTCGGAAAACTGACTCTCTTTTTGTCCTAATGGAAGGTCCTAAGAGAGGCCAGGCAGCAACGAGTTCAGCTATCTCTAGGTGGATTCGCCAAGCTATTATCTAGGCGTATGGATTAAAACGCAAGGTTCCACCTTGGGATCTAAAAGCACACTCCACTAGAGGGGTTAGTGCATCATGGGCTGTACGCCAGCAGGTGTCTATGGCTCAGGTTTGCAAAGGTTTGCAAAGCAGCCACTCAGTTCATACGTTCACCAGGTTTTACCAGGTGGATGTTAGATCTCAAAGGGAGACTGTCTTTGGCCACAGCGTGTTGCAGGCAGCGTTATAATCCCTGTCCCCATTGGGGCTTAGGGATACTGTGTTCCCTCCCCTCAGGTGCATTGCTTTAGGACATCCCAGATAGTCATTACTATGGTGCTCTGTGTCCCGTGATGTACGATAAAGAAAAATGGATTTTTCAAACAGCTTACCTGTAAAATCCTTTTCTTGGAGTACATCACGGGACACAGAGGTCCCTCCCCTCTTTTCTGGGATCTTCATTGCTTACTACAAAACTGAGGTACTTCCCGTGTGGGAGGGGTTATATGGGAGGAACCGTCTTACTAATGGTTGCAAGTGTCCAATCACCTAAAGGTAGCGTATAACCCAGATAGTCATTACTGTGGTGCTGTGTGTCCCGTGATGTACTTCAAGAAAAGGATTTTACAGGTAAGCTGTTTTAAAAATCCATTTAACTGTGGGGGAAGAGCTGATGAAGAAAATGAAAGTACAGTTGTCAGGTGAAGGCAGGATAAGCTTCTCTGAAAGGAAAAGCATTTAGGGATCGCTTAAAATTGGATAGAGTAGGAGATAGTCGGACAGAATGTGGTAGGGTTTTCCAAAGGATGGAACAGGCTTGGCATAAGTCCTGGAGGCTAGCAGGCTAGCATGGGAGGAGGTGACTAGGAAGCTAGAGAGCAGGAGGTCTTGGGAGGAATGAAGAGGACGATTTGGTTGGTATTTTGAGACTATGTTAGTGATGTAGCTGGGGGCAGAGTTGTGGATGGAAGGGGGGATAACCTATTTAAAGGTAAGCCAATGAGCAGATAACCAGGGAGTGAATCAGGAGCTTTGTGGTTTCATTGGTTAGGAAGGGACATTTTTGGAGATGTTGCGGAGGTTGAAGCGGCAAGCCTTGGAAAGTGATTTGAAGTGGTGTGACATCCAGGCTGATATGTCTGTTAGTAATGCGTGAGGAGAAAGTAAATCCAGCTACAATAGCATCTTTCATTACATTGCAGGTGGGTGGAGCTGGGTAAACCCTTCTACCTAACCTATAACCAAAATATCCCTTATATAGTGACCCTTTACAGAATTAAAGCCTGAGCTTACCCCTCCCCTGCCGGGAGAACACACAGTGATGATTGCTAGCGGCTATAGTCGCTGGCAATAATCGCATGAAAAATCCAACAGGCTGGTTGTACACAAGTTGATTGATCGTACAGTCAGTCTGCCAATACATGGTTCAAATCTTGTCCAGTCCCTGCTGAACCGGCTAAGATTCGAACTGTCTATGGCTGGCTTTACCTTCAATGTGATGTGTCCCTTGTGCTTCTGTCTTTTAGTGCAGAAGTGATTTTTCTCCTCCGATGCCCCCTCACCCCTGAGGCCACAATCTTCAGGCGTAGCGGGGGTTAATAGAACCAAGGAGCTGTCACAGGCACTCATCAAGAGTGACTGACTATTCCCACCCTTTTTCGCCAAGCTCCTCCATTCATAGAAGCCGTACTACAGCTATTACTACAATCTGTGACTGGAGGACAGGAGGGTGATTGAAAGGTCGGGTGCAATGCTTTGGCTCCCACAGCTATTCCTCCAACAGCAGGTCAGTAATATTGAGGTACAGACCTTCGAATTTGGGGTTGGAAGAAATATAGGCTACAAATGTGGTGATGGCAATGCACCTCTTCTTCTTATGCCCCGTACACACGGTCGTATTTTCCGATGGAAAATGTCCGATCGGAGCGTGTTGTCGGAAATTCCGACCGTGTGTGGGCTCCATCGGACATTTTCCATCGGATTTTCCGACACACGAAGTTTGAGAGCAGGATATAAAATTTTCCGACAACAAAATCCGTTGTCGGAAATTCCGATCGTGTGTACACAAATCCGACGGACAAAGTGCCACGCATGCTCAGAATAAATAAAGAGATGAAAGCTATTGGCCACTGCCCCGTTTATAGTCCCGACGTACGTGTTTTACGTCACCGCGTTCAGAATGATCGGATTTTCCGACAACTTTCTGTGACCGTGTGTATGCAAGACAAATTTGAGCCAACATCCGTCGGAAAAAATCCTAGGATTTTGTTGTCGGAATGTCCGAACAAAGTCCGACCGTGTGTACGGGGCATTAGAGAACTATGAGTCCATCTGCCACAGTGGTAGATGGGACTTGTAGTTTTTCAAGTTTTTCATTCATAAATCACTGTGAATGAATGATTCAGCTTTGCAGGAGGAGCCATGCACAGTTATATCAAATTCAAATAATGAGAGGAGCTAGAGAATAGACAGATTTTGTAAGTGTGGGGGGATTTTAGGGGTGGGGGGCTGCAGACTCTGACCATGTTCATGTTACAGCCTAAATATGGGTGTAACATGAAACATGGTCAGAAAGTGGACTTCTCTTTTAAGATGTACTCGTCCACAGGTGAATTTTTTTACACCAGCTATTGTATTGCCTGGTAATTTCTGGAATCAGGTTATTAACATGTTGGCCTCCATACTGCAGCTTCCTATTCTATGTACTCCTGAAAGTTGCTTATTTGCTATAATAGATGAAGAAATGCAGCCTCATTATCAAGAATATTTTTGAGCGAAACCCTATTCATGGACTGTGGTGATAGCCACTAAGTAGATGAACTCAGCACCTCCCACTTTAGCTCAAAGGATATCATTGACTATTCAAATTCTTCCCTAATGAAAAGGTCATCTATGATAACACAAACTGCCCTCCTAAATTCCAGAAGTTATCGTGGACATCTTCCTGCCCCTCCTCAAACCACCTATGCCATTCAAAAACACTTGATTTCTTCATGGAATGTTCACCATAAGCCTGTTGTAACAGAGCTAAAGGTTCACTCACACTTTTGCCAGTTTTTTTACATAAAATTTAATGTTAACCCTCTGCTCCAGATTCCTGTCACTAATTTTCTGCCAACATCGCAATGCATACGTGTTATTTCTTCTACTGCGCTATAAAGACTCAGTCAACTGGTCTGCTACCCAGGTGAGTACAAGTTAGAACATGTCAGACACGCTCAAATGCAAATGGCTGTGTGACTTACCACCATAATGCTATACTGTGGGTATTCTGGGAATTAAATTGTCACATCACACAAAGTTAAACATACATGCAATTTTACATTTCTAAGTTTAAGATGATACATATTACACTAGGTCACTGGTCATAAGAAAACATTCCTATAGAAAATCAGAGCTGGCCTGTGCATACTTCTTGTGTTATATCCAGGAGTTTTCTCAGGTCTTATCTACAACTACAGAACAATTAGTCCCTATGCTGTGGAAACTAGGAGAATGGATGGGATTCAGTGCCCAAGAGACATGAGCAATGCGACCCTTTCAATTTAAGTACACAAAAAAAAACATTCAGTGTCCTTCCCCAAGAGGTAATTATAATCTGAGTGCAGATCAACAGATATTTCTTTATCTTATCACGGGACACAGAGCCATAGTAGTTACTATGTGGGTTATAGGCCACCTTCAGGTGATGGACACTGGCACACCCTAAGACAAGAAGTCCACTCCCTATATAACCCCTCCCACTACTGGGAGTACCTCAGTGTCTTAGGTGTTGGTCACGAGTAAAGATGTGCTGTGCTGAGCTCCACTGGAATATTCCTTGCTGGGGCAGGCTATACAACCGGATCCATTCAAAGTGTCTTTTCAGGCTGAATTGAATGGTACCCGGGCCTCCTGGTGGAAGAAAAGAGGTTTAGCCCATAACGCTTCTCTTTTTAGAGAGCTGGACCCCGGGATCCAGTGCTTTGGTTTTTTCAGCCATAAAGTTTTCCTGGCGGGGTGCTTTACGGGTCCAGGAGTGTGGATAGAGGGGAAAACCAGAAACGATCGGCGGATGCCGCTCCATTTCCCACCGCCTGCATGACGGTTTGTCACACGCGCCAATCCCGTCGGATCGAACGCCCACGCTCGTGCGGGAAACACTCTTTTTTAAAAAAAAAGAGGAGGAGGGGGGCGCGGTGGCAATACGGAGAGGGCACGGCTTAGCGTGGCGTTGGCGTGCGGCAACGTCCAGCGCGGGAGTACTTTTAAAAAGATCTATTTTGCTCTCTGCAACTTTTGGAGGGACACAAGAGCAAAAAGAGGGCATGTAAGTGGTGACACAGGCATTCCTTTGGCACATTTACTAAAGCACCAGGCTGAGCACTAGTAGCAGCAGCAGCTGCTGGACTATTTGCTCAAGCAGTGGGTGAAATTTCTTCTGGTAGTAGCTCTGCATTTGTGCATTGGGCTATGGTCAGAAGGGTCAAAAAGGGCTCAAGAGGGACTTCTTCAAGCTCTAAAAAGCCTAAACTCATCTCTACAATGGCATCCTCCCCTGAGAGATCTAAGGTGGCTGGTCAGAGTGAGCCATCAGAGCCGTCAAATGTTGCAACTGTTTCCAACACTGCAGACCCTGTCTATATTACTGAAGAGGTTTTTTCTGCAGCCATGATAGGTTTGGAAGATAGGTTAGTGGCTTTAATCGCATCCCAGTGTGGGACAAAAATGCGACAGGTCCCCTTCCATTACCTAGGACCCTCAAGCTGAGGATCCCGGGGCGGGGGAAGATGAATTTCCCTCAGGGGACCATGAAGAGGCTTATGACTCCTCTTCGTGAGGGGTCAAATGTGGAAGGATCAGCTTCACAATCTGATAGATTGTTTGTGCAATCATTTAAAGAGATGGTCCGTTCCACATTTTTGCTACCCTTAACTGAGTCGGTTGATAAGCCCACTTCTTGTTTGGGTTTGCTAAAGCCACCTCAAGCTGTGCATGCCTTTCCTGTCCATTCATTGCTGGAAAAGCCTATGTATTCTGAGTGGGATCACCCAGATAAGCATTTTTTTCCTCCTAAAAAGTTTTCAACACTTCATTCTATGGATGAGATATTCACTAAAAAGTGTGAGCAATTGACGCTGCTATATCCTCTGTGAATAAAAGTTTGACTTGTCCAGTAGACAGTGCTCAAATGCTTAGGGATCCAATGGACAAAAAGTTGGAATTAAAAAAACACTTTTTCTCTGGCAGGTTCAGTGACTTAGCCTACGCTGGCAGCAATTGGTGTATGTCAATCCTTGAGAGACCAGTTTAAACAGGTGCTCAAGGTTATTCCTGATCAGCAGGCCCAGGATTTAGCCAAACTACCAGCGGCGTTTTGTTTTGCAATAGACGCCATTAGAGATTCTATTCTTCAGGCCTCGCGCCTTACGCTTGGGCTGGTGCAGATGCATAGAATCTTATGGTTGAAAAATTGGTCAACCGAGGTGCCATGCAAAAAGCTCCTGGCTAGTTTTCCTTTTCATGGTGAACGGCTGTTTGGGGATGATTTGGATAAATACATCCAAAGAATTTCTGGTGGAAAAAGTACTCTTTTGCCAGTTAGAAAGAGGAGTAAACATGTTTCATTTAAACAAACTCCTTCTCCAGTGCCAGGGGCATCAGCCTCTAGGCAGTCATGACGGCCTCCGCCATCAGGTTCAAGAGGTAAACCTCAGGGTCAACCCCAGGGACAAAAGAAGTCCAGGGGGAGGAAACCTACAAAGCAAAATACTAAGCCTCCTTATGAAGGGGCGCCTCCGCTTGCTCGAGTGGGGGGAAGACTTCTGCAGTTCTCAAGGGTCTGGCGGGAAGAGTGTCGAGAAAAAATGGTGACTTCTTCAATAGCTCTAGGGTACAAGCTCGAGTTCCGAGAGTCCCTGTTTCCTTGTATTCTCACATCAAACGTTCCCAAGGATCCAGAGAAAAAGAAGTCTCTCTTTCAAGCATTGGACCGTCTTTTGTCTCAAAAAGTGATCGAGGTGGTCCCCATGCAAGAGAAGGGATTGGGGTTTTATTCAAACCTTTTCACGGTGCCAAAACCAAATGGAGATGTCAGACCCATTCTGGGTCTCAAAGATCTAAACCGGTTCCTGAATATCTGCTCTTTCCGCATGTAATCAATCCAATCAGAAGTCTCCATCGTACAAGGAGGAGAACTTCTGGCGTCAATCGACATCAAGGATGCATACCTCCATGTGCAGATTTTCCTCGCTCACCAGAAATATCTACGCTTCGCGGTAGAAAATCTTCATTTTCAGTTTGTAGCTCTGCCTTTTAGTCTAGCTACTGCACCTCGAGTGTTTACAAATGTCCTGGCCCCTCCTCTAGCCAGATTAAGGGCCCAAGGTATACTGATTATAGCGTACCTAGACGATCTACTCTTGATAGACCAGTCGGTAGCCCGCTTAGACAAAAGTATGATCACTACAGTCAACTACCTGGAATACCTAGGTTAGATTCTCAACCTAGAGAAATCCTTCTTAAAACCATCAAGGTGATTAGAATACTTGGGTCTGATTATAGATACAGCCTAGAAAAGGGTATTCTTACCCCAGGCAAAGATCAGTGCCATAAAGGAACTGATTCAGGTGGTCAAGGCAAAGAAGAATCCCTCCATTCGGCTTTGCATGAGGTTGTTGGGAAAGATGGTGGCTTCATTCGAGGTCATTCCTTATGCTCAGTTTCATTGGAGGCTGCTGCAAGAAGGTCCAAGAAGGTCCAAGCGCTAGATTTCCCAATGCGTCTGCCTCCAAGGGTGCGCCGGAGCCTCAGTTGGTGGTTAATAACCAAGAATCTGCAGAAGGGAAAATCCTTCCTACCAGTTACCTGGAAGGTGGTAACAACAGATGCCAGCCTTTCAGGTTGGGGAGCAGTCCTGGAAGAGACGACTGTCCAAGGGAAATGGTCCAGCCTTTTAGGCCGATACAGCATATTCCCTTGGTCCTTTTGACAAGGAAACTAATTTTTCTGGTAGCCATATCTTCTGCAAGAAGGGTATCAGAGTTGGCTACTCTTTCTTGTGAAGAACCATATTTAATTATTCACAAGGATAAGGAAGTATTGCGTCCTCATCCTAATTTTCTACCGAAGGTAGTGTCAGGTTTTCATTTATACCAGGATATTATTCTGCCTTCATTTTTTCCAGAACCCTGTTCTACGGAAGATACATCACTACATTGTCTGGATGTGGTGAGAGCAGTCAAAGTCTACTTGAAGGTGACTGCTCAGATTTGAAAAACGGATGTTTTGTTTTTGGTATCCTGAAGGTCCTAAAAGAGGACAGGCAGCAACAAAATCTACTATTTCTAAATGGATTCGGCAAGTAATTGTTGAAGTCTATGGTTTGAAGAGGAAGATTCCACCCGCTCAAATCAAAGCGCACTCAACTAGGGCTGTTAGTGCTTCGTGGGCAGTGCATCACCAAGCCTCCATGGCTCAAATCTGCAAGGCCGCAACTTGGTCTTTAGCCCATACATTTACCAGATTCTATCAGGTGGATGTAAAAAGGCCTGAGGATATTGCCTTTGGGCGTAGTGTAGCAGTATAAGTCCTCCAGTCTCATGGTGCCCTACTTTTGTTGTGTCTCCCTCCCCTCAGTTGGCATTGCTCTGGAACATCCCACATAGTAACTACTATGGTTCTGTGTCCCGTGATGTACGATAAAGAAAATAGGATTTTTATAACAGCTTACCTGTAAGATCCTTTTCTTGGAGTACATCACGGGACACAGAGTTCCCTCCCCTCTTCTAATACACGTATATTGTTTTTCTACAAAAACTGAGGTACTCCCAGTAGTGGGAGGGGTTATTTAGGGAGTGGACTTCTTGTCTAATGGTGTGCCAGTGTCCATCACCTGAAGGTGGCCTATAACCCACATAGTAACTACTATGGCTCTGTGTCCCGTGATGTACTTCAAGAAAAGGATTTTACAGGTAAGCTGTTATAAAAATCCTATTTTTCCTGTATTTGCAGATTTAAAAGGGATAAAACCTGAGGAAGTATAAATTTAGTGCAGAGATGTATTTTTATTATTTTGTCCTGACATACACTTTTAAACCTTTCATGCACTCAAGTCCTGTGACAACACACCAAGGGGTGTCAGCCCTGCCCAATTTCTTCTGCTGTGTTGCTCAACCACTCTTATTTTCGAACATCTTTAACATAAGGGCTTTGCATTATGTACACCAAGATAAAAACGAGGTAGGCTCTTTGGCGTACGACAGAGAGAGTGGGGAGGACACACGACATCTCTGAATTTATATGAACATCAATGGTTGTGTTTTTTTCACCTTTTGCACTTATCAAACAGATATAACAAAACAATTTCAACTGTATATTTAACCGACCAAAGGGAGCAAATGAGATAAGTTTATTGTTAGGGACTAAATACACTTTAATATAACAGCATTTATTTATATGCTGTATTCTCTTATTTTCTTTAGAAAGTGAAGAATTTGGCCACGTTATTGGAACAATCGGAGTACTTGTGGTGCTTGTAGTAGTGTTTGGAATTGCATACACACGCAAGAAGGAAATGTAAGTTACGATATCACACTGTTGGACTGAAGCAAAAAAAACTGACAGGGGTTACAAAACGCCCATATCTATCCAAGATGAAAAAAGTTTTGCCTTTATTTCTACTGTAAGGGTTGGGTCTGGATACACATTAAGCTGATTGAAAGGCATACTACCACATTCTCCCATAGGTCACCCAATGTGTTGTCCTCATTGACCTTACTGACCATCTTTGTAGATGTATAGAAATGATTGTTCCTCTCAGTAGAACCCACTCAGGAATATTGTAAAACATTTCATCAAGACTAAAATAATTTACATTGCAGGATCAAACATCTCTTTTGGCCAGATGTTCCTGACCCAGCACACAGTAGCATTACTGAATGGTCTTCAGATTTGGTGAAGGTAAGTTGCAGATGTTATGCATTTCACTTGAACTATAGTAGAGCTATTGTTTTCTAGCGGGATGTACAGTAATTCCATCCTGCTTGAAGGAGTACGATTACAGTGTTTCATTTTAGCCTAGTTTTGTAATTCTGTAAATAAATGAGAGTTAGAGAATATCATGATATTAGAGCAGAAAGCTTTGTATTATAGAGAACTTTGCACATCTTGCCAGGTCCTACTAAGATCATGTAAATCAAATGTGCCATGTATGATATCAGAGTATTCTAAATAATGAAAATAAATAAATACACGAAAATAAATTGAAATAATTACAAATTTCTCTACATCATCCCCATCTCCTCCAGCCTCATTTACAGGATACAGTAGGGAAAATAATTATTTGATCCCCTACAGATTCTGTAAGTTTGCCCACTTACAAAGAAATGAAGGGTCTGTAATTTTTGTCATAGCTGTATTTTAAATGATAGAGACAGAATATCAACCAAAAATCCAGAAAAAAACACATAATACACATGTTATAAATTGAGTAGCAGTTCAGTGAGTAAAATAAATATTTTATTCCCAAGCAAAACATGACTTTGTGCTTGCCAATAAGGGTTTCTCCACCAAGTACTGAGGTAAGACATTTCTTTTAGTTAGTGACCAGAGTGGCACGCATCTCAGGAGAGATTTTGGGTCACTCTTTTTTTTACAGATCTTCTCTAAATCCTTGAGGTTTTTTGGCTGTCGCTTGGCAACTCGATGTTTCAGGTCCCTCCATAAATTTTCTAAAGGATTAAGGTCTGGAGACTGGCTAGCCCACTCCATGACCTTAATGTGCTTCTTTTTGAGCCACTCCTTTGTTGCCTTGGCGGTAGGTTTTGGGTCATTGTCATGCTGAAGGACCCATCTTCAGTGTTCTGGCTGTGGGAAGAATGTTCTCATCCAAGATTTTACAATACATGGCCCCATCCATTGGCCCCTCAATGCAGCAAAGCCGGCCTGTACCTTTAGCAGAAAAACAGCCCCAAGCATAATGTTTCCACTTCTGTGCTTGACTGTAGGGATGGTGTTCTTAGGGTCATAGTCAGCATTTTTCTTCCTCTAAATACGTCAAGTCCCCCTCTTCAAGAAGGCACATATACAGTCATGCCAATAAACATGTAAATGATTCAGAGAAGGATTGGGAGAAAGTGCTGTAGTCAGATGAGACCAAAATTGAGCTATTTGGCATTAACTCGACTCGCTGTGTTTGGAGGAAGAACAATGCTGACTATGACCCTAAGAACACCATCCCTACAGTGAAGCATGGAGGTGGAAACATGATGCTTTGGGGCTGTTTCTCCGCTAAAAGTACAGGCCGACTTTGCCGCAATAAGGGGCCAATGATGGTGCCATGTATTGTAAAATCTTGGATGAGAACCTTCTTCCCTCGGCCAGAGCACTGAAGATGGGTGGTAGATGGGTCTTCCAGCATGACCCAAAACATACCACTAAGGCAACAAAGGAGTGGCTGAAATAGAAGCACATTAAGGTCATAGAGTGGCCTAGTCAGTCTCCAGACCTTAATCCTATAGAAAATTTATAGAGGGAGCTGAATTTTCGAGTTGCCAAGAGACAGCCAAGAAACCCTAAAGATTTACAGAAGATCTGTAAAGAAGAGTGGACCGAAATCTTTCCCGAGATGTGTGCAAACCTGGTAACCAACTACAAGAAACGTCTTACCTCTGTGCTTGCCAACAAGGGTTTCTCCACCAAGTACTAAGTCATATTTTGCTTAGCGATCAAATACTTTTTTTATCTCACTGAACTACAACTTAATTCATAACATTATTTTCTGGATTTTTGGTTGATATTCTGTCTCTATCATTCAAAATACACCTATGATAAACATTATAGACCCTTCATTTCTTTGTAAGTGGGCAAACTTACAAAATCTGCAGGAGATGTATGTCTTGGGTCTCATAGACATGAAACCTTTCTATATCAGTCGGTGATTAGAGACCCTGTCTCAACCTAAACACAAAAAACAACCTAAAAGCACAGAAAATGATACATTCTAAGTGCTATCTTACAGATTTATCCTTTCCAGAAATACATTTTTAATGACTCGCAATGTGCCTCTCAATTTGCTAGTAAATTTGACTACTCTAGGAGAGTTAATTGCTTAGGACAACCCCTCCTCCTGCCACGCATCATACCTTTCTCCTTTCCTAGGAGTGTCCAATTCAGGGACGATCCTAGGGTCACCGGCGCCTGGGTGCAGAAATATTTCTGGCGCCCCCACATGGGCGTGGTCATCTTACCAACTCCTCCCCTTTACAAATGTTTCTGTGGCAACGACTCAAACACAGAGATGCTCCCCTAAGAAGTCTTTGTTACCCTGGGATCCTCCTGTGATCTTTTAATAAAGAAAATACAGGAAGAGGGTACACTAATGAGACCTGGAGGGGAGTCTCTCTGATGCACACAGAGAGGGCTTCTGTTAGAGAGTCTGTTAGAAAGAGCCCCCAGACATAATACAGAAGATGATCAGAGACTGCAGACATAGTACAGGAGATGATCAGAGACTGCAGACATAATACAGAAGATGATCAGAGACTGCAGACATAATACAGGAGATGATCAGAGACTGCAGACATACTACAGGAGATGATCAGAGACTGCAGACATACTACAGGAGATGATCAGAGACTGCAGACACAGTACAGGAGATGGTCAGAGACTGCAGACACAGTACAGGAGATGGTCAGAGACTGCAGACACAGTACAGGAGATGATCAGAGACTGCAGACACAAGACAGGAGATGATCAGAGACTGCAGACATAATACAGGAGATGATCAGAGACTGCAGACATAATTCAGGAGATGATCAGAGACTGCACACATAGTACAGGAGATGATCAGAGACTGCAGACATAATACAGGAGATGATCAGAGACTGCAGACACAGTACAGGAGATGGTCAGAGACTGCAGACACAGTACAGGAGATGGTCAGAGACTACAGACACAGTACAGGAGATGGTCGGAGACTGCAGACACAGTACAGGAGATGATCGGAGACTGCAGACACAGTACAGGAGATGATCAGAGACTGCAGACACAGTACAGGAGATGATCAGAGACTGCAGACATAATACAGGAGATGATCAGAGACTGCAGACATAATATAGGAGATGATCAGAGACTGCAGACATAGTACAGGAGATGATCAGAGACTGCAGACATAGTACAGGAGATGATCAGAGACTGCAGACATACTACAGGAGATGATCAGAGACTGCAGACATACTACAGGAGATGATCAGAGACTGCAGACAGGATATAAGAGATGATCAAAGACTGCAGACATAGTACAGGAGATGGTCAGAGACTGCAGACATAATACAGGAGATGATCAGAGACTGCAGACATACTACAGGAGATGATCAGAGACTGCAGACATACTACAGGAGATGATCAGAGACTCCAGACATAATACAGGAGATGATCAGAGACTGCAGACATAATACAGGAGATGATCAGAGACTGCAGACATAGTACAGGAGATGGTCAGAGACTGCAGACATAGTACAGGAGATGATCAGAGACTGCAGACATATGACAAGAGATGGTCAGAGACTGCAGACATAGTACAGGAGATGATCAGAGACTGCAGACATAGTACAGGAGATGATCAGAGACTGCAGACACAGTACAGGAGATGATCAGAGACTGCAGACATAGTACAGAAGATGATCAGGGACTGCAGACATAATACAGGAGATGGTCAGAGACTGCAGACATAGTACAGGAGATGATCAGGGACTGCAGACATAATACAGGAGATGGTCAGAGACTGCAGACATAATACAGGAGATGGTCAGAGACTGCAGACATAGTACAGGAGATGATCAGAGACTGCAGACATAATACAGGAGATGATCAGAGACTGCATTTCCTATGAACGTTAGTAGATAATGGCCGATCGGCCCTCTCACCTGATACAGCGATGGTTCCTCTGGTCAGGAGTCAGCTCACTCTGAATTGCCCGTGGCGACTCCGCTGGGTAGAGCCCAGATCTATATTTCGGCAATGACTCCATTCCTTTCTCTGCCAGGGATGGCGCCAGGCTGTGTGGCTTTCCCTCTGGTGGCGCAGGTCAGCGGGGTTCTCTCTCTGATGGTGTTCCCTCAGCACTGTCCGCTCCCTCTGGAGTCCTGGGTGTACTTCCCTGAAAGCTTTTCCAGGCTCCTGTATCTCTCTCTCTCCCATTTAGCTGAGCATGCTGTGTGAGCTGCAGTTTCCGTGTTACAGTGGGGCTGCCAGTCCTCGAGACTACATGTCCCACAATCCTCTTCTCTGCTCCTTTTTCTATTCTGTTTCTTCCCTGGGTATATGAAGGCAGCTGTGCTGGCAAGCGCTGCTCACTAGTACAGCAGCGTGCGCAAGAGGGAAAGGGAGGGGGAAAGAAGACCCCGCAGCTGCATTGGCATCACTAGGGTTGGGGTCACCCCCCCTTCCACCAACTATAGTCGCCCCTCAGTACAGACCCCCCTCCACTAACTATAGACCCCCTCCATCAGTGCAGAACCCACACTAAGTATAAACCCCTCCCTCAGTACAGACCTTACTCAGTGCAGACCCCCCCAGGAAAACCCCCCTCCATTAGTACAGACCCCACCCTCCATTAGTACAGACCCCCCCAGAACAGACCCCCCCTCCATTAGTAACGACCCCCAGGACAGACCCCCCTCCATTAATACAGACCCCCCAGGATAGACCCCCCTCCATTAGTACAGACCCCCCAGGACAGACCCCCCTCCGATAGTACAGACCCCCCAGGACAGAGCCCCCCTCCATTACTACAGACCCCCCAGGACAGACCCCCCTCCAATAGTACAGACTCCCCCAGGACAGAGCCCCCATCCATTAGTACAGACCCCCCAGGACAGAGCCCCCTCCATTAGTACAGACCCCCCAGGACAGAGCCCCCCTCCATTACTACAGACCCCCCAGGACAGAACCCCCCTCCATTACTACAGACCCCCCAGGACAGAGCCCCCTTCATTACTACAGACCCCCAGGACAGACCCCCCTCCAATAGTACAGACCCCCCAGGACAGACCCCCCCCTTCATTACTACAGACCCCCCAGGACAGAGCCCCCCCTCCATTACTACAGACCCCCCAGGACAGAGCCCCCTCCATTAGTACAGACCCCCCAGGACAGACCCCCCTCCATTACTACAGACCCCCCAGGACAGAGCCCCCCCTCCATTACTACAGACCCCCCAGGACAGACCCCCATCCATTACTACAGACCCCCTAGGACAGAGCCCCCCTCCATTACTACAGACCCCCCAGGACAGACCCCCCTCCATTACTACAGACCCCCCAGGACAGACCCCCCTCCATTACTACAGACCCCCCAGGACAGACCCCCCTCCATTACTACAGACCCCCCCAGGACAGAACCCCCTCTATTACTACAGACCCCCCAGGACAGACCCCCCTCCATTACTACAGACCCCCCAGGGCAAGACCCCCCCTCCATTAGTACAGACCCCCCCAGGACAGAGCCCCCCCCCTCCATTACTACAGACCACCCTCCAATTCTACAGACCCCCCAGGACAGAGCCCCCCCTCCATTACTACAGACCCCCCAGGACAGACCCCCATCCATTACTACAGACCCCCCAGGACAGAGCCCCCCCCCAGGACAGACCCCCCTCCATTACTACAGACCCCCCAGGACAGAGCCCCCCTCCATTACTACAGACCCCCCAGGGCAAGACCCCCCCTCCATTAGTACAGACCCCCCCAGGACAGAGCCCCCCCCTCCATTACTACAGACCCCCCAGGACAGACCACCCTCCATTACTACAGAGCCCCCCTCCATTACTACAGACCCCCCAGGACAGAGCCCCCCTCCATTACTACAAACCCCCCAGGACAGAGCCCCCCTCCATTAGGACAGACCCCCCTCCATTACTACAGACCCCCCAGGACAGACCCCCCTCCATTACTACAGAGCCCCCTCCATTACTACAGACCCCCCAGGGCAGGACCCCCCCTCCATTAGTACAGACCTCCCCAGGACAGAGCCCCCCCTCGATCACTACAGAGCCCCCTCCATTAGTACAGACCCCCCAGGACAGAGCCCCCCTCCATTACTACAGACCCCCCAGGACAGAGCCCCCCTCCATTACTACAGACCCCCCTCCAATAGTACAGACCCCCCCAGGACAGAGCCCCCCCTCCATTACTACAGACCCCCCAGGACAGAGCCCCCCTCCATTACTACAGACCCCCCTCCAATAGTACAGACCCCCCAGGACAGAGCCCCCTCCATTAGTACAGACCCCCCAGGACAGACCCCCCCTCCATTACTACAGACCCCCCAGGACAGAGCCCCCCCTCCATTACTACAGACCCCCCAGGACAGACCCCCATCCATTACTACAGACCCCCCAGGACAGAGCCCCCCTCCATTACTACAGACCCCCCAGGACAGACCCCCCTCCATTACTACAGACCCCCCAGGACAGACCCCCCTCCATTACTACAGACCCCCCCAGGACAGAGCCCCCTCCATTACTACAGACCCCCCAGGACAGACCCCCCTCCGTTACTACAGACCCCCCAGGACAGAGCCCCCCTCCATTACTACAGACCCCCCAGGACAGAGCCCCCCCCTCCATCACTACAGACCCCCCAGGACAGAGTCCCCCACCATTACTACAGACCCCCCAGGACAGACCACCCTCCATTACTACAGACCCCCCAGGACAGACCCCCCTCCATTACTACAGACCCCCCAGGACAGACCTCCCTCCATTACTACAGACCCCCCAGGACAGAGCCCCCCTCCATTACTACAGACCCCCCAGGACAGAGCCCCCCTCCATTACTACAGACCCCCCAGGACAGAGCCCCCCTCCATTACTACAGACCCCCCAGGACAGAGCCCCCTCCATTACTACAGACCCCCCTCCATTACTACAGACCCCCCAGGACAGACCCCCTCCATTACTACAGACCCCCCAGGACAGAGCCCCCCTCCATTACTACAGACCCCCCAGGGCAGGACCCCCCTCCACTTGTACAGACCCCCCCAGGACAGAGCCCCCCCTCCATTACTACAGACCCCCCAGGACAGAGCCCCCCTCCATTAGTAATGACCCCCCAGGGCAGGACCCCCCCTCCATTACTACAGACCCCCCCCCTCCATTAGGGTACAGTACATAAAAACACCCGGGCGGCAGCTGGAGAGATGAGTGTGCAGCCGCGCCGCCCGGGTGGAGAACAGAAGAGTACACAGCAGGAAGGAGAGACACAGAGAGGAGGAGAATGTGTCAGCACGGACCGCTCCGCTCCCCCCCCCCCCGCGCGCGACATCACTCACTGCACGGCTGGTCTCTCTCCACACAGAGACCAGCCGCTCTGCCTCCCTTCTCATCTTCGGCTGGCTGAAGGAGGGAGGGGCTTGAGCACTGAATACAGCGGCGCCTTTCTTCTTAGAACACCAGCGGAGAGGCGCCGCAGGACACAAACAAGAGGAGGAGGAGGGAAGGGAGCACTCTGGCGCTACAGAGCCCCCACCTCTCTGGCGCTGGGGTGCACTGCACCCCGTGCACCCCGTCTGGGATCGGCCCTGGTCCAATTACACTCTGTGTTGCTCCAGCTCCTCAACCCCTCCCACATAACCTTTTATGTAGCAGCCAGGAGGGGGATGAGTGACGGGAAATACCATAGTGTGTCCTAAGTGACATCTCTGAGTATGCTGGGACAGCTGAATCACATCCAGGATGACAGTGCCCAGCAGCAGTCTCGGGGCTTTCGGAAGCCTGTGAAAGGCAAGGTTTCACAAGAAAACAACCTTCATAAAATGTTAAATGCTCATGCGTTGTTGAAATGAATGGTCTGGCAACAGGGTTTATTTAACCACTTCAATACCGCACACTTTCACCCCCTTCCTGCCCAGGCCAATTTTCAGATTTCAGCGCTGTCACACTTTAAATGACAATTACTCAGTCATGCAACACTGCACCCAAATTAATTTTTCATCATTTCTTTGACACAGATAGAGCTTTCTTTTGGTGGTATTTAATCACAGCTGTTTAAAAAAAAAATATATATATATATAAACAAAAAAAATATTAAAAAAAAAACAAGTGTGGGGGAAAAATTTGAAAAAAAAACAGGTGGGGGAGAACATCATATGGTGTCCCCTCGGGATAGCAGTGCTCCTGCCCGGCCATGTTATTACAATAGGCCAGGCGGAAGGTGGTTAAATCAGCAGTATCCCTGTGAGGAAATCCACACAGCAAGTCATGCTGGCAAGGTGTTTAAGAACTAGTGCTGACCGATATATTGGCAATGATTTAGGATGGGAATAAGACGTTTTGCTCATTGTTATGAATATCATCTATCCTTGCAGGCTGCTCTTCTTGTGAATCCAGAAGAGAGTGATGGAGTGTTCCACAAAGGAGACCTTCAAGTTCTGCACACTGTTTACATCAATGAAAAAGCATTCCTTAAGGATGAAGAAGGTAGGAAGCGTCTAAGTGCTGACACAGTGAGAAGCACTGACTCACGGACTTCACAAGAGGATTCCTCTCCGGTGCACTATGCCATCACAGAGTTCCGTCATGAATTGTTAGAAAGCATGCCGTTATTACAGTATACTTCATGTTCAATGACCAGCAGCTGCAGCTCACTAGTGTCTTCCTTGGGTGACATGCACTCTGAAATCCAGGAGACACCCCATGTTTTGGAACTAGAGCAGCTGAGCGGAGACATTCTTGCTGAAGTGAACCCATATCTGAAAAACTCTGTAAACACCAGGGAGACTATACACTTTGTCAATAGCTAAATGCAATTACAGAAGTGGTCCATGCTTCCTGTCACTTTATACCACACAGCCAGCTGCCTGTGGTGCCACCAGGAGACGCTCATCTTCATCAAGCATTGATACAGGTTCCGTTGTGCACCCCTGTAACACCTAAAAAACCTGGCTGATCCTTCCAGTTTCTCCCCACCCCTATGTACACTGACCACGGTAATCATGGCTGCTGAGCCCTGACACCGTAGTCAGTTTGCGTGCCTCCGTCATCTGCAGCCCTGCTATCTCTCCTCTCTGCTCGTGTCCTCCTCCCTCCTCCCACCTCCCCTCCCTGCCTGTCGGCTCCTGTGTCAGAGTCCGCCCCCGCTGTAATAACACATTTTACTGTATATAATCTACTCTGTCTTATAATGATATGTTCCTGTGTGTGTGTGCTGTATATAAAAAAAAGCTGTATATACCTTATCTGTGAGCGCTTATCAGCGGTCACGTGACGTGCCGGCTATCTCTGGCTCTCGCCTCTTTTCCTCCAGACTGACGTCAGTGGGGGAATCTCAGCCCCTCCCACTGCATCTGTGAGACGGGGAGAGGAGAGGTGCCGCGTGTCACGTGAATGCTGATCAGTGCTCACAGATAAGGTATATACGTTTTTTGTTTTTTTTTTATACAGCGCACACACACAGGGGAACATATCATTAGAAGACAGAGCGGATCATATAAAGTAAATCATGTGGGTTAACAAACCCTTTTACACCAACTACCCATTTTCTGAAGAAGGGAAGGCTTTTTTCCCTGCCCAAATTGCATTGGCTTTATCTGTTGCTCCTAAATATTAAAATGTTTCAAAAAAGTCTTTTAACTGAGAAGAACTTTTTTACCAGGCGCTTCTTTGTATACATTCAAAGCATCACTTTATAAAGTTAGTTTGGGGTAGCTTGGTTGAAAGAAATGATTACTGTTACAGAAGGCTCTGAGTCGCTGTGGAAGCTAAAATATAGTGCAGCCTCTTGTGCTGCATACAGTAAACTGCGCTGTGTTCCTACCCAGGCCTTACACACTTCCCTTGTGTGGCAGAGAAGAGAGTTGGTAATGTTGAATCTCAGCCATTCAGGAAGCGCCTTGTATTTTTTATCAATGAAAACAAGGCAATCTCTAATTGGTCGAGGTGAAGCTTATGACTTCATCTGCCCGCTGTTCCACCTCAGCCAATCAGGACATGCCTTGTTTTAATTGATTCATGCAAAAATGCAGAAAAAGAAAAATCCACACATTTAGTGCTCCAGGTGAGTTTTGCAGGTATTCTGCTTTTATATTGATTAACCACTTCCCGCCCGGCCTATAGCAGAATGACGGCCGGGCGGTTGTTCAGTTATCCTGACTGGGCATCAAATGACGTCCAGCAGGATAACAGCCACCGTGGGGGCGAGCATCGCGGCGATCGGTGGTGCGGTGTGTCAGTCTGACACACCGCTACACCGATCTCGGTAAAGAGCCTCTGACAGAGGCTCTTTACCACGTGATCAGCCGTGTCCAATCACGGCTGATTACGATGTAAACAGGAAGAGCCATTGATCGGCTTTTCCTCACTCGCGTCTGATAGACATGAGTAGAGGAGAGCCGATCGGCTGCTCTCCTGACTGGGGGTCTGTGCTGTTTATCAGTTGTTTATCAGCGCAGCCCTCCCTCGGATGCCAGCCCAGGACCACAGGATGCCACCAGGGATGCCACCCTAGACCTCCAGGGATATGCCAATCAGTGCCCAGGCAGCTGCCAATCAGTGGCAAATTCCTGCCAGTGCCACCAGTGATGCCTATCAGTGCAGTCTATCAGTGCCAGCCATCAGTGCCACCTATCAGTGCCACCCATAAGTACCCATCAGTGCAGCCTTTCAGTGCCCAGTGTCGCCTATCATTTCCCACCAGTGCCACCTATCAGTGCCCACCAGTGAAACCTATCAATGCCCACCAGTGCCGCCTATCAGTGCCACCTTTATCGGTGCCGCCTTATCAGTGCCCATCAGTAAAGGAGGAAACTTATTTACAAAATTTTATAACAGAAACAAAGAAAACTACTTTTTTTCAAAAATTTTTTTTTTATTCATTTAGCAAAAAAGAAAAACTGCAGAGGTGATCAAATACCACCAAAAGAAATCTCTATTTGTGGGAACAAAATAATAAAAATTTAGTTTGGGTACAGTGTAGCATGACCGCGCAATTGTCATTTAAAAAGTGACAGCGCAGACAGCTAAAACTTGGCCTGGGCAGGAAGGGGGTGTAAGTGCCTGGTATTGAAGTTGTTAAAGCCTCGTACACACGATCAGATTTTCTGCAGACAAAACCTCAGACTTTTGTCCAAAGGGCGTTGGCCCCAAACTTGTCTTGCATACAAACGGCACACAATTGTCGGCCAACAAACACGAAAGTAGTGATGTACTACATGGTTTTTCAGCTCTTTAGCGCCACTCTTTGGGCTCCTTCTGCTAATTTCATGTTAATAGAAGTTTGAAGAGTGTTGATTTGCGCTTTTCATTTTGCGCTTTTCAGTTCCCGCTTTTCAGTTCGTTTCTGAATGGCCATTCATCAACCAGCCATGTTGCGGAATCGGAGGAAATAACGTGTTATTTATTATTGACCTTGGAGTTATTGCTTTTACCCAAGTCCAGTCCAGGAACAGGAGGAGGAGGAGGATTTCTTGGACCAAAAATTGGTTGCTTTATTAATCATGACCAATTATTTAATATGCATTTGCTGCGGGAGCTCCAGGAGAATAATCCAGATGATTTTCGGAATTATCTCCGGATGACAGACCCTTGCTTTCACCAACTCTTGGCATTGTTGACCCCCTGTATTAAGAAGCAGGACACATGCATGAGGCTTTTATTTATTTTTTGGTTGAATCATGATTTGATTTGGTATATTTTCTATATTTTTGGATGCATAGAATGCACTTTTTGGTTAAGTTCTATTGGCAGATAACATGTCTAATTTTATTTGTTTTCTTTTTTTAATGCACACTAAAAAAAATGTGTAGAATAATACTTGGCTATGTGTTTTACTTCAAATGACAGTTTGGGAGTAAGCAATTACATTTAAAAAAATACAATGTAAAATTAACAAGGGACACCAACATAGTTTTATCTTTGATCTTACAAACTACAGGATAATGGTGTTGTGGTAACTTGCACCCAAAAAAATAACAAGCATAATAATATTATTCTTAAGATCACTAGAAAAAAAAAGCCTTTGAAAATGAATTTGCCATAACTCCATCAGTATCACCAGCAAAGCAGCTTCATTATTATCCCATTAAAGAAGAAGAGAATGTGCGCTGCATTTCTAGATTTCATAATTTGCCGCGTCACGAATGTTAATTCTCCATTACGAGCGTTAGTTTACAAGACCGATCGCTTCCGGCTCGTCCTTGCTTCTGAGCATGCGTGTTTGTACTTTTGTCCAACGGACTTGTGTGCACGCACTCAGAAAATCCGACAACAGACATTTGTCCGCGGAAAATTTTAAAGCCTGCCATCCAACATTTGTCTGCGGAAAATCCGACAACAATTGTCCCATGGAGCATACAAACGGTCGGATTTTCTGGCAACAGCCTGTCATCACACATTTCCCGTCGGAAAATCCGATTGTGTGTACGAGGCTTTACTTTCAAATCTTAGGATGGGCCCATAAACATTCTCATTATTAGATCATTTATTAGAAGAAAACTGTGCAGGGAGAATTACCCAGGCTGCCGCTGTTGATCTCCTGCTGAAATTTCTAGATGCTTGGCTGTCTATAATTTCAAAGTGTATTGCACACAAAACCCTTTTTTTATTCTAGTTTTTTGCATTAGGAGTAAAAACCTTACAGAGGTTCTATCTGCGACTCCATTAGAGAGATTTGCTCTCAGCCAAGGCCAGAATATTTTTTCCAGACAGGAAGTGAATAAAAAAATGTAACAGTATTAAAGTGTCACTAAACCCACATCATAAAAAAATGTGTATTACATGCTGTTTATACTTACTAAGTCACTATGAGATTCATTTTCTGTATTCTGCAAAGAACCTGGTTGATCATGCTGCTCTCTTTCTCCACCTTCTGTCCCCAATTCAGCTAGGGATTTTGCAGCTGTGGTGGCATCTCTGCACATGCTCAGTTTTCAGCGTGTTTCTATGCTGAGAATTTCCTCCCTATTATATCTGAGCAGCCCATGTGACTATAGAGTCACATATGTGGACGTATACACAGTGGTAAATGATAGCCCACTCCCTCCCTCCTCCTCCATGCCCACTAACCAGCTAAACACAATGGGGGTAACTCATGTGGTACATATGCCTATGAACAAGCCTGGAGGAAGGAGTTCTTTATTCTCCTCTCCTTTCTTTCTTTCATTTCTATTTTTATTTGATATTTATTTTATTCTTCTTGTGTTTTTTTTTGTTCTAAGTTCTACTTAAACAAGTTTATATGTGCCTGATACTAGGTAACTGCAACATATGTATGTTTAATCTGTATACAGTGCAACTGTAGAGGTATATGTTTATTTTCTTATTGTATCTCAGTTACCCATTATCCTCGTCAATAAAAAATTTTGATTAAAAAAAAAAAAACACAATAGGGGTGGAATATTACATCTTGAGTGATGGAGGCTTCACCTCCCTCTTATTTTAAGACACAGGCTGGTGGGGCGTGACACAGCCTGTGACTGGCCGAAATCCACTGACACCATGTTTTTTTCCACAAAATAACAAAGATTTGATTTATAATATATATTTGTATGTCAATTTAAAACACTTTGATATTATTTATTTTTATTCTGTATTTCAAAGGCCTTTTTTTTTTTTTTGAACACGTGACCAGCAGACAAGGACTAAAAGAAAGGACAATTTAAATTGAAAAGTGTGTTTAGTATCACTTTAATGCAATTAAATGAGCATAAAATCGGGCAACTAGGAGCCTGCATTTTTCTCTCAGTACAGGTTCACTTTAACAGCCATAGGACCTTAGGCATGCTACATATGGCCAAAAATTTTTACTGAGGTACACAGAGTTATTTTATTTACTTTTTGTTTGTTTTTATTTGTTTTGTTCCATGATGTTTCAGCGTTCCATTAAAAGACTTGTGCAAATTTAACCAATGCCCTTTATTTTATTTGTAATTAACTGCAATGTACTAGAATCAAAATTTCGGCGTCATTATAAATGTATATTATAGAATAAAATGTATACTTTTTATCTACCGTAACACTATTTTTTCTAAAACTAATGCTGATCAAAATAGAAAAAATGTGTTATGTTTTCCTTTTTATCTATAGATTGCATATAAAATAAAATTTATTTTGTAAGACAATGGGCTCGAGTCACAAAGCGGTATGTTTCCCCTTTTTCAAAAAGGTTTTGGCATTCACTAAAAATGCTACTAATATACAGCACAAGTAGCACAAATTATTTTATTAAGTCTTCCAGTATTTTAGTAGTGAAAACAAGCAGTAATTTATTGCCTGGCACTAGCCAGCGTATTTATTTACATAAAAAAATAGGCGTGGTTAAGGAGCGCGTACTTCACGACTGATGAGTCATCAGAATGTAAAAAAAAAGAATTGACCCTGATGGTACTATTATGCCGCATACACACGAGATGATTGTCCGACAGAAAAAGTCAGACGGGAGCTTTTTATCGTATATTCCGATCGTGTGTATGCCTCATCAGGCTTTTTACGTCGAAAATTCTGACAGACCTAGAAAGAGAACAACCTAATATTTCCAACGGAACCAATTCCTATTGGGAAAACCGCTCATCTGTATGCTGTTTCGACATACCAAAAACGACGCATGCTCTGAAGCAAGTACGAGACGGAAGCTATTGGCTACTGGCTATTGAACTTCCTTTTTCTAGTCCCGTTGTACGTCACCGCGTTCTTGGCGGTCGGACTTTGGTGTGATCATGTGTACGCAAGACAGTTTCAGCGGAAATTTGTCGGAAAAACCTTCAGAGTTTATTCCAACGGGAAAACCGGTCGTGTGTACAGGGCATTAGGGGAAGTTATACAGGCACTCGTTATAGGTGTGGCCCCCCTCCTCTCTCTCTCCCCCCTATGGATTTATGCAGTTCTAAGCTTCAGGGGAAGATATACAGGCACACATTACAGGTGCTGCCTTCCTGTTGGATATATGCGGTTATAGGTGTGAAATAATCTTCATGCAACGCTAAAGCCTTAAATAAATGGGCTGTAATCACTATCCGTTGTGAATGTGACTACTGACTTCTGTACAGCTATCACTTTATGTAAATCAGATGATAAGGGTACCATACAAAGCATTCATTTGCCCCCAGAGGATGAGCCACCATTTGTGATATATATCCCAAGTTAGAAATCCTGGTTTTGGCTATTTTGGTGATGTGGCGCCCATCCAGGGAAAGTCCTGTGTAGACAGTGGCATATTCCCGGATCAGTGAGACCTGTTTCTATACCCCCCAATGTGCGATCCAGTGAAACGCATTGACACACAGGGGTTTACGCGTGTTTTGATGCCATACTGTTGAAACAGCATCTCGTTCCTTGGGTATATGTAACTATAACAATTTTATATTGTTTATGTATATATGTTTAATAAACTTTAAGACAATATACTGCTCCAATCTGTTTCCAAAGTCTGACCTAGGGAGTTTCTTTATCTTGAATTTTATTTGTTGGTTGAGTGGCAGCCAATCAAGGAATTGGCAGAGGGGTAGCAGACGCAGATCAGTTTGTAAGGTGAATGAGTCTGACAGCAGTGTTCATGATGGAATGAAGGGAGGATAGCCTATTTAGAGGTAAGCCAATGAGGAGGGAGTTGCAGTAGGCGAGAGATGACCAGGGAGTGGATTAGAAGCTCTGTGGTGACATTGGCTAGGAAGGGGCGTATCTTGGAGATGTTGCAAAGGTTGAGGCGGCAAGCTATGGACAGTGATTGGATATGGGGCCAAAAGGACAGTTAAGAGTCCAGGATTAAGCCTAGGACTTTGGCATATAGGGGGAGGGGGGGTAGGTGCAACAGGTTCAGCTGTTGATTTTTAACAGAGAAATCATGGGAAGTGGCACGTGGGGGAGGAAATTTCATGAGCTTGGTTTTGGATCGGTTGAATTCGAGGAAATTATGTGACATCCAGGCTGATATATGTGTTAGTAAGTTGGTGATGTGTGAGGAGACAGATGGAGTGAGTTGAGAGGTAGATTTGGGTGTTGTCCACATAAAGATATTAAAAGCCATGGGAGCCAATCAACTGACCCAGGGAGGAAGTATAGATTGAAAAAAAGAAGAGGTCTAAAAACAGAACCTTGGGGGACCCTGACTGAGAAAGGAAGAGGAGAGGAGGAAGTAGAGTTGTAAGTGACACTGAAGGAGAGGTGGGATAGGTAGAATGGGAACCAGTGAAGAGTACAGTCATGGAGACCAAAGAAGTGGAGTTTTTTGAGAAGGCGGGGGTGGTCCACTGTATCAAAGGCAGCAGAGAGGTCCAGGAGAAGTGGTACAGAATAGTGTCCATTGGTTTTAGCCATTAGTAAGTTGTTGGCGAGTTTAAGGAGAGCAGGTTCTGTGGAGTGTTGAGGGCAAAATCTGGACTGAAGGGCATCAAGAAGTTTGTTCATAGTCAGATGATCGCTCAGTCGGTTGTAAACCAGTCTTTCAAAGCGTTTGGAGGAGGAGAGTTAGGAGATGGGGCATAGGTTGTTAAGATTGGTGGGGTCCGGTGAGGACTTTTTAAGGATAGGGATGACTAGCGCATGTTTTAGAGCATTGGAGAAGATGCCAGAAGAGAGGGAGAGATTGAAAATGTGAGTTAAGAGAGTGTAGAATAGAGTCAGAGGGTGAGCGTAGTATTTGAGAGGGAGCAGGATCCAGAGGGCAGGTCATTGGGTGGGCGTTAGAAAAAAGTTTAGCAACCTTGTTAATACTAGCAGGGTTGAATGAGGGAAGTAATTATTGTACTTGTAGACATGGGGTGTTAAGTGGGAGAGGTTTTGCAGATCTCCTCACGAATTGTAGCAATCTTATTGAAGTGATTGGTGATCTCCTGGGCAGTGAGTGAGTTAGTGGGTGGAGGCACTGGAGGACAAAGTAGAGTGTTAAAGGTAGAGAAGAGTTGATGGGGACTGGCAGTTTTAAGACAGCGCAATTTGCTTCCAGAAAGGAACTGTTTTGCATGGGGCTGTATTTAGAATTAGGCCCAAATATTCTAGGCAAACAAGGTAGGAGAGCATTAAAGGGAATTCCAAATTAATGTGTACACAGGTAACAGTGTGCCAACGTCCCAAAAATGGACATATACGAAAACTATAGGACTAAAAGAGTGGACTTTAAAAGGCACACAGGTAGACTGTCTAAAAATAATAAGATTGATTTATTGGATACAAAATTCATAGAGTAAAGACAGATAATACATATAAATAAATATAAAAATTCATGAAATTGGTGTTCTATACCCCACACATAACCTCTGACACCACTATATACGATACATAAATACAGTGTATCCAAAAAAAAAAAAAAAACAGAAATCGAAATTCCCGTAGTAATGTCCAGCTAGAGATGTGGATAGGCAGGCCTGTGGGTCAGGATGTGAGTCCGGACATAGATTTTGTTTTAATTGCTCGACATGTTGCGTGTAGAGGTACGCTTCCTCAGGAGCATGAAAGATTCATGTAGTGATCAGACGCAGAAAAAACTGTGTAATAGATTGCTGGTAAGCAAAATTGTCTAGGTATATCCAGAGACAAGTAAATATTGGCACAGCACTGGGAAAGTATAGGTACTGGTGGTATAAACCAATATCTATATAATTGTATAGTCTGGGTATTACTAACAACTAACAGACTGGCGGCTCAGAGAGGTAGACATCTCAAAGATTGTAGACCCAGGCTGTGTGAGAGAAGTTCGTCTCTAGATGACGATGAGCGAGTTTTTGAAAGTTGGTCACCCACCTGAAAGGTTCTGTGGACGTTTGCAAGGAGCTGGAAGGGAAAGGAGTCCTTCAGAACGTCATCTATATATGACCTGGATGCCCTGAAGCCTTAGAAGGGCAAGAAGAGGTGCAAACACCTTTTGCAAAAACTCTTGGAGCAGAGGATAAGCTAAAAGGCAGTGTGAAAAACTGCTGATGAGGTGGATATGCAGCTAGACATCTTGGATGTCTACAGATGCCAATTATTCCCCTGGTCTCAAAAGGAATTACTGACCTGGTGGGTTCAATGCAAAGTTTTGGAATTTGCAGGTATTTGTTTAGGGGTTTAAGGGCCAAGATAGAACTAATGCCCTCATTGGGGTAGCGTTCGGAACTTTATGTACCCATTGAAATCACCAATTAAACCAACAGGTCTAGGACGTCTGTGTCCCAGGAGATAGGCACCCCAACAGATGGCCCACTGCTCTTTGAAGTGAGGGCACCCCTTAATTGGCAAAGCGGCTTTGGGAGGACTTGGTAGCTTTTGTGTTCAAAATGTTGCGCCAAAACGAAGCGCCGCAATTCGGCTATAAAGTTGAAGCCAGGGTAGATGAGTTGGTCTGCTTCCTGGGAGGAGGTAGGAGGACCTTTCGTCCTGTGACATCTTGCAAGTTGTAAGTCACCTAACCACTAAGGGAAGAGGCGCTGACTGGGAGGGGAAAAAAGAAAAAAAAAAAAAACACACAATCTGGCAAAAAGGTTTGGACACTGTCTTGTAACTGGAAAAGATAATCTCCGGAACCATTTGTCTGAGACACAGGAAAGCAAGTAGTTTGCAAACAGGAGACGTTCCCCCCACCAAGAAATGGCACGGTGGGGGCACACCTTCACCCGGAGGGGGGCTTCTCTGGGGCCTTGGGCTGCCAAGTACGCTTGGATCCAGAGGAACTGCCCGTGTGTTATTAGTCTTCTGTGTTTGAGGTAGGAAGATGCTCTTGCCACCAATGATGTTCTTAATGAGTAGGGACACACCAAGGAGGCAGCCACCCGCCAATGGCTTGTCAGTAAGGACTTTTTTTTTTGGGAGGACCAGCACTTAAGCCAGAGAAGCCATTAAAACAGTGGAGACAGGTGAGAGACCTTGAACTAGTTGATCTGCTAATAGCAAGTGGGAGAGTTTTGTTTGGATGCCAAGCCTTGGCATAGCAACTTTGCCATGGTCTCTCAGATCTAAACCAAATGGGCTGAGGCACGTAATTGACGGTAGGCTTATGCAGCCTGAAAACTCTACAGCCCAATACTGGAGGGGTAAACCCATTTGGTGAATGCTTCACCAAAGGCCAAAGGTATAGTGGACCAAAAAGAAGGTGGGATGAGAGAATGACTTGGCTGTACATGACCAAGACATGCACATAAAAAAAAAAAAAAGTAGACATATGGAAACATGTTGGACGACATTTGCATCTGTCAGTACCTTAGAGCTATACAGAATTTGCCACCTTCAAAGTTTCCCTGTCTGCCGTAATCAGATTGGGGACCAACTTTTTCTCACAAGCCAACTTGGTACTGGCAACTCCTCTTCACTACCAGAAGAGGGAGGGGAGATATCATCCTCGGTGGTACTCATTGGACATAGGAAGGGGACTCTTGGTAGCCAATTTGCATAATCGGGGCCCTTTTCATGTGTGAAATAAAGCCTTCCCTGGCAGCAGGAAAAAAAAAAAAAGTCAAAGAGGGCCTTGATACTGCTTGACTCACATCCAAGGAGGGGGCAGAGGCCTGGTGGACTGGTGGAAACTGTCAGGCTAGCAAGGTGGTACAGCTGAAAGAAAGAAAACTGTTAGCACCAGATAAGCATTTGTGAATACGGCACAATAACTCAAAAAGCCCCCAGATAAGGATGTGTGTCATACAGCACATGAACTTAATCAGCTCCAGAAAGGGCTCTGAGAAAAAGAAAACAGCACCTTAAAGCAGGGTTCCACTCAAATTTTTAACTTACTCTTACCCCCTTCAGTTAATTGCATAGATGTTCAAATGCCACACGAAATTTTTTTTTATCGCTGTAATCACCTTTATATTGTACTTTATTGTGGCACTTCCTGTCTCTCCTCTCATGGGAGTAGGCGTGTTTATTGCCTTTCCCCGGCGTCTCCTGGGAGCTTAGTGTCAGGCTTCCCAAGATTCAGTGCGGAAACAATGATAATGCGCGTGAACAAGCTGTGAATGAACAGCATTCACCGCATCCCGCAAATCAATACTTGTGGGCTTCACATGCCCACAAGCAAGATGGAAACAGCCAGCATCACATTTTTTAAGTTATTCTTCAGTATGAAAACAGACAGAGGCGGAAATATTACACCCAAACTGAGTATTATTTTGGGATTAGCAAAGGTCTCAATGACCTAAAAAAAAAAAAAAGAAGATTGGTCCCTGGACTCCCGCTTTAACTAATTCAGTGCCACCTTTAAGTAGTTCAGTGAAAACATTGCCCCCAAATAGGTGGGTGAAAGATAAAAAAAATAGCATCTGGGGGAATAAATACATATGCTGTATGCATCTAACCCCAACTTGGACACTATTTATGGTCCAGTAGGAGTCAAACTTGGAACATGTAGTTCTCCAGTGAAATATCAGGGGGTGCAAACCACCTCTGATCCTATATTGATCTGGGTGTAGTCAGCCAATATGTGGTGATGATGGAAGAACCCAGTCCAACCAAGGGGTCACTCTGTGTGATGTCGCAGCTAATCCCCCTATACTGGGGGCGGCATGTGCTCGATGATGCTGGGGGGACTAGCTGAATCTATGATATCTGGCTTATGACCCAGCACCACAGTTGAATAAAAGCAAAACAAAAATCCGTCTGCAAAAAACTGCAAAAGCTAGGAGCTAGAAAGAAAGCCCCATGTCCTAACTACTGAGATGCTAGGCAATAACTGAACTCCTTGCTGCAAATGGGGGTTTGTCCATCTCCAGAGGGCCACCCCCTGGGTTTGCTTTCAGTTTAGTTGCGCTTAGCGTCCTGCTCCTGTAGGTGGTGACATCAAACCCATCCCTCATAAAGTATGGCTGTGTCCTTCAATGAACAAAAGAGGGAAAAAAATGGTTCTGGTCTCTAAGGAGTATGCAGAGACCTGCAGAGGTTAAATCAGGTCATTCTTTAGAAGCAAAACGGATTATCATTTTTGATATGGGCATTCACTGTACTGTTCATTTAAGCACAAGAGACTCCATTTTGTTCTCACTGTTGAAATGTGTTCTGTAACCTTCACCTAACGCACAGATACATCTTCTGCTACAAGCCCTCTACTCCCCCCCCCCTCTTCAAGGTTTTACTTTTACAATTGTTCTATTTGCTAGCTTTTAATAATATATTTCTATTTGTTAGCTTTTAATAACATCTCACACCACCCCTTTCTTATCCATGTTTAAAAGAACATGTAATAATATATTTCGACACTGAACGGACATTTTAAACACAGTCATTGCGTCCTTTGAATCTGTTCCTGCAGCTGCAGTATTAACTTTTAGTTTTAGAGTCCCAATCAGAAATTAGTCATAACAGTTTTAAAACAAGATTTTACATTTTTCATAGTTTATTGAAATGAGTGTACAATGGGCATTCTCATGCAGGTGCCACTGCTGCTTTCACAGTCTATTGAGAAAAAATGATTTCTAGTTACATACATTTAGTATCAGCTGTAAACAAAACAACTTCTTTTAGTACATTGTATTGTGTGACAATGGACTGAGAATATTTATTAAAAAATAAATTAAAGCGTTAATAGTTAAGAACACTACAAAAATATATTATTATTAAATGGTATGGGTAAGAGTCATTCTGGGGGGAAAAAAAAAAACCCCTAACATTTATTGCGTATTTGCTATATAATGCTTCTTAGTAAAGGATGATATACATTGTATATACTAGGCGCAACATGTACAGTTCAACAAAAAACAAAACAAATGCACAGACATTACTATACAGTATTAAAAGCCTACTAAACACACCAATCAATTCCTTTCTGGAGAGAATGTTTGTACAAGGCACGTTCGGTAGACAAAACGGACCTTTAAAGTCAATATTCTAATTAGAAGATAGATCTATGGAAGGCTGGATTAGGTATTGCTAGGCTATAAATGTTCAGCTGTCAATGTTCTGACAGTCACTTTGGCGTTTTAAGAGAAAACATAAGACACCACTAAAAAGGGGTGTACATTGGGCTTTCATTTAACCAGTCTGACTTAAATCGTGCAGAACCGTAAACTCGTCCATTAATACTGCTACTACTTACAAAAGATGAACGAGACATATGAGCTGTAAATTCTGTATGCAAAGCCATAAGTAAGAACCAGCAAATGAAACCTTGTGTATACAGTAAGACAGTGCAAGGAGAAAACGTCATTTATAACCAGGACTTCAACCTAGAAGCCAAGTAGACAATGTGCCAGTCTTTTCTGATCGCACCATTTCTCAGCCTTTATTGAGATCACCAAATACATTATAAATGGCTTGATTGTGGCTTGTAACTTCTAAATTATGCACTGAACCTGTCAAACTAGTACTGGAGCTTGCCAGTGCTGGCAATGTTGGAGGAGTTCTGATGCACTCGTTCTTGCATTAAGCCCCTAACCTGGAACAAAAGTATGCAGCCATTGGGGCGTGCACACCTGAACTGCTTTGCTTGTTTCAAGGTCCAACTCAATACATAGCAAAGCAGAGGTAAAAATGATCTAGAAGCTTATACTTTTTTTTTTTGTCCTGACAGATTTCCTTTAATTTAATTAACCTGGCATCACAACCAATTAGAAATCATTCTTTAGTTGATCTGACTACAGAGAAAACGACTGACTAAATGGCCTGGGTTACTATCATTTGGAATGAATATGCTTGCCAGTGTAAGCTTTGAGTTACTAATGCGTGCCTACGCCCAAAGCAAAAGGTGCCTGGCTTCCTGAAAGATTAAAAGAGATGTTAAGATCTAAGAGATCCTGAAAGAGATCTAAGTGCTGAATAGCAAATGTTGCACTAAACAACCAGACCCGAGAGAAGTGTAAGTGAGCACAGACACCTACACATTCTACTGAACTTTTGGAGGACACATTATATCTGGCTTCTAGAAATGTCAGTTCAAAAAGGAATAAGCTGCTGAATGTCAATACAACTATTAGACCTAAATGGGCTCTTCTCACCCAGATAAATCTTTCTATTTGCTTAGGTCAGGGGTCCTCACACTTTCTAAAACAAAAGGCCAGATTAATGACATTCAGACTTTAGGGCCGTGGACTGTGGCCAATGGGAATAGAAAATGCCCCAATATCAGTGGGACTAAACATGGTCTCAGGCTTAGTTGTCAGTGGGAGGAGGAAAATTACATAGCACCTATAGGAGCTGGTGAATAGTGCCAGTTGTTGGTGTCAGTGAGGAACAGTGCCCCATCATTCACATCATTGGAAAGAATAGTGCCCAGTTCCTAATGCCAGTGGAGGGAATAATGTTCCATTGTTGATGTCAGTGGAAGTAATAGTGCCCCCATTGTTCGTGTTGGTGGAAGCACCATCAGTTGAAGGAACAGTGCCGCAAAGACCAGCAGGTTGGAGACCAATGTCTTAGATGATGGCAGCATCATTAAAAGACAGGACTACATTTAATCAATTAATTTAATCATTGGCTGTACCTTTTCATACATGGGGTGCCTTAAGATTTTAATTATCTGAACACTTACAGTATATTTATATATATACACACATTTCGTCAATCGTGTTTACAGATTTTTTTTTTTATTTATATACCATGCATATTATACATGCATACAGGTACTGCTAAAGGGTGATCACTGTCCTGTTATGAACAGTGAATTCTGAAATCACTAAACTCTGATGTGGGAAGTTGAAACCTAAGAGTTGCATAGAAGCAGATTTAATCAATCAAGATTGATACAGAAAGTATACTTGATTTAGTGCCTGTAAAATTTTAAACATTCCCAAAAAATTTCAGGGAATAAGAAAATTAAAAATCATGCTGAATCAGAAAAAACATTTAGTCTGGGATCACACTATCAAGGTGTGATCCGTCGCATTAAGGCAGCCCATAAATAAGTTGGTAATGCACCCAAAAGTAAAAAAACAAACAAAAACCCCCCAAAAACAAACAGACTTGCCATTTTCAACAACACAGCATAGTAGTGCTTTACTGTGCAGGGCAAAACAACTGCATTGAAGCAGTGTTGCTTCTGTGCATTGAGGTGCCATTCTAAATGGCACCACAATGCGCTAAAACACTTAACATGCATTAACATGTACAGTTCCGCAATGCATTGCAGCATAGAAGTGCGAACCCAGCCTCACTGAAAGTCAATGATCTCTTTGGTAATCATGAGTTTAAAAGGTGAAGCAGTCATGCACCAGGCCTGGCTTAGTCTCCATTTGTCCATTTGGTGGCTTTAAAAAAATGAAGTCCAAATTCTGACATAAGGCTCTCAAAGTCTATTGGGGCAAGTAGCCCCCTCGCCTTACCGTCTGTGGTAAATAACTTTTTATCTCCATGTCCATCTCTGCTGGCTGACATTCGAGACTCACATTCTGCCCGGCATTAAAGCCTTCAGGGTCCATTTCATGGCCAAGTCCAGCTAGTTGCGGACTTTGATCTTGCTCATGTATACAAGAAGAAAGGTTCTCCTGCTGCAGGGCCTGAAGCCTGCCTGTAGAATCATCCTGAGTGCAGTTTTGCTTAAAATACTGGTTTGGTACATCCAAGACCGGCTGCTCGTCTGGCCTCTCTTCAGACTCTAGCAGAGGCTGAGTTGATTCAGACCTGGAGAAAGTTGGTAGGGCTGCAGCAGTTGGCTGTTGTCCCCTGTATCCGCTGATAATGACTGTAGAGTACTGAACAGTGCTAGATGTGTTCTGACCCGATTCAACCTCATCTGAGTCTGAAATACTCAGCTGTGGGGAAGACAGGCAGGAAGAGCCTCCAATGCCACTACTGAGGCCTTCCGATGTGTTCTTCTTTATCAAATCCACCGACTTCAGGTCCTGTTTACTGTATGAAGACTTCTCATCAGCGGTTATCTCCACCACACTGACGTCAGTAAAACTACCGTCCTGGAAGGGGTGACTTTTCGGCTCATGCTGCAGAAACATACAAAAAAGTTATTTTACATACGTGACAATGAATAAAGTGCACCTGTCACACTTCATACTAAACATGACATACAGTCTCTGAGGGAGATTTACTAAAACTGGGGCACTCGGAATTTGGTGCGGCTGCGCATAGTGACCAATCAGCTTCTAACTTCAGCTTGTTCAATTAAACTTTGGCAATAAAACCTAGATGCGGATTGGTTAGAATTGTTGGCTTTTACATTACGGACTGGGTTTTAGGGTTCCCAGGTGCATTAAAGGGGAGCAGAGGCAGTGTGTTGGCTCCAGAAGTGTGTGCGGTATTCAGTATGTGTCACTTTAAAAACTTCAAAAATGCACCTAAAAATCACAGAGGAAAAAATGTAAAATGCCATACAGAGTACTGCTAAAGTAACGTCATCTCTGCCCAGAATAAACTGTAAAACTGGGTGACAGGAGTTACAAGACAAAGAGCTTTCTCGTAGCCTCTTGCCTCCTCTTCCCTCTCACTAAGGAGACTGGAGACTTGTTTCCAAAGCAGGTAAGGACCTACAGGACTGGACCTCTTACTGGCCAATTTCCCTACTAAATGTTGACGCAAAGATCCTGGAGAAGATCTTAAATTCATAAATTGTGCAATCAAAGCAAATCTCTATGCAAAACACATAATGAAATGTGCAATAAATTGTCAAGTGCCGTGTGCAAAATGATTCCTTGGCATCCATAAGAGAAAATAGAAAAAAAGTGTCATGCTATGAAACAATATATAAGTTCATAATATAATATTTGAGTTCCTAAATCTCGCGGTGTGCCGTTGATTCCACATGTGCTCCCCCTTTCTTTTCCCACTCACCAGAGGCCGTCCCCTTTAAAGTGATTGTAAACCTTCCTGTTTTATTTTTTTTTAAACATGTTATACTCACCTCCACTGTGCAGCTCGTTTTGCGTCCATAGACACGAACGCCGACCCCCCCACCCCCCGAGTCAATGTATTTGATTGACAGCAGAGGGAGCCAATGGCTGCGCTCCTATCAATCTATCCAATCAAGATCCGGGACCCCGTGCACAGAGGGAGAGCATGTCTCCGCCGAGGGAAATACGAGGCTTGGGTAAGTAGAACGGGTGGGGGGTGTTGCAACCCCTTTAAGATGTGTAACAGCATTCACAGCACTCTGTGGCTGTATACAGGATCCAGGGATGTCTGTTTCCTCCTAAGTTCATCTGCCTATCCAGATCAATGTTATGTCAAACCACCTGTGTGTTATTTCACAGCACATGTCACTTTTTTTCTGTTTTCTATTACAGATGCCAAGGAATCAGTTTGGACATGGCACTTGTCACTTTATTGCACATTACATTGCGTTTTGCATAGAGATTTTAATTGCACAATTTATGAATTTATTTGCAGTATGGTATTGGATGCACATATTTACAAGTTATTTTAAGTATTTATTTGTGTTCACATTTATTTGATTTGCCTATTTGTACATTCAATATCTTGAGTAGAGATTAGTCACTTTATTAGCACATCAGCTGCAGGTGTATTTAAAGGGGCACACACCATTGTACCCACACCAGAAATAAGCAGCGCCATATCAGCTCCACAAACCCAATTCTTCCATTGGCAGGGGGTTATTTCCTCTTTGAAAAAAAGGAAGATTGGGAGGAATGTTTGGAGCAAGGTCCTAAATGTGTTGTCTCATCTAAAAGATAAATTGATTACATTTCTTCACCAGGCATATTATACTCCCTCTAAGTTGCATAGAATGTTCCCAAATCGGGACCCCATGTTTCCCTGTTGTAGACTTCACCCTGGGTAGTGCCCTTCTATTGTGACATATTGAACTGCTGTCTTTGACAAAATAAATGTTATGCCGCGTACACACGATCGGGCTTTCCGACACGAAATGTTCAATGTGAGCTTGTTGTCGGAAAGTCCGACTGTTCGTATGCTCCATCGAACATTTGCTGTCGGAATTTCCGCACACAAATGTTTGAGAGCAGGTTCAGGGGCATTAGACTACAATTAACCCTCTCATCCTCTCCGTCCCTAGCATTACTGGGGATTCAGGATGATGAACAACAGTCTCACCATACTAAGCTATTGATATCTTATCTCCTTTAGTATGCCAAAAAAGAAATAGTGATGAAATGGTCGTCCTTGATGGTATCTGCAGTGGCCTCGTGGCAGGCTATGGTGAATGCAGCCCTTCCCATGTAGAGGTTAGCGTATATTAATAGGGAATGCCCCTGGAAGTTTGAAAAGGTATGATCCCCATAGACCTTGAGTTGAGGTGATCCTGCCATAATATCCTTGTTTGGAATAGGGATCAGGTGTTGCACTTGAAGTCCCTTTTCTTATGGCTCCTCCGCTCCCTTTCACGTTTGCTCTTTTTTCCCTCCTGCGGCCCCTTCCCTTCTTTGCATCCTTTTCCCTTCCTCCCCCCCTGCCGCCACAGAGAAAAAAGGGACCCTGCCAATAAAAATGATATATACAATGGGTATAGAAAAGAATCACTCCCCTTTAAAATAATCAAATGTTGTTGCTTTGCAGCCTGAAATGAAGACAGACACAGTTTTTGTTTTATCCAGCTGTATTTACTCAGTGCAACTCATAGCATCCATGTGAAACATGTCTCTACTAACTTTGCACATCTTGACTTTGCAATATTTGCCCACTTAAGCAGTTCTTGCAGAACTGCTTAAGTTCGGTTACATTTGATGGTGACCGTTTGTGGACTGCAGTCCTCAAGGAGGAGGGGGGGAGGGGTTTGTGATCCTTTTTCCAACTTAGTGATTTTGTTTTTAAATTTTTTTTCTGACAAGCTAGTGTTAAATCTTTCACTTAGATGTTAAAAGTTATAACTTGCACATTTAAAACAGTAAATACAGCTGGCTAAAACAAAAACTGTGCATCTTCATTTCAGGCTGCAAAGCAACAAAATATGATTTTAAAGAGACCTGATTCTTTTCTATACCCACCCTATCTCGGATAAGGAGGAGCTGGTATGTGCCCCCTTTAAAAGAGACGTGGAGGGGTTGGGGGGACGGAGATTCCCCCACTGCTGGCAACACTAGTTCTAGTGCTCCATGGTGCCGATCCCCAATATTGTTCTGATGTCTCACCAAACAGGCTGTGCTCTCCAGCATGCCAAAAAATTACACTCAGGGTAAGGGTCATTTTTTAGTGTGCTGGAGGGGACAGCCTGTATGGTGAGAATGACATCTGGAAAGCATTGGGGAGCGGCACCGTGGAGTACAGGAAGCAGTGTGGCCAGCAGTGGGGGCATCTCTGTCCCACCCCACCCCTTTCCACGTCTCTCTTAAGGGGGCATATACCAGCTCCTCCTTATCCGAGATATACAATATATAATTTTTATTGGCGGGGGTCGCTTTTTCTCTGTGGTGGCTGCAGTCTTCAATTCTGGGAAGAGGTTACATGTAATATAAACCCTCATAGCAGATATATGCCAGTTCTCCCCGAGGAAGTGGGCTTTGTCCTGTGAAACATGTTGGAGATGAAGATATGTATATGAGATCCTCTCTATGACCAACCTAGGATACAGTTATCACTAATGGCTTGATATGTAACTGCAATTGTTCTGAAACAATACCTGGATGTGTAACACTTACATTGTAGTCCCTTTTCATGTTTTGTATAATAAAAATACAAGTTTTAATTCTAAATTTTTTTTGGTGTGGTACCTTTAAAGTCCTAGTAGTTTTTTCAAGTCGGGGATTGAGCTATCTTTTAATAAAGAGAAATGGAATCCTTTAAAAGCAGGGTATTGTTTTTTATTGTTCTAAAATAAAGACTTCTTGCAGTTACTAAATGCAACTCCTTTCCTTGCAATGGGAGGGCAATTCAAATACAGCCCAGTGCTCCCAGCATGGTAAGTTGTTTTAACAAGGCTGCATATGTGCAGCCCACCCACCGAGCAGCCGCATATAAGTCGCACCCACCAAGCAGCCGCATATAAGGCCCACCCACCGAGCAGCCGCATATATGAGTGTGGTTGGCATCAAGGTGTTAATCTCTTTATGATCCTAGCAGTTAGAGGCATGAAGACCTCAGACAATGCCCCCCCCCCCCCCCCCTTCCACAAACAGGGTTAATGATTTCATAAGAGAAAACATAGATTATGAATAATTTTAGTACCAAAGAAACCCGAGTAATGTTCTTAAACAAGCCTCATTAACTTACCCTTGTAGGCGTTTGGGGAGACCATTGAGCGATATTACTTTTTGAGGGATCTGGAACATTTGGCCAAATGTGTTTTTTAATCCTGAAAAGAAAAAAAAAGTCTACTGTACCAGAACTGCACATTCAACATAAAGTGCCACATTTTTGTGATGTAAATCAAGTAAATGATTATAGGCCTTTAAAGATGGCTTAAATCTTCACGGATTCCCACTAAATAGGCCACAATTCAAGTCACAGGTGGCCCTGCTGGCACCACTGGGCTCAACAATAGTCAATTTAGAAATCTACTGAGCCGGGTTGAAAGTTAAACAAAAAGCAACGGCATCCTATTACTGTTGTCTGAATACAATAGATGGCAGTGGAGGTTCCTCTGACCACACTGTTATTAGGAAAACCAAATCAATTTGCCCTCCTTCATCCCGTCGTTGGAAAAGAAAACTGAGCCATGTATGCCTGTAGTAAGTAGTAGTTGGCAAATAGAAAGATGCAAAAAAAATGGGAAAAAAAAAAAAAACTTCCAACAGTCACAAGCACTTATTGCACAGAAACATGTTCAAATCTCTTGGAATGTCTCTGTGATCGTTTTATTACTCATTTTGAAAAAAGAAGAAAGTATTGTAACTTATAATAAAGCTTACCTGTAGGTAAAATGAGTATCCTCCTAAACGTGCACGGTTTAGGAGATGTTACAGGAAGCAGCAGCTGGTGACGTCACCGACACATGCGCTCTGAAGGAACGGCATACCGTGCCATTCCTTCAGAGGTCTGTGCTGTAAGCAGTAGCTCCCGTGCGCATGTGCTGATGTCATCACGGCCTCGGCCAGTCAGAGTCCGCGAACCCAGAAGGAAGAACGGGTAAAAACGGAAGCCCTGTCAGCACGCGGCTGGAGGGCTTCATTTTAAAGCAAGTCTCTCATAATGTGCTAGTATGCAATGCATACTAGCACAATATGGCATTGCCTTGCAGGGTGAAAAATGTTTTTTTCTTTTACAAAGTTTACTACTGCTTAAAAGGAGAAGTACAGAAAAAGCTTGTTTGGCTGTACTTCTCCTGTGGATCACAGGAGTGCAGTTCGTTCTGCACACCTGTGACCCGTTTTCAGCAGACAATTTTCAGCTGAAGCCCGCTGATGTCACAGAGCCGGTCCAGGCTCCAGCAAGATCGCAACAACAAAGTCAGGATCTGCCCACATGCCTGGACCGACACAGCGAACCTGAACCGGTTACTCCCGCCCCCTCCACAGCCCAGCCCTCCAGTGAGCAAGGGAGTAGGCAGAGCAGACAGCGGTGACTGACACTCAGAGAGCTCTGAGAACCAAGCGATCAACGATGTTTGATCGCTCGGTTCTTCGTGTTAGAGCCAGCAGGGGAAAGATGCATCGGAACAATGCTACATCCACCTCGGTAAGTAGGATTCGGGGGGAAAAAAACCCCATACTTCTCTTAACTCTGGGGTCTCCTGAACCATAAATAACCATTATAGCATGGGATTCTGGGAAATCACTGTACCTGACCTCCCTGCAATGTTTCCTATTAAATCAATGAAATATCCCAAATTTTATTTTTAATTGTCAACCTTTTTAATTTCAATCAGACCACCACCAGCAGACAAAATTCTCAGCACAGTAGTAGCTTACAAGACTCCACGGGGGAAAAAATCCAAGAAGCAACGAGTACAGACTTCATCCAATGATCATTGATCAACCAGAATTCACTTGTCAGAATATAAAACCATGTTGCATTTATTTTTTAGTCTCCACATGGGGAGTCAATAGTGTAACGATTAACTCAATACTTACAGATCTCTCTTGTTACAAAGCAGGATCCCGCCAATAAGCACAAGTAATAGAAAACCGATACAAGAGGAAACCACAATTGCCTCAACCTCTCCAGTGTCTATAAACAAAAGAAGAAAATACAGAGAAGGTTACTGTGAAAATGAATGGCAAGTTAAAGCAGCAAGAAAACGCAGGTCGATATTTGCATACAAATATGTATTTTTTTTTGGTCTTTTTGGTCAAATACAAATATGTTCAGTCTAAAGCCAACACTGCACCAAACACCTGTGTGGAATAAAGTGAACCTGGGAAAAATTAGGGTTTTCATTGCCTCCTCCTCAAAATGTTAGTTACCTGGCCACATGCTGACCTTCTGCTTTAATACATTCAAAGTATGCAAATTCTGATAGTCAGAAGTCCTCATCTGGGTTATCCTTTGGTCTTTTTGGTCTTCTGTTCCCAGGATCTCCCTCCCCATCCCCCTATTCCATCCTCTCTCTATCCTGGGTGAAGGTTGAAGGATTCTTAGACTTTTATCACACTTTCGGAATCATACTGTTATTTTTGTTTTCATCACGGACTCAATTATCATCATTTTCACTTTCTGATGAAATGTTTTTCATATAGACTTTTTATATATAGTTTCCAGTCACGTTTGTGTTCATTCAGAAATTGTTTTTTCATTGCAAGAGAGTGCATTTCTTGTGTTTTCTCACTTGGTACACTAGAATCACTTATGTTATCAGCACAACTTATTTATGTATACAATTTTTGCACTATAGAGATATTTGATAGTTTGTCCTTTCTGCAGAGGGTATGGCCTCCACCACCCATGCACTCAATTAACTGACCATCTAGGTTGGCCTGAGCTAACACCATTTGGACTCCCCCCTCCCTCCTCATCTTTCTCCCCCTCTTCCTTCCTTCTTTACTCTCCCGTTGCCTCTTCCTCTCTTCTTTTCATTTTCCTTTAATTGTTGAAAATAGGAAAATGGTCATGGGCAACTTCGGGCCCTGCCCCATAGTCCACTTTCCGTTGTTTCTATCGGACAGCCGATAATGGAAATTGATAGATTTCTTCTTTATATCTTCCATTGCCACTTTTCATGGATGTTTGTTTTTAGAATCTATATCATGTTTACATGGCATTGCATTGCATTGCTGTCTGATGTACCGGTCAGTTTTTTTATCAGATGTTTTCACTGGCTTTATGACATAGATGTAATGATCTGTTTTTGCCCATTGTGGGTTTTTAATAAATATTATATTTGAAAAAAAGAATAAAGGGAGCTGGGGGGGATTAAATCTTGAGGCTTTAGAACCACTTTAAGCACTGCTGTAAGTTAGTAAACTAAGATTTACATACTAAATGTTTAATAAAATTTAGCTTTCCACATCTACTGTTTTCTACCAAAATTCTTCATGATAAAATTAACAGAACTTGAGGTCCTTTAAGAAAAGGCTGAGCATCGTATAGCTATAGTTCTTAATGAAAAGCTGGTTTTGGTGTGTGCATCAAAAACATTTCTATTCGATTCACTTAGTGCCATATAGGAGAATGAACTAGGAGACTCTTATTGGTTGCACTGACTAATGAGAACAGCCATCCCTATACACACTGAGTCTACGATCAGAACTTTCTCAATGGGCGATCCTTACCAAACCTATTGGTGGAAAACGTGAACGGTAAGCCTTCCTTCCCTCCAATCTCATTGCTGGCCGTCACACTGACGCTGTATACTGTGTTACCGGTCAGGGAAGTCATCATGTACTCAGTCTGAGTGGAATTCAATGTGACAGCTAGAAAACAAAGAAAATCTTGTATTATTAACAAGACCTCAGATATGAAGCATATTAAAAAAACAGTATAGTTTTAAAATGAGAAAGTGAATATAATGAAATGAACACATTTTCATCCTAGAAATGTTGCGTCTGTTCCATCAGACACACTAAGGTATGAAGTGCAGATAGAGTTGGGATATTGACCTTGATAAAGAGACTTGTGCATGTTTTATAGTGCTGCTTTCCTGGGCGTGTATTTTCTCCCCTACTATATAGCATGCTGATTTGACTAAGCTGTGGAAAGCTAATTCATAGCAGGAGACAGAGAGCTTGCACTGCAATATAGGAATTACCATGCAACAGCCCTGCACTGATCTGGGGAGGCATATCTATGAAGGGACGCACAGACCTCTACAGGCTAAACAATGGCAGTCTGTGTGTCCCTTCATCCAAACTACTGAGTTTCACTTTGAGTTGCTGCAATGAAATTTCAGCAAAATGGACTAGCCTGCTGCATCACTTTTTCGCTTTGATTTTCAGGGTTTCTTTGAATTCTGCACTCTGTAGGTTGATAACTTTAATTTCCATCAAACGATGTGGCATCCTTTCCTTCCTAACACATTACCCAGTCCATATCAGTATAGATATTCAGCATGATATTCCCCCCCTTGAGATCTGATGTGTTTTCAAAGTGTTCCTTTAATTTTTTTGAGCCGTCTATACTGCAGCCTATCAATTCCTGGATGTGGCGTATGCATTTGTTTTCACCGACTTAGGCATATTTTTGCTTTTATTTTCACCTGGCGATCCTGCCAGTACATCTGTTATTTTTGAACTTCCTTTAACCACTTCCCATGCAGTGTACGTATATAAATGTCCAAGGCAAGAAGTGGTTATACCGGTATCCTGGCTGCAGGAACCTAAAACTACCATGGACATGAACCTTTTCCAGAAACTAGTTTCTAAGACTGAGATACAGTACCAATGCATTTTTCCTGAACCAAATCAGACATGGGAATGAACTACTTTAACCACGCCAAAATTATTCAACTATACCACATGGAGTTCCAGAGTAGCAGGATCAGGTACTAGTACTAGGTACTAGAATGAAAAGCAAACACCTAAAGCGGAGGTCCACCCTAAAAAAAAAAAATTACACAAACAGGCTCTTTCAATTTTTTTTAAAAAACACTTGAAAAAATTATTTTTTTACTTACCCGAAAGCCTGTTGCTAGGCAGTCTTCCTAATCTGCCACTTTCTTCTTCGCGGAGCGGTTCCTTCTCTTCATCCCTCGCGTTGTGTTCTGGGAAATTGGGTGCGCTGTCTTCTGGGACCTGTGTGTGTCCCAGAAGACAGCCGCCCATTCACAAAGCGACTTGCGCATGTGCAGTAGGAAACGGGCAGTGAAGCTGCAAGGCTCCACTGCCTGTTTCCCTTAGATAGAATGGCTGCGCCGGCACCCCATCCGATGGACAGATCGGCCTCTGATGTCACAGGCTCCCTGGACAGGTAAGTGTCCTTATTAAAAGTCAGCAGCTACAGTGTTTTGTAGCTGCTGACTTTTAAAATTATTTTTTTTTCAGCTGGCGCATCGCTTTAAGAATCAGAAGCATACCTTTAAATTAAACCCACATCTAATGATGCCTGCAGCTCTTTCACAATATCATTTCACAGACAGTAGAACTGAATAGGAAGTGTACAGTTTACATTTTTCATCTAGCAAGTCATAATTAAAACTAGTAGTGTCCTCTTTTAAAGCTGAACGGTCAGATCAGCTACATTTGGAGACCTGTCTAGAAACTGAAATCTTGTCTTGGTTTTGCTAAAGTATACACAACACAATGTGGCATTTAGCACGCATTAATATGCAACTTTTACTTCACTGGATTGCATTGCAATGTGTTTTATACGCATTGTAGTGCTTTTCAACTAAATATTACTTAAAGCGGTTGCAAACCTGTGACTTAGAAAACAAACAAAGCATATCCTGCTATAGTGTGCACATATGCTTTGCTATATGTGCACCTGCCTTTTTCCAAAGCACCAAATGTAATTCCTCTACTAGCTGAATGAGCCATTTCTAGGAGTCCTATGCCTATGCCCACACCAAGCAATCCTGGGAGATAGGGGGGAGAAAATATACTTCTTTCATATCCACCGACACTGCATGAATGGATAGAGCACAAGTTTAAATGTAAAGGTTACCTGTGCTGCTGTTTTTGTTTCACTTTTTTTTTTAACCCTTTCATGACTAAGACTATTTTTTACATTTTTTGTTTACAAGTTAAAATACGTATTTTTTTCTAGAAAATTACTTAGAGCCCCTAAACAATATATATATTTTTTTAGCATAGAATCTAGAGAATAAAATGGCGGTTGTTGGAATATATATATGTCACACGGTATTTGTGCAGTGGTGTTTTAAAACGCAACTTTTTGGGAAAAGGGACACTTTCATGAATTTTTAAAAAGCCACAGTAAAATTAGCCCAATTTTTTTGTATAATGGGAAAGATGATGTTACGCAGAGTAAATAGATACCAAACATGTCACACTTTATAATTGCACGCACTCGTGGAATGGCGACAAACTACGGTACCTAAAAATCTCCATAGGCGGCTCTTTAAATTTATTTTACGGTTACCAGGTTAGAGTTACAGAGGAGGTCTAGTGCTAGAATTATTGCTCTTGCTCTGTCGATCACAGCGATACCTCACATGTGTGATTTGAACACCGTTTACATATATGGTGCGACTTCCGTATGCGTTTTAAAAAAAAAAAAATTTTCTTATTTTTATATTAATAAATTCTGTTTAAAAAAAAAAAAATTTTGATCACATTTATTGCTGTCACAAGGAATGTAAACATCCCTTGTGACAGTAATAGGTGGTGACAGGTACTCGTTATGGAGGGAACGGGGGTCTAAAAGACCCCAAATTCCTCCTATGCACTTCAAATTATTCAGATCGCCGTTTTCGGCAATTCTAAATACTGTGTATTTTTCTTAAACCAGCGCCATTGGCAGCCGAGTAAACGGGAAGTGACGTCATGATGCCGCTTCCATGTTTACCATTAGGAGGCTGCAATGAAGCCGATCACGGCTTCGTTACAGTCTGTTCCTAGCCGCCGGATTGGTCATCGGGCCTCCCGATGGAACGGGAGGCCCGGTAAGAGCGGCAGGAGGGGGGGCGTCCCCTCCCGCTCCTCCAGTATAACAGCCGAGCGGCTTTTAGCCGCATCGATTGTCATACCTGGATAGTCGATCGCCGGCTGTAAAAAAACAGTACCGGGATAACTACCCCGGAAAGCCAAGTACGCACATCTGCGTACACTCGGCGGGAAGAGGTTAAATTAACACAAACTGAAATAAATAATATTGGGGCGCTGCTGTCCGATTCATCACCCACACACGAATGTTGTTTGATGCCAAGTTATAGTTCTGCAGACTTCTTGCTTGATTCCAAGACCCCCCCCCCCCCCCCAAGTTGTGTTGGCAAAGCTGTGCTGCATTGACAGAAACGTAGAATGCTCAATAGCATATGCAACATATACAGTGTGAATAAGCGCTACAAAAAGGAGAGAAGGCCAGACTTTAGGCTGCTCGTGGTATGTTTGACACACTGGACAGACAACACATTGTGAAACCTATACAGATATGATCCCAAGGAAGGGATTAGGCACTCTAGGTTAGGCATTAGGGTAGATAGTTACTTACTTGTTACTGGGCCATTTTTGGCTTCATATTTCAGTGTGTAATTGGTGATGAAACCATTCCGTTTCTCTAAAGGAACTGGTTCCCATTCAATAACTGCTTTCGTCTTTTCCACTGACTTGTGACGAACAATAGGTCCTTCCTCAGGAACTGCAGAGAAAGTCAAAATGGATTTACATTTTATAAGAGCACCAATCTAGGATTTTTTTTTTTAAATAACAAACGTCATACATCTAGGAGATCTTGTCACCACACAAACTGCATTTTGGAAATCACAGGTGTTTTTACTGTGCAGATCTGAAGGGGCCCAACTGTTCAAATATGAAAAATACATTGAAAGAGTTCTCAGTTCCCTTTAGAAACACAACCAGTGCTGCAGTACAGATACCATCTGACCTTGGAGTGTATGTTGTGGATTCTGTGGCTGCCAGATAAAGTTCTATCCAGAACAAATTTATAATGTGTGATCAAGTGAACCAGGATGTGCCAGGTCAGGCTGTTTGTTGGTGTCTGTATGTGTCAATGTACAGTGGTTATTAGAAAAGAATCACCCCCCTTTAAAATAATCACATTTTGTTGCTTTGCAGCCTGAAATGAAGGCAGACAGTTTTTGTTTTATCCAGCTGTATTTACTCAGTGCAACTTATAATATCCAAGTGAAATATAGAACACCAACATGTCAGAAAAAAAAGAAAGGAAAATTTAAAACACAGAATCACAGAGTTAGAAAAATATTCACCCCCCTTGTGTCAGTATTTTGTTGGACCAGCTTTTGCTTCAACCATTTACTGACTGCCCTATAGCTGTTTTACTGCTAAAGGACGGCCGCGCTGCGCAGGATCTTGTATATATGTGATCCTGCACTTCTGGGTATCGGGCGTGAGTGCGCGCCGCAGGCTCACTTCCACTGTGATTCTAAACAGCGGGTCCCAATGTCCACCGGCACCCACTGATCGTTCTGTACACAGGCTGAACGGCGATCTGTATGTAACAAGGCAGATCACCATTCCATCAGTAAGGAAGGCATTGATCCTGTGTTTCTGCAAAGCAGGGACACAGATCTATGCCTGTCTCTAGTCAATGCACCTCCCCACAGTAGTAAACCACCAGCTAGGCACACAGTTAAGCCTTTGATTGAGACTAAAATTGAACTATTTGGCCTCAACACCAAACTATATGTCTGGCGGAAATCCAATACAGCTCACCATCCAAATAACACAATTCCTACAGTAAAGCATGGAGGTGGTAATATCCTGTTACGGGGACATTTCTCTGCAGCAGGAACTAGAGCACTTGTCAGGATAGAAGGAAAAATGAATGGGGCAAAATACCATCAAATTCTTGAGGAAAATCTGCTGTCCTCTGCCAGAAGGTTGTCATTGGGAAGAAGGTTTACTTTCCAGCATGACAATGACCCAAAGCACACAGCAAAAATCACCACACAGTGGTTGAAGGAGAAAAAGGTGAATGTTCCTGCATGGCCTAGTCAGAGCCCAGACTTAAACCCCATTGAAAATCTGTAGAATGACCTGCAGTTCACAAACGGTCACCATCAAATTTAACTGAACTTGAGCACTTCTCCAAAGAAGAGTGGAAATATTGCAAAGTCTAGATGTGCAAAGTTAGTAGAGACATATCCCAACAGACTAAAGGCTGGAATTAAAGCAAAAGGTGGTTCAACAAAATACTGACATAAGGGGTGAGCCTTTTTCCTTCTGTTTTCTGTTTTTTATTTTTTTTCTGACATGGTCGTGTTATATCTTTTACTTGGATGTTATAAGTTGCACTAGTAAATACAGCTGGATAAAACAAAACCTTTTTTTTTTTTAGGCTGCAAAGCAATAAAATGTGATTTTAAAAGGGGGCGATTCTTTTTTATACCCAATGTATGTTATCCATGTTATTAATAATATATTATCCACTGTGTAAGCAGAGTTTAGAAATGCATACTGAGGTTTTTTGTTTTTTTTTAACGAGCATACAGGCATACCAGAAGAAGAAAAATAATGAAGTAGTAAGATTCTAGATATCATGTGAAATACATATGGCCTCAGCCATAAGTAAATGTTTCCAATTGTACAAGTCTAAGGTCGAAACATGTCTCACAGCAGGAAGGGACGTTAAAGGGGTTGTGAAGTCAGAAGGTTTTTTATCTTAATACATTAAAGAGGGAGTCCACCTAAATCCACCTAAAAAAAAAAAAATTAAACACCAGCAGCTACAAATACTGCAGCTGCTGACTTTTAATAAATGGCCACTTACCTGTCCCAGGGTCCAGCGATGTCGGCAGCTGACGCCGAGAACCCGCAGATTCTCGGCAGCTGCCGCCGCCATCCTAGGTGAGGGAATCAGGAAGTGAAGCGTTGCGGATTCACTTCCCGGTCCCCTACTGCGCATGCGCGAGTCACGCTGCGCATCGTAACTGGTCCCCGCTATCTCCTGGGACCTGTGCGTTTCCCAGGAGAGAGCGCGGAGGGACAGGAAGAGGCATAGACTCCCGTAGGAGTCTATGCCGGAAGTGGATGCAAATACCTGTCTTAGACCCCCCTCCCACCTAAAAGGTGCCAAATGTGACACCGGAGGGGGGGAGGGTTTCGAAAAGCGGAAGTTTCATTTTTGTGTGGAACTCTGCTTTAAGATAAAAAACCTTCTGTGTGCAGTAGCAACCCCAACACCCCCTAATACTTACCTGAGCCCCATCCCTGTCCACAAGTGACTCAGCTGCCCTGAACTCTCCTTCCGACTGGCTTAGACACAGCAGCAGCGCCATTGGCTCCCGCTGCTGTCAAAGTCAGTTAGCCTATCAAGAGAGAGAGGGGGTGGGACCAACCGGGGTTCCATGTCTGAATGGACACAGGGAGCTGTGATACAGCTAAGGTGCCCCCATAGCAAGCTGCTTGCTATGGGGACACTCCACAGGTGGGAGGGGCCAGGAAAGCCAGAGAGGGACCAAGAAGAGAAGGATCTGGGCTGCTCTATGCAAATCCACTGCATAGAGCAGCCAAGTATAGCATGTATGTTATTTTTATGGAAAAAAAAAAAAACCACGAGACTTTACAATCACTTTAAAAAGGACAAAACTCACTCACAATTCGTATTCTTCAAAACCATATTGCTCATTTTTTTTTACTCCCATGCGGTTTATATAGGGACTTGTATAAGAAAGTGGGATTAAAGGTGACTGGGGGCATTAATCACATAGGGTAGAAGAGGGAAAGGACTAAAATATGAGGAAGAAAGGTGGAAAAGGGAAAGAGGAACTATGAAGAGGGAGAACCACTGAGGGAGAAGCCTCATATGATATCTGGGGGTGTTATAAACGGCATAGAAATTCTAAAGCAGAAAACCTACAAGAACAATTCTATACTACGTGACGTATAAATCTGAGAGACTGTGAAAAATCTGTTGTATGTCCACGAGAAGGCTTTGACTCAAAACCATTATTCCCTTTGATGATGTGCATCATGTGACCATATTTTATAGCGAAGCAAAATTAACCACACTGCACAGAATTCAAGCAAGGCTTTATCATTACAGCACATTGGGTGGGGCCATCCATGCATATCATTTCTTTGTAACCCTGGGTCTGTATATGCAGAATCGCTGGTTTCAATCCTAAATATAGAACATTGCGTTAGGCTTGTTAGCACTGATGAGTCTAAGAAATGAAATCCACTCTTATGTTGCATTTTACAAGCAAATTACATATCATTGTGTTTTAGCAACATATGCTGTAATGGGTAAGTCACACAACTCAAGATAATTAGTATTTAGTCCTTTCATGCGAGACAGCTCATATACAAAGTACTTTTACACTATTTTGCATCTAAAACATTACATACTTCCTTGCTGGAGATAGGCCTCCACATGTTTTGGTCTTTCAGAGCCACTTTTATATAGTGGATAAACTTTGATCAGATAGTAAACAAACGGCTTCAGGTCACCTATAAAGGACAAAAGCAAAAATTACATTAAATGCAAAACCAAAATTACTTTTAAAAAATATAATGAATATAAGAGTGAAAGTTAGCAAGCATAGCAGTAAACAAAATTGGTAAAGGGTTTAAAGTTGAGTGTATATATTTATTACAGGTACTATATGCTATGTATGTGCACTCAATTTACACCTCAACTCAGATTCATGGAGCAAAAATTCTCCTTTAAGGCCTACCCATACAGGACACATAGGCACTCGGATTTAGACGACCATTTACATTGGATATGGGTGGGGAACGTGGTGGCACTCCTTCCAATTGCCTTGTATACCTGGGCACTGCTCACTACTTGGGCAGTTTAGAAGCAGGGTACATTGTACATGATGACCCAACAGTTTCACTGGTCTGTAATGCACAAGTGGAGTCAGGAAAGAGAACATCCTTCACTTCCTGCCTGACTGGCATGAAGATGGGCATAATTCTTCTCCCGCTTCCTCTTGATGCCTTAGGATGGAAGTGAGGGGGCTGTTCACCATCTCACACCAAATTGTATTTTTGTCCAGGAAAAAGTTCAGGGCATCTCAAAAGCTGGGTACACATGATCTGAATATTGGCTGGTTCAGCATGAACCAACCAACATTTGGGCAGTGTGTACAGCTGCCTGTCTGATAGAAGCCGGTCTCACGACTGGCGTCTGTTAAACAGTCCTGCTGGAAAACCAGCATCTGACCAGGAGCTGATTAGCGCTCATGCCAATGACTGCAAGAGCTGCACAGTGTGTTCTCCCAGACATGGACACAGTTTCTATGTCTGAGAGATTTCCCTCTGACTGACTTAAAGGTCACATCCAACCACTTAACAAGTAGGCTATCCATTATAATGGTAGGTGAATAGGCCTATGTATGAAAGCAGCCAGGGTCAGTAAGTTTTGCCTTGCAGTATTGTAGCCAGGGTACAGTAAAAAGTATAGGGTTTTTGCAGATTTATACTTAACTAGGTAGATGCAGCATCGTCCCGATGCTGCATCTGTCCCCAGCCGGCTAGAACCCTGAGAACCGAACAATATAAAACCGCAGATTGCTTGGTTCTCACAGCTCCCCAAGCAGAGAGAGTTGGTGACGGTCAGTCACAGCTCTCTGTTTTTCCCCACTCCTCACTCACTGGAGCGATGGGCCGTAGAGGAGGCGGGAGCTGCCTGCTTAGGCTCTCTGAGAGGCTTAGCCAGGTGTCGGGCCAGGCATGTGGGCGGATCCCGACCCCAGTGTCGTGATCTTGCCCGAGCCTGGACTGGCTCCGATGCCAGCAGACAGCGGAATGCAGCTGGCTGAAAACAGGTCACAGGAGTGCAGAACGAACTGTACTCCTGTGATCAACAGGAAAAATAGAGCTAATTGAGCTTTGGCTGTACTTCTCCTTTAACTCTCTGGATGTTTTTCCTGGTCATCCTACATACACAGAATTTTCTGTATTAGCGTGATCTGGTGTTACACTGAAAGTAGCACTCCAAAGTGCAGAGGAGAGAAACCGATGACATAGTGTGCTTCAAAACTCAAAAGAAAAATCTAGTTACAGTAACAGCATTATAGCTAGGGCAGATATTTGGTTTTGAATTGTATACTCAAAGTGCACATAAAACTGGTAAAGAACCAAGGGCAGAAAATCTTAAGTTAACCATATATGGAAAGACGCCATCACATAATTAAAAGGTGCACTCTTAGGAGAATCTCTCATTTGAAATATAAAACAGAGAAAATAAATCTATGGACTTCTTTAGAAAGGAAGGGTTTATCCAAATAGTCTTACCTCTCAAGAATGTCCCATTGACAGTGCTTGGCTCTCGCTGCCATTCCACCTCACAACCCTGGGAATCAGAGTTTGCACACCATTCTATTATGTAACCAAGAACACTTTTAGGCGGTGCTGTCCACTCCACCCAAAGTTTTCCGTCTTTAGGAAATGCCTTTACGTCAATTTCAGAGGGAAGCATCACTTTATTTGGAAGAATAGGAAAAATAACACAAATAAGATGATCACATGGTACAAACTAATTATAATCTAGTTATAATTTATTAGCTGTGGAGAGATCATTTTCAAAGGAGCAGTAAACCTATGGCCTAAGGTCAAACAAAAGAGCGAGAGAAGACAGAGAAAGAGCAAAAACAACTTATTGCAGTGATGGTGTGCATATGCCAACATTGCTCCAAAGGACTAAATCCTTACTTAAAGGGTAACTCCACCTTTGTGGGAAAAAATATAGCAAATAAAAAAAAATGACCATACAGTTGCTACACAAGCAATATTGTATTTGAAGGTTAATAAAAAATACATTTAGGTAATTTTCTGTAAAATTCAATGTAATATGGCAACTTGGAGGCCTTCTGTACACAGATGATGTACAGAACTTCCCCAGAAATGTAAATTTCCAGCTTGTGCGATTTGCTCACCGATTTTGCAGTTCACATTTTAGGCATCTTCAGCAATGGGAATGATATTTTTGGTGAAATACTCCCTAAGTGTTAATTATGCCTAAAGGAATGCAGACACTGCACATTTCCTCATGAGAACTCTGCAAGTGCATCAACTGATTAGACTGAACAGACACTCCCATTGAGGAATCAGACTTCCAAGAATAAAAATGTTTTCCTTAAGAACAGAACAGGTGGGACAAACTGCAAAGTTTGTTAAAATCCTTGCATTGTACATTAATCAACCAGAGTCTAAAACCTTCCCACCCACCACAGCATCCCTTTAAATGGACCCTTGGAAAGGGTTAAAAAAAAATAAAATAATCTGTCAGATTTTTTTTTTGCCTGTTTGTGTACCTTCTGGGAAACTGCCTGTCCTGAAGTCGCAACAGGAAGTTAAGAAATCTACAAAATTAGGCAAGTACACGTGTCCCTACTAGGGTTGCCACCTCATCGCTTTAAACCCGAAAATATATGGATTACACAGGTTCTGAGGCTAATTTAATACAAAAAAGGCACCATAATTACCATCTTAATCAGTTTTAAAAGGATGAGGTGGCAACTCCAGTCCCTACTGAAAGTTTTCCTCTTACCTCTTGTTCTGGTCACAATACTAAAATCAAGCATTTACCCTACTATCTTTGTCAATGACAATGGTCACCAGTACAAATACGGAAGTGAAAATACATACATACATACATACATAGACAGACAGATCAGCCATAACATTATTATCACTGACAGGTAACGTGAACAACCGAATATCTCATTACAATGGCACCTGAAAGTGGGTGGGATATATTAGGCAGCAGGTGAACAAGTTGTCCCTGAAGTTTATGTATTGAAAGAAGAAAAGATGGTCAAGTGTAAGGATTTGTGCGACTTTGACAAGGACCAAATTGCAATGACAAGACAATTAAGTCAGATTAACTGCAGCTCTCATGGGACTTTCTCAGTCCCATAACTGGACCACAGAGCGGTTGCATGGTCTGATGAATTCAAGAATGGTTTGAGGAACACAACAAGTTTGAGGTGTTGACTTGGGCAGATCTCAATCCAATTGAGCATCTGTGGGATGTGCTGGAAAAACAAGTCCGATCCATGGAGGCCCCACCTCACAACTTAGAGGACTTCACCACATGCCGACCAGCCGCCGCAGTTGTACTGCGGCAGAATGGCACGGCTGGGCGAAACAACGTTATGTAATGTCGCTTCGCCCTGTGGATACTAGGGGATGCGCACACGCCCCCCGAGCCAAGGCGAGTGCCCGGCGGTCTCGATCACTGCCGGGCTCCCGTAATCGCCACTGAGACATGGAGAACCCAGAACTGTATGTGTAAACACAGTTTCCGGTTCTCTGAGGGGAGAAGTGACAGATCGTCTGTTCATACAGAGTATGAACAGCATCTGTTATCTTCCCTGCACAGTCCCCATCCCCCTTCAGTTAGAACACACAATAGGACACACTTAACCCCTTTACTGCCCCTTAGTGTTAACCCCTTCACTGCCAGTGACATTTTTACAGTAATCAATGCATTTTTAATCGCACTGATCGCTGTATTAATGCCAATGGTCTCAAAAATGTGTCAAAATTGTCCGAAGTGTCCGCCATAATGTCGCAGTCACGATAAAAATCGCAGATCACCGCCATTACTAGTAAAAAAAAAAAAATTAATAATAACAATGCTATAAATCTATCCCCTATTTTGTAGATGCTATAACTTTTGCGCAAACCAATCAATATACGCTTATTTCTATTTTTTTTACCAAGAATATGTAGAAGAATACGTATTGGCCTAAACTGAGAAAAACATAATTGTTTTTAATATATTTTTGGGGGATATTTATTATAGCAAAAAGTAAAAAATAATGCGGTTTTTTCAAAATTGACGCTCTTTTTTTGTTTATAACACAAATAAAAAAAAAAAAACACAGAGGTGATCAAATACCACCAAAAGAAAGCTCTATTTGTGGGGGGGGGGGGGGGGGGGAAGGACGTCAATTTTGTTTGGGTGCAAGGTTGCACGACCGCGCAATTGTCAGTTAAAGCGACGCAGTGCCGAACCACAATAAGTGCTCTGGTCAGGAAGGGGGTAGAATTTTCCGGGGCTGAAACGGTTAAAGGATCTGCTACTGATGGCTTGGTGTCAGAGCATACCTTCAGAGGTCTAGTCAAGTCCATACCTCGACAGGTTATGGTGGGTGGTCAGAATGTTCTGGCTGATCAAGATAAAGTTCTATCCATCTATCTATAGATATAAATATATATTTACACACACACACACACACACACACAATATGCCTCTTGGGCTCATGCACATTTGCTGTACAACATAAAAAAGTCCATATTTTCAGCCTGGGATACAGCAGCAGCTATACACACGTTCAAGTGTTTCTCACATACACAGCCATATGAGACTTTCTACGTTTGGGGCATACAACCACATTTGTGAGTACTGCTTGAAAAAGGACAGTAATTGTGTTATTTTGATACCCTTTCATATGGAAAGTCAATTGGGGACTCAGCAGGCTAAAGTTCAACCACCCAGATAGCATTTTGTTCAAAAGAAGGCCTCATGTAAATAGGGCACTTTTATTACACTTAACATAAATTATACCGTAATTAATAATCTTTAATAATTATTACATTTTATATGATAAAGTGGTAGTAAAATCATACCTCTGTTTTTGACATCTGGAATAACCAGAACAGATGAAGGAGATACACCGTATTTGTTATAGGCAATGACTGAAATTTGAACAGCATCCTTTGGGACAGTGACATTGTATTGTCGATCATGTTTTGGCAAAGCATAAGCATCAAGGAAGTTTTTAGATGTTCCAAGGGTTATATTGTATCCCAATATTTCTCCATTAGCATAAGTCCCCAAATCCTGGTATGAAGAAAAACAAATGTAAAGTTTATTATTAGTGAAATTGGAAGGAACTGATCATCATTTATTATTATTATCCACTTCCAGACCGGGCCTTTTCTGACACTTTTTGTTTACATGTAACAATCAGTATTTTTTGCTAGAAAATTACTTAGAACCCCCAAACATCATATATTTTTTAAAGCAGAGGCCGTAGAGAAAAAATTGTTGGGTTTTACCAATTTTGTTATGTCACACGGTATTTGTGCAGCAGTTTTCCAAACGCAACTTTTTTGGGAAAAAAAAAAAAAAACCCAATTTACAAAATTCCTGCCAAATCTAAAAGATAAAACTGTATTGGGTGAATAAAGCACTGTGTGTGTGAATGAGGTATGGGGGCTCATTTACATGGGTGCTGTGGCCTGTAGAGTGTCAATTGATGGTTTGTTTATGTGGCTGGAGCCATCTGGAGCTGTGTGCAGACTGCCCATATTTTGCTATGGGAACACAGCCATAGGTCCTTATTTGACAAGCATCTGGGTGCAGGTGTATGGCCCTGAACACAGACAGTGTGCATTTATGGCCACTCACCCACACACCTATCGGATTAAATCCTGTGGCTGTGTTTGTACAGCTGCTGTGTCTCCATAGTGTAACAGATGGATCCAGCCACAGGAACAGCCCACTCTCTTTTTTTTTTTTTGCACAGCCCATTAATTATAATGGGCTGCCTAACACGTGGGAATGCACGATTTTTTTAAATGGTGTTGCACCTAACCACATGGTACTGTGGCAGCTGTGCACATCTGTAGAGGGCAGTGTGTTTCCTTGCAGTTCAGGAAAATGCATGCCCTTGTATGTGTTCCTGTGCCACAAGTGGTGTGAACAAGCCCTAAAAGTTATTCTAGGTAAGGGAATGGGACAGACCTGGAAGTGTGAAAGCAAGTGCACTAGCAGTGAAATTCAATTAGGAATCTTATAATAATGCTAGATCTGAACTGTAGGTAATGGGAAACATTAAAGCCGTTCTACACTCTGAAAAAAAAAAAAAAAAAATAGAAGTCAGCAACAAATCCTGAAGTTGCTGACTTTTAATAACAGAACTATTACCTGTCCAGGGATCCAGCGCGGTCCTCACCCAGCCTAGTTTTTCACTAGCCTTCAGGTTCCCGGCACTGGCATCCTAACTGTGGGCAGTGTGCCAGTTAGGAATGTCCATTGAAAATCTCACTTGCTTTTAACATTGTTTTAAAATGAATGTTTTTTCTGAATGAAAACCACATACACTGTCTGAAAATTCCTTTGACCTAAAAGTTTTCTATTCTGCTCCTTTGAATTTTCCCGTCACTGTTGTCAAAAACAAACTTTGATTTGACCCCCACTAACGATTAGAAAATCAAACGAATGTTCTTAAAAATTTGTTTTTTTTGAAGGAAGACATTATTTTTGTATGGCCAGCATAAGTGACAGCAGGCGCAGGTAGCTTTTATGAAGCCACCTGCCTATGACAAGGAAGACTGTCATATATACTATATATTACAGTTCTGTCTGAAAAAATCGTCAAAACCGTCTTTAATTTTTTTTTCTTTAAATAAAAAATTAAATCTGAGTCTGATGATACTTGCCAGATTCAACCTCTAATAGTATATACAGTATATCGCTTCTGTCTGTTATTCTAAGAGTGGATTAGAGAACTTGCTCCCCAACCATACAGTTGGCTATTTATTTTTACCACTACATATAGATATTTAAGAATAAATTGCCTTTTTTTTTAAACTTTACATATTAACAAAATTTTACACCACAATTTTTTTCAGGTTATTATCCGATTAATCAAAATAATAAATCGGCCAACTAATTGATTAAGAAAATAATCATTAGCTGCAGCCCTACTTTCCACTGTAAGATAAAAAACATGTCTTTGGCAGATCTATGGCACACTGTGGATGGTTTACATAGCAGCAGTCTTCTCTGTATATAATTTTATATATTTTTTTTTTATGAAAAGCAATTTACAAGATAATACACCTTTGTGTATAAAGTAGAGAATTTGCAGAATTCTAAAGACTATTTATGGTTGTTCACTATATTTGACCCAGTTACTGGAACTCATATTATACAGCAAAACTGTCAGTCTACACTTGCTCTGTCCTCTTGTCTCACAGCTGAGTATTTTTACCTTCCACATTAACCAAACAGTCCGGACGCCATTTCTATCTGGATCACCAATCTTCCTCCAAAATTCTGGGGCTCGTGAGGGAGCTAAAGGATTCAAAAGGACAAAAATCGAAAAGTTTATTGCTCTATGTTTATTAAAAGCCAACACCCTGCACCTACAAAATGTTTGCCTGCTTGCTAGCGGATTATCCCAATGCTGTTATATTATGGGCTTCAATGGAGAGCTACATCAACCAGTAGTACTCAGTTCTACCCATTTATTAGAGCCATTATCAAAAGTATCCATTTGGGCTTTTTTCCCCTACTGTCACCTGGTGATCCTAGCAGTAACACTTCCTATCCTAGGGTGACCACTCTTACTCACTATATTATATCCAAGAGGAGCAACATTGTTACTTTTGGCTGCTCGCTTCTAATTTGTACAGCAGGGCTGATAACAATGCTTGAGATTTCAGTGCAACAAAGGTGCTTATTAGCTAATTTTTGGAAGTTATAAGCTTACGTGTTCTGACAGGATCAGCCGGTATTGCTTTGCACTTATTGAACACTAACGCTGAGTGGTTTATTTACCGGACCAAAAGAAAGCAAAAAAAGAATAGTTAGGGCTTACATACACTTTAGGCTAAATAGTACTGTCATGTTTCCCAATAATGCAGAATAAACCCAGGAATCCAGCTGTCAGCGTTTGAGGCTACTATTAAAAACGGAGTTCCACCCAAAAGTGGATCTTCTGCTTTAAGCCGCAAGCTGTCACATCCAGGTGCCGCCGAGGGAGGACATGGGGAAAACACAGCTGGGGTGAGTACACCGCTAGATCGTGGGACAAAACAATGACTGAATGTCCGCTTTAACTACTACTACTACTACTACTACTACTAGAGACGGAGGCTTAAAATACAACTGGTATGGTCTGTAATAATCCTAAAAATATGCTGCCACCACATCCAAGGACTGGTAAGCTTCATGGCAATACATTTTTATTCCTGGGTTTAGATATCCTTTAAGAGTCCGTTTCTGTACACACTTTCCTACTACGTTCTATAAGGTCATTTTAAATTAAAATAACCAAGGTAGACAAATACATGTAAATATAAACTTTAGTCTGATTCAACCATTCTTTCGCACAGACCAAGAAAGGTCATTTCTACTGGGAATTGTTTATCTTGAGTGTTCTATTTTAATCTGTAAAGAGCAAGAAGCTCAATTTTTTCATAAACTGTGAAAAAATAACAAACTGTACCAAAGCTGCATATCACACCAGCTGAACTGATTTACTATTTGTTATAGAAAATGATTGGAATTTTTTTCTGATTTACATGCAGAGACAAAGATGACACTGCTTTGCTTGATCTGCCTTTCCACTCATTAGAAAAAGGAATATATTAGGAGTTGGAAGAGTTTCATGGTTTACCATAAGCTGTATGGTTTATCACAATGCTTTTTTTAAATTTTTTTTTATTTTTAGGGCAGGGGTGCCCAACCACCGGCCTGTGGGCCACATGTGGCCTGCAGAGCCCTCTGATATGGCCCACAACCTCCTATTTTGGGATGGCAGGTCAGCAAAGTCCAGTTTGTGAGTTACCGACCCGTCATCCAAGAGCATCAGTATTGAGAATCGAGCCAGTGGTAGAGGAAGCATGCGGCTGCAATAAAGAGTGGAGCTGTTGCTTCCTGTATAGCGCCTGCTCCAAATGCAATCCCCCTGGGACAGCAACAGCCAAAGATACCTGTAGGATTCCTAAAGTAAAGATTGAGGTCAGTTTTTAATTAAAATCATATAGCAATGGGCATATTGGTTCTTTGCACTAGTAAACTGATCCACAGGTGCAGTGCACTTGCGGGTTACCTGCTCTGAGCCATAGACTTCTGTTATTACCTGCGGGTTTGGTGCGCCATCTGAATGCAGGATATAATAGAACTCAATGGCAAAGTGCAGCTTACCTGCAGGAAAGCCACAGGTGCACTGCGCTGAACCCATGGTGTGGGTAAACCCCAGCGCATCAGTGTGAAAGACTTAGGCCCCTTTCACACGATCGGGTGTGCCTGTCTGCTTTTCAGGTGGACCCTCTATTCACCTCTATGGACCAGCAGATGTTAACAGACGTGTCTGTTTACACCTGCCTACCTCCAATCCGATCCACTAAAAAGACAGAATGGGATCTGTCCCCTTCTGCCTGGGCTAATCGAAGGGCCCATAGGAGTAGAACGGGCTGTGTCTGTGTCTGCTCTGCATTTGCAAAGTGGACATGGACCAGTCACCCGCTCGCTTCACTCATTGTGGCCTGCGACCAGTTACCAAATTGCTTAAGTGGCCCTCGCTCTTCAAACGGTTGGGCACCCCTGCTTTAGAGGTTAAAAAGTATAACAGATACATCTACAGGCACAAAATCCCTATAATATGCATACTTAAAAACTTATTTTAGCATACCAGACTCTGGGGTCATGGCTTCATACTCCTTACTCCAATCACTCCAGTATCCTTTATTGTTCTGCTGCTTACAGCGCAGAGAAAGGATATACTTTGTATAAGGTTGCAGATCTTGCAGTGTATACGAATTGCGGGTTTTATCAATGTCATTTGGCGGTACCTAACAAAGACAAAATCATATTTATTGTTAACTCATTCATAAATGAAAATAAAATTATTAAAAACGGAAAAAAGTAGAGAATTGAAAAAAAAAAAAAAAGAAAGAAAGAAGAAGAAAAGCTCCATCCACAGATACAAGTAGTGCACAATCCACCATATATTGAACTACAGCTCCCAACAAGCCCTGGACAGAGAAATAGAACTTCTGTTTCCAAAAACCTGTGGGGGCAACGATGAACACTTAAAACGTATCAGTAGAGTTACCTGCTCCCACTCTGTGCTGTCGTTCTTCCGGTATCTGAGGTTGTATTTGATAGAGAATAAAGATTCCTTTAAGGGGTTCTTCCACTCAATCTTCAGAGCCTTCTGTAGCTGAGACAAGGAAACCACCTTTTCAATTTCTGGAGGATTGGGCTTCACTACACACATGCAAAATAAGAAAAAATAAAAAACAGAAATGAGATACACCGTTAAAACAGTGCAAAAACAAATATATATATATTGCATGTTACAAAATTTACAAGATATGAAATAATTATACACTAGGGACTGGTCTGTTACCATTTTCTAAAGTAGTGCCCACCAGTATATCAAAACCATTCTACACAGAGGCCAGTGATGGAAGCAGGTGCTTAGAAGACTATCTCAGACCTTGAACTTAGCACTCAACCTGCATGTCTTGTCCATGCTTCTAGCATGTAAACCTCTTGGAAATGGTAGCAGAAGAGGAGATATAGGAAATCTGTTGACAAACCACGGTCTATAAAAATTGAACCCGCACTGGAAAAATAAATAAGTCAATATTTAGGTGTGTACCACCCATGGGTATTACAAAATGTAATTCTAGTGTTCCTGTAATCCATAAAAAGCAATACTGTGGACACAATGTTTTTTTTACTGAAATTACGTCGGTTATGCCCTCTTTCACACGGATGATCCATTCAGGTCCGCCTGTCAGTTTTTTAGGCGGACCTGAACGGACGCACCATAGACCTCTATGGAGCGTCGGATGTCAGCGGTGACATGTCTGCTGACATCCGACCCGCTCCAATATGAAAAAGTGTGACGGAGAAAAAACCTTCCTTTTCCATCCGTCTGCGGATCGGGGGACGACGGACTCTGCGGTCCGTCTTCATCCGATCCCCCATAGGGGAGAGCGGTGCTCTGACAGGTCCGTCCCTGCACAGTGTGCAGAGACGGACCTGTCATCTGCCTGCACAGCGGGGACGGACACGTTCGTGTGAAGGAGCTCTTAGACTTGGAGACGGGGAGCATTTATTGGGCTAATGCACAGCAGCAGGCACAGGACATTATGCAGCAGCTGATCTCAAGACAGTGCAGCCAGAGGCCAACAGAATCTCCTTTCAGTTTCCAGCCTCTGTATGGCTTCTCACTAATACTGGACTCATTTTATTTAAGCCTCATGCACAATGGACATTTTTACTGCCACTCCTGGGGGCATCTAGCGTTTTTTTTTTCCTACCTCTAAACGCCCCCCAATGTTAGCCTAGGTGTCCATGCACACATAGGCTTTTAGCAGGGTTTAGGGGCCGAATATTTTAGAGGCAGGAAAAAAAAAAAACACTGCCAGTGCTATCAGGAGCAGCAGAATTAAGGCAGAAAAAAAAAAAAAAACAATCAACAATACTAAAAGCTGCTAAACATGTTTGAGCATTAATTCATTTCAGTGGCCAGAGAAAAATGTATTCTGCCCTATGAAATGAATTAACGGCAATAAGCTTGATGCCTGTAAAAGCTCCTAAAAGCTTGTAAAGGCTTTAAACACTGTCAGTCATATTTCCTGCAAAAATGCTGCTGGCCTCTAGGAGAGATTAAAAAAAAAAAGTCCTGTGTGCATGAGGCCTAAAATAATAAAAAAAAAACAAAAAAAAAACCTAGCAGTATTAAAATAATGACAAACAATATTAAATCAAACAATTGAGTCCATAACAGTCCAAATGTGAATAAATCTCTCCTGTGACCTTGATTAAACATAAGCATGCAGATACGATCACCTCTTTGATTTGTGATAACAAATAAAAAACACCATCCATCCGTAGGCAGATTGTTCATGCACCCAAACATGAAAGGAGTCCCACCACAATATAACACCTGCAGCAGAGGCATCTTACCAGATGAGATGGACCATAAAGTTAAATGGTCAAACCAGGCTTTGGTAATATATTCCTCCAATGGCTCCCAGTGCAGGGACAAGCATCACACCTCTGCTTGTAAGGATAAACGCCAAAGAAAGAAACACAACAACAACAACATACAAAAAAAGATGCAATAGTAATAAGGTACAATCACACTCGCTGATAAACCGTGTAAAATCACCGCCTCACACCGAGGTAGTAGCAGGCTGATGGTTTTTTGCAAAAAAAAACAAAAACACGCTGGCTACGAACGGCAATACTGTGTCATCACGTACAAGCTGCAGTCTGGTCGTAGCCAGGTCGTGGCTTGTACGTGATGACATTGCGCCTTATTGCAGGTTGTAGCAGGGTCACGGCTTGTACAGAACGACATCACGCCTGACATCACGCACTATTGCCTGTTGTAGCCGGGTTGCAGCTTGTACATGACATCACACACTATTGCCGGTCGTAGCCGGGTCGCAGTTTGTATGTGACATCACGCACTACTGCCGGTCATAGTCAGTTTTTTTCCCGCTAAACCATCAGCCTGCTACTGCTTCGGTGTGAGACGGTGATTTCACACGGTTTATCATCAAGTGTGATTGTACCATATAACTATTGCTTTTTTATTAAATAAAAGGCTTGAGTTTTTAATGTACTTTCACGATGCGAGTATATTTGGTTCTTTGGCGTTTATGTTCACAAGCGGAGGTGTGATGCTTGTCACTGCACTGGTAACCCTTGGAGATACATTTGCCCATTTATACCTTTATGGGCCATCTCATTTGGGAAGAGGCCTCTACTACAGGTGTTATATGGTGGTGGAATTGCTTTCAAGTTTGAGTGTCTGCACAATCTCCCTTTGGATGGATGTGGCTTTTTTTATTGGTTATCACAATTCAAGAAGTGATTGTATCTGCACATTTATTTGATCAGGGTCACAAGAGAAGATTTATTCACATTTGGCCTGTTATGGACTCACGTTTAATTTAACATGGTTTGTCATTTTAATGCCGCTTTTTTTTTTATTCCACAATTTGTATCACAATTGTACAGTGGCTGTTTTGCACATATTTACTAATTGTGTGGTCTAGCGCGGATATTTTTATTTTTTATTAGTTTTATAATTTACTTGGGTAATCACTTACATTGCCCCTGTCCTAAAGAATATGGATAGCCAATCCCCAGGGAAAGGGGAAAATTTCCCACTGTAATGGTAAAATGATAGTTTAGGTTTAGGGGGCTGCAAAAGGCAGTTTTTATTACCCTCCACTCCCACAGGCTCCCTCCAGGCTGTTGGAGAGGTCCCCCAAGCCTCTTCCACCCTGTACTTCAGCAGTTGAAGGTGCTTGGATGTCTTCAATTACATTGCAGTGCCCATAGCCCTGCATTGCACAGGACGTCAAGGAACAGTCCACTACAAGAGCATAGAGAAGATTAGAGTGCTAGCTGCCTGAGAAGCAGAGGTTCAGGTAAGTAAAACTGCCTTTTGAGCCCCCTTAAACCTAAACAAAAATTTAATCCTTGCAGTATATGGGGTAGCCCCACTGCAAAAGAGCAGCTTTTCTTTCCCCTGGGATGGACTTTAAAAAGTCAACTCACAAATGCATTACGCTCGGGGCATTTAAAATGACAAAGTATTATTTGATGTATTTTATGATCAAAGAGGTATTTTTAAATGAAACAAACAATCTATGCACTCTGGAATGAAATTGATCGCAATTATGGCCCACATATTATATGTGTAGCAAAGTCCCGGGCCTCTCTAGGCCCAAATGGTGACCTCCAGAATTAGGGATAGTTGAAATCCTTCTGTGTAGAGTGGGTTACGAGGCATGGTGGGTGTAATGCAAGGTGGATTGATGGGCGCCAGACACTTCTTGAATGCAAAGAGATTTATTGTCTCTTAAATAAAACTGTGGGAGAGAGGGTTGGGGTCAGGACACCCTTAAGTAGATGCAATGTTAATTGGCAGACTTCGAGACTTCTATAGGCAGACAGCCATGCAGGCAAAGGTATCCAGCCAGACACCACATTTGCATGAGTAGGAACACTGTCTCCTATGGCAACAGTCTTATAACAGTTTATAACAAAGGTTGCAATGAACCATTTCACTTCTTCTACAATCTCCTATTGTAGAACTTCACTCCACTGAGCTGCTAGTCTTTCACTGGACTTCCTGATCCACTGCCACTGGATCCCATGAGCACTTCTAATCTAACACTCAGCATCTTCCTCAAGCGTCACCCCCGCTTTGCTGCTGGGTCCATGGCTTGGCACTCACAGATACTCCTCAAGCTTCACCCTTGCTGACACGTCAGGTCCCTGGCTTGGCCCTCCACAAGCGTTATCTCTGCTGCCCCGCTGGGCCCCTGACTTGGCACTTGCTGATGCTTTCCCCACTTCTTCATCGTCCCCAGTTAGCGAGACGTCTGCTCTGGTACTGGCCTCAGCTTACTCACAGTGGTCTACGGTAACAAGGTGGATGGTCCCTTAGTGGCGACAGTTTCCCCTCTACCTCCGACCGGTTCCCTGGCCGGTGGAACCGTTACTCTTGGTTAGACCGCAGTCCCAACTACTACCTGGATAGGCCCTCAGATAGCCTAGCAGCCAGATGTCCCCGGGATAGGCCTTAGGTTTCTGGCCTAGTAGCCCGGGGCAATATAACACACATCCACCCAGACAGCCATCCAGGTGGCACAGAACCCGGATCACCTGATTCCACCCAAATAAATGGGTTTTCCTAGCAGGTCAAGGGACCCAAGAAAATCCCTGCCCATTGGCTGAGACACCCCATTCATTCCTAATTTTGTCCTTGCAATGCTCTCATCTTATCTAATGTCACCAGATACCCGGCCATCTAGTGACAGAAGTGCAGCAATTCTAGAATTAGGGTGAAATAAATTGACCTCCTAACAACTGGCCAAGGCAACTATCACTTGACAAATTTAAGAGCCTAAACATCAAGGGGGCTACATATGATTCATTTGTGTGGCATTTGTAGTATAAGGCAGCCCCAGCAGGTTAAAAGAAAAAAAAAAAACATTTCCCCAATCTATACACTCAATGTGGAATGGAGTATCTTCCCCGCTGAACAAGGGTCCCGCTGTCAAAATACACTGATCAGCATTGCAGGCTATAGCCTGCCGCACTGATTGAGATGGGAATATCTAATCAGGTGGTTGTGTGGAATTCGATCTGTAGATCAACTTCTATACAATCACAAAGCCCATACATGGATCAAACTTGTTCCATGCTGAACTGGATGAATTTTGATCCATGTATGGCCAGTTTATAAGGTAAAACACAAACACTATCATGCAAAATTGCTTGCTTCAGAATGCAATAATTGGGCAGTTTTTTGAGATGTCACTAAGCAGAGCAAAAAAAAAAAAAAAAGCAGTTAACAGTTAAAAAAAAATAATATTTACAAATGTCAATAATATCGAGTCTAAGTTCATCGGATTCAGCCGTCCCAAGACCATTTGTGGCTACCACCTGGAATGTGGTATCAATAAACAACTGAAAATCTGGAAAGTACAACGTGCAAGTTTCATTTACTGATTTACACTCAGGCCGTTTATCTTCTTTCCTAAAGAAAAAAAAAAAAAAGATAAAAAAATGTTAAAGGGTACTGCATTGCCTTACTGAATAAGCTCATCATTTTTTTTATAATCATGGATCGACATAACCTGGGTGAAGATCTCTGCAGTGAGAATGTTTCCTGAAGCACAACTCAAGTCGCTGCATTTGTCTTTAGATTTATAGTTAGAGTGGGGAAGGCTTAGAACCTCAGACAGCTGTTTATTACTACAGATGGAACACACAGGACTGATGTCGTCGCTGTGGTGGTAGAGGTCACTCATCAGACTTATGACCAAAAGGCAGTAAGTGGATACATCTCTATCACTTTCAGTAAATGATACCAGAAGGTTTGAGGAATGATGTCCACTTCTTCAGGGCTCTAAAATGTATTCCAACATTACAAATCTCACCTGACAACATCCAAGGCTCTTTAGTGACTTTTGGAAAACAGCCATCTCCCTGCAACTCATAGCCTGTCAAACATCAGATCCCAAAACGTCACTCCGTGCACTGTCCTAGGTTTTTTTTATAGCTTATTTACTTGGTTGTGAAAGTATCTGTTAACCAGATGATCCACTAAACCATAGTATAATAGCTACAGAGACCAGACCAATGAATAAAGTCAGAGTTTTTTTTATGACTGAAACAAAAATTAAACATATACACATCTATACACAGACTGTATATTATGGGCTTTTATTGCTGCCTTGGCCCTTTTTGGCAGATTTAAAAACTTTAAACCCAATTTCCATTACAGAAAAAATGTTAGGAAAATCTCCCTATAGGGACAAGAACAGTGTAAAAAACAGAGGCTCCAACTCTACCACTCTCTAATAAGAAAAAACTGCTT